>JAKOOJ010000001.1:248260940-248860940 GCA_022577455.1 Arizona elegans
AAATCTACAAATAAATGTAAACAATACTGTAGATAAGTCAAATAACTAGCACTCTGCTTCTTTTGTAATTTTTTACAGCTTTGAGGCAACCCATCCCATATTGCCAGATGGTAAAACTAGCTCTGGACATTGTACGTTCAGATTAAAAATAATCTTGTTGCCAAGTTTATGAAGTAGGGAAGAGAACCTTTCCTCAGAAATAACAAACAGAAATAAATGAGCCAATATCCTGTTGCATTCAGGCTAAATTTATATTTAACTTCATAGGAATTTCAGTATTACAAGTGACATTATTATCCCATCAGTAGGATAGATCTTATCCACATATGTTGTTCCATAATGACCATGGCAGAGATTTATACATATTCAGAAATCAGTTTTCTGTTGACGTTTAATTATTTCAGTTCCTATAAATGTAGCCACAATTCACTTTGAGATAAAGCTTTTAATTTCTTGATCAAGGATAATTTGAATGTTGGCCATTTCCTGATTAGTGGCTAAAAGTGTCTTCAGAATATCACCAGCCATTGTTGAAATGACAGAAAGCATGTCATTATAATTGTTATTTTGGCCCAATGATGGTTGGGTGATTAATCACTAGTCAGAAAATGACCTTATGCACAGCATTGATTAGTTTGCCTTGCGCTGCTTGTTAAACAACTATCCTCTATTTCCAGGAGAAGTCAAAACGCAAACAGGTGGGAAAGGAAAGATAAAAAATACATTTCTTTTTCCTTTTCTCTCAAAACTTTTAATCCAGCAATCATGGCATTTAGGTGACAGCAGTAACTATCTGCTTATTACTCTCCTGATGCCCTAAACCAGGGGTGTCAAACTCGAGGCCCGTGGGCTGGATGAGTCACACCAGTGGTGGGTTGCTCCCCGTTCTGACTGGTTCTATAGAATTGGTAGTAAAACTGGCAGGAGGCTCCGCCCACTGACCCTGACATCATCAGAAGCGATCTGCGCATGCACAGAAGCGATCCCATTGTGAACCGGTAGTAAAGGTAAGTAGAAGCCACCCTGCATCACACACTGGCCACACCCATGCCGGGTTTAGTGAAGGGGAAAAAGTCATGATACATCACTTGATGTCGCTTTGATGACATGAGTTTGACACCCCCACCCTAAACTCATTTCCAAGCCTGGTACTTGGGACAATAAATGAAAGAAAATATGGGAAAGTACCTGGATTTGTGGCAATCTTTCTGGCACACATTCTCCTTTCCAGATATATTTTCATGAAGTTTTTGGGTACTTGGAAAACAATATCAATCTTTGAATTTGCTGCCTTCCTTTTTTCTCCCTGGGATGGGAAAGAATAAGGTGGAACATTTTTACTTCCAACCTTTGATGGCTCCTAAAAGGCTTCAGACTGTCCATTGATAGATGCTATTGAAAATCTCCTTCTCATATTGAATTAAAGTTTGAGACAATTACATTGCAACATAGACAAGAAGCTGACTAACAGAATGAACAGTAAAAACATTGATTGGTTGTCCCACTAAGAATGATAAAGTAAATCTCCAAAATCTCTTCTGTTAATGGACTGCTTAATTCTTCCAATAAATACCGCCTTGTCTGTTGGTAATTTGTTTGGCAGATCTATATAATACTTTTTAAAAAAGAAGATTAGAAAAGGGGTTATTTCTTTGAGTAGACTTATGATTAAACTCTCCTACCTTCCAAGAGAGAAGAGTATTCCTATGTTGATGCTTCTTGCCCCCTCAAATTTCCACAACTACAATGGGGAAACTATGAAATAAAATATTTTAATTTTCATATTTTGATTTTCTTCTGATGATGCACATACATTTGAAGGTTGGTTTTTTTCTTTTGGCCATAATGAGAGAATGATATGGAGTGTCAATTTTTTTTTGCTTATTAAAAGCTGAGTTTGGAGGGGAAAGGATTAGGGAAGAATGAAAGGTCAATGATTTTAATTCCGCTTCACTGAATTCAGGTGTTTGAATGGATGTACTTGGTGGAAAGGTTACATGAAGCAGGGGTTGGCAACTTGAATGCAACATGTCCAAAAGTTTGTAATCAAATAAATATAATTGTATGGTGGCTGGGATGTTTATATGCCAAAAGTACCCAAAACCTTCTCTTCATCTCAAAGCCTTTCATCTTTCTGCATATTTTTGGGACCATAACTGTTGCTGAATGACAATAGGTTGATGTTTGCTCTTGGCCCTTTCAAAATCCAGGGGCATTAGTTGTGACAAGCACTATAGTGTCTTGGTGATAATATACTTCACATTAAAAAGTTTAAAGTGCTAGCCCTACTCCTTCACACTCAGATGCATAAGGAAGCAGCTTTAGGAAATGTACGGAAAGAATAAGGCTTGAACTGAAATGAGACAAGCTAGAGCCCTAGTTGTATTTGCCAAATAGTCCAACAGAGCAATGGCATCTGATTTTAATCTGCATTATCTTTATTCACACATTTTAAAAGATTACTATCTGCATTGCTTCAAGCATTCAATATTATATATAACTAGTAACTCTAATGACCTTCACTGTAAAGGATAAAATGCACAGGATAAAATACAAGGTGGCCCAGAGGAGGCAAATGGCTTCTAGTGGTTAAAAATCCTTTCTTTTTGTGGGTTTATTGACATAATATGTAGAACATTGAAGGAAACACCAAAGGGGAACTACAAAATTATTTGGTTGTCTCTGCCTATCAATTGGAATGTATATATCAAGCACACATTACAATGAATACATGTAATGTATACATAAAGGAATAAATACTCCCTATTGAATACTCAGAAATTTGCAGAGGGATATTAATCAACATTGACCACAGTGGGAATATGCAAAGCCAAAGAAAACAGAAAGAAAAACAAATGTTTGTTTTGTGGGAGTTAGATTGAGCTTCTGAAATATCTATTTTTAATAACTAGGAGTATTGCTACTCCTTCATCTAGCTGATCTTCATGGTAAGCTGTATGAGTAGATGCCTTTGGATAAGCTTCTAATAATATATAACATTTAAATTAACCCTGTAAAATTCCAAGCTTTTGCTTCAAATTATCATATCTAAGTCTCTGTCATAGTACTTTACCCCTCCCAGTTGATAATTCATTTTTATGGTCCATAGTATTTTTTTTTATTAACCATCTCCAAATCCATAATACAAGGATCTATCTCTTTCAATGTCCAGCTTAAAGAGTTGTATATATCAGCACTGAAAAGCTATTCTTTGTTATCAGAACTATAATTATTCTGCATAATCTTAATTATATTTGACACACCTCCCTCCATCAGATTAATATTTTCTTTTTGGGTCATTTTTTCAATTAATGAACAAAACTAATGTTTTTGAGTCATTTATTTAACGGGGCTCTTTTTATCTAGTTTTAGGATTTGTGCAGAGGACAAGTCATGTTTTAGACCTGGGCTGTTAAACCCGCAGCCTTTGGGCTAGATGTGTCATGCACTGGCCACGCCCATGCCTGGGTTAGCGAAGGGGAAAAGAGTCCCGATATATCATGTGATGCAGGAGCTTGACACCCCTGTTTTAGACCATATTTACACAGAAATATTGAAAGTTCAAAAGGGTTTACAAACTTTTAAGGACTACTAGCCCTTTTAAGGGCTAAATATCTTTTCTGCAGCTTTAAACCATTCGGTGGATATATCTTCCGGGCCTGATGATTTTGGCTCTGGCATCTCACTTTCTAGCATGGCAGGTTTCTGAATATAACATCCCTCTATTTTTTTCTTTCATTCTATAATCCTGTTTATAAAGGCTTCCCTATAGTCTTCCTATTTTTTTAAAAATCCTCATTTGCCTCTATTTAGTCTCTTCCATGATCATTCTGTCTTTAGAAGAGCACTTGACGGCCGTGACCAGGAGGATTTTTCATCAGGTTCGCCTGATCCGCCAGTTGCGTCCCTTTCTAGATTGGGACTCTCTACACACAGTCACTCATACCCTCATCACCTCTCGTCTGGACTATTGTAATGCTCTCTACATGGGGCTCCCCTTGAGGTGCATTCGGAGGCTCCAACTGGTGCAGAGTGCAGCCGCGCGGGTGGTTATGGGAACGACGTGGAGTTCCCATGTAACACCTCTCCTGCGCGAGCTGCACTGGCTCCTGGTGGTCTTCCGAGTGCACTTCAAGGTTTTGGTTATCACCTTTAAAGTGCTCCATGGCTTAGGACCTGGTTACTTACGGGACCGCCTGCTACCATCAATAGCCTTCCACCGGCCAGTACGCTCCCATAGAGAGGGGCTCCTCCAGGTGCCGTCGGCCAAACAATGTTGACTGGTGGCCCCTAGGGGGAGAGCCTTCTCTGTGGGGGCACCTACGATCTGGAACGAGCTCCCCCCGGAGATACGGAGGATCCCAGATCTGCGCACCTTCCGTCGCGTGCTTAAGACTTTTTTATTTCATCAAGCTGGCCTGGCCTAAAACTTTTCCCCTTTTTAAATGTAAATTTTAATTTGTTTTTAAATTATGAGGTATTTTAAATTTGTTCAGCCAAATTATTTAATTCATTTTAATTCTATTTTAAATTTTTGTATTTATTTGTTTTATCCTGTGGCTGTTCACCGTCCTGAGTCCTTCGGGAGTAGGGCAGTATAGAAATTTAATAAAATAAAAATAAATAAAATAAAATAAATTCTTGAACAGTCCTACTCAAAGTGTAGTAAAGTTTCCTGGGATTTCTTTGATGTTCTTAAAACATCTTATTTTTCTTTGTCTTATTACTGTCCTCCATTTGTTAACACTCTCAGTTTAGACTCGATATCCTTCCTTGCCTAAATGTTTAAAGTCTGCATTCAGTTATTGTACATTCTTTCTATTCACTCCCTGTCTTTCCATGGCTATCATGACAGCTTGTTCTGAAAGCTTGTTCTTAAAGATCTTTTCTTCTTTCAATTCTGGGAATATTTTGTTCTGCATCAGTTTTCACAGTGTCCCTTGCTTCTCCTCATAGTTTCTCAGATTCTCTTTTGCATAAGTTAAGCATAGTAATGTGTTCTTTCTATTCTGACTATGTGTTCTACAGGTCAAATATTACTCTCTTGAATTGTCAAAGTTTAACCTGTCTGTGCTGCCTGAACTTCCCAGTCGCATCTTATCAAGAACCTCTGGACTCTGAGGAGACAGTGCTTTCTGGTTCTCAATTGCAAACACTTTAAACTTTTTTTCTCCTGCAGCTCAGTTACTGCCTGCAACGTGTCTAGAATAAGATTTTACTTATACTCCCCATGCATGGATTTCTCCACACTTTTGGGTCTTTTTGTTGCAAAGTTTGTTTTCCATTTGTGCTTACTGGTAGAAGTTGCCCTGGTATCTATCTCACTTTGATTTTTTTCTCCATTTAAATAAAACCCCATTTCCAGAGTTTAGAAAGACACATCCAAAATAAATCTGGATGATAGGTTTCAATTGTTTTGCCACTTAATTGTTTGCTACCAACCACCAATACGCACCCTGCATGAATTACATACTCTTGTCTCTTACGAGCAATAAGAAGCGGCACCAATAGTGTGTCCTATAATATATGGGGATCCTCGACTTGCAACCACAATTGAGCTCAAAATTTCTGTTGCTGAGACATTTGTTAAGTGAATTTTATCCCATTTTACAACTTTTCTTGCCACTGTTGTTAAGTGAATCATGCAGTTGTTCAGTGAATCTGGCTTCCCCATTGACTTTGCTTGTCAGTAGGTTGCAAAAAGTGATCCTATGACCCTGGGACACTAGAATTGTCAGAAATACGAGTCAGTTGCCAAGCATCTGAATTTTGATCACATGGGATCAGTGATGAAATCCAATTTTTTTTACTACCAGTTCTGTGGGCGTGGCTTGGTGGGTGTGGCTTGGGGAAGGATACTGTAAAATCCCCATTCCCTCCCCACTTCTGGGGGAAGGATATTGCAAAATCTCCATTCCTCCCCACTCTGGGGCCAGCCAGAGGTGGTATTTGCTGGTTCTCTGAACTACTCAAAATTTCTGCTACCGGTTCTCCTAACTGCTCACAATTTCTGCTACCGGTTCTCCAGAACCTGTCAGAACCTGCTGGATTTCACCCCTGCATGGGATGCTGCAATGGTCAGAAGAATGAAAAACAGTCATAAGTCACTTTTTTCAGTGCTTTTGTAACTTCGAACAATCACTAAACAAACTTGTAATTTGAGGACTACCTGTGCTCCTGGAAATGCAGGCTGCCTGGCTTAGATTATATCTTCTTCCTGATATATAGTTGATTGATATATGAGATTATTTATTACCCAAGAATCTTCCAGAGTAAATAAGAAGATCAGATTAATTTGCCTCAGTCCAAGCAGAGCATTTTATAGATCTGTAGGATTTGAATCAGATTCAAAGTTGTCAGTTTCTGATGTTTCTGCACCAGATAATGTTGACTAGAATAGTATATTTTACATACTGATTCCCCCACTCAAACACATCCCGAGTTTAGCAATGTCAATGGCTGGTTTTACTTTACTTTTTTTAAAAAAATTTTTTTTTGGATGAAACAGGAAACGCCTCCCACACTTGGAGAGTCAGAACTATATAAAGCAATTGCAACCTCCACACAGTATATTTCGTAAAATTTACCTTCCATATTTTGGAAATATAGACTTTTTTTTTAAAAACAGTATGCCAAAACACTGGGAAAAGATTTTTAAAAACTGCTACAGGCGAAACATTATTTTGTTTGCTCAACATGGAAAAGCAGTAAATGTAGCCAAAAATTTGAGAGTAAGTTAGAGTAAGTTGATTCACTCTCTTGTATTAAAAAATATTCCTTTTGTTATCCAATTATTAAAAAAATAAAAGCATAAAAATAAAATAAAAATAATTGTAGTATTGTAATAAATACTACATTGTGGTAATATTGTGGGGGAAATAAGCTGATTTGTATAAAATATACAAAAGTATGAAGGCTATTGCTTAATGTATTGTAAGCCGCCCTGAGTCTCCGGAGAAGGGCGGCATATAACTCAAATCAAAAAAACTCCCAATTCCACTTCTGTCATGACTAAAGTAATGTGTCAGGGTTCCAAGTAACACCCCCAAGAAAAGGAGACTCAGAGGCTAGAAGTTCCTCAAAGTTCCATTTTATTAGAGATGTCATATTGGCACATCTGGGAAAACCCGAATCTGAAAGCTTCCAGGTTTTCCCCACCCAACAGAAAGTCCAGGTCCATGTCCAGCACCCACAAGTCCATCACATGGTCCAATCGCAGCACTGTCCCAACTGGAGAGGCCTCCCAGTTCCAGCCCCCCAGGTGCAGGGCAAGATGTCCTTGAGTCTCTGAGAAAATAATGTTATTATGACTATATATCATCTATGCTCCATACAATCCCCCCTCTGAGTTTCCCACAGTAGGAAATGTGGCAGGCCTGAAGGCCCAATGCAAAAGACGGCTTCCAGGCCTGACATAATGAAAATTTTGAGAAAACTTAGGTGTGTAATTTTTGTGTGTGTGCCTTTGAGTCAGTTTTGATTCCTGGTAATTGCATGGTTTAGTCCTTGCAATTTTCTTGGCAAGGTTTTTCAGATATTTACCCTTGCCTACTTCCTAGGGCTGAGAGAGAGGGACTGGCCCAAGGTCTCCCAGTTGGCTTTGTGCCTAAGGCAGGACTAGAACTCACAGTCTTTTGGTTTTGAGCCTTAACTGCTACCCCAAACTGGATCTCAGGTGTGTCATAAATTGCCTATAATTATTTTCCATTTGGGAACTCAGAATGCAGACAAAATGTGGGACATCCCCAACAAAACTTACAGTTGACATAAATGTAGATATGGTATTATGCCAGCAGCTATTATGGTTAATGGTCCTGCTATATAAAGACTTCATTCTTCGTTCTTTGTTCCAAGATGTCTTGGAAATCTATTCTTCTTCTCCCTACCCTCTCATGTTTCCTTTCCCCATCCTGTCTTCTGTGCAGCGGTCAGATTCTCCATGTATGATATCTTATCTAGCTCTTTGGATACATCACTCTGCTGTAGGAGAACCTTGGACGATGGCTTTCTTAGCTAGTCTCTCTGCATGGATTTCTCTTACCATTCTGATTGTTTGCTTGTTTATTTCTGTCAGAAGCATCACAATTAAAATAAGGCATACCATATGACATAACATTTAAAATATAAGATTAGAATATGTATAAATTAAACAGATCTTGCACAGAAACTAGCACCATTAATTGTGTTCTGTTGCGCTGCCTGAGGTCCTGAAGTGTACATTGATTGGGACACAAAGAACAGGTATAAATATATGTTGTTTTTTACATGTCAAGAACCATTGATTCAAAAATCTCAAAATCAAGATCAAAGAGAGAAAGAAATCATTCTCTCAGAATGCTGGGGAAAGAAACTACTAACATGCCCGAGCTGTTCTGTTCTCCTCTGCTTGTTAATATGACCCTGAAATAAGTTGGCAAAATACTCTAAAAACACAAGAAGCGGTAGGAAGGTCTTGGATGATCAGATGTTAAAGACCATATAACTTTGCCTTATAGGATGTTATATGATATAAAATGGTTCAAAAGTTCACTAGAGATGCCATATGAAAGGATTAAGGGGAATCATTGCATTTTCATGAAATGAAATTGCTATGACAAAAACATATTTCACTGTGCTCTCTAGTCAATTTTGTTAGCAGCTGGTTTAATCTTCAGTACAAATACAAACTGCTGTTAATTAGTTTATGCCCTGTATTTGACCCTCTTTAAAGTTTCCTTGAACTTCATAAGGGATTTTCAAAAAAATTATAAATGCTGGTTTTGAGAAAAAAAGTATCCTTCCTTCACAGTACAAAACTTTCTATAATGACAGACATAAAGCTCCTATTAAGGTGATTAGGGAGAATGCTACATGCATTAAGATTCCAAGATTTCTTACACAACATTTTAACAACAAGTGATAATTTCTCACAGTGCCTATAACCCAGGGGTGAAATCTACTTACCTTCCGTACCAGTTCAGAAGTGCATGCTTGGATCCTCTGCACATGCGCAGAGGGTCAAAAACAGGTTACTTCCTGGTTAAAACCAGGAAGTAATGACATACGGGTGGGTGGGCGGAGCCTCACACTGCCACAGCTACTGGTTCTCTGAACCACGTGCCACCACCGCTACCGGTTTGGCTGTATCTGTCCAGTAGCATTTCGCTCCTGCTATAACCATTTGATAAGCTAGTCATACATAATATTTAATTACTGGAGAGCAAAACCTTAACAATCGTCTTCATTTGCTCACAAACACAGAAATCTGGGAATTCTAAGAATCTCCTCAATGGGACAGAGCAGTGTAACTGAATTTATCAAGTGGCTTTAAACGATTATGGAAAGGAAAAGCAAAAGAAAGTGTGCTAGCCATAAGGAGAAAGCAATCATATAAATTCCAAAGCCTTGAACTGCTGCTGGTAAATATCAAGTCTGTTTGTAATAAGACCAAGATCAGCCTTGATTTAATTGTGGATGAGCAAATGGACCTCACATGCACTTGCAAAAGCATGTGGCTTTCTCAGAGATTTGCCCTTTTGGATTTCAAGTTCTTAGCAAGCTTAACTTTATGGATCTAGAACAGGGATGTCAAACTCACGTTGTCACGTGATGTATTGGGACTCCCCCCCCTTGGCTAAACTAGGCATGGGTGTGACCAGCATGTGAAGCATCAGGCCCACGGGCCAGGAGTTTAACAGCCCTGATCTAGAATGATGGTTAGAATTCCCTTATTGATAACTCAGAATTGGTAACCCATGAATGACATAATATGAATGCTTTAATTGGACAATAGGGCTAGATTGGGTGACATGCTCATGAATCCACCATCATGCTGCCTTTCTGAACTCCTGGACTTGTCTACTAGCTACTTCTGCAGAACAATTACATGTGCTTGAAACTTTTCAATCTTCAGATCTTGGGTTTTAGAGGACTCAGGAGCTAAACACGATATATGATTGTACTTGTAATTTTGACGGGGGAAGGAAAAAGAAAGGCTGGTCAGAATGGAATGAAGACAAAAAAAAAAAAAAAAAAAGGAAAGAGAAACGTGAATAAGGAACCCAGGGCACTTAGAGATCCTGAGGCACCCATATACTTTCACTTGAAAGCTTAGGAGGAGTGGTGGGCTGTGGTTAGAATGCTGTATTGCAGGCTAACTCCGACCACTGCCAGGAATTTGATCCTGACTGGCTCAAGGTTGACTCAGCTTTCCATCCTTCCGAGGTCAGTAAAATGAGGACCTGGGTTGTTGGAGGCTATATGCTGGCACTGTAAACTGCTCAGAGAGACTGCAAAGTCTAAGTGCTATTGCTATTGAAGAAAGATGAGTGTTAAATCTAGAGGCTTTATTGATTCATTCAATTTACATATCATCTCTTACTCTGCAGCTGAAGTGATGAGAGAGAAGATTTGACTGAGGGTCTTTTAGGATCGAGGGCAGACTAGTACCTGGATCTCCCCTGCCATATCCAATATCTTAAGCATTATATTATCCTGGCTCTCATTTAATGGCATTGCACTCCATTTAGAACAGTAGTTTTCAAACCTGGCAACTTTAAGATGTGTGGACTTCAACTCCCAGAATTCCCTAGCTGGCATGTTGCTGGCTGGGGAATTCTGGGAGTTGAAGTCCAAACATCTTAAAGTTGCTAAGTTTGAAAAATATTGACTTACTATCTCTCCTCCAGATCCTCTTTAATTCTTTTATTCTCTTCTGTGTTTAAGTTTAGGTTTAACTTTAAGCTATTAAATAATCATAACAAGACAATGGCAAAATCAACACAAACACTGGTAAAGCAACAAACAATATTTAAATGTTCAAACTACTAGACGGCATTCTTTGGAATGAGTCACATTCTGATAGTGAACAGTATGTGACTTGTCTATGAGCCAGGCTGTGTCTGACCGCTGCTGAACAAGTCCAATGAGGAACAATCCTTTAAAAGCATTTGTGGAAATGTTGTTGGAAAGGACTCTGTTGCCTAATAAACACGTTAATAAGTGAAGGACAACCTCTGTTTTCTCAGGGTTTGTTATGCTTGTGGGTTGCGGGAGGGGACTGGCAAAGCAAACAGGCATTTGACAATGAAAGGATGACCTTCCTAGCAAACAATTTAAATCTTCTATCTTTGCTGTCCGAATGAGGAAGGAATGCTGTTGTATCAGAGTGGTAATGTGCGGGGAGGGAAGCCACACTGCATGCTTTCTCTCTTTTGTCTCTCCTTCCAGTCTTCCTTGTGGTTTTCTAAAGGCTTTTTCTTAGAAAAGAGGGGGAAAAATAATGATTAGCAATCTGTACAAACACGCAGACCAGCCAACTAATACACAATGAAACATGCTTGTGTGTTGTAATCATGAATTCCATATACAAAGCTTAAGAGTCCCTCTATTTCAGCAGTGTAGAACTCATGTCACAGCGTCATCACGTGACCAGGGGGTGGGATTCAGCCGGTTCAGACCGGTTCGGGCAATCCAGATGTTAATTTTAATCTGGTTTGCTGAACTGATTGTTGCAAGGACTGGCTTAATTAATTAATTAATTTAATTAATTAAATTTATATGCCATCCCTCTCCAAAGACTCAGGCCTGACCTCGTTGACCCTGCCACCCCCAGAAGTCTCCACACAGCCTGTTTTGGATGCCAGGTAAGTGTAGGGTTCGCATGGAGGCTCTGGGAGGGGGAAAAACAGGCCTACCGAAAGTACTGGAAGTCCGAAAATGGGCATGTTTCCAGCCTCCGGAGGGCCTCCGTAACCTGGGGCAGGCTCTTTTCGCTCTCCTGGAGGCTCAAGGAAAGTCTCTGGAGCCTGGGGAGGATGAAAAATGGGCCTACCGGAAGTACCGGACCAAAAGTGGCCCCCTCTGGAGGCCCATTTCCAGCCTCTGGAGGGCCTCCAGAGCCTGGGGAGGCCATTTTTGCCCTCCTGGAGGCTTGAGGAAAGCCTCTGGAGCCCAGAGAGGGTGAAAATGGCCCCCCTGCGGTGAAGTGAAGATGTTCTGTGAAACCTATTGGGGTTCTAAGTCTCTTTTTAGAAGGATTTTGCAGAGGAAATGTTGCATGATAGATGAAATTCTAAACGGAAAGGTGAGGAACAAAGTGCCTTTTCTATTAGAAGGAGAGAAGAAGATTAAGAAGGAGTTGGTCCTCACTGGATACTACGATAGTGGATTGGTGGGTGATGGGACAAAATGAGATTGAAAAAATGAACTGGAGTCATTCTGGAGTGTTAGATGGTGCTGTGTTTTCCCAGTAGAGACAGCAAGGAAGAAGGACAGTTGGTGGCAATTTCTTCTGGAATGATGGCCTTTTGGGGATGAATAATAACCACTGCAGGGTGAGTATAGTAGAGTCCATTGTGGACTGGGTAGCTATCAAAGAAATAATGGGTAGAATAGAGGAGGCCACATTAAAAATGGTATCCTGACAGAAACTGGTGAGAGAAGTGAATTCTGGGATAAAGAATGGTAGCCAGGAATGGTTGCTGGAGCGCTAGCATTTTGGCAGATGGGAATGGCTTTGGCAAATATTTCTGGAATCTGGCCTGGTAGTGATGCATGGAGATTATGAGTGAAGAATTGGTTAAATGGCCAGAAAAGGCAGTCAGAAGAATGGCTTGAGATTTGGAAGACTTTGTATTTATATGAGAAGCAGATAGTAATGGAAGGAGTTTCATGTAGGAGTAAAAGAATAATAATAATGGAACTCTTTCATAAGGTAGGTTTGATTGGTCGTTTTGGAGTTCCTGATTTTGTTTTTCCTCCTTTTGTGTGTGGAATCTTCTGAATATATTTCAAAATGCAAAGTATTATAACTGGTTGTCATGGTAAGCATAGGGGGAGGGATGCAGATGACTTAACTTCCCTATCACTCGAAACGGTGTTCAAGGAAGGCTACCAGGGCAAAAATAGTAGATCTGAGTTTCAAAATGCAGAATTCCCAGAGGGCAGCAGAATGTTCAGAATTTCTGTAACTCTTTGACTTGTGGTCACCCAGATTTTTGCAGTCCAAGTGGCTTGTTCTGAATCTCATGGTTTCCCATGGTTGAAACCGCCTGACTCAGGTTTTGTTTTCCCGCAAACATGGAGCAGGAAAACTGTGTGGGATTTTGTTCAGCTAAACAAATTAATGTTTTAACTTTTAATGCCCAATGTTTTAACGTTGTTAACCCTCCAATTGTTTTATGTTGCTATCTATGACATTGTAAGCCATCCAGAGTCACTATCAACAACTTGATAGTGAGATGGGTACCATATAAGTTTAATAAATAAATAAATATTGACAAACTTCAAGAATGTACCCTGTTTTCCCCAGAATAAGACATCCCCTGATAATAAGCCCAATCAGGTTTTTGAGCACATGGCAATAAGGCCAGGCGCTTATTTCAGTGTTCAAAAAAATATAAGGCAGGGTCTTATTTTCAGGGAAACATGGTAGTAATCTTCAGAGTTTTAAAGAAAACTTACTTTCAATTCAAGGAATATCCCTAGGACACATCAGCTTCCTTTACTCCTCCTCCTCCTGCAGTCTCTCATTCACTATGTTCCTTCTGGGAGACTAGGAAACTCTCCAAACAGAGGTTAAGAGCATATAAAACACTACAAGGGGCAGTGAAAAGTAATCCTTACAGGATCATGATTGAAAAGCCATTTCATATTTCCTTTGGAAATAAATGACTGGATCCCACTCTTTATGACTGATATTTTAATTTATCTTTAATTGATTTAGCTAGTTATAGAATTATCACCACCACCATCATTTTTTTTTACAGTAATAAGATCCTCTCCCTAGTTCTTGTGTTATCTTTCTGCAAGAGTTTTGATTGAGATTTGCTTCAAAAATAGCACTTATGGTAAAGCTGCTGGCCTATATTCTTTAGAAATGAAAAAGAACCTTCAGATATTGTATTACTTTTTTAAAAATATCAATGTAATATTGTGAAGACTGTTTGTGACATGCCATTTTTTTTTAAAGCTGAACTTATTTTTTACCCCCTATGACTGTCTCAGAAAATAGGAAATCATCCTGGGGAGGAAAACGTTACTTCTGAAATTACTATAGTGTAGTAAATAAGGAAATATAAATTTAGTTCAGTTTTATCTTCTGTAGTTTGAATCGGAATAAATTATTTGTAGCCAATGCCAAGACGACTGGGTTACTAGCAACAATGGTTTTGTGAATGGTCTCAGTTAATGATTTGATAGTTGCTTCCTTTTCTTTCTTCATGTAATTTCCAACTTGCTATAATATCCCCTCCCGCAATTATGTGTACTATGTAAATCAAGGCTAATGGTAGCTACAACTAATGAAGTAGACTGAAATCCGGGATGCTTGAAGATTTCATGCAGCTTGAAATCGATTTAATTCACTGCCTTGCTTCATAAAGTCCCAGAACATTGACGATACCTTCTCCAGTCAGGACACTGGAAACATTTCTTAGTCCTTTTCCTCATAATGTTAGTTACCCTTTTCACCAAGTATTTCTGTTTCTGTTTCCTTTCTTGCCTGCCAGGTACTGTTGTGTGCCACAACATATTTCCTTCTTGACCTTCTTGTCCTGTTCTTAAGTAGGTCTTGTGTTGTTAGAGAAATGGAGCACTGTTCTAAATTCCAAGCCCTGTAGATTTGCTATGTAAAAGGATATTCCTGGGAGGGGGGAGTTAGAAAATAATGCTCTCATTAGGAGGTTTAACTGTGTACTGTAGACCTTCTTCTCCAAACCAAAGATTTGGTTTGGCACTATCAGCAAACAATTGTAATTTGAACAAAGAACTCATGGTAAAATTATTATCTCTTTTTCTTCCTTTCTTCCTTTCAAGAAAATCATTTGAAAATTGATCCTCTCAACTACTGACAATTTTCAACAAAGAACAATCAGGAATGTTAACATTTGGGGGAATTTAAAGCTTGGAAGATTAATTTTATCTTGATCCTCCACAAGCTAATATTTTTAGCTAATTACTCATGATATCATGTACATAACATTTTACTGTAATCTCTTTTTGTCCTTTCAGGGCTGCAAGGTAGAGCCCTAATAATTCCATTTTTTATCTACCAAAGAATACATATTGAAGTTTCTCTGCATGATTTTATTGCTTGACACACTAAATCTGTACAACACATTAGTGATTTATGCTGGGGCTCTCTGTTTCCTGTTTACACAAGAAGATCTAATCCACATGCAAGGAAAACTTTAATATGGCTACTGATACAGTGCATAGCTACTGTACCTTGACTTTCAATTACATTAAATCCCATTATAATCACTTTCTTTAGAACAAATCCTCTTTTACACCTGAAATGCTCTGCTTCCCTGGGAAGATGGCTGTATTTTCCCTAATCAAAAACAGTGCCATTCTAATGGAAATGCCTGATCTGCACACAATGCTAGGAAAGGATTTTAACATGTTCTGTACGCTGAAATTCAACAATGTGTACAGAAGAAAAGAAAAATCCTCTAGACACAATCGGCTTTATGTTGGATGTCTTAACACAGAGCACCTCCATTATAGCTTAGCACAGCACATGCATCATTATGTTATCTCACAAAATCATCTTACATGGATAATTATTATAGTCTAAAGATAGGTCAACTACAGGTTATCTTGGTACTGTTATTACAGAGCTGAATATTTTCCCTGAAAACTGAAGTGAGAGAGTGAAGACATTTGAAAAGACAACCTATGGTGAAAAGAAGCTTATTGCCATTACTTAAGACCATGCTGGGTCTCACATTCTGCAAGAGGAAAGGTTGAAGAGTCTCATAAATACAGGATTGTGCCGTGCGAAATGTCTTCAGAGTAATCTAGAAACCTATAATAGAACCTGGTGAAAAATATACTTGGGGCTTATATTTATGTTGCTGTAGAGAGAAAGCACACTTGTAAATTTCCCACAAACAGGTTCATACAGCATGCTCAGCTCTGGGTTGCAATATCAAGTGGTGCTTAGCTTGAACCATAGATTGAACTTGGAGGACTTTAAGAAGGGGGATTAGACAAATTAATGAAGGATAAGACCATCGATGGTTACTATTGTGATGATTACATATTGTATCCTATCCGGCTGCTGAGTATCAGCACTGCTACTGACCCATTCTGCTTTTGGGAGTCCTACAGGCTGCAAATATGATTGCTTCTGGGGAAGCAGAATGGCAGTCTAGATATATCTTTGATCGGTTCCAACAGATCTCTTATTTTCCCATATCCCCGGAAATCACAGGGTTATCCAGTGTTGTATAAAGAAGCGTCAATCAGGCATATCTGAATTGAGCCTCCCAGCAGCCTTATAATATTAGCTGGTCTTATTATGCACATGTTGCAAATAATGGAATAAGTAATATCACGTGTCCTGCAGTTATCCTGGTCCCTTTCTGTAGTCCCTGAAGCTCCCTACTATGCACACTTTAAATGCAGTAGTAAAATTTTTCAGAGTTTGCAAGAAGAAGTGAAACAGATGTACTATTTTACTTTAAGTAATCTTTCCACTCCAAAATACCAAGAAAATACCCAAGGTATAAATTAAACAAAGCTAGGGGACGCTTAAAAAAACAGGCAGAGTTTCAATCATGCTGTCTCAGCTACCATCTTGACTTGTTTTTTGACAACATTCCCCAGGCAGACAGGCACTCAGTTGTATATAGACTCATCCACAGATCTGTTTTGTCTTACTTTCTTCCAGCTCTGGAGCTGGGAAGAAATGATGATGGTAAAAAAAAGAAAAAAAAAGCTCTGCTCCCTAGGTTTCCATTATTGAGGTTCCAGATCAGGGCAATGCTATATTGCTCATGGTACAGCTCCTCCATGTAATTTTTGTCAGGACTGTGATTGGAAGATTTCTCTGAATGTCATCAACTATGGTAAAAGCTGCCACTAATTGCTGTACATAATGTGTGGCAAGATGGTACGCTCCAGTCCATTTTATTTTGTTTTCAAAGAGATTATTGACCTATTGTTCTTAGGATCACCAGATAGCAACAAAGAGTTCATTTCTCATAAATGGATTTGTGCAGCTCAGATATGGTTGCTGCATAGATTATTTTAGAGCTGGACTTCAAGAAACAGGTTTTGGTTATGTTCAGGTCCTGGATATGTTCAGTAATGCTATAGATATAGCCACATAAATTCTCCAATTATTGATGTATCAAGTGCCTTATCTATTAACCTACTTACCAAAGTATTAGATGCTTGTCTTTCTTTGTGTCATCTAATAGTCATCAAGATCAACACACAGCCAGTGGGTAAGTGTTGAACAGTTGCAATATGAAAAATGAATGGGTTTGTGGGCCAAATTATAACCTTACCTTTAGCTGTACATATCCCAAAAAGCATGGGAAGAGAAAAAGATGGGTTTATGTTGAATCCTTATGTGTATCAAGTTCTGTTCTGAAATGAAGTGAATTTATTAAAAGAAGATTTCATAAGGAGAAGGAATGAGACGCCATGGCTTCTCCAAATTGGTGGACACTGCAAAGGGAATTCTCTGTTGTGCAGACTGTAATAATACAAGTCTGAGTCTTTTCAATCACATTTTCAGTGCAATCTGGTGGGCTATTCAATTTCAGGGACTCATGTTGTCTAGTTCAACCAGTTGTCTGATTGATCAAACCATTAAAAAAAAAAAAGAGGGGGGGAGGAACTGTGGAAGCCAGATTCTGATGCCCCTTGAATCCAAAACTGCACTTGGGATAGGCACCAAGCCGATATACTTGACAGAAGAAAACCTGATTCTTATCTGCAACTAAATCAAACAGATTGGCAATTACCAAATGTATCACCTCACACCTCCTCTCCCCTGATCCATGGAGTTTATAGGAAATCTTCCAGTTTCTCAAGTTTCATTGTTATTTTCAGGTCATAAGAACTTGGAACCTCAGAACTAGCTCAGAAATAGGCTTCTATGACATGGTGGCTCTTTGTGGGGACTTATCTTCAGAAAAGGGTAAATGGAGCATCTCCATTTTGTGATAAGCAGGCTAATATGGATGACCTAAATGGCTCCTCTAAAAATATGTGTCAGCTACATGAGTTCCCATAAAATGAAAATCATTTCATGGGATCTTAATTTCTTTAAGGAAATAAATCAAAACCACTAAGAACTCTAGAATATTTCCTGTTATGGTAGCTGCACAAAACTTTCAATTTTCTTGTAGGATCCTACCTGTTAAATGTTAAATTTAATTGATCACTTTTTCCTCTTTTTTTCAACACTTTTTTTTCTTTGTTGTTGTTGTTAGGGTTGAATGTATGCTTTTGTTTTGTTTCATTTTGTTTATTTTATTGTTTGTATTTTATTTTTTATGATAAAATAATGAATAATATTTTTTTAAAAAAAACCTTCAAATTTTCTTTTAAAATTATACAGAATGAAATAACGATGTAGTGTATCCTGGTTCAGGGGACACAACTTTGTGACTATGATTCTGACCAATTGGATGGGTAGAAAAAAGAAAAAGAAATAATATAAGGACTATTTAAACATTTTTTTTTCCTCTGAGCAAATGAAAGCAGACCAACATGCTACGCATTTTCAGGATCATTATTGACATTCTTTTCCGTTAAATTCCCACAGATAATAATCCTGGAACAAAAATAAAAAGGGCAAAGGAAGAAGGGATGTCCTTTAAAGAACCCAGTGTTCTTGCCACAGAAAATAAATAATTTGTAGGCTATAAATAGTGATACATTTTGAAAGTTTATATAAATAAACTCGATATGCTCTGATGAAATGCTGTTGAACAAATGAATTGATAATGGTGAAACTAGCCATCTTCAGAATGATAATTAGGAACTCTTTATATGACTAGGCTGCAATTCGGAACAAAACATATGAAGAGAGCCTCTGAGAATTTTTAACTCTTTTTTAAAACAAATTATTAATCCAGATTAGATGTTTGTATCACAGTGTATTTAACTACAACTAAATATAGTTTAGAGTAATCTAATTCTTCCCACAAGCCATGCTTTCAGAGGACTATAAACTGGGACCTCAAACTACAATTAGAAGCTTATTTACAAGCAGCTTCAATTAAGGTTCTTCTTTGGTCTTCTGCCATCTGAGATTAAGTGAGCAGCTAACAGAGCAATTTGATTCTCAAATGCTGTTTCCAGGATTGGTTGCTTGATACTACTCTGATGTTCAATGGTGGACGTGTCCGAAAGCAGTGATATTTTGGGGGAAAATAAAAAAATGGCTCAATGAGATCTTAATGTTAAAAATCGATTGGCGACCAGAGACATGCCTGCTCAGTTCTAAGCCGGAAATATAAAAAGGGACCTATGGTATTTGGCGCTACATATCATTACAGCGGCGAGACTGACATACGCTCAACTTTAGAAAAATCAAAATATCCCAACAGAGGAGGCTATTATAAATTTTTTTTTAGAATGTGCGGAAGCAGCTAACTAAAAATTACAGGATAGAGAGCAAATACAAGTAGGTTTAGCTTGGGACAAATTCTATAAATGGTTAGAAAAGAGGAAATTATAACCCACATTAGATGAGGAATGGTATTTAATGAGAAATTTATATTATATAGGATAAGTGTGGTCGGATAGACCTAATTGATGTATTAGGAAATATAAGCTGTTCTGTCTTCTCCGGAATATAATTTAGAGCTATAGTACCGAATATTTGTTCATTAAGGTACTACATGGAAGTACGTATGTTTATTGTTGTATTGTTTTTTGTGTGTCACTTTATGTTGTGTTGTTTTTTCTTTTTAATTGAAGTGTAAATAAAGATTATTTTTTTAAAAAAAGATACTACTCTGATGTTACTTGGGAAGCAATGAAGGCAGGGATGGGCTGCTGGGGGTTCGCAGGGGTTCGGGAGAACCTCTAGCTAAGATTCTGTGTAGTTCAGAGAACCCCCAAATCCCATTCCTGGCTGGCCCTGCCCACTCTGCCCCTCCCCTCCCAGGAGTCCCCACACGGCCCGTTTTGGATGCAGGTAAGTGCAGGGCGCATGCGGAGGCTCAAGGAGGGTGAAAAATGGGCCTACCGGAAGTTCAGGAAGGGCCTCTGGAGCTTAGGGAGGCCGTTTTCGCCCTCCCAGAGGCTCGAGAAAGCCTCTGGAGCCCAAGGAGGGCAAAAATGCCTCCCTGCGTGGTGCAGGAGGCTGACTAGACCACTCCCACCATGGCCATGCCCCATCCAACAGAGAACCCCGTGCTAAAATTTTTGAATTTTACCTAAAATTTCACCCCTGAATGAAGGCCTTTTTATGCTGTTTTTCATTTTATCTATTTTTTCTCTGCTTATGTTATATTATTACTTATCATATTACTGTATAATTGCTTATCTCTGCATTGCTTTTATTTGAATTATTTGGAACAGCGGGGGGGTGGGGGGTGGGGGCTCTGTGAGGATGCTTTTTGCAGATTTTAGCTCTGCATTTAACACAATAATTACACATAGACTAATGTCTAAATTTATGGATTTTGGGCTTTCTTATTCAATCTACCTTTGGGTTATGGATTTCCTGTCTGGCCGCTCTCAGAGGGTCAGATTAGGTAATCATATCTCTTCAGCCCTTATTCTTAACATTGGTACACCACAGGGTTGCATGTTGAGTCCCTTACTCTATACTCTTTATGTGCATGACTGCATTTCCACTCACGCTAGTAATACTATCACTAAATTTGCAGATGATATAACAGTGGTGGGACTCATCTCTGGGGCTGTGTGTGTTTGAGTCTGCTTCTAGAGATGAGGTAGAATGATTGCTTTCATGGTGTGGAGACAATAACTTGGTCCTTAACACAAATAAGACCAAGGAGCTTATAGTGGACTATAGAAGGAATAGATCAGCCATCCAGCCCTTGCTTATCAATGGAGACCGAGTGGAGCAAATGGCCAGTTTTAAGTTTCTGGGTGTTATCATAAAAGAGGACCTGACCTGGGGCACTCACATTGCAGCACTGGTCAAAAGGGCCCAGCAGAGATTATACTACCTGAGACTTCTCAGGAAACAACAACTGAATGAAAAACTGCTGGTGGCCTTCTACCGCTGCACCATAGAGAGTATTATAACCTACTGCATCTGTGTATGGTTTGCCAATTGCACAGTGGCAGATGGACAGCACTCCAGAGGGTCAATGTCATTGCCCAGAGGATCATTGGTTGTCCTCTCCCCTCTTTGGAAGAGCTTTATAGCTCCCGCTGCCTTACGAAAGTTCAAAACATTCTTAAAGATCCATCTCATCCTGGGCACCCTTTTTTTTTTAACTATTACCATCTGGCAGACGGTACAGGATAATAAAAACAAGGACAAATAGGCTGAAAAACAGCTTCTATCCCAGGGCAACAACCATATTGAATTCTACGGTATAATGTAATTTCAGGTTTTCAATTTCAGGTATATAGAATGTAAAGGATGTATGTTTATGTTTTTATTTTTATACTTATTTTTATAATGTACACTGAAGGTGGCATTTAATTTCGTTGTACCATGTGCAATGACAATAAAATAAATTAAACTAAACTAATTTCCATTACTGCTTTTATGCTATTATTATTATTATTATTATTATTATTATTATTATTATTATTATAAATTATTTTTAATTTATTAATAATAAATAAGTTACTATTTTGGAACATGGCAAACTGTGGGAGATGTGCACCTATTTGTGAGGTCACTTCCTATGTGATTAGGTCAAATCTACAGGCCAAGAGGTATTCATTCCAAATATCTGATAATTACTATTATTATTGCTAGATACTCTATGCAGCTTTTCTGGAGTATAATCTAAGAACATCCCAGGTAAAAATAAACTATGGGAAGAAAATGAGACACAGGAAAATCTTCATCTTGCCTGGTTGTGTATCCAGTATTCAGAACATTAAGAGCCAACAGTTTAAGTGCTTATGTTGCTGCAATTTTGACTTCCACAAGGACCTACAGTTGATCTCTCAAACTGCAAAGAATGAGGATAATATAGAAACATGCAAAATAATTTCAATTAACTATTTTTACAAGTATTTTCTTGTAACTGTCTTCCATTTATAAATATTCGCTACATGACTGTATCTGTAGGTATTTTTTATTTTCATTATTCAATTCATTTGTTTTTCAAAAATATAGCAGCTTTCCAAATGTGAATATGTGAAGGACATCTCCTTATTCATTATTAAAGGACATTCTCTTTCAGTACAATTTTTATCTCATCTCCAGCCTATCTCTGACCTTAGCTATTACATTTCTTCAGTAATATTCTGTGTTTTCTCCAAATGTAACAGCTGTCTTTAATTCTTCTTCAAGTCCTTGATCACCTTGGATATGTAACCAAAAACTAGCACCTGCAGAATTCCTGTTGGCTGGTCCTGGTTGCTGCAGGTATGTTCTGTAGTCTCTAGTCCAGGGGTGTCAAACTGGCAGTCTGTGGGTCGGATGTGTCACACACAGGCCACGCCCACCCCGGCTCGGCAGTGGCAAAAAACATTGTGATATGTCATGATACATTATATGACGTGATCAGGTTTGACACCCATGCTCTAGTCAATAGTCTAGCCATTGCCATCTATGATCATTTTGCCTTGTACTACAGGAAAAACTGGAAATCTGGTTCCCGTGAAAAAAATCTGGTCAGGCAGTGCTGACCCACACTTTGCAAGGAATTGTTCAGACATTACAAAACCTCCTTATATTCACTACGAGATCACAAGATTTGTTATTAAACACGTGTTCTGTGGTCTTTGAAAAGATTGGTAAATTTCTGGGTTAAAAAAGTGATTGCCATTTATTTATTACACTTTTATATACCACCACCTACCGATGGGTTATTCTTGGATACACATGTACCAATTGTTTGGAAGACTAATGATTTTTATTTAAAAATAGGGGAAGAAGATGGGTCAGGATGAAGAAAGAGGGAGATCACTCAATATACTATGTATGCAAGCTTCCTACCACACCCCTAAAATGGAATAGGAATAGCTTGAATGAAAGTTACTGGCATAGAGCACAGTAATTAACTTCCATTTGGAAACTTGAAAGAGAACTAAAGTCTGTGATCCAGATTTCCACCCACATTCACCCATGCCTGCCCTGCCATACTTTGGCAGGAGGTGTAATGGTGGGCTCCAAGAATGGCAAGGATTCAGGAGAATGTTGTATAAACCATTTTTTGTTATCAGTGGAAGGATCCACCAATTCAGGCAGCAAGACAGTATTGAAAGACAATCAAGAAAATGTGGAAGACTCCAGTGCAGGGGTGTCAAACTTGCGTCGCCACTGCGGTGTCACATGACATATTGTGACTTCCCTCCCTTCACTAAACCGGGTGTGGGTGTGGCCAGCGTGTGACGCATCCAGCCTGCGGGCTGCATGTCTGACAGCCCTGTTCTAGTGTAATGCATCTTGTGATTGTAGATGGAAAATAGTTGCTAGGATTCTTAGCACTTTATTCTTCTCAATTCTTGCTTAATTCTTGCTAAGCCTACTGTGAGCATTATGCTTGGGAAATGAATTACTTTTGGTTTTAGGCAGATGCCACTGAGCCTAAAAATGAGATCCATTGGTGATGCCCCCCCTCCCCCATTGGACAGTGTAGGAAAAGGAGTGGTAGAACCTGGGGGTGGAGTTAAAAGATGGATCAGCCTAAAATCCCTATGTAGCCACCAGCAAACTAAGCCCAACCTCTCTGTAATTGTGTTGACCTTTGTCTAACTCTAAGCACATACTAACCATTAGTTGAGAATATTCCTGTGCATAGGCATGAGTAGCAATAAATCAGTTTAATTGGACCGTCACATGTGGACCTGATCTTTTCCACCTGGTAGTTAATAACTTTTGGGGGAGAAGAAATCCAACTAGTCAGTCCACCAATTAAATTTCCCCATGTTAAAACTGAAAGAACAAACCCACACAAGTTTCATTGCTGAAGCAGATTTGAGCTCAGCTAGTGGGGCTGTGCAGATTTGGCCAGCATATTTTTCTCTTGGCTCAAAAATGGAGAAATGCATATTAATGCAAATGAATACACATGAAGAGGCAATTCTGAGAGAGATCTTTTGAACACTGAGGTAAGAAAACCAGAGGTTCATGCAAACACAAAGATTCAGCTTTGCATCAAAATAATTACTCATAACTAATTGCAACAAAGTGAATACAGATCTTGAAATTCTACAGATAACCTACTGAAAATTTATTTAAAGTTTGGAGGATATAGTTTATTTAACATTAGTGTGAGAAGAACTTTAATTCCGTCCTTTAGCTTGAAATGGGTTATTCTGAAAAGATATATTTTAATCAGAATCTGGAGGTAAACTCTTCTGACAAGAAACAATTGAAATGAATTATATAGACAGTTCTTATTAAACCTTAGTTCCTAGCAGAGATAACCTTCTATTTTTCTTTTCCTCACTACTTTTTGGAATTAATCTATCACACAAACTGTTATATAGCTTCAAAAACTGTTGATTTTAAATATTTCCTGTTTTGCAAATTCCAACATTTTGTATGTCTAGATAGTGAGGGTCAAGGTGTCTGCAAACATAAGAAGAATTTGCCTTTGCAAACAAGAATTTCTTAATTACATGGCTTGCAGAAATTAAACATATGGTTGTATGAAAGAGTTATTTCTTGCTTAACTTAGCCTTTTAATCATTGACAATTGAAAACATTTGAAATAATATATTACAGATCAAAGTGCAGGCAGGTTTTTTCGGGACAGAGTGTTAATTAATGAAATTTATGTACAAATGGTTTACAACAATGAATCCATAACAATGAATTTGAATTTCTATTCCCATAAGCGCATTGAAATCAATGAAAATTGTTTCTATGATGTTGCCATTGATAGGCTTAGAACTGAAAACTACACTTAGCTTAGGGGTCCACTAAGCATGTCCACTGGCTTTGTTCCTCCTCACGGTCATGAACAATTTCTCATCTTTGTGAAAACCCTGTAAAAGGTTATGCAAAAGTGGTGCTGATCTTAGATTGGCATGTTCCTTGGATATGAACCTGTGTGAGCTATAAGAATGAAACTATTAGTACATTTATTTGCAGAATATGTTTTTCCTAGTAGGACAAAAAGAATGTATTGTTTTCTAAATCATATTGATTTCTGGACCCAATCTGGGTCAGTCACTGGGTCTACTGGTTTCCTTAAACAAACAAGTAAATAAAGCAAACATTTCCACATATGGAACAAATATTAATAGGAAAACATATTACTAGATTTATATTATTTATATTATTTATTTATTTATATTTATATTATTAGAAAATAATATAAATTGGGTTTATTGGGAAATTATTTGGGGTTGAATCCAGAGGAACATTTGTATTGAAAGTAAGGGATCTTTTGTGAATGCAAATCTCTTTGTTTTAGTGGATTGCACCATATTTTTGGTGCACTAGAGGACCTCCACTGATCTTCCAAGATAAAATCAAAGAAGTGTTTAATTTGAATAGCAATGGTCAGCTGGTTCCTTGCAGTCCATACAATCAGTCACACTGGGCAAGTCAGATCCAGGGGTGGGCTTCAGATCCTTTAGCAAAGGGTTTGCTGCCCTGTTGCTGGATGGGTGTGGCCATGGTGGGCATGGCCTAGTCGGCCACCTGCACAACAATGGGGAGGGGGGGGCGTTTCACCCTTCCCAGGTTCTGGAGCCTTTCCTCAAGCCTCCGGGAGGGCAAAAAAAGCTTTCCCCGGGCTCCGGAAGCCCAACTTCCAGAACCTTCAGTAGGCCCATTTTTTGCCCTCCCAGACCCTCCGCGCAGGCCCTGCACTTACCTGGAATGATGAACGGACTGCGTGGACACTGCGTGCAGAGGGGCAGTTTGGGGCAGGAGGGGCAGGGTGGGGCGGGCATGGCCACCAGGGGTGGCATTTGGGGGTTTGCTGAATCCTGGCGATCTTTGGCTAGAGGATCGCTGAACCCTGCTGAACCCCCAGGAGCCCACCCCTGGTCAGATCCAGTAATCATGACAAGGCTGAGCCATAGCTTGAGCAACTGGATCAGAGACCTTGAGTTCATCATAATTCTCCAGGAGCTTCAATGTCAAGAAACAAATGCTTCTGTGTAAAAGATTTACATATCTATATTAGACATCAGGACAAGCAAGGAGAAGATCTTCCAATTTCATTGGTGGAAAGGATTTCATATCAGTAAGGCTTTCATCTCCTTAACAAAGGACAGAAAGAAGCTGGATCTGTGCACATAAAAGGATTTTATGTGCACAGGATTTAAACTTTAGTTAAATCCTACTCTTGTGGATCTGAAAGATGAAATGCTGAGGAAGTAAATCATACTTTATTGAAATAATGGTTGTTGGGTTTCAGTTTACAAACGAAGAGAAACAAAGCACACTAGAAAAGATCATTTATAAGGAGTTTTGAATTGTGGTATGGAAAATTCTAGGGCACTGATTTACTGTCAAGATCTTGGGATTTTTACAGAGAAAATTGGATAACTTTGATTGCGTAAATTGTTTTACTGTTGAGAACATTGAGCTTTCAAGAGGTAACGGGGTGCTAGATACAACAATCCTTTCTTGTTAGCAAGTGAGAAACTGATGGGATTAGGTGCCTATCACCCAGTTACTTTGTTGCTATTTCCTCATTTAGGTTTGCTTTAGTAAATTGCAAGTAGGAACATGTTTGCTGCCTCTAGTCAATTTCATTTTGCCTTTGGTGAGCAATATTTCTTCCTTTTCAGCAAGGATAGGATTAGTGGATGGTGATAGGGAGGTTTTGTTTAGGGGCAGGAATAGTTCTTTTGGGTCTCACCAGATTAGATGAAGTAAGGAACTGAACCTGTCATGTTTACAAGATCAGCAGAAAGTGTCCTGGAAATAAATTATCATCTTTTTTCAGCCATGACACCATTTAAACCCTCACATTGTTTCCAAAGTGCTTATTCTATTATTCTAGAACAAGAGTACTCAATTTTCCCTTGCATGTTGCCAGAGGCATAGAGGGAAAAAAGGAAATTGACAAAAATTATGCAACTGTTCTTCTGCTTATGGGCATTGATTATCTATCAATTGGCACTGATGATGCCAATTGTCATGATGCCTGACTGGTTGTCCCACTTTGACATAAGGAAAATTCCTAAATATTATTTCCTCTGAAAATGACTCCAGAACTGTATGACTACAGAACAGTATAGTATAGTATAGTATAGTATAGTATAGTATAGTATAGTATAGGATAGGATAGGATAGGATAGGATAGGATAGGATAGGATAGGATAGGATAGGATAGGATAGGACAGGACAGGACAGGACAGGACAGGACAGGACAGGACAGAACAGAACAGAACAGAACAGAACAGAATAGAATAGAATAGAATTCTTTATTAGCCAAGTGTGATTGGACACACAAGGAATTTGTCTTGGTATATTTGTCTCAGTATACATAAAAAACAAGATACATTCATCAAGAATCATAAGATACAACACTTAATGATAGTCATGGAGTACAAATAAGCAATCAAATCATTTTAGGAAACAGTCAATTTGCAATACATTCTTAATGGTTCTAGAACTAACGAATAAAGGGCTTTCAGAACATATATAGGTCATATTGTTTATGGTTTTAATAGATATATGTATTATGTTTGATTATTGATGAAGTTTTAATTGTTTGTTTATTTATTTATTTCATACATAACATACATTTGTCATATAAGATACATATAACATACATATATCTTCCAGAATAGTCCTGACAGCCTAATTGCTAATTTGTCTAGTTTCGTACCTGTGCGCTTATTCATGGTATACCACACGGAGCAAACTAGCTTGCATTATCTGACTAGCAGTATTTGGGTTGGTGACCTCTTCTGGGGCCTCTTCCACGGATCTCGCCTCATGTCTGGGCAGGTCCAGCACTGGCTCCCATTCTCCTCACACAGCTAGCCCTTCCCATTGGAGTGGTACCCATTGCATCCAATTTTGATCACCATAATATAAAAAAGATGTTGAGACTCTAAAATAATGCAGAGAAGAGCAACAAAGGTGATTAGGGAACTGCCAGGTAAAATATATGAAGAATGGTTGCAGGAATTGGGAATGTCTAGTTTAATGAAAAGGACTAGAGATAATATGATAGCAGTGTTCCAATATTTAAGGGGCTGACACAAAGAAGAGGGTGTCAGCCTATTCTCCAAAGCACAATAAGGCAGGACAAGAAGCAATGGATGGAAACTAATCAAGGAGAGAAGCAACCTAAAACTAAGGAGAAATTTCCTGACAGAACAATCAGTGGAACAACTTGCCTGCAGAAGTTGTGAATTCCAACACTGGAGATTTTAAAGAAGAGATTGAATAACCATTTATCTGGAATGTTGTAGGGTTTTCTGCTTGAGTAGGGGGTTGGACTAGAAGACCTCCAAGGTCCTTCCAACTCTGTTATTGTGTTATTTTGTTATCTACTCACAATAATGCTTTTGAACTGCTGGGTGGGTAGGGCAGGAGTTAGAAGCGAGTGATGGGAGCTCACCTTTCCCGCAGTGCTACCAGGGCTCGAACTGCTGAAGTGTTGACCATTTCTGGCCTCCAGATCCAGCATACTTAAGCCTCTGCATCACTGCGCTGCCTGTTTAATTGTTGATTGGGAGCCATCCAGATTTCAGTATAAAATGGGTGGCTATGTAAATGTTTTAAATAAATAAATAACTCATATATTGTGCATTCCCTGCATTGAACAAAATGCCCTTGGTGTATCTGTGACAGCAAGATTGCCGTTTAAAATACTGAGTCAGCATTAACATATGGATCAGTTTCCACTATGTTAACAGCAGCATTTTAACAAGAAGCAAAAACTAGGACAGGTAGAAAAAGAAATCAGCCGTAGTCAACTTTGTTATCTATCATGAAACTTAATGAGAGTGACTTTTCACTAGAAAACTATTAATTAGTTTTGTAAAATCCCTGTAAATCTGTAAAATGGAATATGTTTTAGTTGCTACTTCTGCAAGCTAAGATGAAATAATTATAAAACATGACCTCCCCCCAACAAAAACCAAAGTGACCCCCCTCCACCAAGCTTAAGGAAGTGGTAGAAACTGATTTGCCAGAAAAATGATAATTAATTCCATTATAGTTAATCACCACTAACAACAATTCTTTGGGGGTAGATTTATTGGGCTAAACATTTAAACCACAAGATGATCAACTGGCAGCTGATGTACCCAATACAGTATGCATACCAATTTTGTATGTGTTTTGGTGCAGCCCTTTATTGATTCTACAAGGTTTTTTTTCACAAAACAAATGTATATTTATTTTTCATGGCATCCTCTAGTCATGTTGCAACATATGTGCTCCAAGTGGTAGCTTTTGCCCAGGGGCTTGAGCTTTATGGTAAAACTTGCAAATTTGAGGGGAAACCATAGTGAGACCAAATAAAAACTAATTATTCCATCCCAAAGAATGTAATAATTAGCAGATCTTGTAATAGAGAAGCACCTCTTTGACTGCTTGTGCAAAAGTTGACTCACTGCTTTGGTATAGGAGTGCTGTTATGCTTTTTGATTATCATAAGATAATCAAAATTTTAGTTTTCTTCTCCTCATTTCCTCAAAATAATTTAGTTTGGGTTACAAGTACATGGCATATTCCATCAGAAATGAGTGACAAATATGGATAAAACTGCATCAAGATTTAAATAAATGCACAATTACATTTCCCACACGACATATTTTCAGATGAGTAATGAAGCATATATTTATTTACACGCAGGCTTCTGAATGAGTAACAAAGAAATTCAGTGAATTTCAGTTATTAAGCCAGAGATGACCCTGAGAGAATTCTTGAACAGAGAAAGGAGAATGGAAGGGAATCAGTAATTAGAAATAAAGCTCTTTAGACATACTCTTTTTCCAAAGGGTTTTCTTTAGTGTGTGATTATAATGAATATTAACTCCCTGTTCCCTACATTCTGTAAACAAATGCATTGTTGATGTTGCTGATAGGGCGATGTGAAAATTCAGCTTGAAATTTTGATTTGAAGGCAATGTAGTCCAAACAGTCATATGAATCAAATCTGCAAACCAAATCTGCAAACCAATTCAATGTGACCTATCAGGTCTAGGACTTTCAGATCATTTGATGACCAATGTGTGTTTGATCATGCCTTTTCTCAATTGAATCAACAATTTCCATCAACCATATCCATGGAATAAATCTGTTATTCAAATTAACAATTTGAATCAAATTTAACTTGTTGAAACAGCTAATGATTCAAATTGGATTGCAGGGCATTTGCACACCCATAATAGTTGAACTTTTCATTTAGCCTTTCCCTTGCACATTTTGTACACTGCTTTCCACAAGCTTATCTGGTGGTATCTCGTCATCTGCATGGCCCAGCCTTTCCCCAACAGCTTTTAACAGATGCTGGGATATGACATCGAACAGTTTGTCGCCTGTCTTCAGCCAATCATCTTTTTAGCATCATAGACCCTGGTAATGAGTGTAATGAATTCCAGTTACCAATCCATCACTTACCTGTATATTGCTAATAGGTGTAGCCAACTGTTATTGGCAAGTCTGAAAAATGAGAAAAAGGTTTCCATTAATGATCTATTGGTTTCAAATGAGTTGAGTAATTTAATGATGTTCATTTATTTATTGGATTTATACTCTGCCTTACCTTCAAGGAGCTCAATGGGATGATCATAGCACTCCATCCTCCCATTTTTGTCCCACAACAGTAGTGTGTGATATGACAATGGGAGGGAAGGAGATGGATTCAAAATCACCCAAAGAGCTTCTGACGCTAAGGATGAACTGTTTGTGGTGATAGTCCAGCAGCTGAAAACCTGTAGCACAAGCTGTTGGTCTAAGAATATATATATATATGGTATATTTTTACAAATATAGGTTAAAATTTAGGATTTATATTCTGCGATGACTTTATTAAATACCCGAGGATAATTATTTCTGCCAAAATATCTTTTTTTTTTTAATATTTAAAATGATATTTTCAGAGCTACATCTAGTTTTGTCTGCCTCATAGAAGTAGGGGCTTTTGGAAAGTCTTATCTCCACATTTGCTGGACTTATTTCCACTGTTGCCCAGTGGTGGCTTTCTACTGGGTGAACCGGTAGCGGCGGGAGGTTCCACCCACCCACCCAGACATCATCACAGATGCTGTGCACATGCGCAGAAGGTTCTGCGCATGTGCAGAAGCACCTTGCGCAAGTGAAGTGAGCACATGCGCTTGCGCGCTCACAGTTCCGAACCAGTAGCAAAGGTAAATGAAACCCACTACTGCTGTTGCCCAATACCTGTGTGAAGAGCCAGGTCTTCACACCTCTCTGAAAAGTTAACAGGGTGCCCAATCCCTACAAATCTGAGGCGGGGAGACTATTTTAAAGGGTCAAAGTGCCACAGAAAAGGAACATCACTGAGGTCTCACCAGATGATAAACATTTCAGGGAAGTGAAAGTACCCACCCTATCTGACCTTATTTGCTTTTAAATGAATAGTGGAAAATTATATTTCAAATCAGTACAGGAGAGCAGCCTCCCTGTTCTTAAAACATCACACAAAATTCAAGTTCAGACTAAATACTAGCTATCAGTCAAATGTCCCTGGAGAAGTCCATCTTGGAATTAGTATCTCTCTCAACATAATCTTATGTCAGAATTTTTGCTCCTTAATGTAACATTAAGTGATTTAAGACATGATAATCTATAAAGGAGAAGAGAAGAACTTAGTTAAATTTATGTGGACCCTCAGATTTTACAGATAAAGAGAAGTTTCTTTAATAGTTCCAGGAACACAACAGCCAGCCAATAAAGACATTGTGAGTTAGCATAATTTGCTGCCAACTCTCAGCTCTGGAAGGAGTTGCATTCTGCAGTAATAGCAGTGTCAGAATAAAATTCAAGGGCATCCACCTCTGAAGCTTCCAGGATAGCAAAGGTTTCTCAGCATTACTTTGGAACTCGTGTATCTCCCTACAGGCATTTTTCAAGCAACCAAGTGTAGCTGCAGTTCAGTCATACTTCCTCTTTTAGTATTTCCAGATAAATTAAATATCTGCCTGCAGGGCCAAATCTGGTACATCTGTGGCGGGATCTCTTTGCATATTTTTTTGCGCTCTGTCTTTCAGTATAGGCAAATTGAATTGTCAAATTGTTTTACCTGGCACTCTTAGGTATTTGCTGGTTCTTGGAGTTGAATACCAGGGGTCAGGGGGTCCCCAAACTCGTCAACATATTGATCCTGTCATAAAGTTTCAGGTTGTTTACTGGCATTCCCCAAACATTTGTTATATGAAAATAATATTACTTTAACCAATTGTATTATAGGAGAACGGTGGGGAGGGGAGGAAAAAAAGAAAAAGAAACATTGACTTCTGACTCTCTCTGTTGCAGTAAAATAAGGCATTAACATCAAATCACAACTTTTTGTTTTTTCATAGTAATATAAACAAACTATTTCTATAAAGATCTATCAATCGTCTTTCCCCCGCTCTTCCTTCCTACCGTTCTCCCACTTACTTTTGTATTTTATATCTTATTTTATCTTATAACTCAATAAAAATGTTACAATTTGAAAACAAATTGTATTATGAATAATAATAATAATAACAAATCATCATCCTTGGTTGGGTAATATCGACCACTTTGATTAACTCTGGTTTAGCTCCTTCCTAGCCATTAATGTTTGCAGTGATTGTATTTTCAGTCAAAGAAAGAAAGCTTGTTTGCACATGCAGTCTAAGGCAGGGGTATCAAATTCGATTTCATTGAGGGTTGCATCAGCCTTGTGTTTGACCTTGGGGGCTGGTGTGGGCATGGCCAGGGTGGGCATGGCCAGCTTGACATCACTTGTGTCGGGGTATCTGAGCTCAAGTGCTCTGCCAGCGAAAATGGGCTCCAGAGCTCCATTTTCAGCTGAGATGGCGTCCTGCCGCCCTCTGCCAGTGAAAATGGAGCCTGGGAGGGCTGGATGCGGCCTCCCAGGCTCCTTTTCACTGGCAGAGGCACAGCTGGCTGGTCCTTTGCTATTTCTAGGGTGGGCCCGTGGTCCAGATCTAAGTTCCCCGCAGGCTGGACCTGGCCCCTGGGCCTTTAGTTTGACACTTCTGGTCTAAGGAATATGCCAACAGAAACCTGAAAATAGAAGTAGAATGACTATTGAAAAAAAACCAAAGATATTACCTAGCCATGATGGTGAACCTATGGTACCACAGGTGACACGTGGTGACACGTGGAACCATATTAGTGGGCACGCCAGCTCAGCTCTGGGGCGCATGCGCACGCCGGCCAGCTGATTTTTGGGCCTTCTGGGCCCACCAGAAGTAGGGAAACAGGCTGTTTCCTGCCTCTGGAGGGCCTGGGGGTGGGGTGGGAAAGGCCCGTTTTTCTTTCTTACCTGGCTCCAGATCCTCTCTGTGTATCTGGGAACGGCGAAAACAGCCTTTCCCACTCCCTTGGAGGCCCTATGGAGGCTGAAAGGGCCCATTTCCCCACTCCCGGTGGGACAGGAAGTGACATTTTTTCCTGTCCCCAGCCTCCAGAGACTCCTAGAGAGGCTCCTACAGACTCCTAGAGAGGCTCCTACAGACTCCTAGAGAGGTTCTGGAGGCTGGGGACAGCAAAAAATGTCACTTCCTGTCCCATTGGGAGTTGGGAAATGGGCCCTTTCAGCCTCCAAGGGCCTCCAAGGGAGTGGGAAAGGCTGTTTTCGCCGTTCCCAGATACACAGAGAGGATCTGGAACCAGGTAAGAAAGAAAAACAGGCCTACCAGGCCATCATGTGCCAGGAGCGGGGGGAGGGGGTTGCGCACACATGCGCGTGGGCACATGTGCGCGCGACCCTCCCCCGCCCCCCCCTCTCCTGGCATGCAATGGCAAAAAGGTTAGCCATCACTGACCTATAGCAATAGATTTGGGTGCAATCTCAAAATATCTGAAGTACCACTTCGTCAGCATTGACAAAATCACCATCAGTCAATTGCAAAAGGCAGCTTTATCTGGAGCAGCTTACATTCTGTGACCATAACTTTAACAGGATCAAACAACATCTGCCTATCTCTTCCCTATTGGGAAGGATTTGATAGCTGGACAAAGAACAAAAATACCAAATCCATCTGGCTGACTGTGCGACCAACCATAATAATATTTTTTTTTTAAAATAGCCAAAGATATATTTCTTGTTCTTGCAGGCAGCAACTGACTTTTTTTTTTTTTTGAAGCCACTGCCTGCATACTGTTTGGAATGATTCTGGAAATCTCATTAAGAGCTGAGTTTCTGGAAGTTATATTATTCTGCCACACACTGTAAAATAATGTAAACTTGAAAAAACAATCCCACAACTGCAAATTGAATACAGTCACAAAAGGATCAGGAGCTGCTTTTCTTATTTCTGCCAAAGTATCCAACCTGTATCACAGAAATAATGTATACCGCCTACAACATAAAATATGAGTTGTACCTCATGTTGGAAATGTATTGAAGGAAGACTTTGCTTGAAAGCAGCAGTTTGCTTCTTGAAAAAGGATCCTACTGAAAAGGGCTACTTGAAAAAGGGAGCAAAAAAAAAAAAATCAGAGGTCTGGTAGCACTTTCTCTAATTAACAAATGTTATTAAAAGTATAAGCTTTCATTGGATGCATAGAATAGATAGACTGCTAGAGGGTTTAAATTGGGATGAGATGGGGAAAAGAGAGTAGGCAAAAGGCTGGCAATTTTTTTTTTTTAATTTGATTTATATGCCGCCCTTCTCTGGAGACTCAGGGCGGCTTACAATGTGCTCAGCAATAGCCTTCATCCTTTTGTATATTTATACAAAGTCAGCTTATTGCCCCCACAACTGGGTCCTCAATTTACCTACCTTAGAAAGGATGGAAGGCCGAGTCAACCTTGAGCCTTGGCGAGATTCGAACCTGCAGTAATTGCAGGCAGCTGGTCTTAATAACCAGCTTAATAACAGGGTGCCTTAGACCACTGTCCTACCAAGGCTCCTATTCAGATATAGGTTACATTATTATTATTATTAGTCATATTTCTTTGCCGCCCACTCTCCGAGGACTCTGGGCAGTTTACACCAAAGACAATATACTAAATAGCATATTGCCCCCAACAAACTGGGTCCTCATTTTACCCACCTTGGAAGGATGGAAGGCTGAGTCAACCTTGAGCCGGTGAGATTTCATCCGCTGATCTGCTGAACTAGCAGTCAGCTGAAGTAGCTGCAGTACTGCACTCTAACCACTGCGCCACCTCGGCTCTACATGTTGTACATGTAAAACAGAGTACAAGAGTTTATCAATTAACAATTATAATGTATTAAAAATCCATTAAGTTTGTGGAGATTGCCTGAAATCTGTTGATGTATGTGAGATCAACAATTTCTCACTCAATGGTACTGTGAGAGTTTTCCCAAAACTGTCATTTTCAGATCTGCTATCGGTGCTATTAGCTATCAACCTTGGAAGGCTGAAATACTCTGATATTTCTTTGTCCTTGTATGAGTCCAGATGCCTGGCTAGGTGGCTCAGTGGCTAAGATGCTGAGCTGGTCAGTCAGAAAAGTCAGCAGTTTGGCAGTTTGAATCCCTAGCATAGGTCTCCTGCGTGAGCAGGGGGTTGGACTAGATGACCTCCAAGGTCCCTTCCAACTCTGTTACTGTTAAATTTGAGTCCATTAATTCTTTTGCACAAAATTTGGGAAGGAGAAGGGAGTGGTAGTTTATTTTATTTATACTTATATGCCGCCCTTCTCCCGAAGCACTCGAGGCGGCTCACAAAGATAAAAACAATAAAACAGTAAAATTACAACTAAAATACTCAATTAAAATCCCCAAAGGATTAAAGTTAAAAGCTCCCATCAGATCAGCAAATTTGTTGGAAAAGCCATGTCTTCAGGTCACCGCAGAAAGACCGGAGGTCGGGGCCATCCGGAGCCCAGTGGGTAAACCATTCCAGAGGGTCAGTGCGCCCACAGAGAACGCTCTCATCCTGAGCGTCATTAGCCGACATTGTCTGGCCGATGGCACCCGGAGGAGGGCAGTCCTATGTGAGCGCACTGGGCGGTTGGAGGCAGGCAGAAAGTGATCCTGCAAGTACCCCGGGCCCATGCCATGAAGGGCTTTATAGGTAAGTACCAGCACCTTGAAGCTGATCTGAAGGACCACTGGTAACCAGTGCAGCTCGCGCAGGAGAGGTGTAATGTGGGGGTAGAGTTAAAAGAGGAATCAGCCTAGCATCCCTTCATAGGCAGAAGCGGACTAAATCCAATCCTCCTCTCCCCTCATTCCATTGACTCTTATCTAATTCCAAGCAGGTGCTGACCATTACTTGAGAAGATTCAAGTACATGGACGTTTTAGCAATACATTTATTTCATTGGACATGGACAAGCTCCATTACAGATGGAACTGGTTTTTCATGCCTGACAATTTGTCCCACTTGCAGGCATATTGGAGGAGACCATGTGATTGGAGGAGATCATGTGATTGGAGGAGAGCATATGAAGGCAACCCCGCTGGCATGTTTAAGATTGTCCCATCAAGCCACATTTCTCTGAATTCATAGAAAAGATCACCATATAATAATATTAGGAAATAGGAAAAACATATATTTAAAAAGTAATCGCCTATCATTTTGAAATATTGTTTTATAACATGCTGTCTGTATCATCCCTTTTTTGCTTTCATTCAGAGTGTTTTTTCTCTTACCTGTGCCTACACTTATGTGCAAAATGCTCACCAATTCCCAGAATGCATAGAGATATCCATGTTCAGTGAATATTTTGGTAACTACAGATAGTCCTTGACTTATAACAGTTCATTTAGTGACTGCTCAAAGTTACAACAGCACTGAAAAAAAGTGACTTATGATGGTTTTTCACACTTACAATCTTTGCAGTATCCCCATGGTCACATGATCAAAATGCAGATGCGTGGCAACTGATTCATACTTATGACGGTTGCAGAATCACAGGGTCATAGGACCACCTTCTGCGACCTTCTGACAAGCAAAGTTAATGGGGAAGCCAGATTCACTTAACAACTTGTTAATAATTTAACAACTTCAGTGATTCACTTAACAATTGTGGCAAGAATTGTTGTAAAATAGAGCAAATTAACAAATTTCTCACTAAGCAACATAAAATCTGGGCTCAATTGTGTTTGTGAGTCGAGGGCTGCCTGTAGTATAAATTCACATATAGTAAATAAAGCAACAACAACAACTTAAAAAATGCATTTTAAATATTTTTCCTAAACACAGGTTTATATTAAGACAACATAATTATTGTTGGGCCTTTCCCACTTGCATCAATTGTGCTGCAAATATGCCCTTTCAACATCTTTTTTCTGCTATGTCCTCATGACATTGCCTTCATCTTGTTCCCATTCATGAGTGATAAATGTTTAGTCTTCTTTAGCTGTATTGGTACTATTTCCTCTTGTTTTGACATCATATAAAATCTGTTAGGCTTTATCATCTACTTTGGTGGGAAGTTAGTTGTCTGGCAGTGACTGGGAACAGAAAGATAGAGTAGGATGGAGATCCTTTCAGGCTGCTATATTTCTGCTGACTCAATGATGGATGGAGAGCACTTCAACTCAGAAGTGGGGAAGGGTCCATTCTATCTCTTTCGTGATCTCTGTTTCTCTTGTTCTCGTTTCCCCACATTTTCCAATTTGCAGCTGCGAGATGAGAGAATAGAGAAAATTGGAGGCATACAACTGAACCTGGAGGCCTAGCAACAGAGACCAAACCACAGCTTATTTACAAAAGACAATTAGCCATTATGCTCTGTAGTTTAGTCTTCCAGATTCATGCTGCTCCCTGCATCATCTAACTATTTTTTTGTCATTGGAATTGCCATAAAAGAGATTGCCAGGAGAAGAATGTGCATTTGAAAGATGAGGCAGGTGCATTTATAAGCTTCAAATCCCAAAGCATGGAGCACAATAGTTACAGCATTTTTTAAAAATACAGAAACTTACACAATTTGTAGGAAGGGTCTACAAAACCATGTACTGTACATCTTGCTCTTGTTCTTAGTTTGACTCAGCATGATCACTGTGGGAATGAAGACAACAAACACACAAATATACACACATGTACAGATTCAAAATTAGATTTAAGGGCTTCTAAGCAGAAATCCTGCAAATTGGGATGGGTGATTAAAAAAAAGAGTGAATGGGACAGGAATTGGCCCATGTGAGCAAAGAACAGTAAGAACTTTAGATTTCTATTTGAAATGGTACTAAACAGCAAGAGAACTACCTGTTGCAGGAGTTTGGGGCTCAAACTCCGGCAAAGTTAGAAAGGTATTGACATTTCAGTAAGTTTTACTTATTTCCTCTTTTTCTTTTTTCCCCTCACATCAAGCTCGAACTTGAACTTCATTAATTGATGTTTCTCTCTCCTCCTCTTTCTCTCGGTTACCTCTAAAATTTAGATACCCTGTGTTGCTCAAATGGCCTTTAACCAAACTGGAATGATGAGCCAATAAAATTTATATTGACAGAGACATCAGAGAAAAAAGTATGATCAGAACTCCTTCATAATTTAGATTATTTTCAGAATTAAAATTTATTTTCATGTTGTGGGCATGGCAAACAGTTTTTCTTTTAAAGCATCATTTTGCTACATATAACAACAGAAACCTCAGTCTGGAATAGGAGACAGACAATGAAAAGAAAAGTTTATCAGTCAGGCGTAAGTTCTAGAATATATGTTTGCCTTTGGAAGAATAATATTTTTAAAGTGACAGTTTTCTGCATATAAATTGGGGTCAAGTTATCAGCCTTCATAAACCAGTTGTGGCATGATTCAAAAATATTTGCAGCACAGGGTGAGAATAGCATGCATATTTTAAGCCTGAATTGTATCTTATCAAATAATATTAATCCCACTTTTGTCATCCAAAGCAGTACTTGCGGTACCCATAAATCACTCAATGTGACATAAACAACATTAGCTTTTCTCTTCAGAGAGGTTTTCAGTCCTACCATGGTTACCACCGGTAGTAAAAAAAACCAGAGAGAAGTCAGGACCAATAACTGTCCTAATTATCTCTCAACACAGTGTGTTTTCCACCTGTGAGGAATGGTTATGTGTCTGCTGAGACAATAAAATCCTTAAAGAGATTTTGATGCTTCATAGAAGGAGGAGGAAAAATTGTGAGGGATATTTAGTGAGTGATGGCCCCTTCACATGCTTAATATAGTCTGTAATATAGTTTATTATTAAACATACCACAGGAAAAAGAAAACAACCGCCTCCCCAAATGCAGAAGAGGTTTGAGGAGGGAAAAAAGCTAATGTCAAAGTGCTTCATAGAACTGGCGCTTATGAAATATGTCTTTGCATCTTGCTTTCTATTAGCTGTATAGCAGTAAGGGATTAGTGCAGCACCCTTGGTTTCAGAGTTACTAATGTAGGTGGGTTGATGTTTCAAGCCCATGTCAAGAGTCCACAAATTGGAAGGCTGTGACTCTTCTGGGGATTCATGGAAAGTGATTATGTCATTTGTTTGTGGCTTTGGAAATCACTTGGGACACTTCTTATTCTCCTCTAAGCATCCAAATCCAGGGCAGCTGAAGTAGGAATAGGGAATGTACATTTGTTTGAAAAGCAGAACTTTGTTGCTAAAATATTGTTGCGCTTCAGAATATTATTGCTAAAATTTAGCACTTCCTTCTCTGGAGATAGAAACACTTAGCACACTCATGAATAAAAATAAAATTAACCACTTCCCTACTTTTCTAGAAAGGTGACAAATCACTTGTAAAATTTGGCTGTTCTACAATGTCCTATGATGAGGAATAGAAATTAAGCAAAGGCATTTGACAAGAAGAGGAACTCAACCCTTTCCTATATTGTAATGTAAGTATTTTCACTCAAACATTTTCCGGTTTGAAAGCGACTCTGAGGCTCTGCATTTCTATGACATCAATTGTACTGGAAAACCCATCTGGTTTATTGTGGGGCAGCAACTGAAACTTTGGCAAAAGTAGAGCTTGGGAAGGGGTTAGACACTGTGGTTTCCTTTCTTCATAAGAGGGATTACTTGCCACACTTGTCTTGATGGCAAGGTGAACCAACAAGGTCCTATAAGTTTATTTATTTATAAAATTTATAGGCCATCCATCTTACCCAAGGGAACTCAAGGTTAAGTTACGTGTTAACTTGATGACTTTGGAGCTTCTGCTCAGTAGACCAGACTAGAGAAGCAGGAATGAAGTCAGTAAATATGTTGTCAGCTTTCCCCTTCACTTGAGCACAATCACTGCGTTAAAAAAGGCTTCTACAAACTTGTAGAGGGGAAAGAGATGGAGTAGTATCTTAAAAATAATTACAGGCCACAGCAGGATTGCTGGCATGCCAATCAACTGTTTTATGGCTACAGCATTGTGGCAGCAATAGAGCTGAGAGTGTCCATGCAGTCAGGAGATGTTGAAAGCGCTTGGCGATATGTCAATCAAAATGGCTGCAAAAATCTAGGCAGTGGCAGCAGATCCTTCCTGGTGGACATTTAGCAGCTGTGGGTTGCTATTTCTTTTTTTTTATATATAAAAATGTTGAGGGCCTCCACAAGGCTGCTTGTACCTGGTATAAAGCATTTGGAAGTTGGACATCTCTTTTCTTTCCATTTTACCAAGTGGGGGAGGTGATGGGACTTTTATCATTGCAAGAACTGTAGGGGCTTGGGGTAGAGTAATAATCTTCATTCCTTGGTCTCCACATCACAGATCACCTTCAATGGGCTTCTGAAAATGCTGTTAAAGAAAATGGTGATGTAGAAGAGGTCTTATTTCACAGAGGCTAGTCCTCTAGTTGAAAGCATTTCTATTTGATGGCCTCCTCAAGCCAAATAAATACCCATTAAAAGGAACAGCAAGGCTCTTCTTATGGTTGCTGAGCAGTTAAGTACTAGAGGAACCTTCTTCTTCACAAGGATGCTAACTATGACACTTTTATTTCAGGTATAATAATAATTCCCTGTAAATTTATATTTACACAAACATATTTACATATGCTCTCCTTTGTTTTGAATAATTTAGTTTTTGTTTTTGGTTTGGTTTGGCAATGTGCAATAGTCAGATACTTTTCAATGGGTCAAATAAGATTTTGTTTTTTTAAAAAATGTGATTATATTAGTTGTGTCATAATTATAGTAGATTACAATTTTGGTCCTCTTGATTCTGAAATCAAGTAACCTCAGCAAATGAAATTACCATCTTCTAAATCAAGGGCATCCCTAAATTTTATTACTAAGATCAAGTTTTTGATACCTCTTCCCCCCCCCCCACCCAATGATATTAGGAAGGGAGTCATAGACATACAACCTGATGATTCACAAAATGTCTAATTAAAAAAACAAACAAACAACTGAGCAAGAAATTCTTTATTGAACCAAATAAATAATATTTGAGTATCATTTGCAAGAATTGGCATATTCCCAACATGCATATTATAGATATACACACATTTTATTTACAGGTTTATTTTCAGGTTATTGCAATATGTGGCTTTCTCTTGAACAATTTTCAAAGTAAAGGTATCTCAGATGTACTGAGAACACAATAATTTATAATATCTTTGAATATGCTTGTCTAGAATGTATACATCTGTTTTTGAACATCCTTTTTGGTGATTTGTTTATTTCAGTAGCAGGCCTGCAGCAGCCATGTTCTATCAAGGTGGACTTATGATTAACCCAGGGGCTTTCCCCCACTGTTGGCTTATTGTACTTTTAAGTTACCAGAGTATTAAATCAACATGAAATGTGCTATCCCCATTGCTGTCAAATAGGCATCATGGTCTCTGTTGCCTGTATCCTGGTCACTGACATAATGGCAAACTAAAATAGATTTGATTCACCTTGTGTTTGCTGTAAATTGTCAATTTAAGAAGAAAAACATTTTTTAAGTGCCATGACTATACCCGCCATTATATCACCGGCTATTCCCATAGTGAATGGGTATTGATTTTGGCATCTTTTGAACAGACTGGCAAACTGGACAACTGATTGTAAGCTTTTTAATTCTGTCTTTACTGGCTCAAATATACTTATTCCAAGGTGTTTTCCATCATATAGGTCCAACACTCAGCCTCACAGCTTGGAAAATCTGATGGCTTTCAATCCCCACATATGCAACTTTCAATCCCCACATAATGCAACTGTTAAGTAGGCATCACAGTGCTGATAGAACTTTATATGTATTTTGGATATTCTGGATTGCTGGACCTGTATATTTGAGTCAGTATTTTCCTGGTTTCTCTATGATTGAAATTTTTCAGTTTTGGGGAGAAAAAAATGTCAATAGACTCTCCTTTTGATGTGGATTTTTAAAAATTGTTTACTCTGTTTAGGTAAATGCTGCCCAGAGTCACCTTGAACTGTGAGATGGGAGGTAAATAAATTTAATAATAATAATAAAATAATAATAACAACAACAACAAAAACATCAACAACCACACCACCACCACAATAACAACAACAACAACAAATAGATAATTTGTCTGTGTGTCTTTGGTATTGATATGCAACTCTACTCCATATCAATACCAAAGCCACAAAGCCTAATGCTTCATTTGATTAATACTGTAAGTGGAATCCTTTTGGAGGACTGAAGAAAGCTGATGGCCGATAAGGAGAGTAAACAAATTTTTGTACAAATGGAGGTTGAAATATTGATTTCCCAAACCAACTCTGTACTTTCCTGTCCATTTAGAAATAATTTCTTTTGCACTCATGAGCAAACAACACAAAAGCTTATGATCTAACAGTGGCAATGCCTTGTGAGGCATCACAAACTAATTTCACTGGTAAATGTAAATTTGAATTCTGTGTTTGATGTTACCATTTTCTCTGTTTCTGTTTTGTCCACTCACATTCCTCTTCTTCTCCTTAATGTTCAACACAGTATGTACATTTGACCATAATCTGTTGTAATAATGATCTGTTCCTAAAAGGATCATAGCTGTGATATGTTTTATGGCCTTGGGGCATTCATGCTTGTTTGGTTTTTTTCTGTACACCTCTTTAGTCCTTATGCATTAATGGTGTGGCTGTAATAAATAATTCTAACTTTAGGGAGCTCACATTTGTGACAATGTGCTCTAATGACATTGCCTACCAATTTCTGCATTTCTATCTTGAAGTTTTGCAAATGCACCTTATCATTAACTCCAGGTACTTTAATGCCATCTAAACAGGAAGCCATGGTGCACTTAATCCATGGATGTCTCTCAAAACACTAATATAGATGCCATTTATACATGCCTGTATAAATGCCTGTATATAACCATGTGTCTGTATGTTTATGGTGAGATGAACTTTAGAATCTTCTTTCACTTTCATCTATAAATAAACATCTGTTGCGTTTATTTTGCTAAAATGTTGTCCTCCATCAAGGCTAGCAAAAATGTTCTCAATTTTAGGCATAAAATATTGCTTAACATCTAATAATGCATAGTAATGCATAGATAGTAATTCTAAAATCCCCACTGTTCCTGAATGTTCCATGCTTTTTAGCTTTATCCACTCTAAATGCTATCTTAAACATTACATTTACCTTTGATAAAAAAATCTTTTTTGAATATTTTCTTTCAGAATTCCACAGACTAATTGATTTCTCAAGGCATCATTCACTCCTTCACCAAATATGCCATGTTTATACATCTTTTAAAGTTCAGTCCCATATGCTGGAATTGACTTTCTTTCTTTTTGTTTGCACTTATGAAACCTAAAACCTTCCATACTTCCACCTCTCACAATACTAGACAACACAGTATCAACAGTAGAGACCTTCAAATTTCTAGGTTCTACCATATCGCGAGATCTAAAATGGACAGCTAACATCAAAAAAGTCATTAAAAAAGCACAACAAAGAATGTTCTTTCTGTGCCAACTCAGAAAACTCAAACTGCCCAAGGAGCTACTGATACAGTTCTACAGAGGAATCATTGAATCTGTCATCTGCACCTCTATAACTGTCTGGTTTGGTTCTGCAACTCAACAAGACAGACACAGACTTCAGAGGATAATTAGAACTGCAGAAAAAACAATTACTACCAATCTGCCTTCCATTGAGGACCTGTATACTTCATGAGTCAAAAAGAGGGCTGTGAAAATATTTACAGACCTCTCACATCCTGGACATAAACTGTTTCAACTCCTCCCCTCAAAACAACGCTATAGAGCACTGCACACCAGAACAACTAGACACAAGAACAGTTTTTTCCCGAATGCCATCACTCTGCTAAACAAATAATTCCCTCAACACTGTCAAACTATTTACTAAGTCTGCACTACTCTTCTCATCATTCCCACCACTCAGCTCCTTCCACTTATGATTGTATGACTGTAACTTTGTTGCTTATATCCTTACGATTTATATTAATATTGTTTCCTGATTGCTTATTTGTACCCTTTGACTATCATTAAGTGTTGTACCTTATGATTCTTGATGAACATATCTTTTATGTACACTGAGAACATATGCACCAAGACAAATTCCTTGTGTGTCCAATCACACTTGGCCAATAAAAAATTCTATTCTATTCTATTCTAAAATGAAATCCTGAAAGCAGGCATGGTTTGTATGCCAAATATTATTTTTACCAGTTCTGCAAAGCTGAATTGTGAGGCAGTTTCTCAGTAAACTATATGCTTTGTGTTTCATAACACTCAATCAAACAGGCACTTTTCCAGCAACTATCGCATTTGCCTCAAAAAAATTGTACAAATATTTCAGTATAAAATGTCCAGTTATATGTGGCATTATCAATCTACTCTTTCCTCCAACAATAGTCATCTTAACTGTTCTTTTATTTGTTTATCACCATTTCTTCTTCTCTGGAGATAAAATGACTCTTCAAAGCTTTTTTCCTGTTTTTTAAATAATCCCAACTTCCATTACTATTATTATATCTTTTTTTGTTAATTAAATAAAAGACAAAAGAATCAGAGGTAGGCTTTTTTGTTGTTTTGCTCCACTGAAGCTTCTAGAGCAAATTCGTAAGCGTGCAAGAATGACAAAATACCCAGCAATCCAAGGTGATTAAGCAACAACACAAAATTGCAAGTATGCTTAATGACAAAACCCCAATACATTTCATATTCCCCTAAAGCTGACAGCAAACACCAGCTGCTTTGAAGTGGTGATGGGGGTGGACAATATTTTTCTCTGCATATATTGATAGTTCAATAGTCAGGTAATCTGTAGGGAGCCAGGATGAGGCTATCTCTTAATGGCCACTTAGGGCTGGTGCTCCTCATCTCACAACTGGGTCTTCCTTCCTTCCTTCCTTCCTTCCTTCCTTCCTTCCTTCCTTCCTTCCTTCCTTCCTTCCTTCCTTCTTTCTTTCCTTCCTCCCTCTCTCCCTCCCTCCCTCCCTCCCTCCCTCCCTCCCTGAAATTGTGACTGATAGAGAAAACATGCTTGTGTTACTGGTTGTTCCCTGAAGCCAATGAAGAGTTCTTCCCAATGACACTGGATATAGTTGATTATAGGGCAAGGGAGTTGTGGCCCACCAGCTGCCAGCGGAGCTGGTGGCAGACTCGGACGATGAGGAGGTTGGGGAGGAACTTGGGCTAGTTCTGGAATCTGGGGAAGGCTCTGATGGATGTTCTGTGTCGGATGCAGAGATAGAGCCAGGGCCATCTGATATTTCCCAGCCACTGGAGAAACAGCTGCCTTGGGAGGCTGATATGAGTGAGGAGGAAGAACAGCTGGGGCCTGTTCCAGATGCACGTATGCGCAGAGCATTTGTGAGAGGTGAACAATGGAGGACAAGGAGTCAACTCGGAAAGCAAAGCACACATGGACACTGAATGACCCCTCCCTGGCTATGAATAAATCGTAGAAGACAACAGTTCATATTTCTGGAAATTTTGCTCATTGTGTTTTGTGCCACAAAGACTTAATTAATTTGCATTAATTTAATTTAATTAAATTAATGCAATTAATTAATTTAATTAAACTTAATTTGCAGCCTTTTGGCTGGGAGCTCATGGCCCCATGGCCTTGCAATTATCACAAGGAACTGATAAGGTCTGTTACTGCAGTTAACTCCTTGAAGAACTATTGCATGGACTTTTCGGTGGGTGAATGTAATTAATTTACAAGAGGTAAATAAAGAGGGTTTTTTGTGACAAGGAGTCTGTTTCTTGCTTCTGCTAAGGCTGGGTCAGAACAAATAATAATAATAATAATAATAATAATAATAATAATAATAATAATAATAATAATAATAATAACTTTATTATTTATTATTATTAATATAAATAATAACTTTATAGAACAAAGGGTGGGCCCCAGTAGCAGGGAGAACTGGGTGAAACTACCATTTTACCTGGGTAAATCTATCACTTTATCATTTATCCCCTCACAAATCAGATGGAGAACAGGCCTGTAGGCCTATGTGGTGAAGGCAATTGGCAATTCTGAAGAAGAAGCCTTCCTATCCCATTGATCAATTGTTCTCAGGGTAAGTTTAGCTCTCTTTCAAAACAGTACTAAAACCTCATGTCAAAATAAACCTGCCAAACAGCTGACTGTTGGGCTGAAGGAGTTGTGCAATAAACCCAGGAATCATCTCCCAATATTACCCCATGGTGGGCTTGGAGAAGTATTTTGATAGATGGTTTACCCTACCATCTGTCAAACCTATCTGCCGATCACACAAGAGTTATAATTGGCAGGTGGTTTCTTCCTGATTAGTGGCATTAGTGACATCAAAGCTGGAGGGTTTAATCAGTGTCTTTGCTTAACACACTCTGCACATTTTTTTCACATGATATTGAATCCTGTTTCCATAGCCTCTATTTGGATTCCTGCTGGGTAGTAATCAGCAATGGGGACAGCAAATGCTATGCCAGTTTATTTTTCTGGCGTCTCAAGGATGAGGAGAAAACTTTTAACTGAGCCAAAAAGGAAATTTCTTAAAAATGGTTTGGACCAGTCTATATTTATGGCCTCTTTCCAGTAAACAAACAAATTCAGTATGGATATTCTCTGAAGGGAAAATGTCCCCCTGTGTACTCACAGTGATTTGATGGCTCCCTTTCTCAATATTTTATCTTTGTGTTATGATCACCTGGACATGCAGTGTTGCAAATGGGAGGAGGAAGGAGCATAGGTATTTTGCTACCTTATGGTATTTAAAACCAAATAATAAAGATGGGATAATAATAAAAAAAAAGGGCACCAACTGGCCAAGTTAAAAAAAAACTAGCCAGTTTCATTTGCTTTCATTTGTTTTCAATGCATTTTATGCAAAAAGCAAAAGAGAATTATTATCCATCTACTACTTATCTACTATTTATCCACATCCACATCTGTTTATCTTAAAAAGCTGTATACCTTAGATGAATAAGAACCTAATTCCTGGTATTCTCCTTGGGGACTCCATTTTTGGTGTCAAGAGGTGACAATTTTCTAAGTCTTCAGTTGAGAGCTATTAAGGCATTGTTTCATTCCAGCACCACCTTTTCCTAAGGATAAAACTACACATTATATTAAATGCATGGCTGCATTTAATGTTGTCTTTGTTTTTAATTGCTGCTGTAGGGTGGGAAGAAATAAAAGATTGGGGCACTGGTATAGTAGAAGGGGTATTTAACCCTTCTCTTCATGGGAAAGTGCTCACAAAGTGGATTTTTTCTCCAATTATTTTGCCTTCTTCTTAAGACAAGAGGTTAAAATACTTTGTTTTAAAATAATGATGACTGTCTGCGTTTTCACAAGAAAATGGTGTTATCTGGCTTAGTGGCAGCATATCCAAAATTAGTACATACAAAAATAGGAGAACACAACAGATTTACAGGTCATGTTTTAAAGTATCAATGGAAGTTTATTTTAATTTCTAACAAAAGAAGAACTAGTAGTTAACTGAACGGAATAATGGAAATTCCTATCTATTCCCAGGCCAGATGCCTCAATTGGCAGAAGATTTTATATGTTATGCGTACATGTGTCAGGGTTCCAACTAACACCCTCAACGAAAGAAGATTCCGAGGCTTGAAATTCTAGAATTCCCAGACAGTAGGATATAAGTTCATAATTCAGGTAAAGTGTAGGAACTTGAAAAACATTGCTATGGGTCACTAGTGGAGGCCTGTTACCTATCAGCCTTTCCAGGTAGGCAAGGCAGAAAACATCACCAGTTTATTGTAAGAGTATATTAACAGAATATTAATATAATATATATAGACTTCAGATGGAAGTCTGAAATCTTCCATCGTCTCCTGAGAAGGTAGGGATGGTCAATTCAGAGCTTCTTTCTCTGGTCATTATGCTATGTCCTCCTTTATCTAACCATTCCCTAGGCAGCATCCCTTCTCCCCAACTCTCAAGGTCATTCCGACATATCATTATATTGGTCATTCTCACATACCATCATCTTTAGAGGTATCTGTTTAGGGGACTGTTTTCCTTACTCTCAAGCTTCCCCACATTTCTGCAAGCCTCACTGTTGCTTTTGAACCCAATATGGACTTAGTTCTCTCAAGAGCTCAATCGTAATGACCTGATGCTACCTTTGGCCCCAGAAATTCAGAAGTCAAGTTATGAAACTGAAGTTTCAGGTTTTCCCATTTGATCATGCTTCTTTTCACCCTGCCAGTTTCTGGAACGTTCTCTTCACACCCTGTTCATCATTAGGAATCTGGCTAGCTTCCTAAGGACTTGCATTGTGTTTATAATGGTCCAGTGTGGCACCTATGTATGTATTTTGTATGGGAAAAAATGGCAAGCAAATTCTTTTCCTCCTTGTGAGGGAATGAAGTATATTTCTTTTCTCTTTCTAATGAGGTTTTGCTTGGGCACAGTTGTGGAGGGATCAATGACTGAATGGCAAAAATAGTAATTGATTGGTAAGCTTGAAGAGCAATAATTGATGGCATGGCTTGCTCAGCAAACTTCCCAGCATCACTCACTCATTGACCAAGACAGTATCACAACAGCAAGATTTAGGTAACAGTAGGTGCTGGTCTTCTGGAAGAGCTCATAGAAAGTAGAATAATAAATGTTATATAGCAAGATTATATATAATTGGCTACTGCTGTGCAGTAAGAGCACTTGGAAAAGAGCACAAAACCATGGCTCAGTGGAAGAATCTCCTTTCTGATTATGAGAATAAATAGCAATTATATAAAAGAAGACACTTTTACCAAGTGAGTGAAATGGTGAGGACTCTCTGTTAAAGTCTCTTCTCTAGGTAACATATAATTGCTACCACCCTGTTAAGGATTCAACAACAATTAGAACTAAAAAAAAGTTGTATTGATGGGAAAGCAGGAACCATACATTTATAAACCGTAAGCCATGTTAAAATATTGACAATTTTGTATAGTCTTTTTTGCTTCAGTAGGCAATTTACACTGGCATCAGGCTTACACTGAATTACATTTGATGTTCTCATGTTTTTTGTTTTGTTTACTGCTTTAAACTCTTATTGTCCCCCTATGTTAAGCAAAATGACTTTGGGTGGTCTGAAAATTATGCTATCAAAGAGTTCATCCCTAATTTTAAGGATTTTTTTTGAAGAGGTTAAGATGCACAAGTCAGAAGACAGAGCTCTGCAGGGTTTCTCTTATTTATTCACTTCTTTTGTTGTGTTGGAGCTAGTAGATCTTAAGGTCCAAAAAGAGGACACAAATATATTACTAGAGGGCAAGCTATCATAAAGGTGCTGCCACAAATATGGCATATTTTTCAAGTCCTGCTAGGTAGAGTTGTTTTATAGAAGGGTACCAAAGCATGCCACCCTCTTGGATCTTGTGTGACAGGTAGAAACAATTGGAGATATTGCATGATCCTTTGTCATGCAATATATTATTATTTTACTGTGTTATGTAAACCAATTTATTTAGGAATAACATGTTGTCAACATGCAGTAGTTACTATTTGTAAACCATCGGGATTCAGTATGCTGTGTGAACCCATCTAGTGTGACTTATTTGGTTTTGGCTTTGCACATTTGTACATAGCCACTTATAATTTAGCAAACCATTGTTCAACCCTGATTTAGCATGATATGCAAACCAGGTCAATGAGTGGATTTGGATTCAGGAACAACAATGGAGCAAGATTTTTTTCCCTTTACTCTGTAGAAGGCCATTCATATTGCTAGATAAGAAGCTTAGCTTGCAGCAAAAGTAACTCTTCGTAAATGATCTTCTTCCAGCAGAAATATAGGACATCCTGCTATACAACACACTCTTGGTTTGATTCTGTTTAATCGTTCTGAGCCAACCTGTAATTCAGGAGCAAAATTTGATTCTAACTTTTTATTTCTATGGGGGCAACAGAAGAACAATCTGAGTATTGGAAGAAGTAGATTCTGGGAGCAGAAATAGAGCTGCAGTGGTGCAGTGGTTAGAATGCAGTACTGCAGGCTACTTCTGCTGCCTGCAATTTGGCAGTTCGAATCTCACTAGGCTCAGGGTTGACTCAGCCTTCCATGCTTCCGGGGTTGGTAAAACGATGACCCAGATTGTTGTGGGCAATATGCTGACTCTGTAAACTGCTTAGAGAGGGCTGTAAAAGCACTGTGAATCTGTATATAAGTCTAAGTGCTATTGCTATCATTTACATGTAAGGCTATTTCTTCCTCCAGTTTTTAGGATGAGAGATCCTGCTCAGTGATTTGGGAGAATTAGGTCCTGTAAAAAAAATAGAAAGTACAAATTTTCCCCCATAGCTAAGGTGACCAGATGTCCCGCTTTTGGCGGGACAGTCCCAATTTTGAACAATTTGTCCCGTGTCCCGCGGCATTTTAAAAAAGACCCAATTTTTGGACTGCGGACCTACCCTGTCCTGTAGGGACAGGGGAAGACTCAAATCAGAAGTGGGGTGAGAGGATATTGAATGAAGAGCCCCCTTCTTTCCTTACTTTCCTCCCTCTGCGGGAAACCTGAAGCCACCCTCTCCCTGGCCCAAAGTGAGCAAAGTAAATGAAAAGTTTCATCCTTAGCAACCCTGCACAAGGATATTCTCTTCCACACCCATGGTGATGTGACTTGCAAAGGACAAGGAAGGGGAGGAGAGGGGACGGCGGGCCGGAACTACTTCCCCAACGTCGGTTTCTATTTAACTCGCGATGTGCCGTGGCGTGCACTTCACTCTTGTTGCAAATGTTTGTAAGTCGATCGCTCTATCGCTAACAGCAATTTTTTTTGTACTCTGTTATTGAATTAACCCCTTCATACTGTAATTCTAGTAATTTTTTTGCATTAATTAGTATAAATATAAAACCAATCATTTAATATAGATTAGATCCCATTACTACGGTACCAATAACTTAGTAAAATAGTTGGACCACCTGTAAGGTCTCAACCCTTTACCTAAGTTAATTCATCAGAAGTAACCATAGCTGCTGATTCTGTATTAGAGTCTCAAATGAAAACCAAGACTTTACCATTCACCTTTAATGAAGACACATTAGCATCACAAAAATTCTTTAATTTTCCATTTTTCTCTAATGAAACAGACAGTTTGTATGTTAAAATTTAGGAAATGTGAGAACAGTAGAGTTTACTCCTGATGGGATAGAATCGTTCAAAAACAACCCAGCATTAGACACACAAATACTATAAATGGGTTTATGGTAACTTGCATATAAAATGCAATCTTCTGAAGGCTGATCTTAATACACAAATGCATTTGAATGAAAACTTTGCAGAAGCCTGCCTCATTAATAAACTGCAGTCTTAAATACAAAACATTCTTTCAGCTACTCGTTATCCATTCATATTTAGATCCTTAATGATGTCTCAGAAATATAAGCAACAATGCTAAAAGATGGCATGCTATTGCCCTAAATATATGCAAGATAGATTACAATGATGTACATACTAGAATTTATTTAAGTTCCTTGAAGAGGTTATTCCTAAATGTTTAAAGCTTATTCAAGTTCCTTGAAGAGGTAAATTCCTAAATTTACTCATTCTACTGTAACTTCCAAAAATATTTCTCTAATATATTAGTATTAAGATTATTTTAAATGGTAAAATAAGACTATGCAAGCAGAAGCAAGTGGCTTAATTCAGTCATAAGAAAGGGTCCTTGGTGCTGTGTGAGCTTGGTTGTTTTCTTGCAGATGATACATTACCCAATGAAATATGGGTCATATGATGTTACCTAGTTGAGGTAATGAACAGTCTACAAAAAAACAAACAACCCCCAAATTCATAGAGCACCAAGGACCCCTCATTTCAAACCTGAGCTACAAATATTCTTTATCAGTCATAATGATCAGTGTTCTTCTCATGTATTTCTTTAGGTACCACTGCCTATTTCTGTTACAGTTACCTGTCTAAAGGAAAATTACCTACATGTATGGTTTTGAAACAATCTTATGCTTTTTAATAAAAGGTAAAAGTCAGAGTTTTTGTTACTATAAACTATATATAACTCTTCTCCTACAATGTAGCCAATATTGTGTAGAATTTCAAGCTTTTCCAAAACCTTCCTCAGTTTCTGATATCTGCATATGACAAACACCTATAAGCAAACCCTACTTTTACCCTATTTCTGAGAAAGTTCTGCACAAAAGGACACCTGTTTGAACAATATATATGCAGATATACAAAGGTAATCCTGGACTTGCAACCATAATTGAGGCCAAAATTTCCATTGCTAAGCAGTCAAGTGAGTTTTGCTCCATTTTACGATCTTTCTTGCCATAATTGTTAAAGAGTCAGTGCAGCTGTTAAGTTAGTAACACAGTTGTTGAGTGAATCTAGCTTCCCCATTGACTTTGTCAGGTCACAAAAGGTGATCACATAACCCCAGGACATGTCCAACGTCTGAATTTTGACGACATGATCATGGGGAAGCTGCAATCCTCATGAATGTGAAAAATGGTCCCAAGTCATTGTTTTCACTATGTTGGAAAAAATAAAAAATATTTTGAAAAAAAAAAAAAAAGAACCACCCCCCCACCCCCCACCCCCGTCAATGGTGTCCCTCTTTACCAATGTTAAAATCTGGTCACCTTACCCCTAGTCTTTGTCTCATTTCTAGGACGGAGTCTTTTCTTCAAAAACTTTGCAAAAAGGCTGTTTTTTTTCAGCTTCAATGGAAAGTACCCCTAGGATTGAGCTTGCTGCGGCCTTCTCCCCACCTTGGAGGCCTTAAACACTGATCCAGGTTGGCTGCAGATTCCGGGGTCAGCAACTAGGGAAAGAGAAAACAAGAGTAGCCAAGTATGCCTGAGAAGCCTCTGGCTTTGTGTGTAAGATATGACTGTAATAATCTATGACTAGAAGATGAACTGGAGATGTAAGAAACTGCCTGAGCGGAGGCGTATTTCATGTATTATTTTTTGCTAACTAAAAAAGAAAACCCTGATCTTAGAAGAAAGCTAAGCACCGATCTGCCAATATGTTATGCTTAGTTTAACAAGGTGATGTGTAAATATACCATTGAATCCAAGCAAGTCTGCTAGGATGAACATTTCCAGGAGATTTTTTTATTATTATTATGACTGCTTCATTCTTGTTGAAGCTATACTTCGGTTTTCATGATACAGCAGCACAATGCATTGTAAAAAAAGGTCACAAATAAAAAGGTTGAATTGTAGAAGTGAGAAATAAATATAATGTGCGCAGAAGGCTTTCTGAAATCACTGTTTCAAGGAAAGAAACTACTCAGGGTAGATACACTGCATCTGTGAATATTTGTATATTTAGTCTTTAAAAAGTTTCACTTAATCACAATCAGAGTTCAGAGTTTTGGCTACATGACATACATAGGCATCTCTCTGCGTGTGGGGACAATGGTGAAACAAGTGTCACCATGCCCATTTCATCTTTCTGGCAAATGAATCAGATGTTGCAGATGTTTCTTGATAAACAGGAATCAATTCCGAGAACTGGATCATAGCATGTAAACATGAAGTCTAATGGTTCCAGAGTAAATAGGCAATAGGATAACAAGACAGGTAAGGAACAGGTCATTGACATGTGAGAGAAGAAGCTAGGAACAGACTAGGGGATGAATGGGTGAAACAGAGTGTCAAGAACGTGGAAGTGTGGAATAGTTATGGATTTTAAACATGGTTGTGTAAACAGGCCGGGGAGTCACAAGCGAATAATGAACTGAGGAGGTGGCACCATTGTTCATAATCTGAGGCTAAAGATAAAGGTTCCCCTCGTACATATGTGCTAGTTGTTCCTGACTGTAGGGGCGGTGCTCATCTCCGTTTCAAAGCCGAAGAACCAGCGCTGTCTGAAGACGTCTCCGTGGTCATGTGGCCAGTATGACTAAATGCCAAAGGCACATGGAATGCTGTTACTTTCCCACCAAAGGTGGTCCCTATTTTTCTACTTGCATTTTTTACGTGCTTTCAAACTGCTAGGTTGGCAGAAGCTGGGACAAGTAACAGGAGCTCACCCCATTATGCAACACTAGGGATTCGAACTGCTGACCTTTCGATCAACAAGCTCAGCATTTTAGCCATTGAGCCATTGTGTCCCTTCATAGTGACTTACAAGAGGGAAAGATTATTTGATCTTTCTCACTTCATTTGGATTACAATTAGAAATGACACAAACTGTAGATTTACACATCTGGAGACTGCTAAGTTGCCAAAAAAAAAAAAAAAATTGGCGCCTATGTTGCAGCAGACAATAACAACTATTTCAAGTTATTTACAGATCCTAAGACATCACTTAAGCTTCTTCACCATAAACAGAAGCAGTAAAATTGTTTTTTATGGTCTACTTGTATGCCACCCAGAGTTACATCATGTGAGATGGGCAGCCATATAAATACGGTTGATAAATAAACAAACTAAATAGATAGCTGGTTGGACAGCAGGCAAATAAATGGTGGGAAAATGATAGTAGCCAAGTAGTACAGAATATCTCTAATCATCTTGCCCTGAGCTCCCTCCAGCTTTGAAGCATGACCTCGTAGGATTATGAAAGAAGCATGAATAAAGATAAAAACTTTCCAAAGAAGAAGAGCACTCTTTGCTCCAATTCCTTGCCACTAGGGGAGCATTCAAGAGTATCTGCAGAATGTGGTTAAAACAAAGTCAAGAAGGTAACCATGACTGAATTGTATTGGTGGCAACTGAAGCTCTGCCTCATTTTGATGTGCACTGCGGAGCTTCTATCACACTGTTGTGGCTGTATGCTTGACTTTTTTTTTTTTTTTAAAAAAAAATATATCTTGAGGATACCCCTGGGAGCATTGTGAATGTTTAGTGAGAAGCCAACTTCCAAAATCAGATTCTAATGATGAAATTCAACAACAAGTACTGGTTGTGCATCATGATACTAGAAAAGCTCCCAAGAGTAAGTGCATTGAATTCAGGGGTGAAATCCAGCAGGTTCTGACAGGTTCTGGAGAACTGGTAGTGGAAATTTTGAGCAGTTTGGAGAACCAGTAGCGGAAATTTTGAGTAATTTGGAGAACTGGCAAATACCACCTCTGGCTGGCCCCAGAGTGGGGTGGGAATGGAGATTTTGCAATATCCTTCCTCCAAGAATGGGGAAGGAATGGGGATTTTGCAGTATCCTTCCACTGGAGTGGGGTGGGAATGGAGATTTTGCAGTATCCTTCCCCTGGCATGCCCACCAAGCCACGCCCAGAGAACCGGTAGTAAAAAAATTTGGATTTCACCCCTGATTGAATTCCACATGAGCCTGAATCCAACAGAAGCCAGCATGAAAGATTCCTTAGGTACATTGTTTTAGTTTATGAAATATCTGAATAGGTAGGTTTCTTCTTTTATCTGGCAATATGCAGAAAAACATAATATTGTATATTGCATGTACTTATTCTCTCCCAACTGAAAACTGCTAAAAGAAAAAAACACCACAGGACTGGGGATCTTATGAAACTCCAGCTGTTGCTGATTTATAGCTTCAAGTATTTCTCACTAATGGACATGCTGGCAGAAGCTGCTGAGAATTAATTCTTCTGCCACATCTGGAAGGCCACAGTTTGCCATCTCTGATATAGTATCATCACAGCATGCAGAATATGGAATGAAAATCTCACTCTGACCTGCTCTGAGGTTGCTCCATCATGAGTACAAGTCACCAACAGTTTCTGGAAAACAGAAATGGATGTTGTCTTCTTCTGTTCTCTTCCATCTCTAGATCTTCTAGCCCACGAAAAGTGACTTCCTGCTTTGAAAATAATCTTTCAGGTTTTGTGGTGACTCAAGCATCATGAACCAGTTTACCTGCTGCGCTTTACTTTCTTCTAGGCAAACCTGGCAGAAACTATTATTATTATTACCGTATTTTCCGGTGTATAAGACGACTTTTTAACATATGAAAATCTTCTCAAAAGTCAGGGGTCGTCTTATACGCCGGGTGTCATTCTCCTGTAACCAGGCAGACCAGCCCAAAAGGCTCTGACGAGCCTTAAATGGCTCTGACGATCCAAGCCCTGACGATCTGCTAATCAGGCAACTCAGTTGGGATCGCCAGAGCCATGGAGAAGGAAAAAAGTTTTTCCCCTCCAGCTTGCTTATCTTAGCTGCTTGCCTTGCCTTGCTTCGCTTGCCTGAATCCATTCCATCAGCAAGCAACTCCCTGCCTGCAATCAGGCAGGCAGGGAGTTGTGGACTTCAACTCCCAGAATTCCTCAGCCAGCAAAACAAAGCTGGCTGAGGAATTCTGGGAGTTGAAGTCTACAAGTCTTAAAGTTGCCAAGGTTGGAGACCCCTGTTCTATTGGGTAAGTTTTTTCCCCCTTTGGGATCTTTTTAAAAAATAGTTAATTGGGGTTTTTTTAGTTGTTCTTTTTTAGACCTAGCCATTTAAAGTTTAGGAAGTTTTAAATTTAGCTTTCATATAAAAATAAAAATAAAATAAAATAAAATAATATTTGTGCAGCTTTCTGAGATTTAGTATGTTTTTGTAGTGTTTCACTCTAACTACACAAACACACAAAATCTCACAAGCTGTATGTGGAATTTTGTGTGTGTAAAGTGTGAAAGTTGTTTTTTTGGGCTTTTTGTGGCTGTGTGAGGTTCCTGCTTGTTTCAGAAGCCATTTTGGGTCTAGCACAGCTGTTTTTACATTATGGGTGAGCCAGTTGTGTTGTGTTGTGTTGTGTTGTGTGTGTGTAAAGTGTGAAAGTTGTTTTTTTGGGCTTTTTGTGGCTGTGTGAGGTTCCTGCTTGTTTCAGGGGCCATTTTGGGTCTAGCACAGCTGCTTTTACATTGTGGGTGAGCCAGTTGATGTTTTTTAATTTTTATTTGGTGTGCGTTGGAAGAGGGGTAGTCTTATACTGCGAGTATAGCCCAAACCCTATATTTTAACAAGAAAATTCGGGGGTCATCTTATACGCCCAGTCATTTTATACGCCGGAAAAATATGGTATTATTATTATTATTATTATTATTATTATTATTATTATTATTATTATTTTGAATCATCTACTTCCCTTCTCTTTCTCTTTGTTTTTGATCAAGTCCATTCACTGAAAAATCATATTAATGCTCCTGTAGGTATTTCTGACAGAAGAACTCACCTTCGTTTGTTAAATGTTTTAAAAAGAAACCAAATATAGCCATGTAGCTATTTTTGCAAATAGCCTCACCTAACCTATAGATCTCATTGAGCAGGGTTAAGGGTGCTCTCATATAATGGGGAAGCATTAGTGTTATTGGTGTTAAACAATTAGCTGATCATTTAATTGCATGAACTCCTCCATAAAGAAAATAAAAGGAGGAGGTCATAATGCTTCATTTGTGTGAAGAGTGAGTAGACTACACTGAATGTGGGAATAATCTGCCATCTAGACTGGTAATAAGGCCTGTAGCTGAAATAGCTCATGGCATTTACCAGAGGCTATAAAATAAAATGAAATAGTTCAATCAAACTAGCTGGGGAGTAGGCATAAGCTAAGTAGAGCAGCTGATGACTCCTATCTCATTTTGCCCATTGTTTCGTATCAGACTTGTAACTAGACTCATACTTTGAACTCAGCTAGAGGTGATTCTTTTGAAATATCTGCACTACTTTGAGAAAGTGTTCTAGATTCACAGTAACAAGTATTCTATTGCCATCAAAAAAAGAAAGGAATCTTGAAATCAATAAAGCAAATACTCAATGTAGCATGGATCCATTTAAACTAAAAAAAAATATTCATTCATTCGTTCGTTCATTTTTGTATTTATTTATTTATATCCCATCTTTATTATTTTCTTTCATTGTGAATTATCTTTCTAAGTCTTTTATTCTTTATTATTGATGAATATTATTAAACGGAAATCTTAAGCCCCAAGTCATATCATAGGATGATTTCACTCACACTTGCTTTCTCACTTTTTTGCTTCAAGACATGAAGAAAAATGGGCTGTAATGATCAACAAACACTTGAGTTACTTTCATATGTGCGACTTGATAAAAATTGTTCTGCCAATTATGAATGAGATCACAATTCATTTTGTATCAGCACTGCAGATTTTGCATTTTTCCTGCATGTTCATCAATGCGATGGCTCATCTACACTATTGGCTTTGCAGTGGTAAAAGAAGCAATCTACAGAAGTGGACATTAGAAGAAACTTCTGAACAATTCTCAAAATCAATTATCAAAAAAGCTGAATTGTTTATGAATTTCTATCATAACTGTGGACAAAATGTGGAAAGAGCAGAGCAAAACAAAGGGAGCCACAAAACTCTCAATTGTTAGTTGTTTTATGTTTGTTTTGGATCAAAAGCATAAATATTAGTGTTTTAGAATCATAGCGGAGTAACATCTGTTCACTAATAATTTGTAATGTTTTTTAAGACCACAGTAAAAATAGAGTGTTAAAATAATAGAGCCATTAAATGATTCATGCTCAAGGTTGACTCAGCCTTCCATTCAGTGGTGGGATTCAACTAATTTAACAACCGGTTCTCTGCCCAAATGATTTCTTCCAACAATCAGTTCACCAAACTGTTCAGAAAGTTAACAACCGGTTCTCCTGAAGTGGTGTGAACTGGCTGAATCCCATCCTTCCAAGGTGGGTAAAATGAGGACCCAGATTGTTGGGGGCGATATGCTGACTCTATAAACCACTTAGAGACGGCTGTAAAGCACTGTGAAGTGGTATATAAGTCTAAATGTTATTGCTATTGCTATTCTGCCAAAAGGAACTGCCCTTTGATAGATCCATTCCAAAATACCACAAATAATGGTATCACCACCCTAAACAAATAACAGAATAGCGTTCCCTGTCTTTTTCCATCAAGACAATTGAAACAGATTTGATACTTACGTAAAATCAGACTGGAAGAAGTCCAGAAAAATCTTTTTCTTCCTAATACACCTGAAGTTGATCGGTTACCACTGTTCAATCATTTGTCTAGGAAGTAAACAATAGCATCTGGGATAAACTTCCAGATCCACAGAAAAGCCATCCGTGGAGATACTTTTCTCTGGCTCTAATAATTTTTTATATATATTTGCATTAACCTTATGAAATCCTAATTTTCTTCTTTCTCTCCAAGTGATCCCATGGGAAGGAGCAGATATCATCTTCCAGTTCTTATTGAGACTTCTTGGAACCCCATATCCATAGTTAAATAATTTGTGATGTCATAGGAAACAAGTTTCCATTCTAATGTCTCCTCTCTTCTTACAAAACTTCTAGAAGTTCAGGGTCGCAAATTAGTGTTCAGAAATTCAACTGAGCCAGCAATTAATTTCTTGCATAGGAAGCACATACTTCAGCTTTGAAGTAATTCACCCAAGGGGATGAAGAAGATTAGCTGATGGAGGCAGACAAGGTGTCACCAAAAAAACTGACCATGAAAATGAATGTTTCCTGAAGGCTGCACAGTCTTCTTTGTAGGAATGTTGGATGAATCCTTCTGTTTTGCTTCCCCTGCCAAATTCATTAATAAATACATTTCACAATGTTTTAAAATATTGCTTCTATGACTGTGTTTTAATAGGCTTTATTTTAAAACTGCCCTGCCATGTGAGTGTACAGGAAGGAGTGTAGAATTTAAAAATCTTCACATAAAAATAAATAGAAAACAATGATTTGTGAAGTAGCACTGCTCCCTCTTAAACAAATATTTAAAATGATAAATACAAATACAAATTCTTTATCCCAGGATTTAAAAACAACAATAAAGTGCAATGATTTTGGCTTGTGATTTAGATGGACAAAGTTGTATTAGAATATTTAGCAAATGGGAAAGAAAATATAGTTGTAAGAATGCCCTATATGCATGCATATTTTATTCTTATTAATCTATTATTTACAATTGTAAGATACAAGGAGAAATTCAGTAAGCATTACACATATAGGTAAAATAATAAGAAAAAATTAGCATAAGGTAAAAAAGAACAGAAAAAGCAAAACCAGTTGAAGGGTTTTAAAAACTCTATATGTTTTCAAATGCCCCCTTTTAACCAGTAAGTTATTTTTCCTATTTAAGCATGCCTAAAACATTCGATGTTTTAGGCATGCTTAAATATTGCTGATTTTTGTGGAACATCTAAACAAAAGTGCTTAGTGTGGCATTAAAACAATTATAAAAACTTTTTGACATCATTTTCATGTACAAGAATGAATGGGTGATGGATAAATGTAGACTTGAGTTCAAAAGTGAGTGATCACCAAAGAAAAGGTATGTTAAAAGCATTTGGTCATTTAAAGAGAATAAAGATCAAATGGCAAAACAAATATATGAAGAAAGAATGAATTGACTGAGAGGAAGTGGAAAATTGAGAGTTATGGCTGCTCTGTCACGGGATGTTTTTAAGAAGAGACCGGACAGCCATTTGTCTAAAATGGTATAGGGTCTGCTGCTTGAGTAGAGGGTTGGACTAGAAGACCTCCAAGGTCCCGTCTGACTCTGTTATTAGAACAGAAAGGATGGCATGAGAACTCTTCTACATATCAAAAGAAAGAACAACTATCCAATGTTGCTAATGTTGCTGTGGTAGACTTTGTCCAGTTTGCTTTGAGAGTAGATCAGACCAAGAATCAACAGGAAGGCTAAAACTTCCTTTGTTGAGATTGACTATAATAACAGAACCTCACATGCCTGGTTGTGCAGTACCTCCTTTCCCCTTCAATCTCAAAAGGGACCCATTTCTGAAAGTTATCTTGTTGCTCTGGATTTAATAAAATATTTCAGCCCCTTTTGACTGGGTAATAGTTCTTGCATACAGCAAGGTTATTTCCTTGCCCTCCATATATAAGAGTAATGCCCATATTTAGAGGATATTATGAGAGTACATCTAGAATTAAGTACTGTAGCTTTATTGTTATTGGGTATCCAACATATTTTTTCTCCTTTTTAATTGCACTTTTTTAATTGCCTATTTTTTTCTTTGCAGTTTTTAAGATATCTGCAACTTTTTATAGCAACATAGGTCATTTTTTTTAGAAAGGGTTCCAGGCATTAACATACTGATATTTAATTATTCTGTATATGAAATTTTGCATGGCTGTCTCAATCAATGCTTATGGTGAATTCTCTAGTTCGGTGAGAGGTCAAGGGGTTAGCACAGGAATTTTGAGAATGTCTGTGGAGATCCTTCTTCAGCTTTGCTGGCCTCTTCCTAACAACACACACACACACACACACAAATATAAGACTAAATTTCAGCACCACTGCAAGTTCCATTTCTACAGTAGGACAAGTTCCATATCTGTGGCTTGGGATGTCAGCTGAAAAATCATAAACCAAACTCAAATGATTTCATAGAAAGCAAAGAATATGGTACTCATCGAAATACACTGTCCTCTTATTGACAATAAATAGTTCAAATATAAGTCTCAGTTGTATTCCCCCAGAGAAAGGAAACCTGTGTGTGTAAATACTCATCTAAGCAGTACCACAAACCACTCAATAACATAATCAACTTTTCTCATTTAATTTCAAGCCTATGTTCCAAATTGCAGCGAGTAGCTTAAAGTGTTGAAAAACAAAGCGATCATAATGTTCTCCTAACAGTGGAAAGGAAAAGAGATACCAGCTAGTGCCCAAATTATAAACAAAGTATTAGAGTGCGCTGAGGCGGATAGAACGATGTATATGTTGAAAGAAAAAGAGGATTCTGATTTTTTTCAAAGTTGGGACAGTTGGTATCGGTGGTTGAATAAAAGAATTGAGATGAAGTGAGGACCTATGTTAATATGAAGAGAGATATACTTATTTAGATTGAAAGATAATTGTATGAAAATCACATTTGGGGATTACTTATCTTATTTTGAGTTGTGGGCATAATTATTTACTAATGAAGGCAGGAACAATATCTGCCGAGATAGATGTGTTTTTTTATGTTTAATGTTATGAATGGGGGAGGGACGGAGGGGAATGTATGGTTTTTGTTTGGTTGTTTGTATGTGTAAACAATGTTTTTGTCTTGTGTTGATTATAATTTGAAAAAATTAATAAAATTTATTTTAAAAAGAAAAAGAAAAAACAAGGCGATCATATTATGCCACCCTTAAATGTTTTCATCTTTTTTTCTTCACTAACATCTAAAAAAACCCAAGATAATGAAAGCTAGCTTGTAACTGATTTGCACTATCTATCTTGCACAATGCTTTAAGTAATGATTTCAGTACATTGTGGTTCTCTCCACTCTATTAAGCTTTTGGCATCAAATTAGGCAACAGCAGTGGAAGGGACAAACTAGATGTTATGCAAAAATACACCATTGGAAATAGCCCGATTTCCTTTTAAATTGTTTAAGGAGGTTTGCTTTTCTGCCATAGTTACTAGTGCAAGTTCGTCTCTTTTCTCTCTCTCTCTCTCTCTCTCTTTCCCTGGATATAAGTGTACAATATACTACACACACACGAATATCTCTTATTGGCCAAGTGAGATTGGACATTCAAGGAATTTGTCTTCAGTGCTAAGCGCTCAATATACATACAAGCAACAAAGTGATAAGTCATGAACCATAAGTTAAAATTATAAATTACAAGATTCAAGCAGTAAAGTGATAGTCATAACATATCCATAGGAGTAGGTAGTAGGAAAGATGAGAAGGTTAATAGTAATATAGTCCTACTACATGGTTAGATATCCTTAGGCATAGACGGTGCTGTGGGAATCCATATCCATATCCATATCCACATCCACATCCAAATCCACATCTACATCCACTGTATATACTGTATAGTGCAGGGGTGGGCACCTATGGGAACTTTCCTGAGCAACTTTCCATGCTGGCTCAGGAATTCTGGAACTCCATAGGTCAGTAATGGCTAACCTTTTGGTTCCAAGTGTCCAAAGCAAATGCACACCAGTGTGCCCGTGTGCCCGAACTCCCAAAATACAATGTGAGCAGCCCACACGCATGCGCCCCACCCATGTAGCCCACCCCCATGCATGCACATATGCATCCCCTACATGCGCCCCGCCCCCATGTGGCAAAGACTCAAAGACCAGCTGGCCGGCAGAAGGCACGCATGCACGTACAGTGGAGATGGGCTGGGGCAACGGCTGGCGTGCCTGCAGAGAGGCACTCATGCCATAGGTTCACCATCATGGCCATAAGTCATATAGTTGCCATAGTTGCCCTCCCATGGTACAAAATGGAATCAGGAAACTGACAACTATGACTCAGTGTGCCACAATCTTGATGATAATTGTTTACTCCAAGCTGGCAAATATTGAACCAAACCTGTTGTGACTCTGACCCCCGAGCCCATCTTATCAGAGGGAGAAGACTCCGAAAGTGAAGGAGAGGAGTTGGCAAGGCCTCCCTCTCCAGGACCCTTCTCTCTGGCAATGCCTCAGGTGTCCTCCGAAGGCCAAGAGATGGACGAGGGGCCAGACACTTCCAAGCAGCCGCAGTTAGACAGCGATGGAGATGAATCTTGGCTGGATCCCTGACAGCGTCGCGCAGCAGAGAAGGAGGTGTGCCAGAGATTAAGCTGAGTCACTGGACCACACCCTACAGGAGATAAAAGGGGGTGTGGTGGCCATTCAGGCTTTGTGACGGACAAAACTGAAAAGCTAGCAAGTCATACTGCGTTTCTGGAACTTCGTTATTTGCCCTCCTTGGATTTATTATGGACTGGACTTGACAATTCTTTGGCTTTGTGGACTTATTTTGGTTTATCAGACGGAGGAGAAAAACCTCCCTTTGTGAGTAAAGTCTTTGGCAGGCAGCTACTGGGTTGCTGCCAATTCTGTTATCTCAAAGGAATTCCTGACTGCTGGTTTTATTAACTCCTGGCTGACTGTTTGTGTGCGTGTGTGAGACGGGGACAGAACACAAACCATAGTGTTATACTCAATGTCTAGAGATACCAGAAATAAACCCTTGTGAAAGAAAAAGTAATTAGATTGGGTCTATGAGAAAAATGGTCACCCTTCCCACTCTTGCACCATACTTTACAAAACCTGGTGATTAAAAAAGGAACCTATGATCAAATTCTTACCTGTTCAGTAGAGGCTTCACTTTGGAGTCCCTAGAAGTCAAGCCTCTCTTTCTTGACATAAAGGCTTGTAGGATGAGAAGGTGAGGAGACAAAGTTTTTGGCTGTATTTATCTTGCTGTGGGGAACATTTGGAAAGAACTGAAAAAAGTTCAGGTACCATTTGTGAGTAATGGAGTTTTTTTAAAGGGGGAAAAATCACATTATAACATAATATAATAAAAGGTCATAGAAGGAATATTTCATTATGGGCCAAAACTACCATTTTACGCTCTGTACAAACTGGTAACAGATCTCCTATCCCCCCCAGGCAACAGTTCCACCTTGAATATCCAGTTCAAGAGTCGTAAAAATACAATTACAAAATACAAAATACATATAATAAAAAAGTACAAGACAGCACCAAAGACTTCACGAATACCATTCTGTTTTCTATATTTCTGAAATTACACCATGGGGGCCAGTTCTAATGGCCAATATAAACTTTATATAAATTGATAATTCATTTTAAGAAGTTATATTTCTGCTTCTTTTCATTGACAAATCAAAAGGTCCCTTCCTTTATACTTAGTATTTTATGATGAAATTGATATTTAGTTGCCTACATTTTCTAGGTAAATCCTATTAGCAACTATTCCTAGAATTAACATCCCCAATCATTATGGTACTTTGTTCTTCATTCCTATCTAGGCCTAAAGAACTCTGAGATTGATAGTCATTAAAATAACACAATGAAACATACATCTTCTGCTTCTCAAATTGCAAGTCTGGTTTAAATGTAAAGGACATTCTCTCCACTTAAAGACAATGTTAACACCTAGCCTGGCTAGGTGGCTCAGTGGCTAACATGCTGAGCTTATCGATCAGAAAGGGTGGCAGATCGGCGGTTCAGATCCCTAGTATAGGTCTCCTGCGTGAGTAGGTGGTTGGACTAGATGACCTCCAAGGTCCCTTCCTACTCTGTTATTGTTATTATTATTTAACTCTGTGGGGTCCTTGGTGCTCTCAAAACTTGATTGTTTTCTGGGAGACGTTTCATTATCTAACTAGGTAACATCATCAGCTAACCCTCTCTTGATGACATCCAGTAGTTCTCATAAAATTGAAAAAAAATGAGTACAGGTAGTCCTCAACTTACAACACTTCATTTAGTGACCATTCGAAGTTACAACGGCACTGAAAATAATGACTTACGACCATTTTTCACACTTTCACAGCATCTCAATGGTCATGTGATTTACATACAGATGCTTGACAATGCACTCATATTTATGACAGTTGCAGTGCTCCGGGAGTCATTTTGCGACCTTCTGACAAGCAAAGGCAATGGAGAACCCAGATTCATTTAACAACCATGTTGTGAAGCAAATTGCCTTCCGTTTGGAAGATTGAGTGTTCAATCCTAGGTAGTGGCAGATATTTCTCTCCCCAGGTGCGAAGAAAAAATATCTGCTGTGAACTCCACGTGGCGTCAGGAAAGGCATCCGGCCAGTAACCGCATGGCTCCATCCAGTCGCCCCAACTCGACTCTGAATTACTTAAGGGATGAAAGTCGCAAAAAGGGGAGTTACTAATTTAACGACTGCAGTGATTCACTTAACAAATGTATAAAAAGTCGTAAAATGGGACAAATTCACTCAACAATTTTTTCACTTAACAACATAAATTTTGAGCTCAATTGTGCTTGTAAGTTGAGAACTACCTTATTTATTTAGTCACAGTCTCTCTTCCTCAGAATTGAAAGGATGCTGCCTCCACTGACCCCGTCTTAATTATACAGCGTAGGACCTTCATTCAATATTTGGATCAAAATCACCAAGAGTTCTCCATGTGTATGTGTGCTTGAGTGTATATGTATGTGTATATGATGGAAGTAATAGAAAAACTGGTTCTGTAATTGTGAATTCATTTGAAAAAGCACTTCAAGTGATATTTGTATCTATATTTATCTTCTGATCATCCATTTCTTGCTCTCTAAGATATACCTTTGTAACTGTCACTTCTGTTTGATTGCTTTGATGGTATTTTGTAAAGAAAACTCAATTTGTAGGTCATAAGTCCGCAGCTAACGATTCCTTGGATATTTATCAAACTCCCAAATTAAATTACTTTCAAATCTATTTTTCAAATACTTTGGTCTAACTAATTAAATAAGAATGGCTTGGTATGTTGCAGTTATGCAAAAAAGAAAAAAGTCTGTAGGGCACTCTCTCAAATGAGCAAATATACTTGTTTAATTCTATGCTATGTTGTCAATTAACTCTTCCAGAGGGAGAAAAATAATAATTTCACACATGATGCAACTGAGGAAGGCAAAAGAGGACAGCAAAGGATTGGAATGAAAACCAATTCTGGGTTGCGGTCAAAAGCGCCAGGCTAGGGCTTCCGGTTTGCTGCTGGCCGCCGCCAGACGTTCCTCTGGGATCGTCAGCTCCCTCTGCCTGTATAGAGCCGCCGTTACAGCGGATGGCGGCTCGAAAAAACTCCGTTTCCAAGAGGAAACGGAGATAGAGCCGGCAGGGGTGGGTAGAACTCTCCGCAGAGTCCCAAAAGTTTTTTTTTTAACTTTTGGGACGGAGCGGATGAGAAGCCCCATATCCCCTGCCGCTGCTCCGGGCTTTGGGAGACCTCTGCCTATGCAGAGCCAGGCGTCAAGAGCAAGCCTGTGAATCTAAAAGAATAATTAAAGAAATGAAGAACTGGACCCTTAATACTGAACCGCAAGTATCTCACCCTTTCAAAAACTATTTAAAAGAAAAGAGCAGAGGAAAAGAGGGAAAAAGAGCCTTCTAAAATGGCGTCTGCTGTGGCTGGAGAAGGGCTAAAAGGGAAAGTCCTTCCGTTTCTCATTATTACAATGTAGCGGAATAAATATCACTGGCTACATTTCTAGAGAAAACCTCGCTCCTGTGCTGCTCAGAAGTTTTTTTTAATGAGGGAAAGTCTTTTTGTTTTCTATTTCTTCTCTCATTTTTGCTAAATCTTGTCTGTGTGGGAAATGGCATCAGGACTTACACAGCTGGACAAACGGGGGGGGGGGAATTTCCCCCCTTAAGAAATTGCGCCAACAAATTTCAACTCTCCAGCGTCAGAAACCCGATTTTAATATATTAGAATTTATCCTTGAAGAGATTGTAAGAAGGGATGAGATTGTGAATCAGCAACTTGAAAAATTTAAGCAGGAAATTAAAGAAATTGGTGAATTGGTGAAATCAAAGTCTGACTTCTTGAATAAAAAGATTTCAAAAGCTGCTAATGGTTTATCAGGCTTTCTGATTCGGGTGGAGGCAAAGACTGAATTATTAGAGACTAAAATGAAGGAAATCGAGGAGAATTTGGATGACATGACTCAAAAAATTAAAAAGGATTTGATAAACATTCAGGATAATAGCTTGGAAGACAAATCTAAAATGGAAACTGACCAAAAGATTGGTAATGAGGAAAATGTACAACAGAGGATTGAAAGAGAAGTTTTAATGACTCAATATAATTTTACAGAATATGCAATTAGACTGAGAGGTCTGCAGGAAAATAATAGAGATGATTTAAGGAAAGTATCTTCTGAAATTCTGGCTGGGATCTTAAAGGTTCAACCTGATGAAGTATATTGCAGGATTGATAGAACTTATAGAATAAACTTCTGGTGGGCAAAGCAAAGGCAATTGCCTAGAGATGTGGTGATCTATTTTACAGATAAAGAAATTAGGAATAATATTGTGCAGAACTCTTTTAATTCCAATTTGCAATTTCATGGAAGAAAGATTTGGATTTTCAAGGAGCTCCCGCCCAAGATGTTAATGGAGAGGAAGAAATTTGGCTTTTTAGTGACTGAATTAAAAAAAAGAAATATCCTATTCAGGTGGGACATCCCAGTTGGTTTAATATTGAGATATCAAGGCGTAAGATATCAATTGCACACTGTTGAAAAAGCGGAAGATTTTTATCAAAAAATTCTAAAAATGAATTTAACACCTTTAGGCATAATACAGGATAAGCAAAAGGAGTTGGAAATAAAAGGAAAACATCAAATTACAGAGGCTGTGATAGATAAATTGTCTTTGGACTCCCTGGAGACCCCAGCTGGACTGTTTATAAATAAGAGAGCAGTGTCATCCGAACCCAAGGTGATGAATCATCAAGTCACAGACAAGTGCGCAAATCAATCAGTTGATATACAAGTGACGGAGAAGAAAGATGAGATGATAAAATTAACCCAACAAGAACAATCCACAAAGCAGAATGAAAATCAACCAGCAGATATACAATTGGTAGGCAAGAAAAGAGGATGGAAATTCAACCCGAAAAAGAAAAAGAAAAGAAACAGATCTTATAGAAACAGCAATTTCTAAACTAAGCAACAGTGAAGCCAGGCGCTTTAAAAAATGAATGAATATTAGAAAAGATAGTGGCGGCGAACAATTGTCTGATACTATCCTGAGGATTGTGGCAGATCTCTGCAAGGCCATGATTTTGGGATGTGGAAAGAGCCTCACTTTGTTGGATTTGAATCATCTAATTTTTTCTTATTTACCTTTTTTTTCTCTTGGAAATATATTATAACTACTTTGAGTTATAAGGCAGGAGAGTTTTGCCGGGGCATGCAGAAGATCTGGATGTTACTCAGTAGGATGATGGGAATTAACAATCCTGATGAATACCACAACTATAACCATACGGATATATTCATAATTATAATGTCACTCGGGTGGTTGTTTTTACTTTTATACAGGTGTGAGGATATCTACTACTGATGGGGGCAGAAGATGACTGAAGATTTTGAACAAACTGTTGCACCAGCATGTTATTTTACCCTATTATGGGTGATGGATTTAACAATCTAGTGGAAAGACATCAAAGAAGATATTATATGGATCATAAACTTAAAGTTATTGTCTTTTCTCTTTTTACATAATGAAATGCATATATAGATATGTGTATATCTTAGTAATGTGGGCAGTTGATTATATTTAGAATTGTACTGCATGATTTTGTAGGAATTGAAGGGTTGAAATAGGTTAGTTTACTGATTGTTATAAAATGGGATGCATATATAGATATGTGTATATTTTAGTAAAGTGGGTAGTGGATTATATTTAGAATTGTATTGTCTGATTTCAAGTCATATATTTAGAGGAGTGGAGGAAGTGGACAGAATTGAATAAATTTGGTTGCAGGGAGAAGGCCGATTTAAAATGTTATATTAATATATATAAAAGATTAAAGGTTAATTTGTAATAATACTCAATAAGTTTAGGGGAGGAGAAAAAGGGCAGATTACCGTAAAAATGGGAGTTATAAGATTAACAAGTTAAGGGTCAGTATTCCGAAAAGGGATTAAGGGAAAGGGAAGATATTATGTATGTAACTAGTTATGAAATAGCCTATTGTTGTGAAGAAGTCACAGGGGGGGTTGGGTGGAAAGGGTGGGTTAGGGAAGAGGGGGGGGGGAAAAGGGGGAAAAACTTGTATTTGAAAACTTTTTCAATAAAAAAAAAAAAAAAAAAAGCGCCAGGCTAGAAAGCAGGAGACGATGAGTTCTTATCTTGTCTTAGGTAAAAAGCCAGCTGACTTATTTTGAGCCAATCAGGTCTAGGAAGGAGATGAGGACAACACATCCAAAAATCTTGCCAAGACCACTGCAGGGACTTGTTCAGATAGTTTCAGTTTCAGTTTTATTAAATTTTTATACCGCCCTTCTCCTGGGGGACTCAGCCAAGATAAAACCCACAATATAAAAGTTAAAAACAATTTAAAATTATTAAATAGTTTTGGCCGATCATCTAAAATACAATAACCCATTAAAAATATTTAGGGCAGCCCTGCTTGATGGAATAATAGCGTTTTAAGGGCACGGCGAAAGGTATGGAGGTCAGAAATCCGACGAATCTCTGGGGGCAGCTTGTTCCAAAGGGCAGGTGCCCCCACAGAGAAGGCTCTCCCTCTGGGGGTCACTAGTCGACACTGTCTAACCGACGGCACCCTGAGAAGACCCTCTCTGTGGGAGTGTATTGGTCGGTGGGAGGCTATCGGAGACAGAAGGCGGTCTCATAGATATCCAGGTCCTATGCCATGGACCGCTTTAAAGATAGTTGCCAGGAGTCATGACTGACTTCATTGTGGCAACATTACCGTATTTTTCAGAGTATAAGATGCACCTTTCCCCCCCAAAAAAGGTGAAAATCTGGGTGCATCTTATACACCAAATGTAGCCCACCCACTGACCCCCACCCTTTGGCCTCTGCCTCCCAGCAATTTACCTCCTTGCAGCAAGCAACAAGAAGAAACAGCCCATTTTAGCTTCAGCACAGCTTAATTAGCACAAGTTGATTGTTGGTTGGATCGTCCTCCTGACTCTCAGCTGTTTCAGGCTGCAGGGATTGCCATTGCCTATTGCTGCGCGGGCTGCGCGGGTTTCAAGCTATGCTGAAAACGAAAATGAAAGTAAAGCAGGCTATTTGCTCTTTGCTGCAATGAGGCAAAATTGCTGGGAGGCAGAGGCAGATGTCTTTTTCTTGTTTTCCTCACCAAAAAAGGTAGGTGCATCTTATAGTTCGGAGCATCTTATACTCTGAAAAATATGGTAAATAAATGACTAAGATATTTTTATCCAGATTTCTATTGATCACTTTTTTTAATAATGAGACTTTAAGAGTAAGGCTGGGCATGCATTTATCAAAAAGCCCTTTGTTCCTGCAGATTTAAATTGGAAGGGAATTTTATGTGAGGGAGGCGGGTGATATAAAAATGAGATAATTAATTAAATTACAATTACTTCATTAAATTTGTTTGTTGTCCATCTTCCTGTGAGACAACTCTATTGCAAACCTGGTTTAAGTGCAAAGTTTATATCAAACTAATAAAGATATGCAATGATTCACAATGTTTGTTACTGCTTTGTGGAGCTGGAAAGGAGCACCAATATTGTAAAAAGAAGGCAAACACAATGTCCAAGAGACATAAAAAAGTGTTCAATGTTCCATATCTCCATTTGTCTGTCAGCTATCTTCTTAATGGTTTGAAGAATTGCAGCTAAAGTATAAAGAAGGTTGGCCCTTCTATGACTTATTGTTTCAGTGAGTATCTCTTAGACATCTGTGGTAGTGCTACTTTGGAACAAGAAAAGAGAAATATACAGGAAAAATGACTAGGCACTTACATCCAAGGACTTTATTGACTTACTATTTATATCTCACATGCTCATTAGTATTGAACAAGGACATACATTAAATTTTGCAGCTACTAAAATTGTTGGACAAGTAGGTACAAAAACAGCCAGGGAAGTGATTGGAGCCTGGGAAATGGACCACTCGTCAGTCAAAGGAGTGCTGATTTATCACTAGCTTATTAAGTACTTAGGAAGGGCGGGCTTGGCAGCACAAGGAAACAACAGCCAACAACTTATTTGCCACCCATCAACACCTAAAAAGCCACACACAACCAGCCATCATATAAATTCCACACACAGAATAGCTCAAAACACACACTCTGCTAGGGAGAAGTTCCCTGAGGATGGGCTCCAGCATGAGACTGAAAGCTCGGAAGACTAAACCTCTGGTCTCGGTGATGAACCCAGATTGGATCCTGCAACATTATCCTGGGAAACGTGTATTTGCCTTCACTCATTAGCATGAGCTCGGTTTCAAACACTACATGAAAAATCAGCTTGAAACCGCAGGATGCCAAACAGCTATGTGCTCAGCGTAACCAGCTGTCCCCAGTTTAGATGCTGCACCATCTTTTGAAATAGAAGAGAAATCAGAGATAGGGATGCCTTGATTGACATACAGGTAGTCCTCGACTTACAACAGTTCACTTAGTGACCATTCAAAGTTACAACAGCACTGGGAAAAGTGACTTATGACTGTTTTTCACACTTTACAACCATTGTCATGCGATCAAAATTCAGATGTTGACAACTGGTATGTACTGGTATGAACTGCAACTGATGGTTGCAGTGTTCCAGGGTCATGAGGTCACCTTTTGCAACCTTCTGATTAACAAAATTAGTCAGGAAGCAAGATTCACTTAACAACTGCAACAAGAAAGGTTGTAAAGGTTGTTTACTTAACAAATGTCTCAGCAACAGAAATTTTGGGCTCAGTTGTGGTCGTAAATCAAGGACTATCTTTAATTCTAATTCATTTAACTACCAATCTTGTAAGGCTTGTTTTTCATCTTTGGCTTTTTAATTAAACATTTTTTTAACAAATGGCCCTCTGTTAAATGGAGGACTTAAGTTTGAAAATTTATTGCTTATGTGGACATTCCTAGAATCATAGGGAAGAAGAAATGTCCACTGTGGAGAATCTCATGCTGCTCTAAGCATCTGAGGCATTTTTGTTGTTAAAGAAAAAGCTCCAAATCCATGTTTTTGTTTGCCTGATTTGGAGAGAAAGATAAATGCCAGCTGGACTTTTTTCATGTTACCAGTTATCCCCCTATGAATCTGTTGGACTAGAGAAATTAAATATCTTCCCACCTGGAGCTGAGTCAGAATTCTGCCATGTTCAGCAAAAGAAAGAGAGGGAGAAGCTAAAAGATGGGAGAAGCAGAGGAAAATGAGTAGAATCAAGAAATGAGAAAAATAATTGCTCAGACCTCAAATACAATCTAAGGTACAAAGGCAGGAGAGAAAAGTAATTAATCAAGAAAAAACAATTGTGTATAGAAACAAGCTAGGAATAAGAAAGAAGCAACCAGGCAACCATTTTGCCTCTTATTAACATGTTGGATGTCAATGGAAGATATCTCCCACCAATTGTAACATTTAAATCTAGCCCATTTGGCCCTTTGGAAAATTGATTGCTTTGACTCTAGGCTTGAATCTGAAGCTAGATATATGCTCTATGCAATGGTGGGATTCAAGTAATTCAACAACTGGTTCTCTGCCCTAATGATTTCTTCCAACAACCAGTTTGCCAAACTGCTCAGAAAGTTAATAACTGGTTCTCCCGAAGGGGTGCGAACTGGCTGAATCCCACCACTGGTTCTACGCCTTACATGAGAATACCATAAATAGTAGTAATATTTTGCTCATTAGCAAAACGGAAAATATGTAAGCAGACTAGAACTTTCTCAGTTGAGGTGTATCAGGGGAAAAAGATTAAAAGGGTTTTAAAGCGAAAGTCTTTTGGACAAGATGGATGCTATCAGCAGGTATAGTTGGACCTTCTCTGGTGATAGTGTCAAATTCATTACCAATGTCACTATTACCTCTTAGTGGAGACATTATGGAAAGAACATCTTTGCAAATTTAAGTTTGAAAAAAATAATATGTCTTCTTCAGGGGTGGGTTCTACTTACCTTTACTAGCACTCTTCTGCGCATGCACAGAAGCATTTTGATGACATCAGGGTCGGTGGGCGGAGCCTCCCGCTGGTTTTACTACCAGTTCTATAGAACCGGTGCGAACCAGGGGCAACCCACCACTGGTCTTCTTCTTTGATAGCATCTATGAAAATTGCAAACAATAGCACAATTTGGAAAAGTATCCTGCCAGTTACAGAAACATGTATACTTAAATTTGAGAGCAAGATTTCTATTACAGAGGAAACACATGTATCTTTGCTTTTTTGATAAAATTATATTTCAAATGACATTCGACACAAAGAACAGTTCTTAAATTCCCATAATTAGAAAGCCCCTGATGAACTATTATCATTATTAGAAGGTAGCCCTGCAAACCCCTAAGTTTCATCCCTTCTGGTTACTTTATAAATAAATTAAATACAATATAGAATTTCTTAGAGACCTAGAAATAAGACTATGGCTTGTGAAGCCATAGAATCAATTTGAAGTCTACTTGGGATATTCTTAATTTAATGCAACACATCCAATTTGTTTACCTGTATTCAGAAGTAATAAAGTTAGAGTCACTTCAGAAAGAAGCAATAAGAATAATCATTTATTTTTACCTGTTACGAAAAGAGATGAAAAAGGCTTACTTATTTTCCTTCACTACTAATAAATGATTATGATTTAGATCATGTCCTTGAATTAGGTGGATGACTTCATTACATAAATCCTCGCATTGTACAGCTTTCTTTTAACATTGTACAAATTGGATGTACTTATGGCAAAAAAGTCACACAAATCTGTTTTCAGTTTATTGCAAGATGCAATTTAAATTCATGTTAACACTTCAGTTTGCACAGAGTGACTAACTTCGTAAGTTCATACAGGAAGTTTATGAAAATCATTTCACTTTCCGATAACGGAAAGCTGTAATAGTGTAATTGTGATTTTAAAGGTTTAAAATGTTGAATAAAAATATTAATAAAAAAAAGAAAGGTAATCATTTCACAGTGTGAATTATTTTAAGTACATTTTATGAAATCAGAGAATTCTGTTAAATGAAATGAAATGGCCACACAAGGACATGAGTTAAGTAATTAGGCACTTTAGACCTTGTATCAATAGAGTAATGCTACATTTTAAGGATATACTAGCATGCTTGTTTGCTTGTGTTATCACCCAGTGAATGGCTAGAGTTGCTATGAGAGCTAAACAGCCTAGATTGAGCAGGTAATCATGGAAATCGATATAAATTTAGATATATATAACTTATATAACTTATTTTAGCCTGACTTCCTTACCGCTATGTGTTTCTTTATCTTGTTTTTCTTAGAGTGATATATTTTGACTTGATATTCTGGTTAACTATGACAATAGTTGGTACTATAGGACAGGGGTGTTAAACTCGCATCATCAGGGTGGTGGCATCACGTGACGTATCGGGACTTTCCCCCCTTCACTAAACCGCGCACGGGCATGTCCAGCACGTGACTCCTCTAGCCCGCGGGCCGCGAGTTTGACAGCCCTGCTGTAGGATCAAAAGAGATGTGACATCAAAGAACCAGCACAGAGGTTTTGTTCTATTGTAATAAGTACAGACATGCTGCCTTCACCTCCAAGATAAGGAAAAAAGATCAGCATAGTCTGGGAATGACAATCATGAAGGCCATTTGGGATATAAAAGGGACTCATTCTATCTTTGCAAAATGGTCTTCATGTATCCCTCCTTGAAGCAAATAAGGATCCAAGCATTCATCGCCATCTGGAGTCCGGTAGGGATTAGATGACCAATACATTGAAATAATATTAATAATCATAATCCTTAGCATTCAAAGATCATTGAGCTGTATGAACGGGTGGTTTGAGTCATTAAAGCCTCAGTTGAGACATACCTTCAAAGCTTCAAAGTTTGCAAATCATTGTGGAGATTTTGTTGAGGCAAGTAACATTGGGTGGTTTTGAAGTGCTTCAGAACTTTCTGAAGGAGTTTTCAAACTTGAAGTGGCTTTTCTGTCACTTCAGAGATTCTAACAAACCTTACGGAGTATTGCAACTTAGTTCCATATCTGCAGACAATGAAGAGATGGGAGGGTTTGAATGATGTATTGATCTTTCTGTCATTGACATTGCCCTCTCCAGGGAAGTATGCCTGGCATTATTTTATTCTTTGTGAGGCCAAGCAAAAATACTTTTATTCCCCTATACCTGTAATAATGTATTAATGCTGCTATTATTTCCTGTTACTGATTTAATATTAACATCTTAATGAACCTGTTTTGAATTCTTTAGTAATTCTTAATGTATGTATTACACATTAACCTATTGAGTTTTAGAGGTAATTGTAATTTTGGGTGTAAATTGCTTTGGAAGTTCTTTTAATGATATAGTTGTATAGTATGTTATACAACATACTATAAATAGTAATTTGAATGAATGTGTCTCTAATGTTGCCTTCACTTTATCACAGTCCATGAGCAAGACAGCCTTTTTCAATCTTATACGTAATATTTGAGTCTCCGGAGAGGGGTGGCATATAAATTTAATAAATAATAAATTTAATAAATAATAAATAACATTTCCTTCTTTTAAAATTAATTCAGTGCATATCTTGCCTTTTTGTTTATTCAAACTTTCACTGTTGTTTCCAGCAATAAAAAAATTACACAGTATAAATATAAGAAATTTGAATGCAATTAAAATTAAATTTAAAACTAAACTTAAAAGCAATCATTAAAATAATTAACAGTTGAAAGCTCTTGGATACTTTCCAAGTATAGCCCCATTGCTGTAGTCAAGAAGCATTGTAGTCAGAGGGCACACAGGAGTCATAAATTCTGACTGGCTAGCTAAGATTGTTAAAATATTCTATTTAGCATAGTCACTTCCTCCAAATAGAATGAGAGTTGGGGTCAAAGAATATTTCCAAACTGTTCTTTTTTGTGGGATGCAACTTTATCCAAAACAGGATTTACATCAGAATCTACCTTTCTTCTTATGGATAGTGTCTCTCTTTTTCTGAGTTTAATTCTAGCTCTTTTTCTCTGTTGTGTCCAAAACCTCACTAATTTAAAATAACCACATCACTTCCAAAATTTTAATATTAAATTTAATAATGTTATTAGCATGCAGACAACAAACAATATAGACCGGATTCCCAGCAAATCTAGATAAGCAGCCCTGAACAAAGGAGAACCACCCCACATGAATGTGAAGGCGTATCTTTTGCCACCATATCTCACATTTACTCCATTATCGAAAATAGGCAGTCTTTAAAGAAATCAGATTTCTTCTGTGGTGTTAGAAAGTATGGAGAAACAGGGCTGGCTGTCCTTGAGGACTGGGTGGTATTTTAATCCAAAAATCTTAATGAGCTTCCCTCAGTAGATTCATGTAGCTTTTTAAAAGCATAGGAGAGAAGATAGAGCCCTACTACAAGGAAAAGGCAGACTTAGAAGCAATAGGATTATTTGCCTGGCCATCTTCCTACAGCAGAGAACAGTTCAGCCCGTGATGGCAAACCTATGGCATTCATGCCAGAGGTGGCATGCAGCATCCTCTTTGATGGCACGTGAGCTGTTGCCCCAGTTCAGCTTTGCTACGTATGTGCACGTGCCTCCTGCCAGCCAGCTGGTCTTCTGGTCTCTGCCCCCCCCATGTATGAAAATGTGGGGGGCTGGAGGACACATGTGTGGGGGGCCATGGTGTGTGCGGGGGCCATGTGTGCATGCGTGGGAGGGTGGGGCGCATGCGGGAGGGGCACGTGCACATGCATAAGGGGCAGGGCACATGTGCAGGGGCGCATATTGGATTTTGGGGGTTTGGGCGCGCACGTGCTTTCGGCACTTGGTCCAGAAAAGATTAGCTATCACTGAGTTAGGCTTTCAAGAATATCACCCAAAGACAAACTGGGCTATTTTCCCAAAACATTAAGAAAATCATTCAGATCCATCTTCGGATGGGCTTGCGCTATTTTAACTGTACCTCCATTTCTGCAAATGTTAATAGCAGCTGCCAGTCTCAGACTGACCAGAGAGCGATCTGCCTATGATGTGGGAGTTACAGAAAGTTCCTTCACTTTAAGACTGCCAGTATGAACAGAAAAAAATACTAAATTCAATGTATGCACTGGACCACATAGCCATTGGCACATAACTATGGTCCTCTTAGGGACGTGAAACTGTGAACTGTTCCTGGCTGGGTAATATCACCAAGAACATTAAAATCTAGTGTAATCCAATGTTATCGCAGAAATCACCCTGGCTAGCAGGAGCCTACATTGTTGTGCAGTGAAGCAGATGGTACACTAAAAGTATCCCTCCATTGACTCGGCCACTTAAGCCCAGGAACAAACATTAAAAGTGGTCAGACCATCAGATGAAGTTCTGCTCAGTGAGCTGGAGATCTCATAGACTTACAGCCCCTCCCTCCCCTCCTGTCTTAGGCCACTGATTATGTGGAGGGAAAAACTAGGAGAGATTAACTCTTCCTTTCTCTCTACCAGATCAGTGTTTTGATCCAGGACTGAATCCTGGATAATACATTTTTTTAGTAAGGACCAACCTGTCATTAAAAATAGCAGGAACCTTATGTTGAGGGTCCACCATTGCTGTCATCTTGACTTCCTTGTTGGATTTCAGACTGAAAAAAGGCAGGTTAGCCACCAGCCCATTTATCTTTCATTACAAGTGCCAGCCTGCACTCTCTCATCATATCTACTTTAATGTTTGCTCCCAAGCCAAACTCAATTTTCCACTCCCACCTAACATGAAACAATTAATAAAAACCAACACAAAAGAGCCATTTTTTTTCTGTTAGAATCCAGGCGGTTTCCCAACATTTATTCATGAGGACAAATAGGTTGACCCAATGCAAACAGCAACCCTACCAACCCAGCACAACAGCACTTCTCATGAAATCTCTGGGCAGAGAAGCTCCACCTGGCAAGTTCTTCAGCAACCTGGGCCAACGAAGAGAGCTGGCAAGCAATATTACCTTCCACAGCTTCTTCCCCAATGGGTGTTGGCATCCCTTCCATCTGACACTGTCCAACTTCAGCCTCAAGATGTATAAAATCTGTTAGCTTTGTCATCCAGTATCTTAGAGGGAAACCAGGCAACTGGCAGTGACTGGGAACCGAGACAATAGATGGAAGAAAGGGATTGGAAGTGAGGACAGCAATTTGCATGCCAGTTTTCTGCTGACTGAAGGTCAAACCGATAGCACTTTATCTCAGTGGTGGGGAAACTTGTGTCTGAACCCTGTGAATTGTTTCATTATATAAGGCCCACTTTGATCTAAGTGAGAGCATGTTTGCTTTTACCATTTCCTTTCAAAGCAAGGGAAGTGTATTGTCAAATTGCTATTTGTGTTTAGGTACATACGTAGCCTGGAGGAACTCACTCGGTGTTTCTTTTCCCTTTTCCCTGTTTAGAATCTATTTTATGCACACTTCAGTTTATAGCACATTGGTGTGTGTTAGGGAACTGATTTAAATATAGCTGTTAATTTTATTGCCCAACAGTGAACACTAAAAGTCAATTATACAATGGAGTATCATGGGGCTATATTTTATATTTTTAAAACATAATGTTCTGATTCCTGTGTCGTATATTTAATTTGTGCTCTGGCCTTGACTTGTTTTACATTTACCAAATAGCATAAAGCATGACCTCTGTATTTGACCACAAAAACAGAGATTTGTGCCAAGGAAGCTCTCTTCTTTTTAGAGGCCATTCCTTATTTCCAGGATGGAACATTTTTATTTATATTTGTTGTAAGACAACAATCACCAGTGAATGGTGATCACCAACAATAGTCTCTGTGGATGGTTTTCAAATGACTGATCCCCAAGGAACACTTTCCACCTCTTTTCATCAACTTCTGAACTCTCCTGCATTAGCAATAGAGCTATGAATGCGCCAAAGGATTCAAAGATGCAGATTCAATTTTCTCTGCAAATTGAAAGTACACCCTGGAACACAAGCAATACTAGAACCAGAAATCAATTATTGTAAGCTATGGAGGCAACCAGATGCTCTTCTATATTTTCGGCAACAATTTTCTTCAGTCCTAACCAGCACGGCTGATGTTATCATTTAAAAAAACTCTTCATGGCATAGAGCCAGGTTATTTGAGGGACCACATATTGTATCTCCCTTGGAGTCTGTGCCTATCTGAGAAGATTGGTCAGAGCTGATGAAACTCAGATCCCTCAATCACATAGTGTTGTTTATTGAGACCTAGGAAATATACCTTCTCTGTTGCAGTGCTTACTCTCTGAAATGATCCCCCTACCTTCCCTGAATTCCCAGTGGCTTTGACTTTTTAAATGTTCGGCTCTTCTTCCAAGGCCTTAGTGGAGGATGACTGTGGAATCCCTGTCAGTTACGTTCATAGAGGGTGGTTTATTTGAATGCAAATGATCCTTCCCCATCCATCCTTATTTAAGGCTAAGCTGCCCAGAGTTGTTCAGGAGTCAGACAGCCCCTACCTATATATATATATAAATGGCGATGTGTGTGTGTGTGTGTGTGTGTGTGTGTGTGTGTGTGTATGTTCCAGCATAACCCTGGAATGCCTCGAGCAATTTCAACCAAACTTGGTACACAGATGGCTTACTCTCTGGAAAAAAAATACTGTGAGGGTAAGACACCCCTAACACCCCTCGGGGTGTGTGTTCTGTTAAGATACAGTCTGTTGTGCCTTAAAATGGCTTCTACTGTACTGCCTTAAAGTGGCTTCTACTGTGCAGCACCATGGAGTTGCCATGGTAACAGCTTCACAGTATTCCACAAGGGGGCTCCCTCTGGTAAGGGGGAAAATCCAACATTAGAAATTACGTTTGGTCCAGACATTTTCAACAAGGTTTTGATTATTCTTGAGGACAAATGTATGGCCATAATCATTAACACATTACTGCAGTGGCCTGCCTGCACCACTACGAGACCGACACGATGTACTTCACACAGATTACATATGAGAAAAGAACTACAATGCCGAACAGCTTAGTGCATATATTGCGGACAAGAAGCCACTTCTAAATCAAGATCCGAAAAAACCATACCAAATGTTCATGGATCAGCTAGCAAAACAACAAGGTGGTATCATTTTACTTGATGCTTCTGGGGACACAGGGAAAACATTTTTAACTAATTTCATTCTTGCTGAAATCAGGGCTCAGGGTGAAGTTGCTCTTCCTGTCTAATACAGGATAGGGATAAATAAATACCCGGGTAATGCTGGTTTTTCAGCTAGTATTTAAATAAATACATAAATGGGGAAAAAAAACAATTCATGGTAAACATTCAAAGTGCTCTTCCCCACAGCTGTATTAATATACATTCCTCAGTCAGCAGAAAAGAAGGTTGGGATAATTTGTGCTGTCTAATGGCCAAGTTCTAATCTTGAATAATTAAGCTTCCAAACGATCTTTTCATTACAGATTTTACTGTGCGACAATTTAAAGGCAGAGGTAGGAAAGAGGAGGAGATACAGCACAATCTGGCATGAAAGATTCTGTTGTTATAGCCAATCTCAATAAAAGAAGTTTTAGCCTTCCGGTGGAGTTAATTTACTGGTCTGGGCTACCTAAGGCTGATATTAGCCTTGCAGGTCTGATTGCACTTTAACTCTTCTTTATTATATTTCAGTGAATTAAAGAGACGACTTCTGAATGTTATCTTATTCTGGACTTTAAAAAATGCTTCTGCCATATCTGCCCAGGCAGCACATTTTCTATATCTCTGTCAAGGTCATTTTCCCTTTTCTCTTCAGGAGCTCAGAAGACAAATTTAGGCTAGGGGTTTGGTTTTTTCTTTTTCTTTTTTCTTTTTTTTGGTAAATTGGTCATGCGATGAAGGCTGCATCATGAAAACGTGCCCTCTAAAAATGTTTAGTGGGAATTTTTGTGCCATGGTTAGAATGAAATGAAAACCTTGAACGTATTCTTTCCAACTATATCCTCTTTTCTATTCCTATTAAAATCGGTTATATTAAGAATTCCTTTAAAAATGGTGTGATTTAAAATTATAACTATTTCATATTGTCATATTTTTAGCTGACCTAGTAGAATCCAAAAGACTTAACTGTATATTAAGTTGTATTAAATGTAAGTCACATTGATTTTACTAGGTTATTTTGAATTCAAAAGAACTTATGGCTAAATTAAATCCAGCGATTTTGTAGTTCTACTAAAAGGTATGACTAAACTAGGATTCAGTGCCTTGATTGTAGGATTGTGGGTGGAAGGAAGGCAGTCTTCAAGCAAAAGCTTAGCTAAGGTGCAGCCAGAGGTAATGCAAGAGAAGTCAGTGAATAATTTAGAAGTCAAACCGATATCTCTTGTATGTTTTCATCTAAGCCATGTACCAAGTTGACACTTGCTGCATCATCCAAGAACAGATTTTGCAGAAAATGAAGAAAATGAACTTACCGGTACATGTTTCATGAATCATAAATTAAAGCAAAAAATGAAAAGAATGAGAAATGTTAAAAACATCAGATCCGGGCTATTAGAATTTGTGTATATACTAAATAGGACCAAAGAGATATAGAAAGCTTAACTTGGTTGTCCGAATTTTTGCAACCAGATCTGATAACTCTACTTATAATAGTTTGCTTACAGAAGCATACAGGTTTAATTTAGGATGGACCAGAGAATATGTCATCACTTTTATAACTACATTCTCAGACTTAAATAATAACGATAACCTCCAGCAGCTAGTATCATCCAGATCATTTTTTTTCTTTTTTAATTCAAGCAGGTTTCTTTTTTTCTCTGCCAATTTGCTCATATAGAAATTTCCACAATTTATAATGAGATGTTGCTACTTTAAAAAGATCCAAGTGGCCTCAATATCCTACAATTTTAGTTCTGGTAGCTTGGCATTAACTGAGTTGCATGTGATATCTGTGGGTCTTTGGTGGGATCCAGCATTTGTATTGCTGACTACATGTTTTTAAACCCTACAGATCCTTGAGATATTCTGCTTCTAATAAGAAATGTACAGTTCTTAGTCTTAGTCCATTGATCAACCAAAAATCATTTATTAAGGAAAGAATTGCCTTAATTACTGGATGAATAGATTTCTGTTATCCATCCTGAGATAGATTTTAACAGAAAAATCTCAAGAGATATCATGATTCTTATCTCTTCAGGCTTGGGAAAGGAGGTGGGTGGGTAATTGGGTATGTTCTTCTTTTATCTTATCATTTCTATGTGTTGATCAGGAACTAGAACTGTCTATCTTCCGCAAGAGAAAGAACCCCATGTGAGATTTCCAGTCCTGTAAATATCCTAAGTGTATTAGTATTCAGGTGAATATTAATCCAATTCCTTTCTGGATAAAAACCACAAGAAGTATTAGTACCACTTTATAAAACCTTAGTAAGATCACACTTGGAATACTGCATCTAGTTTTGGTCACCACACTACAAAAATATGTTGAGACTTTTGAAAAAGTTCAGAGAAGAGCAACAGAGATGATTAAAGGCTTGAGACTAAAACATATGAAGAATGGTTGCAGGAGTCAGGTTTGGCTAGTCTAGAGAAAAGAAGGAGTAGGGGTGACATGATAGCAGTATTCCAGTATTTGAGGGGCTGCCACAAAGAAGAGAGAGTTAACTTATTTTCCAAAGCACCAGAGGGCAAGGCAAGAAACAATGGATGGAAACTCATCCAGGAGAGAAGCAATCTGGAATTAAGGAGAAACTTCCTAACATGAGAACAATTAACCAGTGGAACAGCTTGCTTTTAGAAGTTGTGGCTGCTTCATCACTGGAAGTTTCTAAGAAGGGACTGGACAGCCATTTGTCTGAAATGGATTACGATCTCCTGTTTGAGCAGGGGGCTGGACTAGAAGACTTCCAATATTTATTTATTTATTTTATTTATTTATTTTATTTGATTTCTATACCACCCTACTCCCGAAGGACTCAGGGCGGTGCACAGCCAAGCAATAAAACACATACATACAAAATTTAAAAGTAGAATTAAAATCAAATTAAATAGTTTTGACCCAGACAAATTAAAACCCCAAACTATTTAAAACCAATTTTAAAATTTGAATATATAAAATACTAAAGGACATTAAAAAATTAAAAATCTTTTATAAAAGAGGGAGAAAATTAGGCCAGGCCTGCCTGGTGAAATAATAAGGTCTTTAGAGTGCGGCAGAAGATGCACAGATCCGGGATCCTCCGTATCTCCGGGGGGAGCTCGTTCCAGATAGTAGGTGCCCCCACAGAGAAGGCTCTCCCCCTGGGGGCCACCAGTCGGCATTGTTTGGCCAACGGCACCCGGAGGAGCCCCTCTCTATGGGAGCGTACCGGCCGGTGGGAGGCTATTGGTGGTAGTAGGCAGTCCCGCAAGTACCCAGGTCCTGAGCCATGGAGCGTTTTAAAGATGGTAACCAAAACCTTGAAGTGCACCCAGAAGACCACCGGGAGCCAGTGCAGCTCGCGCAGGAGGGGTGTTACGTGGAATGCCATGTCGCTCCCATTACCACCCGTGCGGCCGCACTCTGCGCCAGTTGTAGAGAGCGTTGCAATAGTCCAGGTGGGAGGTGACAAGGGCATGAGTGACCGTGCGTAACGAGTCCCAATCCAGAAAGGGACGCAACTGGCGGATCAGGCGAACCTGATGAAAAATCCTCCCGGTCACGGCCGTCAAGTGCTCTTCTAAAGACAGCCGTGAATCCAGGAGGACGCCCAAGTTGCACGCCCTCTCCGTGGGGGCCAATGATTCACCCCCAATAGTCAGTGATGGCACCAACTGACTATATTGGGACATCGGAAACCACAGCCACTCGGTCTTGGATGGGTTGAGCCTGAGCCTATTCCTCCCCATCCAGATCCGCACGGCCTCCAGGCACCGGGACATCACTTCAAAGGCATTGTTGGGGTGGTCTGGGGTGGAGATGTACAGCTGGGTGTCGTCAGTGTACTGGTGGTACTTCACCCCAAAACCATGGATGATCTCGCCCAGTGGCTTCACATAAATGTTGAACAGGAGGGGCGAGAGGACCAACCCTTGCGGCACCCCGCATATGAGGGGCCTCGGGGTTGACCTCTGCCCCCCTGTCAACACAGACTGCGACCGGTCAGAGAGAAAGGAGGAGAACCACAGCAACACAGTGCCTCCCACCCCTAACTCTTCCAACTGGTGCAGCATGATACCATGGTTGATGGTATCAAAAGCTGCTGAGAGATCTAACAGGACCAGGACAGAGGAGCATCCCCTGTCCCAAGCCCTCCAGAGATCATCTACCAACGTGACCAATGCCGTTTCCGTGCTGTACCCGGGCCTGAAGCCCAACTGGAATGGATCTAGATACGTCGTTTCATCCAGGTGCTGGGGGAGCTGTTGCGCAACCACACTCTCAACAACCTTCGCCACGAAGCGAAGGTTGGAGACCAAACGATAGTTTACCAACATTGCCAGGTCCAGGGAAGGCTTCTTGAGGGGAGGCCTCACCACCGCCTCTTTCAAGGCGGCGGGAAAGTCACCCTCACCCAACGAAGCATTTATAATCCCCTGGAGCCAGCCTCGTGTCACTTCCCGGGAAGCCAGTACTAACCAGGAAGGTCACGGGTCCAATAAACAAGTGGTCGCATTCAGTCTACCCAGAATCCTGTCCACGTCCTCAGGGGTCACAGGATCAAACTCATCCCAGATAACATTCTCAAGACCTGCCCCTGTCTCTTCCCCTGAGACTACCCAGTCAGAGTCCAAACCTTCCCGAATCTGAGTGATTTTGTCATACAGATACTGGACAAAATCCTTGGCTCTATCCTCTATCCCTTCCAGCTCTATACTATTCTACAATGGATGCCCCCTGTCATCTTAAAAGATAGAAAGCCAAATGGATTTGGTTGGACAACATGTCTCTTGTCCCTCTATGTACTTTATTTAGTAAGACATTGCAAAATCTTTGAAAGACATGCTTCTCAATCCATGGGAACATATATGAAATATTTTTTTCAGAATGACCCTATGGGTTGAACAGCTGATGTGACTGCTTTAGAAGATATTTCCACTCATTTCTGAAAGCATGTGTCATGAAAACTGACATTGGCTTGCTATTTTCTCCCATATAGATGAAGTGGTTGTTGGGAGTGCACAGTTCAGAACAGCTTCCAAGTTTAGTCCAGAAAAAGATACATTGCATGAATAGTTTGAGAAAAGGACATTTATGAACACTTATCAAGAATGCTTTTTTCAAAGGCTATATTTTTGTATTTTTCAAAGGCTATATACAAGTGCCCTGCCATTTAGTGCAAAGCACAAAATGCTCCTAATTTGTTCCTCACAGTTCACATCCAACTTAATGAAAGAGAAATGTGCTATAGAATTTGTTTTAAAGCAAGAGAGAATTTAGGCAAAATTCTCATAGGAGAGGCAATGTCCTTTCATGAGATGACCAAAGGATGAATGTGAATGTCCTGCCATTGTACAATCATCTCTCTGATGGTCTTTGGTTTCCCTGACTTCTCATGTTTCAGTTAAATTCCAAAGGAGGACTCAAGAGGGACATTCTTCCATTAGATGTTTTTAGTCTGGAATGATGGGTATAAAAACAACAACATGAGCAGTAGCCCTTCTGTCACCAAAAGCCTGTCAAAAGAAATTTTCAAGAATCCTGAGAGGAAAGTAGATAAAAGAGAAGCTTTCTTTATAGGGAAAGAAAATGCTTGAGAAATTGTATGGCAGCTTTTAGTACAGTATTATTCTATTTCCTAATATCCGAATAAGACCATATTAGCCATGAAAGTTTTCTTTCTCAGACCCTAGACCTCTAAGTTGAGAAAGTCAAATCCTGCAGCAAAGAATGAAAGAGACTTGATTCTCCACACATTCTGAACTTCCCTGAAAGAATGTATCTAAAAATAACAGAGAATATTTGAATTGGCCCCAGTTCAACCCTCTCCATTTTTAGTGAAAAGCCTCCGGAGATAGGTGATAAGAAAAACCCTTGCGATATTGCAGCCTTTGCCATTAGAACAAATAACATAGACTGAGAGAACAAATAGTCTTCCTCACTTAAGGATCGGATCCACGAAGTAAGTATTTGGAAAGAATAGACCCTGCTCAGGGAACATGGAAACTTGGAGTCACCACAAAAGGGAGAAAGGACCTAGCATGTATACTCTTACATAGGGGTGATAGGTAGGATACTGGCTGGGGTGGGGTTCAAAATTTTTAGCAAGGGGTTCTCTGCCCAGTTGTGGGTGGGTGTGGCCATGGTGGGTGTTGCCTAGTCGGCCTCCTGCACCATGGTGTGTGGGGTGTGTTTTTGCCCTCCCCCGGCTCTGAAGGCTTTTCTCAAGCCTCCGGGAGTGCGAAAACAGGCTCCCCAGGCTCCATAGGCCCTCTGGAGGCTGGAAACAGGCCCATTTCTGTCCTTCCCAAACTTCCTGTAGGCCCGTTTTTCGCCCTCCCTGAGCCTCTGCACATGCCCTGCACTTACCTGCATCCAAAACGGGCCGTGTGGAGACACCTGGGAGGGGAGGGAGGATGGGCAGGGCCAGCCAGGAGTGGGATTTGGGGGTTCTCCGAACTGCACAGAATCTTAGCTAGAGGTTCTCCCGAACCCCTGCGAACCCCCAGCACCCACCCCTGATCCTGGCCCCTGTGCATTGCAACCTGGAGTTGGGTCCAAGTGACAACTGTTTGTCCAGATAAAACTCCATTTCCTGAATCAACACCTGCTCTTACTGAAACAGAATGGAAGCAGCAATTACATGCTTTCCTCTCAATGCTGAATCTGGCCATTTTACACTGCCTTTTAATTGTTGTTAGCTGCTTTGGGATGTGGGCAGTAAAACTGGCTATAAATTGAAATAAGAATCTTATTTTTGATGGAAAAACAGTTTGTGTGGATATATTGGGCTGATGAATTTTAACCTCTGGTTCCTCTGAGGCTTACTAATATGGTTTCTGCAGTTAAATAATAAGGAGGCCTGCTGAGTCTCATTAATAATTATTTAGAGGAAACGACTTTGATAAGTTCAGCTTTCTGCCTCTTAATCATCCATGCACAAAATGTTATTTTCTATATAGCTGTTGGAAGTCAACAACATCCTCTGCTGTATTACTTTTGGTCAACATTGCTAGATCTAGATTCCCCTTGAGATTTTTGTATCTTGAAAACAATTCTGTGCGATGTAGAATAAATCCTAATTTGGTACTATTTATAGGAACCGCTGCATTCTAGGAAGAAACAACAAACAAATTAAGTCGAGGGAACACAAGATTTGGGAGAAAATGTTAGTGATATTGGAATAACGGAAACAACAAATAAATTAAACCTGTTTATTGTAATAGTAGTACCAGCCTATTTCTTTGAAGCAGTTCTTGCCAAGAGATAATTGACCTCTTTGTTTAGCACTGTCACATTTGCGGTAGATGCATAACTTATATCTCAGTCAATTATCTTCTGGAATAGCCTTCAAAGAAGCTTGCCTATTGGAGTATTGTAACATGGTGGGATTGTGAGAAAAGAGGACAAGAAAAAAAAAATAAAATTAAGTGAATTTAAATAGCTTCATTTTCTTATTATAATATCCTGGGTGGTTAAAAAACTCATTTAGTTTGACAACCTAGATCTGATTTCTCTTCTTTTCTTCCCTTCCTCCACAGAAAGGGGGGGGGGAACCCTCAGAGGAATAAAATTCTCTTTCAGTTTATGAAAGCAAATTGCAATTTAGAGAGCATTAGACAAAAGGACTCTGTTAAATATTGCTGCTAGTCGAACTTGTGTATAATGCCTTTGAAACTGGACGGTCTGTTTCACATAATAGGTTGTTTCATAAAGAAGATTCCATGTTCTACAGTATAAATAGCTATTATTTCAAGAAGGGTTCTTTTTTGTTGTTGTTGTTGCCAAAATGGATCTTTAACAATGAATGATTCTTCTCTGTTTTAATTAATTAATTTCAAGGTTGTGTTGGCATTATAGCAGGAGAAAAGGATTAATTAATTTATTTTCTTTGTTAAAATGTCTACAGCACCAAGAATGACGTCAGCTGATATGCCATTTTTACAATATATATTTCGAATATATATAATATATTACAAAGCAAACCTGGCCTTTTGATTAACTGCCAGGAAAGATATATGCAGGTAAGAAAGACACAATAATAGATTCTTAATTCTTCTTAAGTAGGGGTTGGTATGAGGAATTAAGAATCTACGATTGTGTCTTTCTTACCTGAGAAATAATAGAGTCTCAATCCAGATGAAAAAGAGTTAAATGAAAAGTCCATGTCTAGTTATTATAAAGACTGTGAGATCTGACCTACAATAATCTAGATAACCACAATATGGAGAGGGAGGGAAGGAGGGAGAGAGAAAGAGAGAGAGACAGAGAGAGAGGGGGTGGGGAGAGAGAGAGAGAGAGAGAGAAGAAATGCTACATCTATGTTACCATCTAATTATTATCCTGAGTTTTGCAGCCCAGATCCATTAGTCTTGGTTATTATTGTGCACAAAAGGTGGTTGATTTTTAAATATAAATATTTTCAAGTAATGGGAGCTGTAGCCCAATAAATTTAGATAACATCATCTTCCTCTTGGAATTGGACTTAAAAGTAAGCCAGACAAGAAAAACTAGTGTAGTATAACTCAGGGACGTGTTGAGGTGAGGGGATGCCAACAACCTCAGAATGGCAGGCAGGGATGAGCAATGAAAGCTTTATCCTCTTTTACGTGTGTCAGATCCATCACACATTTGTTATAAGGGGAAGGTTTCAAGTACCCTGGTTGTGTCCATCATTTTGTAGCTAAAGATATTAATTGCCTTTATTTTTTCCTTCCAGCCTTTTCTAGCTTTTCAATTCCTGCATGTGCTTTCTAGAGCTTTGGTCTACTTTTTCATTCTCATGTAGATGAAAGATCCATGTTCTGCATGAACAAATCTACCTTTTAGAACCAGTACATCAGGAGCAGGTAGAGGTTCTATGGCAAGGCCTGAAAACTGATTATGTAATATGGGGTGGGATTTTTTTTGTTTTTACCTTTGGCCTAGGCCAGGGGTCTCCAACCTTGGCAGCAAAGCTGGCTGAGGAACTCTGGGAGTTGAAGTCCACAAGTCTTAAAGTTGCCAAGGTTGGAGACCCCTGGCCTAGACTATTATGTGACTCTAATCAATTATGTGTGCATGTATGCGTATGTTTTAATAAACAATAGTTTCATGACTGTAAAACTCTTGCTATAAACATGGGCTTTATAACAACCCATGGGCTTACTGCTATATGTGAATCAGGTCCTCTGCTGAAAGCAACCCAAGCAATTATGGCTAATGACAATTAGGATGACGAGAGATGAACCAGTGAAAGGAAGCTTTCTAATTAGCAATTCTCCTGTGAGATAACTTGGCCTAGGTTCTTCTATGACATCATATTTTCACCATCTTTAGGGTGGTGATGTGAAATATTGCTTAATTGCACTGTATATTTTGGGACTTGAATCCAAAATCCTGGTATACTTTTAGGATAGATTGATATTGGAGTAACTTGAACATTTATGCACGAGTGGCTGAGATTGATATGGCTATATATACTTGTAAACTCAATATGTTTTGTTTAAGAATGATAAAAAGATAATAGAATTTCTTTACACTTTTTCTTAATTGACCTTTATCTCACATAAGAACCTGGTTATCACCTATAAAGTCCTTCATGGCCTAGTCCCGGGATACTTGTCGGACCCCCTGCAGTCAGCAACAATCTCCAATCGCCCAGTGCATTCCCACAGATAGGGCCTCCTCAGGGTGACGTCGGCCAGACAATGTCGGCTGGCGACCCACAGGGGGAGAGCTTTCTCTGTGGGCGCACCCACCCTTTGGAACCAACTTCCTTTGGAGCTCTGGATGGCCCCTGACCTTCGCTTGTTCCGCCGTGATTTGAAGACCTGGTTGTTTCGTAGCCGGGACTACGAAACAACGGTGGGGGGGGGGGTTCTTCATAGTTTTAAATTGATTTTAAACTGTTTTAAATTGGACTTTTAATTTCATATTGTTTTAATGTGCAATTGTGCATTTTATTGTTGTGAGCCACCCTGAGTCCATTGGAGATAGGGTGGCATATAAATCGCATTAAACTTAAACTTAAAATGGCAACAGTAGGTTAAAACAGCTCCTTCTTATGAATTTCTTTAAACTGCACTGACTGAACATATGTAAACCTTTATCGGTAAATGCACACTGAGAGGAATATAAATCCCTAGTGTTTCAATACTTGAACAAATTTCTTGTTCAAGAAATCTATACTCCCTCCCCTTATAAACTGGGTTCACACTTTCCACTTTTATTTGCCCAAACTTTTGATTCTACAGACCAGCGGTTGCAATGGCAGTGGGGGGCAAGTTTTCACACAGATAACCTAAATCTTGCTTATATGCCAATGAAGTTTTGCATACTTGCCTGCTGCTTCCCAATGACCTGCAGCCTGATAGTGGTCCATGGCCTAGGACAGTGATGGCTAACCTTTTTGCCATCGTGTGCCAGGAGCACGGTGTGTGTGTATGTGTGCGTGTGTATCACGTGCATACATGCCCACACCCATAATTCTATGCGCCTGGCCTCCACACATGCACACACGACCCCCCCCACGCTCCCCACTCTCCTGGCATGCGATGGCACGGTAGGCCCGTTTTTTGCTCTCCCCAGCCTCCAGAGCCTTTCTAGGAGTCTGGGGAGGGCGAAAACAGCCTTCCCCACCTCCCGGAGGCCCCCTGGAGGCCAAAAATGGCTCGTTTGTAAACTTCCGGTTCCACCCTCCTAGAAAGGCTCTGGAGGCTAGGGAGAGAGAAAAATGGGCATTCCCCACTCCACTCCCTGAGGTCCTCTGGAGGCAGGAAACAGCCTGCTTCCCTATTTCTGGTGGGCCCAGAAGGCCCGAAAATCAGCTGGCCAGCATGCGCATGCGCGCTGGAGCTGAGCTCACGTGCCCACTGATACGGTGTCACATGATTTGTTGACTAAATTATTATAACTGAATTTACACATTATCCTAAATTTAAAATATCTCTCATTCTGATTAAGGCAGTGTGTAAACTAGCCATATTCTTAAGTGTGATTATATTTCATATGGATTTTTTCCTTCAAGAACAGTGGGAAGTTAGCACTGAGTGTATTTAATATGAAAATGTGAGAAAAAATATTTTAGAAAAAAGTCTTTAGTTTTCTGGATTCTCTCAGGTAGAATGTATCTGCTTCAAAGCTATATCAACCACCACCACAGATATTAGGTACAATTTCTTTTTTGCAGTGGTATACTAGCCCTATTTTAATATGCTAAAGCATTTGATAAGTAGATCTTATACTGAGAAGCCTCAGTAGAAAAAATAAATAGCTCTTTTGTTTAAGAAAAAAAAACAAAACCCACCACTCCTTTTTCCACAAAATGTCACAGCTGATGAAAACTAGTTGGTCCCTTTATCATTCAATTACAGGGTGTTCTAGAACTAGATAGTTTTCTGATTTGCTGTTTTAGACCCATGACATCCAATATAAAACATTTTGCTTGACTTTGCTAAGCAACAGTCAGTTCCTTGAAAGAGTTTGACCTTCCCTTATCACCACATGCAGTACAATGGAAGATAACACAGGGAGGAAATATAGATGAAAGGAGGACCTGCCTAAAAGAATCTAATCACCATCTTTGGTTCAGTGATCTCTAAATATGTGATGAAACCCCAAAACTTATTCAAATGAGTAATTGGTCCTAATTAGGGGTTTGATAGAATTATTTCCTCCCAGGAAAGGACCTTACCTTGACTCCCTACTGGGGCCGGAGCCCTATTTAAGTTGCGAAGTTGTTCCTCACTAGATATCTTCACTCCTGTCTGATATTGGTCAATACAGAATCCTAATTGAGGCCATTTGGGAGTTTGCCCAATTATATTCAGTTATTTCTCTCATTTCCCTCAGAATGAGCAAAGGAAGAAGCCAGAGTTGGGACAAGAAAGCAGACTTTTACTGCTGGAAGGAGATTCCTCTGAACTACAGCAGCTCCATTTCTTAACAGGGCTAGGCTAGTATCTTAGTCTGTTGCCTTCTCTCTTGGTTGCAGCTATGTAATGTATTGTTGTGTGTGTGTCTGTGTGTGTGTGTGTGTGTGTGTGTGTGTCATTTTTAAATTTGTTTTACTCTGGGCTGTCTCTGCAGTTTTAGGCTTTATTTGTTTATGGATTTTATTTTTGTATGCTGCCCAGAGTCATTGGAGTTGGACAGTTATAATAAATTTAAATCAACATTAATGAATGTTAAAAACATTATATGAAATCAGCTTCAGCGGCCAGCAACTTCAGGATTTTGCTAGATGATTCTCCCTTTGGCTGTTTATAGAGGCAATTGGCATGTCATCTTCTGAACAGCCACTGAGTTTGGAAATTTCTATCTATTTCATGGCATACTTATTAATTTAGGCTCTGATATTGCTCACCTAAACTGTAACACCAGTCTATGGGCTGGTCTTCTAAACACTGACCTTAGTCTAGGACTTTCATCAAAATTTTTTTTGGACTTCTCTCATTTTCCCCATGTTTCTTCTCACTGCTGAACCTTACATTGGCTTACTCTTAGGGCCAGAACCCAATTTAAGTCTCAGCCCTAGAATTGTAAGGGTTTCTGATCAAACATTCCCCACCACCTGTCTCATCTCCTGTCTTGACTGCTCCTGTTTATACAACATGATACAGGACAGAGTTGAATAGCAAAAGGGCTATTCTTTTCATAGTACTTTTGCATGGTATTCCATTTGATTTGTCTGAATTCAGGATCCCCAATTCTCTCTCTCTCTCTCTCTCTCTCTCTCTCTCTCTCTCTCTCTCTCTCCCTCCCTCTCTCTCTCTTTCTTCTTCTTCTTCTTCTTCTTCTTCTTCTTCTTCTTCTTCTTCTTCTTCTTCTTCTTCTTCTTCTTCTTCTTCTTCTTCTTCTTCTTCCTTCTCCTCCTCCTCCTCCTCCTCCTCCTCCTCCTCCTCACCATTATCATCATCATTATTATATACTTTATTCATTAAACATAAAACTCAGTCAACTGGACATTCAAAAATGGATCACAAATACCACTGACTGGTGCTAATGGTTGATACAGGTTGCTGCCAGCGTCCTACGTATCAACCAAGTACCTTCTTAAGATGTATGATGTTCCAAGTAGTGCAGTTTTTTGCAGTTCCGCTGGTGTTATTGCAGGAAGCTGCAATTTGTTGATGTAGCTTATAAAATTCTTGGACATGGTACCAAGTGCCCCGATGACAATGGGTATCACTGTTACATGTTTCATCCATAATCATGTGGTTTCAAAGGCCAGGTTGCAATATCTCGTGATTTTTTCCAGTTCTTTCTCTTCGACTCTGGCATCTCCTGGTACTGCGATGTCAATAAATTGTACATTTCAGTTTTCGACAACGGTGATATCTGCTGTGTTGTGTTCCAAATGACGATCCATCTGTATTCGAAAGTCCCACAAGATCTTCACCTTCTCATATTCTATAACTTTTTCCACTTTATGTTCCCATGACTTTTTGAATACAGGTAAGTCATATTTTTTTACATAATGACCAGTGGATTAATTTAGCAACTCGCTCGTGTCTAGCTTTATAATCAGTTTGTGTGATTTTGCTGCATTCACATATTAAATGTGAAACAGTTTCAACTTTGTTGAATCTTTTTATGTCTTTCCCTTTCTCTTCCTTTGTTTCAAAGCAAAAATGATCCAAATCCCAGGGGAATGTCTTGAGAATATGACTTGAGTTTCTTTGCTTTCTCTTCTATGATTGCACAGGCATCAATGGGTGTGGGTTGGGACCAGGGGTGGGTTCTAAATTTTTTTACTACCGGTTCTTGCGAACTGGTGCGAACCGGGAGCAACCCACCATTGGTTGGGACCAAATACATGTTGTGATGCCATGTACACAACACTGGGATGAAAGCACAAAGGCTGCAATTTGTGTCATGTCACTACAATGTATATTCTGCTATTTTTGTGTCATTTCACATTGCACTAGTCACCTACAGTATATATGTTTGAAGTTCTTTCAGACCTCCTAACTGTAACCAGTAGTGTCCAAAATAATGGGATCAAAGTGTCAGCCCAAAAAAAGAAGCATCACACTGAATCCTTCCTTTTGTATATGAGACATGATGTTGCACACACGTCCTAAATGGGTGGAGTTAATGGCACAATGACATGACATTGCTTTTGTTACTTTGAAGTTCACAAGAGCAACTTAAGGCTGGCTTTTAGGATGTCCTAACAATATGAGTCTTCAGAATATGTGCTGGTATAGAAATGCAGTAAATAAATACCTTTCCCTTATATACATCACAACCAACAGCTGTATTGCACCGCTATCTGTTCTGCTATCCAGATGGAATATCATCAACAATCTTCCCATCAATCAAGCTGTGTACTGTGTAGCTCACAGGTCTACCATAGCCTCAGTAGGAAACAGCACACCTGACTGCTCTTTGTAATGAGAAGAAAGCTCACATTATTGGTAGCAGATCTGGAACACACAATTGTATTTAGATTGCCTGTGAAGCCACAAACTCAGTCCAATTCCCCCCAATACTGGTTACTTGTATTTTTAAAACCCTCTAAGCCAAGATTAGCCACAAGGATAAGATAACATTTCATTTGGCTCCAAGTCTTGTTTGTTATAAAAGAAATGAAGCCCAGGGAATATGGAATGCTGTATTTTTTTCCTGCTATTTTATTGAAGAAACAAAGCAACAAGAAAATCTAAAGGCAAAACAAAACAATTAAGAAAAATAACAATGCAAAAAAATGAAAAGAAAGAGGAGAAAAAGAGACTAGAAAGCTGGGAGTGGAGCTTGTGCATATATATGTATATTATACACACACACATATTGATTTTCAATATTTCTCCTCAGAATACTTGTATCGATGCAAGTAATCTACATCAAAATCCATGCTTAATGTACCTAATAAATAATGGCCAAATTTATTTATTGCAAGTTTTTCCCCAAAGCTCTTTGTTGATCCATTAATTTTTTTAGCCAAAGTGATTTCCTTCATTTTTAAATACCGCTGATATAATGAAAGATGTATTTTATTGTTCCAGTGTTTTTCAGTAACAGGCCTAGCAGCTAACAAGAGAAATTAAATCGATTTCTTATGTTGCATCATTTTATGAGCCTTAGGAAACGCGGGCAATAAACCGACAGCAGAATTCATAATTAAAAATTATTGGGTGACTTTTTTTTCAATCTTTTCTAAGATTATGACCAAAATGATTGACTAATTGGGCATTGCCATCAAAGATGACACGTAGCAATTAATTTACAACTCTGTGTAATCTAGAAAGATTACAATTTAAACAGTAAATTGTAGTGGAGTATAATATCCTTTAGAACTGACAATGAAGATATTGAAGTGGTGGATGGTTTCACTTTTTCAGGACTATCAACAGTAAAGGAACAGCAGCCAAGATAAAATCCCTCAGGCCAGCACTTGGTAAGTTGCAATGATAGCAATAGCACTTAGACTTATATACAGCTTCACAGTGCTTTACAGCCCTCTCTCAGTGGTTTACAGAGTCAGCATATTGCCCCCAACAATCTGGGTCCTCATTTTACTGATCTTAGAAGAATGGAAGGTTGAGTCAACCTTGAGCTGGTGAGACTGTAAAACTGCTGGCAGCTGGCAGTCAGCAGAAGTAGCTGCAGTACTGCATTCCAACCACTGCGCCACCATGGCTCTTCATGATGATATTAGGATGTCCTATATCTATCATGTCTCATCACATACAAAGGCAAGAATAGTGCAATATAGCCAGTGGTGGGATTCAGCCAGTTCGCACCACTTCGGGAGAACCGATTGTTAACTTTCTGAAGAGTTTGGTGAACTGGTTGTTAGAAGAAATTATCAGGGCAGAGAACCGGTTGTTAAATTATTTGAATCCCACCACTGAATATAGCCATTGGATAGGTAGTTCCTTGTGGTGGGAGCCTGTGGTGTATCCTACTACCTGGCTGCTGGGATTTCAAAATCTGATACGAAGGTGCCATACTAACCTGCAGCTCTTTCCTATTGTTTTCTAAGTACTCTGAACGCACAGTGACTGGGCATTTAGTTTCTTCTTTTTTTTTTCATCATTGCTAAAAACAAATCCAGCGTAGGAAGAAAAGGTCAGGAGGTGGTGTGCTAGCTAGCTGATGTTTTTAGTGGTTCCCATAGGCCATCTGGAGGAAGTGCTGGGCAGCTCAAGGGGTCAGGGAAGGTGGATGGAAAATATGGCTAATGGTTTAGAGGGCAAAGCTGGCAGGAGACTAGGAATGGCTTAATATCAGGAAAGGATAGGGCTGCCCTGATATGAAGTCAGATGTAATGATCAGAATATATATATATATATATATATATATATATATATATATATATATATATATATATATATATGTAGGTCTTTGGTTATTCGGGTCTTCTCCCACGTAAAATTGGAAGTGTCTTGGCGACGTTTCGACGAAGTCTAATTCGTCATCTTCAGGCTGGTGTTCTCAGCTTCGTGTTTCCAGGAGCAAATGACGATCCATCCATTGCTCCTGGAAACACGAAGCCGAGAACACCAGCCTGAAGATGACGAATGAGACTTCGTCGAAACGTCACCAAGACACTTCCAATTTTACGTGGGAGAAGACCCGAATAACCAAAGACCTACATACAAACACCCGCGAAAACCTGAGAGTATATTATTTATTTATTTATTGAGTACGTATTAGATAATATACATAAGTATAAGCATGAATTGAATACATAAAATGAATACAATTAAAGGGAACATTTGGACAGGGATGGTAGGCATGCTGGTGCTCTTATGCACACCCCTTACAGACCTCTTAGGAATGGGGTGAGGTCAACAGTAGCCAGTCTAAGGTTAAAATTTTGGTGGTTTTGGGATGAAACCATAGAGTCAGGTAGTGAATTCCAGGCATTGACCACTCTGTTGCTGAAGTAATATTTTCTACATATTTTCGAGTTTGAAGCGGTTCACTTTAAGTTTGTATCTATTGTGTATTGTTGTCAGAGGTGGGTTGTGTATTGTGTATTGTTGTCAGAGGTGGGTTTCAGCAGATTCTGACCAGTTCTGGAGAACCAGTAGTGGAAATTTTGAGTAGTTCAGAGAACCGGTAGTAAAAATTCTGACTGGCTCCATCTATTCTCTGCCTCCCAAGTCCCAGCTGATCGGGAGGAAATGGGGATTTTGCAGTAACCGTCCCCTGGGTTTGGGGTGGGAATGGAGATTTTACAATATCCTTCCCCTGCCACGCCCACCAAGCCTCACCATGCCCACCAAGCCATAGCCACAGAACCGGTAGTAAAAATTTTTGAAACCCACCACTGTTGTCTATGTAGGTAGGGAGTGGCTGTAAGTACCAGTTGCCAGGGCAAAACCATCTTCTTTGCTTGAAATGATTTCAGAAAGAAAATTAAGATAGAAACCACCCATTTGTAATTACACGATAAAGCAGTGAAAAAATGGACAGGAATAAATTCAAAGCGAGTCAATTACCCTAGGGCAATCTGTTCGTGAACTAACTACTACTTAATCAAGAAGGTTGGCTGCACACATGCTTATATATCTAGCCTTGCCTGTTTTGGCATCACTTCTCAATTAGTCTGCATAGCTCATAGCAACAATCATGAGATAAATGTGAGATAGTAGTTGGCATTTAGGTGCTACATTGAATATAAGGACTGAGGAAGTAAGAAAAACGTGAGACACATTATACCATTATTATATATGCTATGTTGCTCACAGGGGAGATTAACATGTTCTGAATACTGGGAAAAATGGAAGTAAAAAAATCTCACTCTATAATTTATTATTCATTTATTAAAAAATAGATTCATTTTTTGAATTGATTTTGAAATCAGAAATAAGAATTAGGCAAACATAACTATTATATTTTGAATTTAGGTCAGCTGACTCCTCTAAAAAATAACGGCATTTTAGATGTTTCCTCCCCCCACCTTCAGTACTATAAATTGTTTCTCCAAATCATGGATCTTTTGTGCACGCAGTTGGTCGCTCCATTATTCTATTTAATAATTACCTGTATGTAGGATTATAAAACTGTCAAATTCCAGAACACTGAGTAGAATATTTGGACTGCAGTTTCAAATGAATGATGGACTCACAGTTCAACCAAGAAGTCTTTTTTTAAAAAAATATTCATGTATGAGTTTTATTTAGGACTGTGACATAGAAAGGGTTGCACTGTATGTTACTTCAGCTATTTATCTTGTTATTTTTCATTTTGCAACTCACAGAGGGAACACTGAACTTAAGTAGAAAATATATCCTTGTTATGCCTGCACAAATCAGTCCTGATCTGCTTCAAATTAGAGATTCAAAGAGGGCATGATTTGATCTGAGTTTGTGATTCAAGGGCAAACAGATTCAATTCAAGCAATTTCAGGATTTGATTTGAAGAAAGATTTGTTCCGAGGGTTTAATGGCAATACGTTAAAATGGCTGCAGCTGCTTCATTTTTTGGTAGAATAGGATGTGGATGGCGGGAATGGTAGACCTTTTAAAAGACAGTAGACCTGCCAATTTCAGCTGTATACTTTAAAGGAACCCACCACATCAAATAATTGAAATAGTTCCCCTGTAGCACTTTTAAAGATGATATCAGAGATGAGAAAATGACAGCAAGACACCCTCCAAGCTGTCCAGTAAAATGGCTAAGCTGTGTAGAAAGTTAGTTTTAAAAAACAACACCAATGTTGCAAAATATTTTTTAAACTCATACTTTTCTAGGTGCATTTCTGGAGTGCCAGACCTGGCATGACATTAAAGAATAATCTTTCCCTTATCCTTGTGAGGCGGTGAAAATTTTCTGCCTCTGAAAACTAAATTTTTTAGGACAGTTAGGACAGCTTTGCCATTCCAGGACCTTTGATCTCTGCACAGAATTTAATAATAATGCTAGAACTCCTTGGCCATTCATTTGCCTGTTCTTCATATACTGTATGGAAGTCAAATTGCAACATTGTATACCATCACATCCTGGATGCTCCTCCTCCAACTGCCACCTGTTTGGATGACCTTGGCTCCCATGGGAAAGCTCTTTATTTTGTCTACAAGACGGTCTAGCTATTTTCCCCTCATCCTCCACACATGGTGCATGGCAATTTTGAAACAGCACAACATGGTTTCAGCCAGGTTCGATTCAGAGTTGACAATCAGGGGTGTCAAACTGGCAGCCCCTGGGCTGGATGTGTCACATGCAGGCCACCCCCACCCAAGCTCCGCGACTGGGGGGAAAAGCTGTGAAATGTCATGTGACGGCATTGTGACACTGCGAGTTTGACACCCATGTCCTACATTTTCCACATTAAACATGTGAATAAATATGAATAAAATTACCTAAAATTACGGCCACATGTTAAGTAGGAGCCATGAGGGTTAATTGAAAATACACTTAAACAGTAGAGATATGAGTTTAGTAGATAGCATACATACCACACTGCAGCTATGTTTCTTCTTGAAATCAGTGGTATTATTGCCCACAGTGGTATTGGGCTGATTGAAAAATTGTCCTTGAGATGTTGGAAAATCTCTGTATCTTGATTAGCAAACTAGCTGTGCATTCTTGGATGAAACATGGCCATGAACTTTTGTTCTGCTGCTCTTCCACCCTCCCTTGTCTACCTCCTGGTTATCTGTGCATCAGTGCCTCCTCCCCCCCACATAACTCTCAAGGTTAATATGTATAATGTTTCAAGATGTTCAAACACGGTGGCAGGTTTAGCTCAGAAAAGTACAGGCTTTCAACAAAGATCTAAACGGAATACTCTAATGCAGGAGTTTTCAAACATTTTCAAGCTGTAGAACCTGTTAGGTTTTTTTTAAAAAAATCCCAGAACCTCTTATCAAGAGGACAGAATCTAAAATTGGCTGTGAATGAACTTTGATGTATTTACTAGAGAAGCTGTGCTCCACTGGCTCATCATTTCAGAGCTATTTCCTTATCTAAGCAGAGAAACAGAAGACCATGGGTGGGCAAAAAAACCCGTGGGAGTTGCCTCCAACTTCCTGATACTTTCCCCATTGAGTTTCCTTATAGGAAGCTGGCAGACACACCATAAACCAATCTTCCTTCCTTCCTTCCTTCCTTCCTTCCTTCCTTCCTTCCTTCCTTCCTTCCCCCCTCCCTCCCTCCCTCCCTCCCTCCCTCCTATCCCTGCCAATTTCCCCATTTACTTTGCTTGTGGGAACCTTACAGGGAGAAAATTAATGGGGAAGCTAGCAGGTGTTATGTCCTTATAAGGACATCCGCCCGGATTGGCTGCCAGCCACCGGGCGGGAAGATTTGAATCCCTGTCAGGGGGCGGTGCGTCTGCCGGAGCGAATATAAGGAGAGCCCCGGCAGCGCACAGCCAGTCTTGCTACTGTTTCTTGTACTCAATAAAGGTTACTAATGTAACGAGCTGGTCACGTCTTCCTTTCCTGCGCCGATCTAACACTGGCGACGAAGGACTGAGAGAAGAACGAACCTCGCGGCACCAAGCCAACAAGACAAGACTCCGGCACCGGGAACTACAGTAGGCATTTCCAAAGGCAATGGCATCCGCTGAAGTCACTTTGCCAGCCCTTGCTCCTTTCCGCCCAGGGAAGGACAAGTGGAAATCCTACGTAGTGAAATTCCGGCAATACCTGAGAGGCAACAACATCAGGGATGCCGATGATGACCGGAAGAAGGGCATCTTCCTGGCCAACTGCGGCTCCGAGGTCCTCGACATGGCAATCGATCTCGTAGCACCACGAGACATCGAAGAAGTGCCATGGACAGACCTGCTGCAGATCCTGGAGGACCACTATGCCCCAACAGGAACACCGGTGGCGAACCGTTTCACCTTCCACCAACGGGACCAGAAGGAGGGTGAGACGATCAAGGAATTCGTGGCCGCCCTACGCCAGATCGCAGCCAGCTGTGAGTTCGACCACGTGGACAATGCCATCGCTGACCGCGTGGTTTTCGGCATGAGGGACAGAGGCCTGCAAAAGAAATTCCTGAGCAGGAAGAAGCTCGTGCTCAAGGATGTGGTGGAGGAAGCCACCGCATCCGAAATCTCGGAGAAAGCAGCTGCCGCAGTAAGCAGAGCCAAGGGAATCCACAAGATTCGCTCCACAGAGCAATCTTCAACAGAGGATTCCACGGCTGGATCCGAGTCGGAGGGAGAGTCCACCGTCCACAAGGTATCCAGACCCCCAAGGCGGGAAACCGCCCAACGGAACTACAAAGGGGAGCGCTGCGCCAGCTGCAGAGGGGACCATGCCAGAGCAACCTGCAAGTGGAGAGATGCGACCTGCCGACGCTGCAACAGAAGGGGTCACATCGCCGAAGCTTGCAGAGCTGAGGAACCAGCCCCAGAGCCCTCCAGCCACCGTCCCCGCGAGAATCGGAAGGATTACCAGAGGTCATCCAAACGGTCCTCTGGCCCTTCCAGACGCAGAGACGACGAATTTCCCCGGAGCGGAGCGGTCCACCAGACGACCATCGCTCACACGACGTCAGACAGTGCCACCAAGTTCCATGTGACCATCCACGTGGAAGGAGCACCCTGCAAAATGGAGGTAGACTCCGGCTCGGTCTACTCCATCATGGACTGGCAGCAGTTGAAGCGCCTGCAACCCAGTATCACCAAGCGAGAGCTGAAGCCACTACACTCCAAGCTCGTCGACTTCGGGGGAAACCCCATCGGAGTGCTAGGAAGAGCCAACATCCGGGTCACCTACAAGCAGTTCGAAGGCAAGCTCCCCATCACCGTCGTAAGGGACAGCCGACCGAACCTGCTAGGAGTGGAGTGGTTCAAGCCGCTGGGGCTCTCAATCGAGGGCATCAACCAAATTGGCAGGGACGAACTCGACTACCTCATCGAAGAGTTCAAGGAAGTCTTCGATGGTAAGCTGGGGAAATTTGTGGGGAGGCCAATCTCCTTCAATCTGGACAAGGGAATCACCCCAATTAGGCTCAAGCCCCGCCGAGTTCCGTTTGCCCTGCGGCCCAAAGTAGATGAGCAGCTGGATAAGCTGATCGTCCTGGAACCGATCGATCATGCTTCATGGGAGACCCCCATTGTGACCCCACTGAAGCATGATGGGTCTGTGCGCATCTGCGCCGACTACCGTTGTACCATCAACAAGGCGTTGGCACAGAGCGCATACCCAGTCCCAGTGGTGCAACACCTGCTGCATTCCCTGGGATCTGGATCAATTTTTGCGAAACTGGACCTGGCCCAGGCTTACCAGCAACTGCCAGTGGATGAAAAAACGGCGGAGGCTCAAACAATTGTCACGCACAGGGGGGCATTCAAATGCAACCGGCTCCAATTTGGAGTCAGCGCTGCCCCCGGCATCTTCCAATCCATGATGGAACGCCTCCTCCAAGGCGTTCCAGGGGTGGTGCCTTACTTCGACGATGTGCTCGTCTCCGGTGACTCAAGAGCTCAACTCCTTGAAAGGCTCAGGCTTGTCCTGCAGCGGTTCAAGGCCAAGGGCTTGAGGGTCAGGCGGGACAAGTGCATCATAGGAGTACAGGAAGTCGAGTTCCTGGGCTACCTCATTGATAGCACAGGCATCCACCCCACCAAATCAAAAGTGGAAGCAATCCATGAAGCTCCAAGCCCAAAAAACAAAACGGAGCTTCAGGCTTTCCTTGGGTTGCTCAACTTCTACGCCATTTTCTTAAAACAGAAAGCCACAGTTGCTGAGCCACTCCACCGCCTGCTGGGGAAATTGGCTTCCTGGAAGTGGGGCCAGGAAGAGGAAGCAGCGTTCCGGGCCATCAAGGGACTACTGACGTCCAAAAGCGTCCTCATCCAATACAGCGAGACGCTCCCCATCAAGCTGACCTGCGACGCGTCGCCATACGGGGTGGGGGCAGTCCTCAGCCACGAGCTGCCCAACGGCAGGAAGGCCCCCATCGCCTACTTCTCGAAAACCATGTCCGGCGCAGAGCGGAACTACAGTCAGCTGGACAAAGAAGCCCTGGCCATCGTGGCAGGAGTGAAGCGCTTCCACGAATACCTCTATGGAAGGCGCTTCACCATAGTCACCGATCACAAGCCACTCCTGGGACTCCTCGCAGGCGACCAACCCACCCCGACCTTCATGTCCCCGCGGATGACGAGATGGGCCATCTTCCTGGCCGGCTACTCCTATAGGCTCGTGCACCAGCCAGGCACAGCCATAGGAAACGCCGACGCACTCAGCAGATGCCCATCGAAGAACCCGGTGGAAGACCCAGCCCCCACGCTCCATCTATTCCACATAGATGACGACGCCAGCTGTCCAGTCTCCTCCGCAGATGTGGCTGCGCACACCCAGAGGGACCCCACCCTCCGCCAAGTAAGGTCCTGGATCCTCAGGGGGTGGCCAGCGAAACAGACGGAAGAGAGGTTCAGCCCGTTCACCAGGAAACAGACGGAGCTGTCCACCATAAAGGGCTGTCTGCTATGGGGAGACAGGGTGCTGATCCCCAGCACTCTGCAACGGCGGACGCTAGAGACACTGCACAACGGGCACCCAGGCATCGTCCGCATGAAGGCCCTGGCACGGAGTTACGTCTGGTGGCCCTCACTGGACAAAGACATTGAACAATGGGTCTCCAGATGTGACCCGTGCCAAGAAGTCCGCCCAGCACCGCCACAATCCGAAGTCACGAACTGGGAGACCCCCAGCAACCCATGGTCGAGGGTCCACATCGACTTCGCGGGCCCGATGCAAGGGTGACACCTCCTCATCGTGGTAGATGCCTTCTCCAAGTGGCTCGAGGTGGTACCCATGGCATCTACCACAACAGAAGCGACGATCCGAGCCCTGCGCCGCCTGTTTGCCACCCACGGACTACCGGACGTGCTGGTCTCGGACAACGGCCCCCAGCTCACATCCCTGGCCATGGAGTCCTTCCTGGCAGGACTGGGCATCCGCCATGCCCTCTCTGCTCCGTATAGGCCGGCCGGAAACGGACAAGCGGAACGGATGGTCCGGCTCACAAAAGAGGCCCTCACCAAGATGGGCCCGGGAGACTGGCAAGAACGCATCGACAACTTCCTCCTCACCCAGCACATCACGCCGCATGCCACCACCCACAAGAGCCCGGCCGAACTCCTGATGGGCAGAAGGTTGAGGTCACCCTTGGACCGGCTGCACCCCCAATACAGCCCGGAAGTGACCGCAACCGCCAGCCGCCCGCTTCGCGCCTTCAGCAAAGGAAATTCAGTTTTCGCGCTGAATTTCAACGGCTCTCCTAAGTGGCTGAAGGGGAAGATTGCCAGCACAACCGGCCCCAAATCCTACACCGTCGAGTTGGAAGATGGACAGGTCGTGAGACGTCACATCGACCAACTCCGGAAAAGGTGGGGGGGAGCACACGAAAACCAGCCTGACGAGGTAGGCCTACAACACCCAGACGAGGTAGGCCTGCAACACCCCGGCAAGGTAGGCCTACAACACCCAGACGAGGTAGGCCCACCACACCCCTGCGAGGCAGAGCAACGCCATCCCGACGAGGTCGGCCCAGCACACTACCAGGCACTGTCACGTCAGCAGTGCAGCGAGGTAGACCGGGGCCAACCACACGGGGGATGGCAACACCAACCTGACCAGGTGGACACCCGGCACAGCAGGGCCAGGGACCCCCGACCCAGCCCGCAGGTAGACCGGGACCTGCCCAGAAGGGGAGCATCGCACCCTACCAGTGAAGGCAACCCACGGCAGCCCTACCAGGGAGACCTCAACGCAAGGCGAGTAGACCGGGGACCGTCGCAGATGGGCACACCACAGCACATGGGCGAGGGTGGCACACGACTCCCCGGCGAGGGGGACCCCCGCCCAATGCAAGAAACAACCCGGCAACAACAACCCAACCCAGACGACCCCAACCACCAACTGGCGGTAGACCAGGGACTAGGGGGAAGGGAAAGCCGACAACAACCCGGCCAGGGAGGCCTGCGCCACCCCGGCAGGGGAGACCTCCACCAGCCCGAGGAGGAAGCCCCACAACGACACCCCGACCAGGTCGACCACCACCAACCCGACGGGGAAGGCCAGCGCCAGCCCGGCAAAGGAGACCTGCGCCACCCCTGCAAGGTCGGACACCGCTACCCGAACCAACACCACCCACAGAGAGCAGACCAGACCCAAGGGCACCGGCCCGAACCACCCTCCGGACCACAACGAACCGGGCCGCAGCAGAACCGCAGCCACTGGGAGACCCAGGAAGAGCAAGTGACAGCCGGGGTCTTACCGAGACTCAGACGCTCTTCCCGGGTCGAGACCGAACAGCACCGCCGAGGCGGAAGATCCACTGGCCAGGAGGAAGACCACCAGAACCAGCCATCCAAGGTCTGCGGTCCGGCCGGAGGCGCTGAGGGTGACCCCGCACACTCGCCAGCCGAACCGAGCCCGGTTCCGGGGAAGGAGCCAGGAGCCACAGGAACCCCGTCCGTCCAGGGCGGGGACGCGGAAGAAATGAGACTGCGCAGGTCAAGTAGGGTGCCTAGGCGTCCTACGTACCTGTGGGACTACGTCACGTTCATTGACGAACGCTGAACTGTTTTTTTTCTTTGGACTAGGGGGGAGGAGTGTTATGTCCTTATAAGGACATCCGCCCGGATTGGCTGCCAGCCACCGGGCGGGAAGATTTGAATCCCTGTCAGGGGGCGGTGCGTCTGCCGGAGCGAATATAAGGAGAGCCCCGGCAGCGCACAGCCAGTCTTGCTACTGTTTCTTGTACTCAATAAAGGTTACTAATGTAACGAGCTGGTCACGTCTTCCTTTCCTGCGCCGATCTAACAGCAGGAACTTACAGATCAAAAACCAGCAGGCAGAGAGGTGCCTCATAGGTTGAGAAAGACATGTGGGTATGCATCAGAGATGCATCATGGGTCAGGAAGGGCATGTGGGTGGCCACTGCTTCCCTGCATGCCCTACCCAACCTGTATAGCATCTCTTGCCCACCCCCAGGCACCTCTGGGGGTGGGCAAGAGATGCTATACAGGTTGGGTAGGGCATGCAGGGAAGCAGTGGAGGATCAGTAAAGCTGTTTGGGGGTTGCAGGGATATGCGAAGATGTGAAGATGTCATACTGGTTAAGGATGACACATGGGGGAGTTGGGATGGGTACATATCAGTGGTTGGGTTCCTCCTGGTTCGGCTCAGTTCCACCGAGCCGGTAGCGGTGACGATATGACGTCACCGAACCAGTTCTGCCCCCCCCGCCCCCTGCCCCCCCACATTATTCTTATCTGTTATTTGGCCCACCCCCAATCTATTGCTGCCTCCTGAGTCCCAGCTGATGGCTAGAGGGAAAAAACTGTTTAAACTCTTGCTGCGGGGCTTTAAAGGGCCGCCCTACAGCTGATCAGTGTTAAAAGAAAACAAATGAGTAGACCGGTGCCTGCAAAAATAAATGGGTAGACCAGTGCCTGCAAAAATATATGAGTAGATCAGTGCCTGCAAAAATAAATGGGTAGATTGGTACAACTCTGCAAGCAGTTAAAAGCCTGGTAGACCAGTACCTCTGCTAAATCCTAAATAATTGTCACATGACCATCAAGCCATACCCACAAAATAAGCCACACCCACAGAACCGGTAGTAAAAATTTTAGAACCCCCCCCTGGTACATATGGGTGCTTGGGAGTGCCATGTCAGTTTGGAATGGGTACATATGGATGCACAAGAGGTGCCACATGAGTTTGAAATGGGTCACAAGGAGGTGACATAAGTTGGGAATAGTGCATGGAAGGGGGTGGCACAGGTCAGCAGAATGCATGGGGTGGGGGGTGGCATGGGTCAGGAAAGCTGCATGGAAGCTCCCTGTTCCTTCCTCCTCCCTTCCCACTACCTGCCCTTCATCCCCACTTCCCTTTCTCCTTTCCCTCTTCCCTTCGCTGCCCAAGAGGTAGGAAAATGGCTGCTGCTGCGTGGATAAGGAAGTGAGAGGTTGAGAGACTGCTGGGAAATTTTCATGGAATGTTGAAAATGAAGATCACACAACCTCAGCAGTAGTTCTTCTTTTGGAAGAGTCATATGGGGATCATGTTCAATGGCTTTCTGCTCAATTATGTTATTCAATACTTTTGCTTTTAGAAGTTCTGTATCTATTAATAAAACATTAGCATTCCACTTCTGAAGTACTATGTGAAAGGGTGCAATATTCTGTGCGAAAAGCAGTGTTCTTGCCGCCATTGGGGTGATGCAAATGAAAACTGGAAACATCCCTGAGGCTGTTAGTAAACAATATGTTTACTAACACATTGTTTACTAACAGGTCCACATGAATCTGTACTAACCAATTGGCCTTGCTCATAGGACAATAAATTTGCCATGCTCACAGTTGAACTCAGAAGGCTGATACAGACTTTACTTGGAATTGCTGGCCATATTTTTTTCACAGCAGTTTTTATAATTGTGGTGAGCAATTATCAAGAGTTTTCTACCATATGTCCAGCTTCTAAATCTGCCAATAAATGAATAGAAGAATGGCTATACCCAGTTTAGGATGTTCTCACAAAGATCTGTATTTGGTTCAGATTTTTTGGCTTGCTCTTCATTTTGGACTATTTTCTGGTTTGCCTTTTGTTTTTGACTTCAGCTGTCATCTCCAGTCTCATGGCACTTTTCAAATCACTATCTATAGCTCAGCCCTGACAATATTATGAGTGAAATAATTTCTGCAGATCGGATTATCTGTCTGTGTATCAAATTGGATGTGACCAAGCAAATTAGATACTGTTGCACAGTGAGCACAACACAATGCCCCCTAACTTTGATAAATAAAATCGTATGAATCAACACAGTCAGATGTATGCATTGATATTGGAATAAATACATGTAGTGTTTGCAGCCACATAACTAAAAAGTGACCTTTGTTATATGTTAACCAAAACAACAGCATGGATAATAGACTTATTTATAATCAAAAAAGTTAAATATACATTATATGTTAAATATATTCTCCTATGTTGTGCATTATATTGAAGATCCTACCACACATTTTTTGGCTCTACTAGAACAAAGGGTTTCTAATAAGATGAACAATCCTTCATTACTTATCACTTATCAATATTAGAAAAGTTGCCTGTGGAATAACAGCATGCAGATGGAAGCTTGTTATATACCATTAAGCACCCATCTGTTTATCTTTCATGTGCTCTTTTAACTTTTCTTTGCCCTCTGGAAAACTTAGTATTATTTAAACTTGTTTTTCCTATCCTGACGTTTGCCAGAATTCCTAACCAGCATGGTCTTTGAAGCAGCCAATTTGGAAAAGGCTTGTTCAGACGTAGAAAATGATGCTTATATTTTTGCCAAAGCTTGCATAATGTCTTGAAATTTGGAATAAGTGGCATTCAAACTACAATAATGTGTTTTGGACAAACGTATCTATCTTATTCAGAATTATGGTTCAAGTAGGTTTGTGGGGATTATTTCCTGGTTCATGTGTGTAAAATTATCATTTCTGGATCCTTTTGCAACTTTGTGTCTTTGCTAGATGAATTTCTTTAAATATTGGCAGTGATTTATGCATTAACAATCCAAGTAGCAGAGAAAGAGAAGAAAGAACATTGTGTGTCCCCCCCCTTGTTGGACATATAATGGACATCATAGAATTACTGAAATAAAAACCTCCTTGCTGCTTTTTTTGAGACTTTATAAGTTGCTTCAGTTGCCACTGATTCTAAGAACATTAGAAAACCAATTAAATAATGTAAAAACAAAATACAACACCATAATTCAAATTGTACCATACCAAGCAATAACTTTTTAAAATCATGTAAACAACTGTCTACTATTATATCTCCTGTCACTCCCCAAAGTTTTATTGAAATTAGAAATGAATGGCTTCAGAATCCTTGGTGTAAATGTTTGAGTCAAACAAAAGTTGACTTTTTCTTTCAAACAGGATGGATTTAGCAATGTTTGAACTTGTACAGTTTCTCTAGAGTAGATCAAAATACTAACAGACCCTCACTTCTGTTGAACACACACAGGTGTATAATAGATTAGAGCCGTGGTGGCACAGTAGTTAGAATGCAGTACTGCAAGTTTAACTCACTCTAGGATTCTGAGAGGCTCAAGGTTGACTCAGCCTTCCATCATTCTTTATTTATTATTTATTATCATTCTTTAAGGGGTGTGCATAAACGCACTAGTGTGCCTACCATCCAGGGATGGGTTCTACTTACCTTTACTACTGGTTTGCAATGGGAGTGCTTCCTTCGCTCGTGTGTGCTTGTGCACTTCTGTGCATGCGCAGATTGTCCATTATGATGTCTGATGTCTGATGTCTGATGTCTGAGCGGGTGGGCGAAGCCTCCCACCCGCTTTTACTACCGGTTCGCAAGAACTGGACAGAACTGGGATAAACTCACCACTGCTACTATCCCTGTTCTAATGTTCCGTTTTATTTGTATCCATTTCATATATTCATAATCATGTTCATACTTATATCATTCCAAAGTTGGTAAAATGAGAACTCGGATTGTTGGAGGCAATATGCTGACTCTAAACCATTTAGAGAGGGCTGTAAAGCACTGTGAAGCGGTATATAAGTGTTATTGCTATTGCTATTATTTGATCATCTGAAATGATCTTGCCCTTAATTGGTACCCTCTAGATGTGGTATGATCATAATTTATAGAGAATTCTATAAATAATAATATAAATAATCTAAGCATAAGATAGACCTGAAAGTTAATCAATGTCATTTTTCAGTAGGAACCTCATAGAAGGCCCAGCTGTATCTATCAGTGCCTACCATTGGCTCCTTGGAGTTCAAGAAAAGGCATTTTTAGTTGTGTTAATCACAGCAGCCAAGTATGTAGTCCCACTATGGAGCCGTTAGTTCATAAATCATTGTCTCTACGTCTTCCCTGCTAGCTTGAGTATTCACCAGTGAATGCATGCATGCATACTGGTGACAGTGTAGACCAGTCCAGCTTGGAGTAGACAGAAGGGTTTTTAAAAATTATTGTCTTGATAATACCACAACATATTCAAATTCTTTCTGTGTGAAGAAAAGGTGCACAGCATGCTATTTTCTTTGAATGACAAACCTTCCCAGTTGCATATCTATATGATGAGATGACAGTGAAGCATTCAATATATTGGAATAAGCAGCAGCAGATACTTCCTTTCACACATATGCACACAAGACACTAAAGAATTGGTAAATGATTTGTCAGTTTTGAGGTGGTTCATTTTTCATACTTCATTTCCTCAACAATATAAAAATCTATATAAAGCTTCCACAAGGAAGGGGAATGAGAACACAGGGTTTCATTTCTAGAGATAAGTTAGCCTGTGGCCATTTCTTGCTGTTAATCACAATGCAGCAGCGTTTGCTAAAAATATAAAAGGGTGATTATTACTAACAGATTATTTAGCTTCTCCCTGCACCAAACAAGGGAGTTAAAAACAACAATAAGCAACTTGGGCTGTTCATTGTATGTAGGTTTTAATTTGTATCTATATTGTGTTCTCCTCACTTCATTAGCTGTACAATTTGTATCTGAACAGCAGTGTTTTGGGCAGCCTGCTGCCTAGCTGGAGATGTCAGAAGCGATTATTTTCACAGATTTAAGTTGTTATCATACAAATCTTCTTTTCCCCTATCAGGCTGGACAGCACAAACAAGGCCATTAAACATTTCATCATATCTTATCAGTTCTGCCTAGTGCTCATCTCACTAGAGATTATATCTCACTTTGCATGTGAACAAGAGGGAGGCTGGAACTTTGGATAAACCACATCAGTCAAACACTTGAAATATATATTTTTTTAAAAAAATCCAGCCTCTTTTCTAATGCATCAGAATAATGTCCTTCAGCGATAGTTGCAAACGTGACAAACTGAATGTCAAAAGTCATGAAAAAGGAGACGGCAAAAGGATTAATTGGAGTTGGGATTAAGTTTTTTTTTTTTTTTAATGTTATGGGAATATTTATGGAAACTTACTCTGCTATTGTCCGGATTAAACTGGAAGCAACATTTGGTGAGTTGCTAGTTTTTCCTAAAAAAACAAATTAAGTCACTAGGCCTTGAAGATTAGGATTAATCTATACTTCCTGCCTGCCTCAATATAAAGACAGGGTACCTAACCTTCCAGGAAAGCAAGAATGAATGGTGTCATGTTCAGCCTGTCCTCCTGCTACAATGATGACAACTTCCACCTCAGCTGTAGTACAAAGTTAAGTTGTTCCTTTCTACTGGTGCAAGTAGAGCAAGTCCACTTTACCATCTGTGCTTGCAGTAATTCTGTCTCTGATGCCTCCATTTCAACTGGTTGGCAAATATTCTGTTGAGCCTACATCTCATACTCTCTGCCTTTAATGAACATTTTATACAGGGCTGGCCTGCCTGCCATGAAAAGCTGCATCTCCTTCTCCATCTCCCGAGAAGGACCTTGAAATATTGCTTGTTTCTTTTGCTTTGCTTTTGAGTAGGTTAAACAAACTAAGGTATAATGCTGAGTATAGAACAGAACAGAACAGAACAGTACAAAATTATTTATTGGCCAAGTGTGATTGGACACACAAGGAATTTGTCTCCAGTGCATAAGAGCCTTGGTGACGCAGCAGACTAAAGTGCTGTTAAGTAACACCAGCTGCCTGAAATTACTGCAAGTTCAAATCTCACCAGGCTCAAGGTTGACTCAGCCTTCCATCCTTTCGAGGTAGGTAAAATGAGGACCCAGATTGTGGGGACAATAAGCTGACTTTGTATAAAAAAGAACACCGCTTAGGGAGGCCCGAAAGCCCTGCTAAGCAGGTATATACAAAAGTATGAAGGCTATTGCTTAACGCATTGTAAGCCGCCCTGAGTCTCCGGAGAAGGGCGGCATACAAATCGAACCAATAAACAAACAAACAAACAAACAAATAAATAAATAAATAAATAAATAAACTCTCAGTGCACATACAAGCAACAAGTGGTAAATCATGATCATAATCATTATAAAATATATATTCATCATAAATTATAAAATATAACACTTAGTGATAGTCATAGGATACTAAATAAGAATTTATTTATTTATTTATTTATTTATTTATTTATTTATTTATTTATTTATTTATTTATTTAATTTATGCATAGAATGGATAAAGGTTTTACCAAATTCCCTACTAGCCCTAGTGACAAGAAGAACTACAAACCTCTTTCTTCCCTCCTCTGGTCCTCACATGATGTGCCCATGGATGGTGGTAGTAAGGCTACCCTGCATCGCTGCGGTCACAGAGGAAGGAAGGAACGAAATCTGAAAAAAGAATATTTTCAGCTGTCATCTTTTTCAAGCAGTTTATACACAGGGGATAAGTAGTTGAAGGCTGATGTGCAGAAAAGCTCTAGGTTTAGGAGAAGAAAAGGTTGTGCTTTCATGATGTGACATGTTGTCTCAAGAACCCAAAGGTCTTTGTTGCAGGAAGGACAGCTGGCAAGTAGGAATGGAATAGGACATGAATAGGGTATGGGTATGGTCAAAGATGTATGGCATGTTATGATCTTGGACTACATAGCACACCGTTCATAGTGGCACCCAAAATATGATGGAAGAATTGCAAATGAATAATACAACATGGCCATAATTTACCACATGCAATTTTCACACATGGCATGTTTTTGTATGAAGAAACAACCAACTGACATTTTGTATGCATGGATGCTGGAGACCAGCTTGTGTAAAATTGCAAATTGCAAAAATTAGTGGCCAACATGTGCTGAATGGCGACTTCTGTTTTATATTGTACTATATGCCAGATGTGGCAGCTGCCACTTGCTGATCTTGCCAATGATTTTGCAGATATGAATGGACATTGGCTAGGTTAAAAGTTAGTGACAGTTGTTCTCTTTTAAACTTCATAAAGTGCAGTATTGCAGGCAAACTCTGCCCACAACCTGGAGTTTGAGCCTGAAAAGGCTCATGGTTGACTCAGCTTTCTATCCTTCTGAAGTTGGAAAAGTGGGAACCCAAATTGTTGGGGGAAATAGGCAAATAATGCTCACATTGCAAACTGCCCAGAGAGTGCTATAAAGTGCTATTGGGTGATTCATAAGCCTAAAATGTTATTGCTATTTATAAGGACCCAATTTTTCAAAAGATGGTTTGAAAATCATGCTTTAAGCACATGTCTTCCTGATAGCTCAGGGGTGTGAAACTCACATCGTCACAGAGGTGTCATGTGACATATCAGACTCCCCCCCCACTTTGCTCAACCGGGCATGGGCATGGCCAGCACACATCTGCCCATGGGCCGGGAGTTTGACAGACCTGTGTTTAGCTCATCCCCAGCCCATAACAAGGCATATTTAACCTGATCCAATGATAATAAGGAATTTTCCATTTTCTCTTGACATAAGCTCTGCTTTATACCTAGCATCTAGGTCAGTGATGGTTAACCTTTTTGCCATTGTATGCCAAAAGTGGGGGGGAGCATGGGGGGAACACGCGGGTGCGTGCCCACACCCATAGTTCTATGTGCCCTGCCCCCTGCCTTTGGCATGCATGACCCCCCGTGCTCTCCCCCCTTTTGGCACACAATGGCAGGTTGGGCCCAGTAGGCCCATTTTTCACCCTTCCCAGACTCCAGAGCCTTTCTAGGAGCCTGGGGAGGCTGGAAACAGCCTTCCTCACTCCCCGGAGGCCCTCTGGAGGCTGGAAATGGCCCATTTGCTGACCGGTGGGACTGGAAGGCCCATTTTTTGTTCTCCCCAGGCTCCAGAGCCTTTCTAGGGGAGGCTGAAAATGATCTTCCCCACCCCATGGAGGCCCTCTGGAGGCAAAAACAGCCTGTTTCCCTGCTTCCAGTGGCCCAGAAGGCCCGAAAATCAGGTGCCCTGCGCACACATGTCCGCCAGAGCTGAGCTCACGTGCCCACCGATATGGCTCTTTGTGCTACCTGTGGCACGTGTGCCATAGGTTCGCCATCACAGATCTAGGTAGTTAAAAACATTAAAAACAAAAACCCTGCAGCTGATCCCATTTTGTAGTCTTTCAAAAAAATTAAGAACTTCAAGAAAGCCTCCTTGAAAAAACACTAGACTTTTTTTCCAACTCTGAAATTCTGGGCAGATATTGGTTGTTTGAGAGTATTAGCTAAACTTACAGAATCTGTTTTTAAAATTCTTAAAAATATAGATTAATATTGCCTTGTATCTATGCCTATCCTTTATCTTTTCCTCTCTGTAATGAAAACAATATCAGCTTTTGGGGGACAAAGAGTAACAAATTACCATTGCTGTCATATTTCCTTTCTGTAGATATATTCTATAGATACATGTATGCTAGTGTTTCATATGGTACAGGAGGATTGATTCATCTTAATATTTTATAATTTTGTAATATTTTATAATGTAAAGAGCAGAGGAGCTGCTTTTTTATTGGTTTGTTTTCATTTTTTAATGTTGAAAATGAAATAAAAAAAAACAATGAAGAGACTTGTTTATTGTAAGAGGAACTGGATATATTATATTCATATGAAGTAGTCTTGGAAATCACATGACCATAGAAAGTCCTGGATAATAAAGATTTTTTTATTTAAAATAAAATAAGAACTTTATTTAATTCTCCTGTTGTGCAAATGGATTTTATGTATTTTAAAATGAGATAATTTTGATAGATGCATGAGTGGTAATAGAGATATAGTTACTGGAGCCAGACAGTATGAGTTTTCTCCTTCTGATTCTTCTATTGAAAATTGCTCTGATACTTAAGGAAGCTAGCGAAAAGAAAATAGGCAGAAAACACAGAAATCCAATTCAGTTGAAGATAAATCAAGTGATAATTCTGATGAAATACCGCTTGGGAAGGCAGCCGCAGCATGGCAAACTATCCCAATATGAAAGAAAATTACTTTGCTCTTTATACAAACCCGGTATTCATCTCTTTATGTAGTTGTTAGTGTATACTAGATAATATTTGGTGTGTAATCTTTAATTGCGCTTTTCTTGTGAAATCATCATATGGCAGTTCAAAGGAGAGGTGGGGAAGCCATATGAGTGTTTAACAAGCAGCTGATGGATCATGCTCTCAACATGCAACAATCCAGTTTAAGAACTGTATTCATGCACTTCATCACTTGATTAGCCTGAGCCTGCCATTCATCATAACTCTTTCATTACCACACACAGAGATGAGTGGGCTGCACAATAGGGTCTGGTCCGTAATAGCTTATTTTCTGAAACTGTGGCAGGGATGGGGCTATATGTGATTGCTAGCCCCATATAACTTCTGGATGTTCATTGCCTGTCTTTTCTTACTCTGAATAATTAATACTCACCAGTATTATCTCATCCAGGGGCATAGGTAGCATAGTTGACACCTGGAACAGATCCTTGTTTGTTCACCAATAGTCAGTTTGGGGCAATGGTTAAGCATCAAGCCAGAAAAGGGGGGTCCATGAGCTTTAGTCCCTCCTTACAGCTGTGTAAACTGAGCCAGTCATTCTCAACCCTAAGAAGGAGTCAAGGACAAACCACTTTCAAAATCTTGCCATGAAACTGCAGGTCTTCCTTTGTGGGGAGTTGTCTTGGGTCAAGACTAACTAACTTTAAGGCATATTGTTGTCTTATGTCAAATGCTCCATAGCACTGCTGACCACCAAATAGTCTACTACTATCCTCCTCCTCATTTTTGACAGCATCCAATTTATTACATGCACCTTGGGTTGAAACCACCCCCTCTCTCATACTGCTGGCCTCACCCAATCTCAGTATGCTTGTTCAACTGTCAAATCATCCGTGGTTCCATCAATTATTCTGGATCCTACAGTATGTTGTAATCATTTGTTGTTCAGTACATTGTTTCTACTAGTTTTTAGGATTTTAGAAAGTAGGGTTATGACCTGATTCCTTTTAATTCACATCTCGTTTGTATTTTCTTCCCCACACCCATGTCTCTACTATTCTTATATTATATTCTAGTTCACTGCCTATTTGCCAGTGAGGTCTCTAATCTTCAAATTCTTTCCTTCTGGAACCATTTCTTCCTCAATCTGTTCATTCTATCTGTCTCTCAATACGCCGTCTAGTCTTCATTCCAGCAAGAGGCTCTTGTAACCATGGTACAAGCAAATCATGGCAACATTTTTAATGACATAATCTTTGCCTCATTCTACCCCTTGAATGAACTAGCCATAAGTAATTTTTAGCTGTATTGGTGTCAAGATAATGTTTTCCCTTTAAGCTGCCAGCAGGCAATGGAATCACAAGATGTATACAGCTGTTTTGCTTTGTCACCAGTTACTTTGGAGCAGGGGTTTCAAACTCGTGGCTCACAGGCCAGTTGTGTCTTATGCTGGCCCTGCCCCCACCTTGTCTGTCTGTCCGTCCATCCATCCATCCATCCATCCATCCATCTCCTAATATTTCTCCTACTTTCCCAGTTTAGGAGTAACAGTCACAAGTGTTCCTGTCACCACTGGGACTACTTTGGCCTTTACTTTCTACCATCTAATGATATATATTTCTTTCTTTTATGTGACCATTTACAATTTTTAAATAATTTTGCAAAAGGCTCTGGGAAGTAGCCCACATTCTAAATGACTTGTCTGCCCGCAGTTTTTTCCACTAAATCACAATATAAGCATCTGTTTGAAGAAGTTCAGCTGTCTATAGTTTTTTTTTTGCTTTCTAGACCATGTGTTCTTTTAGTCACATCATTAAAATATTCTCAGTAATTATTTTTAAAATAATTCTTTGTAATTGATTTCTACAAGCAATTAGATTTATTACCAGCAAATAATAGCAAAATTTGAAGATTTGCCTTTACTTTTACTTTTTTTTTGTTTTTTTTTCAAATCATACCAACCAAATAGTAAAAAAATTAATATATGATCATCTATGTGATCATCTATAATCAATTGGGAAAAGATTAATGTTGCTTGGAATGGTACTAAGTCATTACAGTAGTTAGATATATCCAAGTTCTTTGTACATTAAGTTCAAAGTCTATAACTAGATGAATCTGGATTTATTTGATGAACATAAAAATGTGTGCATAGGAGGAAATGAATCTTCGTGAAGCATCAAAGTTATAATAGTCCTACTTTCCAGAAGAAGATTGAGAAGATGCCCTACTTCTGAAAATATCTGAAATCATACAACATCATTATGTTTGACTGCATTTTATTTCCAACAGGATGACAAGCTGTTTTAGGAGCCCTATATGAGATTGAAAGGAAGGATACAAATTATATTATTAAAATAAAACAAGTGTGTAAAAGAAGCTGTTTTATGCTACAGTCTTAATAACTGTTCATTGTATTTTACTATTTTAATGTTTCATTCTTGATCTGTAAAGTGTTGTAATATTCAAGTTTATAAAAAAATACAGTTTAGGAGTGTAACAAGTAAACAAACTAAGAATGCAGTGGTGTTGTTGGTAATTAGGCAAAATCCACAGGTTTCATTTCTTTCCATTCTTCCCTTTCCTTCATTCTGTTTAGTAGCCCTAACAAGAGTGTTTGAAAATTAAGATTATGAATACCAGACCTCTATTTATTTAGCTCTATGCTAATCAATGGATTTCTGTACTTGTTTTTTTTTTTAACCTTTGATATGCCATTAAGTTGAGTCTCATGTTTTGAATGTTGATGCTAGACCTGTTGCTTTAAATATAGGCTTGCTTCTATTGAATATAATTATTGTGCATAAGGGAATAGTTCTAATAACAAAGCGGTACAGTCATAACAAGGTCATGGCTACAAATCTAATTATACTGTAGTATCCATTCAATGGGCCTTTCCCCACTTGAATCTAAGCAAGTTCTGTTTTGGCAACATATCTTTTTCTCTCCTGTCCCAAGAGCATCCATGGGAGAATGTTGGAGAGGAGGAAATGTGTAAGGGATTAAACAGTCATTGCATTGTCATTACATTATTGTCTGAATAATGCCATTATTGGTCTGAAATGCGTTCCTTGTCCAGGATGGTCGCAGAAAAGGAAAATTAGGTTGAAATATTTGGAATCTTCAGTCAAAATCTTCAATTCACTGCAAGAGGAAGGAAGAAAGCAGCAGGGGAATGTTATATGTTTAGGAAAACTATTTTTTTTTGTGGGGGGTGTCCTCTTGGAAAATTAGTGGGATATTTTCCCTGCTTTGCTTCCCTGTCCTGGACAGAATTTTCACACACTAGAATTCAGGAGGGGGTTTACTCTTTGTAAAGTAACACTACATACCTCTGAAGAATCCTAAAAAAAGATAAGCTGATGGTATCTGATACCCAGTTACAAAATATTTGTCCTTTCTCCCCTGCTGCCTAATGTAACTTTTTCTTCAGTCTGTCAGCCATGTTCCAATACTAGAAGTAAACATGATTTTGAAGAAAAATGACATGTGGGTAGAAGATCAAAGGAAATAGCTGCATTTTCTTAATATCTCCCATTTATCTCCCACTCATGTTGCTTTTTGCTCTTCATGCCCCTGATAACTGGAAGACTCCAGTTCTATTGGCTATTGTCAAGCCTAGTTTAGATCTCAGCTGTGTTAAACAATTAACACTGGAAACGAGAGCAAATGTTGCTCACCATTTTGCTGTGTTGTGTTACTCCTCCAGCTTGTGGTGGTGCTGTGAGTGTAATTTCCCATTAGCATTTGGATGATTTCACTTTGAGGGGAGATATCAATGTTGTTTGCCAAAAGAGATGTGTAAATTTTATTTTCCTGAATCTCGCATCCTGCATGGTTATTGCTCAAAGTTCTAGAAGCTGACTTGTAAACAGTTGGAGGGAATCCAAGTTGGGAAAGGTGATATTTATTATTACGCGATTTTTGCTAGATTTGAAAATATTACAAACCAATCATTCTTAGCTAGCAACAAAAGTATTAGTATCTGGACTGTGAAAATCAGCCAAGAGTTATATTGGATTATAAAAATAGTTTAAGTGCACAATACACTTTTGCAGGGAATTAGTTTCAGGGTCTGGGTGATTCTGTGCTCCCAGCGGTTGAACTGGCAATAAGGATGGAAAATTCAAGTGGGAAACTAGAGAAGCATTCAAGGGCTATAGTGTATTATACAAGATGTCAAAGCCATGTAGCTTTCTTAAATTGATAACCAATGCAATAAATCCTAAGTCTGCATCTGGATAGATACAGTCTGAGTTGTGAGTTAGCTGGAAAAGTGCACTTGCTACATTTGTAAATGTGTTCAGCCATTTGTTCAGGGTCAATCTCAGAGAAAACTGCTTTTTCCTGTTCTTGCAGATGCTGTCTATGGAAAACACTGAATGCCTGACTCCTAGGATGTTAACTACATGATTTTCTCCTTCCTTCATGGAATATTTAAGCCACTTCCAACAAACAAAGCATAACGCAAATGCTTAAGAGAGTATTTAAATTGTTAAACACCCTCTTCCTCCAGGCAGATTACCCATCTTTACCCATCTAAAGAAGAAAATTTACTAGTGCTCAATCCGAGCCAAATTCAGGAAACCCAGTTCATCTGAAGAACATTGATAAGCGATCTCTCCCCTCTCTAAGTCAAATGGTATCTCCAGTGAAAACCCAGTTATTGGGATTTGTGCTCAATTGAGGAGTGTTTGTAGGGGGAGGGATGAAAAAAAAATTCAAGATAGTAGCTTTGACTTCATGATTGAAGCCTTACACTTTTTGAATGGGGAATCAAGCTGCTGCAACTGCCATTCTGAATTTTTTTGATAGATGATAGATAGATAGATAGATAGATAGATAGATAGATAGATAGATCATATAGATAGCAATAGCACTTAGATTTATATATAGCTTCATAGTTCTTTACAGCTCTCTCTAAGCGGTTTACAGAGTCTGGGTCCTCATTTTACCGACCTCTGAAAGATGGAAGGTTGAGTCAACCTTGAGCTGTTAAGATTGAACTGCTAGCAGTCGGCAGAATTAGCCTGCAGTAGTGCATTCTAACCACTGCATCACCATGGTGCAGGTAGACAGACAGACAGACAGACAGACAGACAGACAGACAGATAGATAAAGTTCTATATGTGAAGAGTCCTTTACTTTGGGCAATTATGCCATCTTTAGTGGAACAACCAACTTTTTAATTAACAACATTGTAAGAAGAAAATAGTTGGCAGTGGGGTCCTTGGTGCTCTCTGAGCTTGGTTGTTTTCTTACAGATGTTTCTTTACCCAAACTAGGTAACATCATCAATGCTAACTATGCTAGTGATGCAGTGATGGTAAACTATGTTATCTAGTTTGGGAATGAAATGTCTGCAAGAAAACAACCAACAATCTCAGAGCACATAAAGGACCCCTCATTTCAGTCCTGAACTACAAATATTCTCCTTTATGGTTAGGAGCTTCTGCATTGATTTGTATTACCAGAATGGTTAGTATATCTATGAAACACATATCCAGAATTACATATATGAGGGAAACTTGCATTCAAAAGTATGAAATCACTTCTTTTAATTGTAAAAAGAAATAGATGGAATAAAACTCTTCATCTATAGAGACAATTCTGATGGACAGGTATGTAAGTGTTGCGCTAATGCAATAAAATGATTTGGCAGTATCTGGTGATTACATGTTAAATTATATATTACATTTCTGGCTTCTTTTCCGTATTTGATGGGAAATTTAAAGATTTTCTCTCTTTTCCCTCTATGTATTTATGAATGGCATACCAAATAAATCCAAAAATAGAAAAGCATTTAGCAAATCATCTGTGAATACTTCACCTCAATCAATGCTTTCTCACATAAGAAACACAGAATATGTTTAGGTTCATCTGAGAGACCAAATGATGTGGGCGGGAGAGGAAGAATAAAAACCTTTCCTAGCAAACAAATAGATTTGAACAGCCTTTGTGCACTTTGAAGCCGCATTCTGTCTTTGAAATATTGATGCTAAATTGTTAAACATTGACATAAAACGACCAGCTCAACTCCAGCAAAGGAAAGCATGTTGTAAGGAACAAGTAATTAGCAAATAGTAGGAACAAAGACAGAAATGACTCCTAGTTAAGTAGAATATTGTAAATAATGGATTTTATTCAAATAAGCAAGAGTGTGAATTGCTATAAAGTAAATATTAATTATTCATGCCGTTTAATATTTTATTATGCCCCTCATAAACATTTACATTAGAACAGCAGTGAGCTGCACCCTGGAGATTCAGCCTAAGCAAACAAGCCTACCCCCCCGTTTTCTCAGCTCCCAAGCTCACTGGCTATCCCCACTTAAACCCAGGATGAAGTGAGCTAAAAATTGCATCACTTCTCAAAACTCCAAATGGTCTCTTGCTGTTTCATCGTTTTAGGAATATCTTAATTTTAGGCAATTTTAGGAATATCTGAAATCCTGAAGTCAGCCTTTGAATGAGACCAGTGCTGGAATGCTTCCATTCTGCCCTGAACTAGCGGCTTCATTTCTAATGTTACAATAATCCCACAAAGCATCCACCATTTTGGTGCAGGTAAATTCTCACAGAGCAATTGAGCCTATAAAAATTATTTTGGTGTAAGGATCAATTCAATGTAGACCAGTGGCGGGTTTCAATTTTTTTTAGTACCGGTTCTGTGGGTGTGGCTTGGTGGGCGTGATGTGGCTTGGTGGGTGTGGCTTGGTGGGCATGGCAGGGGAAGGATACTGCAAAATCTCCATTCCCACCCCACTCCAGGGAAGGTTACTGCAAAATCTCCATTCCCTCCCGATCAGCTGGGATTTAGGAGGCAGAGAATAGATGGGGGCTGGGCCAGTCAGTATTTTTACTACCGGTTCTCCGAACTACTCAAAATTTCCACTACCGGTTCTCCAGAACTTGTCAGAACCTCTGATGCAGACATACGCTGCATAGTTTGTAAACCTGTCCTTATGTGACATGAGAAGTCAGGAAATGGTTACTAAGAGCCAAGGTGGCGCAGTGGTTAGAGTGCAGTACTGCAGCTACTTCAGCTGACTGCTAGTTCAGCAGATCAGCAGATCAAGGTTGACTCAGCCTTCCATCCTTCCGAGGTGGGTAAAATGAGGACCCAGATTGTTGGGGCAATATGCTATTTAGTATACTGTCTTTGGTGTAAGCCACCCAGAGTCCTCGGAGAGTGGGTGGCATAGAAATATGACTAATAAAAAATAATAATAATAAAACTTTACCTATGCTCATCTGCCACACTCTCAGTTATGGGTCCCACCAACAGGGAAATAAGAAATCCTTAGGCAATCATGTTTTATTCATTCAGAACCAATGGTGACAATGGAAAAATCTTGTTCATTTTGATTTATCATACATTGGCCCTATTCTCACATCAGGTTAGTTGAGCAGTGTAGGGCAATTAGTAGACAAATAGAAATTAAAAAGAAATTAGTTTACTGAGGGTATTAAATTCAACCCCAGGTAGACCCAATCAGGCAAAGGTTAACTAACTTCTATTAGTCAGTTGTGTTTGGCAACAAGTAAACTCATTTTGTTTCTTTGTCTTCTAAGAACATATTTGAGAGAAAGAGTGGCCAACACTCATGGCCAAACCAGGTGGCACACAAAGTACTTCCCAAATACTGAATGCTGGAATGACTTAATTTCATTATGTACCTGGCTAAAGAAGAAGGGTTGACAAAATCAGGAAGTCTCTTAGCAGTAGGGCAGTCAAGATACTAAGCATTTCTATGGATGGGACGTTTAATTCCCAAAATCTTTTGGCAATTTAACTAATTTAGTGATTTGAAATTTAAGCATGCTGTAACAACAGGGGTATATACTGTAGAGCAGTGATGGCGAACCTTTTAGGGACCGAATGCCCAAACTGCAACCCAAAACTCACTTATTTATCACAAAGTGCCAACATGACAATTTAAAGGAAAGCCAGCTGGGCTTCTCCTCCTAGAAGCCCCCCCACCCTTCCCCCTGCTCCCTTCCCCCTACACCCCCCCCCACTCAATCCCACTTCAGGACAGAGGAGCTCATGCTGGAAACGCGTGTTGGGAGCGTGCCTTGCAAAGGTAAGTACAGGGGTGCTTCCCTTCTGCACTGAGGCTCCGCCCATCACTACTGCCATGACAGGGCAACAGCTCTTTCATCCCTCTGCCGTGACAGGGTGACAGGGAGCCACAGCAGAGGGTGAAAGAGCTGCAGGGGTCACATTGTGGCTCCACGTTGTAATGGTCTTCAGGAGGAGGACAGGACCCTACCTCCCCCATTTGAAGTGCACGAGTGAAAAAGTTCACTAAATCAGTTCCAACTTCGTGAGATCTTTTTCTTTCATGAGAAGTTGGAATTGATTGAAATGCGATGGAGAAATGCGATTGGAGCTGGGCTGGGGCAACGGTGTGTATGCCCACAGAGAAGGCTCTGCTTGCCACTTTTGGCACATGTGTCATAGGTTCGCCATTACGGCTGTAGAGAATTTCCCTTTCCCTTTGCATTCAGCAGTATCGAATTCAAAGAGAGTGTGCTGTTGGCTTGTTGCTTCTTCCTTGAACCCTGACAATTCAAGAGTGCTTTGAAAACCTTAAATTTTTAATTACTTTAGTTTTGCTATGATGAATTTTGTCTATTAAATACATGTTTGTTTAAGTCTAGAGGAGTTGAAAGCCACTAGTTCTTCTAGCCATGCTCCTATTTTTTTCCCCCATTTTCTATTCCATTCTACTTTTTTGCATCATATTTTACAGTATTTATTTTTGGCCCTCTCTATCATTCTTGTTCATTCTAATGTGCAAAGAAAGGTGGAAGCCTTCAAAAAGGAAGTTGTCAAGAAGAAATACATTTTAGTAGTGGTAGTAGTAGTAGTTTAGTAGTAGTAGTAGTAGTAATAATAATAATAATAATAATAATAATAATAATAATAATAGAAGGTGAAGATCTTGTGGGACTTTCGAATACAGACGGACCGACACTTGGAACACAACACTCCAGATATCACAGTTGTCAAAAACTGAAATGTACAATTTATTGACATCGCGGTACCAGGAGACGCCAGAGTCGAAGAAAAGGAACTTGAAAAAATCATGAAATATTGTGACCTGGCCATAGAAACTACACGGCTATGGATGAAACATGTCACAGTGATACCCATTGTCATCGGGGCACTTGGTACCATGTCCAAGAATTTCACAAAACACTTCAAGAAATTGCAGCTTCCTGCAATAACATCAGCGGAACTGCAAAAAACTGCGCTACTTGGAACATCACATATTTTAAGAAGGTACTTGATTGATACCTAGGACGCTGGCAGCAACCTGGATCAACCATTAGCACCAGTCAATAGTATTTGCGACACATTTTTAAATGTCCAGTTGACTGAGTTTCATTTTTAATGAATAAAAGATAATTAATAATAATAATAATAAAATTTCACAAACTGACTACCTACAACGCCATGACCGGGTTGCTAAGATCATTCACTGGAAATTGTGCCAGAAGTTTGGATTTGAGTACAGCAAAAACCACTGGGAACATCAGGTTGAGAAAGTTTTAGAGAATGAGAAACTCAAGATCTTGTGGGACTTTAGGATTCAGACTGACAGGCACTTGGTCCACAACACACCTGACATAACAATAGTTGAAAAGAAAAAAGTATGGTTCATTGACATTGCAATACTTGGTGATGCACAGATTGAAGATAAGCAGCAAGAAAAAATCACAAAGTACCGGGATTTGCAAATTGAGTTGAGCGACTGTGGAAAAAGAAATCGTGTGTTGTCCTGATTGTAATTGGAGCCCTTGGAGCAATACCCAAAGGGCTACCCCGCTATTTAGAAATTCTAAATTTGCCGGACTTGAACATTTTGACTCTACAAAAAACCACCTTACTCGGAACAGCTTACATCCTCCGACGATACCTAGGTCCTTGGTTAAGACTCGAGCTGCTGAGTATTAACCAGCCTCAAAGGCTGTGAATCTCACTAAAGATTAAATAATAATAATAATAATAATAATAATAATAATAATAATAACTACTTTATTGTCATTTTACATGTATACACAGTATATACCCATACAACAAAATTCACTTAACACCCAAAGACCAGGTCCAACACACATAACAATCCCCAAACACACTCCCACCCACTACAATTCCCCACCCTAAAACCACCCAAACATCCACACAACAGACCAAATAATGCTGTCCAACGGCTCACGGATGGTGGCCCTTTAGTTCATTGTTGAGTGCAATTATAGCTCTGGGATAAAAACTATTCAGAAAATGTGTGGTCTGAGTCTTAATTGTTCTGTAACTTCTGTCAGAAGGCAACAGTCCAAAAAGATTGTAAGCAGGATGGGAAGAGTCTCTGAGAATGTTATGCAACTTTCTCAAACAGTGAGATTCGAAGATGTCATCCAGGACTGGTAGCTGGAGTCCGATGATATTCTGGGCAGTTTTAATGATTCTTTGTAGAGCTTTTTTGTCCGCTACAGAGCTGCTCCCATACCATGCAAGAATGCCGTATGTCAGGACACGCAGTGGTGCTGCGATAGTAGGACAGAAGTTCTGTAGATGCTGAGATAGATTCATCTTCCTGAGTCATAGAGTCAACTGTATGCTTTGGAAATGGTTCAGAAGTGCTTCAGGCCCACCTGGGCTATCTCCTCAGCTTTTGGGGAGCCTAAGAAAAAATGTTATGTCTACTTTAAGTTCTATTAACTTAAAGTAGCTGTAGCTTTTTTTTCTCAGGCTCTCCAAAATGGGAACCCTTTAAAAGGCTTGCACAGGGGAAAAAAAAAAAAACCTGGGCTGTTTTAATTAGTAGCAAAGAGGTGCAGTGCTCACCTTTGTACAGAGTCCAAAGCACTTGTGAAGCATGTTACAATCACAGACTTCATTAAGATAAAACTTTACCAAGTAGCCAGGAAATAGTTGTCGGATGGCTTATAAACTAAAGTGCATGTTTACAGTGCAGTTGAAAACCAGTCCATATTAATGACAGCCAAGCACACACAGGTAATTATGGCAAATCCCCATCTGTCCAAAAGAGGAAGATCTAAGCCTCCTTGTCTGATTTTGAGTCAAAGATAATGGAAGCAAAGTATATCGATTCAAGATAATATATTATTAAAATTGCTGCCTTCCTTGGCCGGTGTATATTCTTAGTGTTTGTTGTCCAAAGAGAAAAGTCAATATGATGCGTGTGTGTATGTATGTATGTATGTAAACCAGTAGTGGGTTTCAAAACCCATCGCTACCAGTTCGCTCATGGGTGCATGCACGCTCGCGCGTGCAACACTTCTGCGCCCATGGGTGCTCCGCCCACCCGCCATCGCTACTGGTTCGCCCGATCCGGGGCAAACCGGTAGCAACCCACCACATATGTTTGCATACATGGAAACATATTTGGAAACACTGAACTTACACTGTCAGATGCACTATATTTGTCCTAACTACTAAAATACCACATTTGCAGTCTGAGATAGCATGCAATCTGTGGTGGGTTGCCCCCGATTTGGACTGGTTCGCAGGAACTGGTAGTAAAACTAGTGTGAGGCCCTGCCCACTGCCCCGGATATTGTCATCGATGATCTGTGCATGTGCAGAAGCTTCTGCGCATGCAAAGAAGGAAGGCGCATGCACGAGCGAAGCGAATGAGTGCGCACAATCCCGTTACGAACCGGTGGTAACGGTAAGTAGAACCCACCCCTGCATGTGATGTCTCTGCAATCATTCGGGTTCCTTCAGGCTGAAGTTATAAACAGGCATGAGGTAATGCTGTGTCAATTGATCAGGTCAGGGTAGAAAAACCATTTTCTTATATGTGAACTAAATCAGGACAATCCACCTTCTAATTAGAGTAGTCCCTGTTGCACATCCATGTTCTTTTCTGAGACTGGAAAAAGGCTATATAATGATTGCTTCTCTTCTAAGTTTGCTTTGACTCTCAGCCCACAGAATTTTCAGTTTCAGTCCTATATATCCTTTGTGTTTTGCTTGGGCAAAGAGTAATGAGCCTCATTTGTGAGAACAATCAATTAATCAGTCAATAAAACAATGTAAATCATGCAAAACCAGTGAGCACTCACACAGCTTTCACTTGGCTGTATTGTCATACGGATCATTTTTAAAGAAAGGCATGTGCAAAGGTCCAGGCACCTTCAATTGCACAACAGCGACTGCCATCTTGCCTTCTTTGACACCTGTCCCCCTCCTATGGATGCCAGGAAAATGGTGGGGAATTAAGAATTTGGCCTTAATGCAAGAAATTTAATCAAACTGATTATAAACGAAAAGAAAATATCCATGTCAGTCCTACAAAATAGACTAAACTTAGAAACCAGTGCCATGCAGGTGAAGAATACAGAATCTTGTAAATCTGAATGTGCTTTCCCCCTTCCTCACTTTACTTTCCTATGAACTAGGGAGGGGCTTGAATGAAATATTTTCTCAAATTAATTTCTTGGTCTGGGCTCAAGCCCCACTTATCTGTCTGTTGCCTTGGGGACAGCTCTTCCTTCTGTTCTTTGAGGCCATTCTCTCTGCCCTGTACAATTCAGGACATCATTGGATTAATTGCAGGAACATCAAAACCATAACACACTGATAGAGAGAGAGGCCTGTATTTTTAGTTCTGATATCTCTGTTAAAGACTCGTAAAGCAGCTATGTATAAACATAGATAGTCTCAGTCAATCTTAGCAACAAACTAGATAATGACCAGATATAAATTGGAGGCATATGTTACCATAAACAGTTTATGTCTTGATGCATCCCGTGTTTCAAATAAACTGCAAGTAAAAATACAATTCTACATGATCTAATGTGAACGATATAAATTACAAAAATGGCTTGTTTAAATGTAAAAGATATTACCCAAAGAACAATAATCTTCAAAACAGCCAATTATTGTTCTTATTTTTTTTGTCCAATTTCTTCAATTGATTCCGGCAGCTAAACAAGAAACAAAAATAATTGAATAAAAGCATTCCATCTTAATGGTTGTGGATATATTTTTTAAAAACTGCATTGGAATCAGGTAGTGAATCTGAAGAAGTGTGGTTTTTCAAGTCATTTTGGTTTTCAAGAAATATAACTGCAAAACAAAATTTCTTCATAATGTAACAATTTTAGGATGGAAATATGTTTTATGTAGTAAAGCTTTCTACAAATGTATTCATTCCAAGAAACAAAATAAAATATTGGAATCTGATCTTTGGTAATTAGGAAGGTGCCAAGAAGATCCATCTTTCCTTCCTTCCTTCCTTCCTTGCTTCCTTCCTTCCTTCCTTCCTTCCTTCCTTCCTTCCTTCCTTCCTTCCTCCCTCCCTCCCTCCCTCTCTCCCTCCCTCCCTCAAAAACCAAACCAAACCAAACCAAACCAAACCAAACCAAACCAAACCAAACCAAACCAAACCAAACCAAACCCTAGGCTATCACCATGCAGTGCAATGTTTTCCAGAAAACATATTTAAAGAGACAGCAAGAGGGATTGATTTTTGGTGGAATCAAACAAGTGGAAATATTCAAGATTTCTATTTTCTTTTCACTTGTTCACCGCACCCAAACTATCTAGTGCAAAGAGTTGTAATCATACAATATTTTCGCCACTCCTGCATCTGTTAAGACAATTCCAGAAAAAGAAGCAGCCAATCAGGATTCTTCATGTGCACAAGTCTAGCCATGTAGCATGGAGATGCTGAAGCTGGAATGGAATATAATAGAAGTCATTATATTCACGAACTGGTATTAGAGACAGTACAGTCATATCCTGTGCTTTCATATTTCTTTAATACAGGGGTGTCAAACTGGATTTCTTGGAGGGCTGGATCAGGACTGTAGTTGCCCTCTGTGGGCTGGCTGGGGAGGAGGGGAGATGGGATGAATGCCCTCATGAAGCACCCTGCCAGCCAAAATGGGCCATGGGGTCGGGGTTGGGTGCCCCCCTGACTGTGTCCTGTTTTGGCCGGCAGTGTGCTTCAGGAAGCCATCCAGGCCGAAAATGGGCACACGGGGCCTCCTGTGGCCCATTTTAACTAGCTCCCCGTGGTCCATTTTAACTGCAGGCCTGTCCTTTGCTATTTCCAGACTGGCTCCATGGGCCTGTATCCAGCCTGCAGCCTTGAGTTTGACACCCCTGCTTTAATACATTTAAATGTGGCATTTCAGAGGAATCCTCTCAAGGCAGTTTGCAATAAACAAAAACAATATTAAAAATAATTTAAAATCAAGAAGTTGAAATGGAAAACAACATAATAACAGCAGGAGTTAAAATGCAAAGCCAGTAAAATCTTCACTAAAGTAAGCAAAATAGAATTCAAGGTTTGCTGTTAGGGGGGAAAAAAATCCAGGATCATGCATCAAGAATATATATATGCCCTGGGCTAGCAGGCTATAATAGGATGACTGCCTCCTCTGTGATATTTGTGTAAATATATGTACATGCATACACGTATAAGGTGACAAAAAGCTATTTTATGCAAAACAACAAAACAAAAAACATTCATTGCTAGCACATGACTGTACTGCCTCTAATATTACTTAGTGCAAAATGCAAATTGTTATTTGTGCTTTCATGGAAATGATAATATATTGCCCATAATAGTGAATTCAGATATGAAGAGTACCTTCCATTTTATTATACTTTCTTCTTCATTTTTAGTGTTGCTTATTTGTCTTGTTCCAGATAATGACAAATCCGAATAAGCTATTGGTAGGAATAGTAATATAATTTAAGATGTGCTCCATACATACTGTGTTTCCCCGAAAATAAGACCCTGTTTTATATTTTTTTGAACCCTGAAATAAGCGCTTGGTCTTATTGTCATGCGCTCAAAAGCCTGATTGGGCTTATTATCAGTGGATGTCTTATTTGGGAGAGTATATTTTGGGGGAGTATATTTTAAGATATTTTAAAATAGGTGCTCCCTACACACTGTCAAATCAGGCACCTTATAGGCAACTTGGAAAACTGATCATGATTAATATGATTATGGTTTCTATTACGCCCATTTTGCGAATTGTGGGATAAGGACAACTACTTAAAATCTGAGTTCCCAACTTCAAGCTCAGGACACGAATCTACACAATAACACTTCCCTTGGATCCACCATCCCCCCTCCCCCCCTCTAATCTATCTACATTCATTTAAAGGACTGAAAGGCATAGAAGTGTGAAATGGAAAGTTTCAGTGAAAGTAATGATTTATTGGGAAGTTGCTGTTACTTCTAAGTAGGCTTTTTGAGTTAGATCCAAGCCTAGATTTGAAGCCAGTTGTAAACAACCCTCCAGAGCATGCTGGTGTGACTTGGCAGCATGGACTCTGAATTGGTTTGATTTTATTCTTTTTGTGTTTTTGGACTACAGTTTTGGTTCCAGGCTTGGCAAATTGTAAATTACGAGTAGTCCTTGATTTATGACCATAATTGGGTATGGAATTTCTGTTGTAAGTCACTGTGATAATTTCAATCTTGGAAATATCTTGGTTTATCATTTAAGAATCTCTCCCCCTAAATGGTTGGATGCTTTGCCCCTAAACATTTGGTTTCACAGGGACTGATTTTTAAAAGTTTATCTCTGTATGATCTATGATGTATAAACTATCTCTGGAGTGTAAATTAAGATATTGCTCAAATGCAAAAGAGGCATATAAGGGTATACCACAATATTCTCAGCATAAATTGCATTCAGAGAACCATTTCTTTTCTTCTTGAAATGGTCCGTTATACTGTATTTTTCGGACTATAAGATGCACCTACCTTTTTTGGGGAGGAAAACAAGAAAAAAAAATCTGCCTCTGCCTCTGCCTCCCAGCAATTTGCCTCCTTGCAGCAAGCAGCAAACAGCCTCATTTTCATTTTCATTTTCAGCACAGCCTGATTAGCACAAGAAAAAAAATCTGCCTCTGCCTCCCAGCAATTTGCCTCCTTGCAACAAACAGTGGAGGCCGAAAATGGGGCACGCAGAGGTGGCAAAAGGCAATGGCAATCCATGTAGCCTGAAACAGCTGATGGTCGGGAGGCCGATCTAATCGACCATCAGCTGCTTGTGTTAATAAGGCTGGCTGAAGCTGAAACTGAAATGGGCTATTTGCTGTTTGCTGCAAGGAGGCAAATTGCTGGGAGGCAGAGGCCAAAGGGTGGGGGCTGGTGGGTGGGCATTCGGTGTATAATATGGACCCAAATTTTCATCCTTTTTTTGGGGGGGGGGGAAGTGCGTCTTATACTCTGAAAAATATAGTGCATAGATTATCATAGGGTCAAGGCAGCTCAGTTCAAAGGAAAGGAAGAGTCTGCTTCTTTTTAAACAGGATTTATTGAAAAATAGAATGTAGTTTCAGAAATCTCAGTAACTGATCGCTTCCAGTTTTAACATCCAATTTATCTCTCATCTAATGGACTTTGGGAATTTCATGACATTTTGTGTGCTGTTTGTTTTCTCCTTAAAATGTAGACTTTTGTAAGGCTAAAGGTAAATAGTTCATCAGGTTGGCATCAGCACCTGCTGAGTACATGGACATATTCATGTAGCTTTCCTGCTATTAGTTTCCTGCTAATAGTCTGCTATTGCCTTCTACTATAAATACTGATCAGATTGTCTAAACATTATATTCATTCAAGTTCAAATAATTTTTCATCCAGATATATAGCAACACCATTTAGACTTATAAACTGCCCCACCGTGCTTTACAGCATTCTCTGAGCTATGTACAATGTCAGCGCATTGCCCCCAATAATCTGGGCCCTCATTTTACTAACTTTGGAAGGATGAAAGGCTGAGTCAACCATGAGCGGGTCAGGATCGAACTCCTGGCAGTGGGTAGAGTTTGCCTGCAATACTGCATTCTAACCACCATGCCATCTGTATTCCTTTGCTCCTCCTAAATTCTCCCTCTTCATAATTAACTTCCCAGTATTATTTATTTGTTGACCTATTCATTTACTATGCCTGTATAGCTCCCACTTCCAGAGTCTGCAAGTGATTAACAATAAATGATTTAAAAATCCAAACCCAAAGACCTAAAACAACAAAATCCATATACATAAGCCCTGAAACTGTAGAACCCACATACATATTTTAAAACACCTTCCTCTTGAGCCACCTGAGAATGAAGAGAAAAGGATATTACAAGTTTCCTGAAGATGAAAGATGAAACAGACCAAAGTGTCTGAGAATGAAGCAGTGACAGAAAAAGCCTGTCTCCTGGTTCTGCCTCATCAGATGACAATTCCAGAGGGACAGGACCTGGAGATAGTTGACCCTATGAGATCCAGTTGGGCAGATAGATGAATGCCAGAGGAGACCTTCTGACAAACAGCCAGGACTGAAGCCAAGTAGGGCCTTTTAGGGCCTTAACGTGACAACCAGCCTAAAATTGCATTCCAAAACCCTCTGGAAGCCAATGGAGTTTCTGAAAGAAAGAGATTACTTAAGTACATGTATCAGAGTATATCCAAGCTACCTAATTCTGTACCAGCTATGGTTTCTGAATGTTCTTCAACAGTAAAACCGCATAGAATACATTATAGTGATCCAATTGAGAATTGATTAAATATGAGTGACCATGAACAAGACCTTCTGTTCTAACAATAGTTACTATTGGTGTACTTCATGTAACTCTGTAAAATCACTTAGCCATAGCTACCAACTACTTTCGAAGCAGGAGCTCTGAGTCTAGGGTAACTCCCAAATTGTAGACTATCTTTTGAGTGTGGTAGTACAACTGTATTCAGGTAAGGTATTTCTCTGGAATTTGCAAAGATTTTTAAAAATATGTATTTATTTATCAATTAAATTAAGATACTACCCATCTTAGGCTAAGGAATTGAGTAACTTTGCTACTAATATTAAATTTATCAGCACGGTATGCTTCACCATGGATTACTTTTTTAATAGATAATCTTATTAGTTTCTTTACTGAATTGAAAATATTAGTAAAAAATGTGAACCAGGAAAAATGAAGCTAATATTTTAAATGCCAGAAAGAAAATTATCGCTATTTCATGTTTATTTTCTTTCAGGGGATTGAAGGGAGAACTTGTTGATTAAATGTGTCAAATAAAGTAATGTTTTTGAATAAAATTATTATTCAAAACCTTATATGAGGAAATGCATCCTTTCTCTAACAATTTGGCATTTTTGTCTAAGATGATTCATTAGGTGGTGTAATGAAGAAAGAAATAATAGTAAACATTTACTCCAAATGTCATTGTGGTTTCTTTTGGACTTGCAACTTCTTGCCACTCACAGAATCCAAGATGCACTTAGGAAGACTATTTTAGATATATAATCCTGCAGTGAAAAAGGAATTTAGACAAAGATTCTTTCATTGTCAAATTTGCAGTTGTACTTCTTGTTTTGTACATTAAGAAGCTAAAATCTTGTCTGGAATATTATTAAGGAGAATTACTCTGAATCAACATATCCCGAAGTCAATATAAAAAATAGAAAAGATAGGCAGTGTTTTCAATAATATTACAAGTTATTTATTTATTTATTTTATTTATTTTATTAAATTTTTATTCCGCCCTTCTCCAACAGGACTCAGGGTGGTAAACAGCCGAGATAAAACATAACATATAAAATTTAAAAAACAATTTAAAAGACATTAAATAATTTCGGTCCTCAATTTAAAACAACCCAGTTAAAACCAATTTCAAATTAAAACCGAAAGGATGGGATTAAGCCAGCCCGGCCAGATGAAATAGATGTGTTTTCAGGGCCTGACGAAAAGTCCGGAGGTCTGGTATCGTGCGTATCTCTGGGGGTAGGTCGTTCCAGAGGGCAGGTGCCGCCACAGAGAAGGCTCTCCCCCTGGGAGTCTCCAGCCGACATTGTCTGGCCGACGGCACCCTGGGGAGGCCCTCTCTGCGCGAGCGAACTGGCCGGTGGGAGGCTATTGGCGGCAGAAGGCGGTCTCGTAGATACCCCGTATAATAATAATAATCTATTATCTGTTATAATAATCTATTATCAAATAAAGAGTTTGGAGGAGGAATTTCCCTAAGGCAGTGTTTCTCAACCTTGGAAACTTGAAGATGGGTGGACTTCAGCTCCCAGAATCCCCCAGCCAGCGCTGCTGGTTGGGGGATTCTGGGAGTTGAAGTCCACCCATCTTCAAGCTACCAAGGTTGAGAAACACTGCCCTAAGGAAAACATAGTGTCCATGTTAAGATTTTATCAAGAAAGCTTTGTTATTCTGAAATGAAGAAAAAGGAAGAACATTTTGGTGAGTTTCTGGGATTTAAGAGAAGAGAAAGGAAATGGGATGGTAGTTCATCACAAATGTAAGAAGAGCTCTGATTACGATTTTCTTTTAGATGGGCCTGTATTGTTTCATGTCATGAGATCTTGTAGTTTCCAGTTATGTATCAAAGTGATGCCTGTCAGCCATTTTTGGAACCAGTGCTATGACAATTGCAGCATTTTTTGCAGGCATGTGTGTGTTTCATTTTTCACCTTATCTTAGTTTTGAATCTAAAATCCATTTGAAAACTTCAGGCTCAACCTAACCACAAGCATAAAGTCATTTTATAGAAAAAATGTTCAGTCTTGTGAAAGTAAGACTCCAGCAGCACTGGATATAGTCAAATTTCCCTCTCTTAGTAATGTAATTGTGGCCATTCCTATCTTTCTCCTAAGCAAGAGGGTCAAGTGCTTTCCTCACCTAACATTTACATGAGCACCACAATGCCCTGGAAATCCTAGAATCCCTCTTGACCACATGACACTGATCTTATCTTGCCATAGTTTGAACTTTTCCTTAAATTGCCATAATTGCCATAAAGCCATTGCCTCTTGAAAAAGCACCTTTGAGACAGAAAGCCATATATTTATAATATAGTTTATTAAATTCCCTCCCCTTTGGCAGAGCAACATTCAGTGATGGGATTCAAAAATTTTTACTACTGGATCTGTGGGCATGGTTTGGTGGGCGTGGCATGGTTTGAAGGGCGTGGCTTGGTGGGCATGGCAGGGGAAGGATACTGTAAAATCTCCATTCCCATCCCACTCCAGGGGAAGGTTACTGCAAAATCCCCATTTCCTCCCAATCAGCTGGGACTCGGGAGGCAGAGAATAGATGGGAGCAGAGCCAATTAGTTAGAAGTGGTATTTACCGGTTCTCCGAACTACTCAAAATTTCCACTACCGGTTCTCCAGAACTGGTCAGAATCTGCTGAATACCACCTCTGGCCACATTCATGGGACCAGACCAGAACATTGGTAGATACCAATGGGGGAGGGATGCGTACAAGTTTGGAGAGAAAAAAGGTAAGTCAATATACACTATTGGTTATTCAGCAACCAATCAGAATCTTCAAAATATTCCATATCTACTGCTTCTTCCAATCAGTATTCTGTTAATCAGCCAAGCAGCAGAACTGGGACAGAACATCACTTCTTTAGCAAGCCATTTTGCTAAGGAACACTATTGAGAAATTTAGATGATATTTTTTCTCTTTTTCTCATTCTTTCCTTTTGTCTTTCTAAAGCACATACATTATTTCTGCCTGACCCTATTCTGTCATCCTTTATCCCATTCACTTTCTTTTCCCTTCCCACTTCTCCTTTTCTTCTTTCAATGAGAAAATAAGAAGGATGCATTAGATGTCTTCAAGACACAAGAGGTTTCTTGTAGCATCATCTAATGATTAGGCACTTTGTCTTCAAAGCAGCAGTTTGTCACTCTAGGTACATGCTGTGTACCTGGGATTCTGGAAAATGCCAGTATTTTAAGGGTTAACCTGTAAGACATGTACACCAAAACATTGAGCTGCTCAGATTCTGTGGAAGCTTTTTTTTATTCCCTTAAAGTAGAGTAAGTCTGGTAATTATCATGTGTTTTTGTTTTAGTCTAGATATTGAGAAAAGACGGATGAGGTTAAGGAAGTGTGATTGGCAGGGGGAAAACCACAGTAAAAATAAATACTGTTTGCTTTTTCAATGTGCTTTTCTTTCCTTTTGCAAAGTCATTATGTAGGAAGCTGCTGGCACGAAGGGAAATGAATCGGTGTTTTAGTGTCTTCCTCCAAATGCTTGCTTGTTTCAAGATACACACAGTAGTGGATGCTTTGCATGCTGGATGTCAAGCTTAGAACTTGTTTATGAACTCTCTAAGCGGTATTGATTATTGCTTAGAAATGGGCATCTGTGGATGCATCTTACATGGACATCATACTGTTCTGTTGGCCTACAGCATGACTGACATTTTGTATTGCTTTTTTGTTGTTGTTGCTAACACTGTCTGTGTGCTATGTGGCTGAATTAGATACTCTGTCTGTGTGGGAGTTTGCAGGAGACACACACCTGGCTATAAACTATCAGTAGAAGAGGACTCTGCACTCATATTTTGTAGGATAAATTTCAGTCTTAAATCTCAAATGCTGGTGCCCTCATTCCCTATATTTTGGCTATTAAACATTCGAAACCAAGTATGTACGTAAGATCTTTATTCTCTCTTTCATTTTCAACTGTGTAGTATGGAACTAAGTGGAACTAATTAAAAATCATCATGATCATGATGTACTTATTGTTAAATTTAATTTATTGATGCAGGAATATCTTTTATGGGTTATGCTTACATCTTCTACTCTGTTTGCCTTCAGGTGATCAATGAGGATCATGGGCATTCTATCGGCCTGATCAAGAGATCAGATCTAGTTATGTTTGATTTTTCATTGGTGTTACATAAACCTGGTTGGGAAACTTTTCATTCCTGCATGCATAAGATGGTAAACGTTAAATAAATAACATAAATATTACTCAGCTACATGTTCATTTACTGAATGTTTATTGTTTACCTCAGTAGGTGTCTGCTGCATGACCTTGAAGAACCAGTTGCTACTTGTGAACAGCATCTTAGTTACTGTATTTTACCCCTCAGTGCAATTCTCTTTTTCTGCCTTCCAGAAGCACTTTAAAAGCTATTGTTGAAATTCTTATGCATACATTACAATTAGCCACATATTTGTCCATTGAATGGCTGAGGCCATCAGAATACATGATCCATTCCTGTTACAATACTGGGCAATTTCACATGACATAGGTAGTATACTGTAGACCAGGGGTGTCAAACTCGTGTCATCACGTGATGTATCGTGACTTTCCCCCCCCCCACTTTGCTAAACCAGGCATGGGCACAGCCTTGGGCTGTGAGTTTGACAGCCCTGCTGTAGATGATAATACATCACTACATTTGTTATTGCTATTTAGTTTTGTGATTTTAATGCTGTATTTATTGCTAGTATCGTAGCTGATGTTTAACTAATTATACTGTTTTTAATATTTGTGTGTGTGTGAATATGTTTACACACACACACACGTAGGTAGGTAGGAGCTGTGGTGGCGCAGTGGTTAGAATGTAGTATTGCAGGCTAATCTTGCTGATTCCCGATTGCCGGCAGTTCAAATCTCACTGGCTCAAGGTTGACTCAGGATATTCTGAGGACCCACATTGTTAAGGCAATATGCTGACTCTGTAAACTGCTTAGAGAGGCCTGTAAAGTGCTATGAAACTGTATATGTCTAAGTGCTATTGCTAGGTGCTAGCCAGACATTGTGATAGTAGACAAGGAACAGAAGATAGTGGTGGTGATAGATGTAAGAGTGTCAAATGAGAGCAACATCAGAAAGAAGGTGTATGAGAAGCTGGAGAAGTACCAGAGCCTGAAGGAGGAAGTAGAGAGGATGTGGAAAGTAAAGTCCATTGCACATTTTACGAAATAAAATTTTTAAACAACAATGGTCTGGTACAATGCAGTAACAGGATAATAATTCACATTATTCTGCCACTTATAATAAAAATAGGTGGCCCACCACTGAGAATTTCTCCAAAGGTTTTGTCTCCCTTAAAACCAACAGGGAGCAAGGGATTTCCTTTTCCATCAAAGTTTAAAAAACTGCCAGAAGAAATTGTAATGATCCCACTAATTTTAATATCAGAATACAAAATAAAAGTGTTGGAAGGAACCTTGGAGGTCTTCTAGTGCAACTCCCTGTTCAAGCAAAAGACTCTATACCATTCCAGACAAATGGAATAATCTTTCTTAAAAAGCTCCATGATGGAGCATCCACAACTTATGGAAGCAAGCCATTCCATTCGTTAATTATTCTCATTGTCAGGAAATTTCTTAATAGTTAATACTTAGTTAATACTCAGATCAGCCCAATATATGTTTGTATATAGCCGAAATCTATGCATGTTATAAAAGAATTGATTCCCACCTGTTTGGGGGATTGCTCTGTAGGTTCTAAGACATACAGTATCTTCTGGATACAGCAATCTACAGAAAAGTTATCAAGGAGTAGCCTGAACTCCCTCATTTTAGAAGAATAGCTTACCTTTGTATTATATTTACTAAGATTGCAATCCTGAACACCATTACTAAAAATCTAAAAAGCCTTCATCTTCTACAGCTCATTTTGCCTAAAGCAACATCTGACATGCGACTCTTAGTTGGTATAATTTATATTAGCCTTTGCCCCCCATAAGTGGATATGCTGAGTCAGGTTACATTTTAATTGGATAGTGGAGAACGCTATTGGGGCTATCTGTTGCGCTGTATTTCTTTTCCCAGTTGCTTTTCTATATTATGGTTGACCTTGGCTCTTTTATGTTGTTAAAGATGTAAGAAGGGTCATAGGGAAATCACTTTCAGGAATAAATCCAATCGTGGCTTATATATCATTGGCCATCAGCCTTGGGTCCTCCATATTGCTTGCTGGATATGATGGATAGCTTCCCCCCCTCCCCTCCCAAAAATGTCATAGGTTTAAGAAAATCAATTTGGCTAAAATTGGGAGCTGATATGGAATTATAAAGTCAATGTTTAATTTGTGGGTGCACTTTAAAATAAAGATAATGATTAAATTAATGTCATTAAGTGGGTGCATCAGTTTTGCTTTCTTGACTTCCTTTTTGTTAGTTTGTTTGCTACCTTATGACTGTTTTATTAAATTTTAGCTCTTTTAAAAATGTGGATAGAATAACTTGGAAAGTTGTAATCCTTCAGTGCAGTTATTTGGCATTGAGCTGAGTGATACAGAGCAAGAGCTCTTTAGTTGTGAGCCAGAATCTTAGAAAGGAAGCAACATTATTTTTTTAAATCTGATCAGGCTGGCTAGGCAAAGTCAGAACTCTGTGACAGATCACTCTGGACTTTGCTCCTATTTTGTTCACATACACCTGCATTGACCAACTGCTCTACCACAACATTTGAGGACTCCTGTGATACACAGATTAAATTGTAATAATTTAAAATGATATATTTAACCCTAACACCAATGAAAGCATTAATTTTATCTATGGGGCTCACACAAATTTGTTTATCATTTGGTGAGAGTGTGCTGCCATAAATTTGAGATCCACTGTTGTAAAGGGAATTGTTAAATTGTTAGGGTGCACCAAAAGTTACTTGATTATATGAGGAAGACAATCGGATTATAATTGTGTGTAAAAGAATATTAAAGCAAGTTCAAATATGGTGGATTATCCAAAATATTCTTAAAAAGAAGATAAAGTTTACTACACAATTGTTTTTGTTGGGTATAATCACAGATTGTACGGTTATAGAGACTAAATTGATTTTAAATTTAATAACTGCAGCTAGACTTTTGGTGGCACAATACTGGAAGAAGGAAGAATTGCCTACTATTGAAGAATGGACATTAAAAGTGGCAAATTTGGTAGAAATGGCGAAAATTTCAGCATACTTGAAAGATCATTCACAAGAAAGATATATATCGGAATGGAGAAGATGGATGGATTACATTAAAAAAAAATATCGAACTAAAAAGTATCAAATAGCTTATGAATGAATAGAAAAGTTAAGAGTATGCATATTTAGTTAAGTAAAAGGCGAGTTAAAGTGTCGAGGGGGGGATAGGAATCTGTAGTTAGTTAACTTAGCTTAGCACATGATTGTTAATTGTTTTACCCTGTATTTTGTTCTGGGAAGTTCGGGGGGGGGGTGGGGAAGGGAGGGAGGGGGGAGAAGAGGAAATATTTGAATTTTTTTTCTTTTTTGTAAAACTTTTCAATAAAAAAAAATAAAAATAAAGCATGACTAAAACATTTTCATTTTGTTTGGGGCTTTTTTATTTGGTACATTGCTAGGAAAAAGTTCATGTTAAGGTCCATAGACAAGAGAAATGATTTTGGCAATAAGAATACTTTCTTAGAAAACTCAAGAAAAGTTCATTCAAGTTGGCTAAGTTCCCTAATAACACTGTGCTAGCAAATTTATAGGAAGTGTGAAACAAGGAAGGAGATTGTTTTCCTGGGACAAATGATGATGTAGATACCGTGTCTTGTTTTCTGAACACAGGTTTCTAGCCCCAGAGACTCATTAGCCAAGACTTTTAGAGCCTTGGAAATAAGAGGCTGAGAAGCTAGTAGTGATTGGTTTCTAGCATCTTATACCTGGGCCATCAATATCAGAATAATGTTGGCTGTAGAGGCTTTCAAAATCAGAGACAAGGAGATAAAACAGCACAATCTGTTGAGTCAGAAAAAGTGCTGTGCTGCAATATGAAGGAATTAAGACAAGAGAGGTGTGTTGTTTTATTATTTATTAAATTTGTTTGCCACTCATCTCACCACATGTTAGCTTTGGTGCAGAGAGGCTGGGTCCTTGGTTGGGAACATTTGGAAGGTAACTTAGAGAAAGGAATCACCTTATAAAGGAGACGGGTGGCATAAAAACTTAAATAATAAAATTATCACAGACTTCTCTATCTTTTGAATTTTCTGGCTTATTGATTGAATCACAAACTATTCTTCACAGAACAGAGAGCTACAGAGATGGCCTGAGAGAAACTATGTGGCACCAGTCATAAAAACATGTTTAAAGCTTGTGAAATGAAGAAAACATTAGGAACTCAAACGGATTATGTCTTAACTCCCTGGGGCATACACACAAGGGAAGGGGGAACATAGTCAGGCTTTCAAGATTCTATTGCTGTAGTCTATTTCAATAAATTTTATCCAAGTATAGTTAATTTCCAGTAATTCTTGAGAAGTCTGTTTCTTGACCTGGCCTATGCGAAGGGTTGATAAGAGCCACGGTGGCACAGTAGTTAGAGTGCAGTACTGCAGGCTACTTCTGCTGATCATTGGCTGCCAGCAGTTTGGCAGATCGAATCTCACCAGGCTCAAGGTTGACTCAGCCTTCCATCCTTCCGTGGTAGGTAAAATGAAGACCCAGATTTGTTGGGGGCAATATGCTGACTCTGTAAACCGCTTAGAGAGGGCTGGAAAGCACTGTGAAGCAGTATATAAATCTAAGTGCTATTGCTATTGACAGTGAGGCATGGCTGGCCTTAACTTGTGGATAAGAGGAAGGGGAAGGGGAAGGACTCTTTACTGATATTGAGATTTCATTTAAAAGTTTGACAAGATGGTTTAGATTGAGGATTTGATTTGGGAAAAGGGAAATTAGTTAGGATGATTATTTTAGAACTCCTGAACAATAAAAGCAGAAAGGGGCCATTTAGCCACCAAGCCTTAATTCTCCACTCAGTGCAGGAATCCAGATTAATGAATCCCTAGTAGTTAATTGGATAGCTTCTGCTTGAACATATCCATCAAAAGGGCATTCACCTCCTTAACTAATTGGTTCATTGTCAAAATTCTTGCCTTGATTTGGAGGATGAGACATAATCAATAGATAACTTTTTTTCCGTATGACAGTCCATCAGAGATTTGAAAAGTTCTTGGTCTTTTCCAATGTAAGCATATCTAGTCCACTTAATTATCTCCTTGTGGGACTTAGCTTCCATTTTCCTGTTTATGTTTATCATGGTTCTTTAAGACTCTTCCAATTTGTATACATCTTTTGTAGAGTGGGGTACTGAAAGATGAACACAGTTTTAGAGATGGGCTTTGTGGCATAAATATATATCTGTTATTTCCTGTGAAATTTTAAGAGATCTAAAAAAGAGTATTTATTGTATTCTTTCTTTCTTTATTAAATTTCTCTACCACCCATGTCACCTAAACGGTTCTTAGTGTATAGAGGACAACAACAATAACCACAATCACAAAAGATGATATTGAATAGTGCTGAGAGACTAACCTTCTCCCATGCAACTACTGGAAGTAGCTGCAATACAAACAGATTGTTTATGAGTCTTGGCTGGCAATGGCTCCATGCAAGGAGAAGCTTGCATCCGTTGCAGTACAAACACAGCCTCTAAACACTGTTTGTTGCCAATTAAATAAGAAAAGCCCAGCAGGAAAAAAAAAGGTATGTGATTCAGGATGAAAGATGAAGACTGTCAGGGTCATACTTTGAAGAATGTACTACTTGTTTCTAGAGTATTTTTAGCTGAAATGGCTTATCATTTATCCTTAAGTAAGGCAGTGGAATTGCCTGGTGTATATTTATATCACAAACCTTGAGAAAGGGTACTTATAAGGAATCCGAGAAAGAAGAGGCAACATTCACCCCTTTGTCTTTGATATGAAACTTAGCAGCTTGTAGCAAAATGGAATTTGAAAACCTACAAATGCTTGAGTTTATATCATAGATAGGGTGCCCTGAAGATTAAACCTCCTCTGAAATGCTTTAGACCAGTTATGGCTAACCTTTTCCGGATCAAGTACCCAAAGCGCGTGCGTGCCCAAACTCCCAAAATGCAATGCATGTGCCCCACCCCATGCATGCACACATGCCCCCTGCACATGCATGCAGCCCCCCGCACCACCCTGCCCCTCACATGCACGTGTGAACCCTCTGCACGCGCCCCACCTGCATGTGTGCATGCCCCCCGCATGTGCCCTGTGCATGCGCACATTGTCTCCGCACATGCCCCACCCCCCACACATGCACAGCAGGGACCCGACAATCAGCTGGTTGGCGGGAGGTTGCACGCATGTGCGGTGGAACTGAACTGGGGCAGCGGCTCATGTGCTCACAGAGAGGGCACTGCGTGCCACCTATGGCACGTGTGCCACAGGTTTGCCATCACGGCTTTAGGCCATACAGAAAATATTTTTTTTCCTCCCATTCTTTTTTGTTTTGCTCAGTGGTAGGAATTTTGCTATCATATCCCATCAATCCATTTAGCATGGTGAAAGGCAAGGATCTGGCTACTTACTGCTTTTTTTTTCATAGACAAACATTTTGATCTTCTCAGCAAGAACTTCCAAATTTTATTATGTGAAGGCAGCAAAAAACTTGACCTGGTTTTAGTCTCTCTCTGCTTTTTTCAGCACTGTTAACTATCATGATTGTTGCTTCCTCATTTGCATAACTGTTGGAACCTACTAGTAAGAATTTCATGTATGGATAAAATGGAAGTGGCTGTCTGTTCTCGGCTTCGTGCTTCCAGGAGCAATGTGAGATCGCAGCTGTCTCTTCCTTTTAACTGCTAGTGGGGGTGTGAGCTGATTGGGTGGGAACTTGGCTGTGTTCTGATTGGGTGGAGGTGTGTTCTGATTGGTTAGGGGCTCGGCTGTGCTCTGATTGGATCACACCCCCACTAGCAGTTAAAAGGAAGAGACAGCTGCGATCTCACATTGCTCCTGGAAGCACGAAGCCGAGAACACCAGCCTGAAGATGACGAATGAGACTTCGTCGAAACGTCGCCAAGACACTTCCAATTTTACGTGGGAGAAGACCCGAATAACCAAAGACCTACATACAAACACCCGCGAAAACCTGAGAAAACAAATATATATATATATATATATATATATATATATATATATATATATATATATATATATATATATATATATATATATATAATTTTACCAGCTTTTGTAAGGGATCACATTACACCAACATTTTGCTATGCATGTATTTTACTGATATGACTTAAAAAAGGGCAAAGTTAAGGCAGATACAGTTATGGATAAACATAAATTCTACATGGACAAGCGTTAGAGAGTTTGGATTGTTTTTGCTTCCATCATTCTTGGAATTCATTTGGCACCATTACATGGTAAATTATCCATATAATGGCAACCATTTGTCTGAAATGGTATAGGGCAGGGGTCAGCAACCTGCGGCTTTGGAGCCGCATGTGCCTCTTTCACCCCTCTCCTGCGGCTCCCTGTCACTCAAAATACGTGTCACAATTGCCAATGTGCCGGCACACAATTTATTGAGCTTTTCAATAATCATGGATATAATCCAAGAAAAGAAAAGTTTCAGAAGAAAACAAGGTTTAATTCAACTACATATGCTAGTTTTGTTTTTCACTCAAGAAATAGTCCGTCACGGGAAGGGTTTTGTGGCTCCCAGTGTTTTCTTTTCTGTGGGAAACAGGTCCAAATGGCTCTTAGAGTGTTTAAAGTTGCAGACCCCTGGTATAGGGTTTTCTGCTCGAGAAGAGGGTTGGACTAGAATAAGTGTCCCCAACCACTAGGTCAGGGCCACTGCAGCCGGACCACTGTCTGGCACAGATGCGTGCATGTGCAGTTCGACTCAGATAAGTGGTGGGCTAGCACACACACATGCATGCAGTCTGATTCCTGCAAGCAGTGGGCTGCTACGCATACACGCACAGCTGCACTTGCAGTTGAGCTGTGCATTGGCCCACCACTTGCGTGAGTTGAGCTGCAGGCGCACATGTGTGCTCTGGACCACCGCTCATGTGGCCCAGTTCCTTATCTTCCCCCCACCAACTGGGCCACCAAGAAGCAAAGGTTAGAGACCCCTGGATTAGAAGACTTCCAAAGTCCCTTCCAATTCTGTTATTCTGTCATAGAAGCAGGTAATTGAAGAAACTTTGGTCACTGGAGGCAGATGTGAGAAAGCAAGAAAGCCTTAGATAGGATGGGAATTTGCTAGGTAGCAGCACAGGGTTAATAAAATTAAAATAGTTATATTAAGAACAAAATTAGTAAGCCTTCGGCAGCTCTTTAAAATGCTTCTTACGTTTCATTTTTAGTGAACTAAATGATTAAAAAAGACTTCTAAGTTACTAATCCTGAGCATATTTAATAAATCATTTTAATGTTTTGTTTATCTATTTTTTATTCATTCTTCACATTTATATAGCTGCCAATTTCACATATGATATATGTAGCAAAATATTTTATTTCAGCCAACCCACAAAGACAATTCCTACAATTATTGTTTGTCAGCTCTGGTTGCAGGGAATTGTATTTAGAAAGTCAATTAATATAACTGTCTATCCTGGATAAGCTTCCTTCCAGGATAGAGAGAATATTGATGCTTTTGAATTTTGGTGTTGGAGAAGACTCCAGAGGTTATCATGGACAGCCAATAAAAGAAACAAATGGATCATCAAGCAAATCAATGCAGTGTTATCAGGACACAAATAACCAGGCTCAAATTTTCCTACTCTGAACATATCATGTGAAGATCTAATTCTCTGGAAAAGACTATGTAAAGCTGAGAAAGGTGGAAAGAAAAAGAAGAGGACAACCAGCAGTAAGGTGTAGGGACTCAGATAGAGGGGCAATGGGTGCACTGTTGAAGATCTGCAGGACCAAATGAGGGATAGATCATCATGGAGAAAATGTATGTGGTACCTAAGAGTCAACACTGATTTGATGGCACATAAGCAAGCAAGTTTCATCCAAACCTGCTGAAGATACCTTCAAATGTTTGCTATTATGCTTCCCCTCCTTTTCTGGAATCTACTGGATATGTTTTGAAAAGCTCCCTTTCTTCTCATATCCCTCAATGCTGTATTCCTCTAAATACTTTAAATCCTTGTGTATATGTGAAATGTTAATAAATTCAAGAAAAGTGGAAACATTAATAAACAAAGCATGAAATAAAAGGTCATGAACTTTGATGCTGTTTTTTCTTTTTGAGAGATGCACTACTACCTAGTTATAAAATTAGTAAATATGAGTTGTCCTTTGTGGGAACAACAAAAAAAGAAAATGGTAAAATAAGGATATGGAGTGTAATCATAATTGCATTGAATGAACTGAAATACAATATAGGTATTGGTGAACTCACAGTTTTGTTTTTTCTTAACTGGTTCTTTGATCTATTTTTTTTTTAATTTGATTTATATGCCGCCCTTCTCCGAAGACTCAGGGCGGCTTACAATGTGCTCAGCAATAGCCTTCATCCTTTTGTATATTTATACAAAGTCAGCTTATTGCCCCCACAACTGGGTCCTCATTTCACCTACCTTAGAAAGGATGGAAGGCTGAGTCAACCTTGAGCCTTGGCGAGATTCGAACCCTGCAGTAATTGCAGGCAGCTGGTCTTAATAACCAGCTTAATAACAGGGTGCCTTAAACCCCTGTACTACCAAGGCTCTTTGATCTAGTGCAGCCTCTAGCATGCCACCCAAAGTCCAAAGGTGGCCCTCATTTCCTCTAAGTCAGGGGTGTGAAACTGGATTTCTTCGAGGGCTGGATCAGCATTGTAGTTCTCCTCTGTGGGCCAGTGGGGGCGGCAGTGGGGTGGGGTGGGATAGATGCCTCCTGCAGCACTTTGCTGGCCAAAATGGGGCAAGGGGGGTCTGCGCACGGCTCCCCTGCACCTCATTTTCACCCTCCATGGTCTCCTGCAACACTCTGTCAGCCATTTTTGGGCCAGTTTTCTGGCCATTTTCTGGCCTGTTTTGCCATAGTCTCCAGCCAGCACTCTGCCAGCCATTTTTGGGGCCATTTTTGGCCGGCAGAGTGCTGCAGGAGGCCATGGAGGGTGAAAATGAGGTGCTGGGGCCCCTGCACACAGCCCGTTTTAGCTGGCAGAGGCACTGCGGGCTGGTCCTTTGATATTTCCAGGCCGATCCCGCAGGCTGGATTTAAGCATCCTACGGGCCAGATCCAGCCTGCGGGCCTTGAGTTTGACACCCCTGCTCTAAGTTATGAACCCTAAAACAAGAAATCTCTGATTCATATACATTATGGCACAGCATGTCATCTCTATCTGAATGTTCTCCTTTCTAAGGAGAAAACCACTAACAGGAATGGAGAGAATTTGGATTTGTCCAAGCTGAATGAATCTGCCCTTAGTCCAGCACAAATGGACCTTGCTAGTAGTAGAGAATTATCCTTTATAGAGCTACTGTCATATGGTAAAACAGTGGATTGCAGTAGTGACAACAATTCTACCAAACAATGTTTTGAAATAAATCCTACTTTTGATTCCAGCTCTATTTGAGATCCTGATGCATATGTTGATATCACTTTCTGAGGAAGACTCAATGCTGTGAATGCACAAAAACTGGCATCCTTCAAAGTGATTCTTGAAGACATTTTATCCATGGAATGCGCTTACCGCTCCTGTCAGTTCAGAAATGTGTGATCACGCAAGTCAGCCACAGTGATGGATGGATTAGATATTGACAACAACAAACAGTGTAGAGCTGAAGCCAGGGAGCTTTTTGAAACCTGTCTGTCTTATGCCTTTGATTGCATTACTGAGATGCTGCAGTCCTTGAACATAAACAAAACACATCATTTGGGGAAATTAAGAAGTAGCTAGCAGCTTGATAGATTGGGGAAAATAATCTTGTTCTAAATACTTGAAGGTTTAAAAGGAACAAGGAACACAAGCCAAATGAAAATGCTATGTAGTAAAAACATTTATGATCTCAAATGAAGGAATAAATTAAAATACCTCAAACCTGGCCTCCAGCCTGAATTAAATGTGAACTTTTCATTGAGCATCTTCCACTGCAGCACATTCAATTGTTGTTGTTGTTGAGTCGCTAAGTCATATCCAACTGTTCACGACATCATGGACCATAGCACATCAGGTCTTCTGTCCTCCACTGTCTCCTGGAGTTTGCCCAAATTCATATTCATTGGGCACATTCAATTGCAAATCCATAATGGTTCTTTTTTTTTTTTAAATTTGATTTATATGCTGCCCTTTTCCGGAGACTCAGGAAGGGTTTTTTTTGTTTATTTTTAATTTGATTTATATGCCGCCCTTGTCCGGAGACTCAGGGCAGCTTACAATGCGTTAAGCAATAGCCTTCATACTTTTGTATATTTTATACAAAGTCAGTTTATTGCCCCCACAAACTGGGTCCTCAATTTACCTACCTTAGAAAGCATGGAAGGCTGAGTCAACCTTGAGCCTGGTGAGATTCGAACTTACAGTAATTGCAGACAGCTGGTGCTAATCATAATGCTATTAGTCTGCTGAGCCACCAGGCCCTAAGGACAGGTTCTGTCCTTTCTATCAATGCATTCGTTGTTGTTCCCAGGAGTAGTGGGTGAATCTTCATTTTCAATGGAGTATCTTTGGACTCTTCCCCAGAGATGAGTTGAAGTGCTATTCACACATCTCTGGACAGGAAGAAAACTATACCAGCATCTAATGTCCCCATTGCTGATCATTATCCTGCCTCAATAACAATGTCATCAAATGCCCTTGATGTCCTTATTTTCAATGTGCAGAGCAAGGGAAAGATGGAGATTAATGGGTTTCTGTGGTTTTGTTTATCATGCCCTCCCAAATATGAATACCCAGTAGGAACATGAACAATCACTCTCCCACACAATATGGGACTGGGTTGGGATGAAGAGGTGAGTTTGACTGATGGCTAGATCCCTGGTCTAGAGAGCTAATCCCCAGTCTTCCAGGGATCCTTCCGGATGTCCTTCCCATGGTGAATTTTGACTGATGGTTAGATTCCTGGTGTAGAGGGCTGATCCCCAGTCTTCCAGGGATCCTTCTCAAGGTCACTCAGCTGTTCTGTGCCTAAGGTGGAACTATGGTGTTCCACTTTCTAGCCCAAGCCTTAACCCTCACACTAAATCAGTGGTGGGTTTCAGCAGGTTCTGTCCAGTTCTGGAGAACTGGGAGCAGAAATTTTGAGTAGTTCGGAGAGCTGGTAGTAAAAATTCTGACTGGCCCCACCCCCATCTATTCTTTGCCTCCCAAGTCCCAGCTGATCGGGAGGAAATGGGGATTTTGCAGTATCCTTCCCCTGTCACGCCCACCAAGCCGTGTCATGCCCACCAAGCCACGCCCACAGAACTGGTAATAAAAAAATTTGAAACCCACCACTGCACTAAATTAGTTCTCTGTCTTGTCTATAGGATGGGTAAATTAGGTTAAGAATTTTAGATCTATTAATCAATCCACTTGATATGTATAACTCAAAGCTTTGGAACTTATAAAGAGAATTCCTTTTTTTTTTTAAAAAAAATATGTTTTAAAATATACCTATGTGCTACAGTGTCATATTTCTTATTTCTTCCATCAAGAATAATCCACTTTACTTCTAAAAATCCAGGATGTCAATGGAAAAAAAATTTTTTTTCCCTGAAATGTTAGAAGTTGTACATGGCACTGTTACAGGATATTTATCCAAATTGCCTTCAGAAATAAGACGGTGGGGTAGAAACCAATCTCTTCCATCAACATTATATGTAGCATACAGGTGATCTTCGAACTACAATTGGAATGGTTGTAACTCGTGAAGGTTCTAAAATGGGTCGGTCACATGTCTGATCCAATTTTATGACCTTTTTTGTGACCGTTGTTAAGCAAACGTGGTTATAAAATGAATGCTGCAGTCCAGGGGTGGGTTCTAAAATTTTTTACTTCTGGTTCTGTGGGCGTGGCTTATTTTGTGGGCGTGGTTCTATGGTCATGTGACAATTCTTTAGGATTTAGCAGAGGTACTGGTCTACCAGGCTTTTAACTGTTTGCAGAGCTGTACCAGTCTACCCATTTATTTTTGGAGCGTCCCGATATACCCATTTGTTTTTTGAGCGCACTGGTCTACCACCACACTGCCTTTTAACACTGATCAGCTGTAGGGCAGCCCTTTGAAGCCCCGTGGCAAGAGTTTAAACAATTTTTTTCCTTCTAGCCATCAGCTGGGACTCGGGAGGCAGGGAATAGATTGGGGCAAGGCCAAATAAAAGGTAAGAATAACATGGGCGGGGTGGGAGGGCCCAGCTCCCGAACAAAGAGAACCGATTCGGTGATGTCATATCGTGACCGCTACAGGCTCAGCCGAACCAGGAGGAACCCACCACTGTAGTCATTAAGCAACAATGCAAGCTGGTTTTCAGCAAAACTATCATAAAGTGCAGTCATGTGACTGAGGGACACTTAAAATAACCATAAATGTGGTCTAGTTGCTGAACACCTGAGTAACAGTCATGTGATTGTGGTGGAGAATGCGACCATTGGAACTTCAAATCCAGGTCATAAATATCTCCCAGACAGGTCCATTGGAACTTCGACCAGTTGCTAAGTGACCAGTTGTAAGTTGAGGACTAGCCAGATTCACTTAACAACCACACAATTCACTGAACAATTTCAATGATTCAGTTAACAACCATAGCAAATCTTACTTAACAACTGTCTTGTTTAACAATGGACATTTTGGGTTCAGCTGTGGTTGTTAAGTCAAAGATTACATGTACATATGTACTAAACCTCTCACTGAGCCTATCTGTTTGTATCAGTGGTAGGTTGCCCCCGGTTTGCACCAGTTCTATAGAACTGGTAGTAAAACCGGTGGGAGGCTCCGCCCATCGACCACGACGTCATCAAAACGCTTCTGCGCATGCACAGAAGAGCACGCAGCCCCACTGCAAACCGGTAGTAAAGGTAAGTAGAACTCACCCCTGGTTTGCACCTTCAAGTTAGGCCAAAAGGTTCATTACATTTCAACAGTTCCTAAATCAAGGTGCCTAAAATCTCCTAACTTAAATAATGCATAAAAATCTGGGACCCAATACTCCTGTAAAATTGAAATTTCTGTGACGTTCAGGCCAGTTTTATTTGCAAAGTTGTGGCCATTGACGCATTCCCATAGTCATATGATGAAGATTTCTGACACACCGTGCCAGGTTCCCACAAATAAAGTCAATGGGGAAGTTGGCAGGTAGCCAGGAATCAATTACGTTCCCATTATTTTTTTTTTGCCTGCTTGTGGTCATTCTGCTTCTTTGTTTAGATAGGTACATTTTGCACTACAATTATTTTTCAACTTATGAAATATATTCTTCTTAGATGATCATGGGTCTGTCCAACATTGGGTAAAAAAACTATAGTTAGCCAAAAAATAAATGATAATAAAAAAATAAAGGATGATCTAATTTGGCCTAGTTAGTAATAAATATAAAGAAAGCAGGATTCAAATACACAAATCGCATTTTGGATCATCTAAACTGAAACGTGTAATAGTTTCAGAAGGGTAAACTATGTACATTTCATCCATTCTTGCCAAGAAATATTTTTTTCAAATAAAACTTAATTTAAAGATGGTACAAGATACTCCTGTAGTTTTTGATGTACTGTCTCTCAGAGTAGCAAATATTGATTACTGTATACTTCATAAAATTCTTTAAAAAAAAAAAAAGAAATATATATTATTTGTTGAAGCATGAAGCTTCAGATGTCCAAAGTCAGTTTCTGATCAATTCTCACCTCAAAATGAGTGATTTCAAAATCCCTCAAGCTGAGGCCTAAATCAAATATAATGACTGGAGCATGTCATTTATATAAAGACACAGATGCACCAAATGATTTTAGGGATTGCCTAATTCATCTGTGTACAGAAATTGTATTTTGTGCAAGGGGTATTTCTTATGAATAACATTTATTTCCATCTGTAACAATAAACACAATAAACATTGCAAGCATGTAGTGAAAGTGAAAGCTGATTGTCCCGGGTGCTTTATGAAACCATTTTCAGCACATGATGGGATAAGTAACTTTTCCTACATCCCCCATCGTGTGGTCTCAAGATAGAGCAATCAAAGGACCACTTCAGATGAGAGGCAACTTTAAAGCATGCTGAGATGATCACACACAGCCAGACTGGTTTCACCTAAAGCACTGAAAACACATCATTCCCAGACCAGAGTAAAGTCTTCCAAAATTGGGTCAAATCAGTGGTGAAATTCAATTTTTTTTTACTACCGGTTCTGTAGGCGTGGCTTGATGGGCATGGTGTGGCATGGGTTGGTTGGCGTGGCAGGGGAAGGATACTGCAAAAACACCCATTCCCTCCCCACTCCTGGGGGAAGGATATTGCAAAATCTCCATTCCCACCCCACTCTGGGACCAGCCAGAGATAGTATTTGCCGGTTCTTCAAACTACTAGAAATTTCCGATACCAGTTCTCCAGAACCTGTCAGAACCTACTGGATTTTACACCTGGGTCAAATATAGTTAAGTGTAAGTATATTGTGATCAGACCTGTGATTCTTACCAGGCAATATCTCTAATTAAATATAGACAACATTTATCAAAGGATAGGACCTAGCCACATAATCAACTCAACATTTTTCATGTTCAGTTAAGTAGCCTGTATGGACAGGTAAAAACAGTATCTTATCCAGGTTCCCCATTTGGAGAATGCATAGTAATCCTGCTAAGATTTTACACTAGAGTAGTTTATCTTGTTGTTGCATTCATTCTGATGTTAGTCCCTAATTATTTCTTTACTAAAATAATCATATGGAGTCCTGTGTGCCAGTAGATCTCAGAGTAATTTACAATAAGTAAAAATAATGGAAGAACTTGGGAAACTTCACCATCAACATTTCTTAAGACCCATACTTTGGGGTGAATAGCCAAGTCTTTATTTGATGTCAAAAGTTTCTAGGAAGACAGAAGGACAGCTGAAAATGATAAATACGTGGTCAATTCCTTTTTAGTAAGTCAGTGATGCTCATGAGATGAAAATGGGATCTATCTACCATGACAAACAGTCTGCTGGGAGGAAAAAGTTGAGTCTTTGGGTCCTTATTTGTGGGGTACCATGGGGCTTAACATTTTTATCTGTTCTATTTAATGTCTTCATGAAACCCCTGTATCAGGTCATCCATCAACATGAGATCTAATATTAGTGAGCAGATGATACTCAGTTGAACATCTTCATCCTCGGCTGATCAACAACCGGGGCAACATACTAACAATTGTTAGTATGATGCCCCGGTGCCTGGAAGCAGTGAAGATCTGGATGGGGAGGAAGAAGCTTAAACTCAACCCTAACCATAACCCTGTATCAGGGATTTGCCATACGATGGGGCTGTACTACTTCTTCAGATAGAACTGGTACACAATTTGAGGGCACTCTTGAATTTTCACTTTCTGTCCTTGCCCAAAGTTGATTATGATATCTTTCTGAGTTGCCTGGCCAGATTGAGGTTTACTGCTAATATTCTGTGGTGGTTTCAATCTTCCATGTCAAGAAATTCCAGGAAGATAATGTTAAAGAACTACAGGTTGATACTTAAGTCTTTTAGGATTCTATTTTGTCTCCTATGCTGGAGTTTTGGAGATAAATGAGATCAATATATTGAATGATACCCATCTTTCCTGCTTCTCATCTTCTCACCAGGGAAGGTATTTGTAGCCTTGAATATTGTCTCTTGTGGATTTACTTAGTTCTAAAATAGAAAGATATTCCAATCTTAAAAGTTTCTAAGTAGTCTGAGTGAGGGAAACTGAGTTGAAATTAAATCCAACAAGACAGAGATACTACTGATAAGGGAAAAATTGGATTCTGAGATTAGCTATGGATGGAGTTATACATCATGGGAAAGAGCAGGTTCGCAATTTGGTAGCGTTCAATGATCATTAGTTTGACTGGCTTTGCAAGCAATTGTTATAGTAAGGCACATTTTTGCACTATTATGGCTATGGGTTTTAATACAATCTTAATCAGCCAGATTTAGCACTATTTATCTTTGCTTTTGTTTGGCACATAGAATGTGCAAGATGTGTTTGCTCACAACTCACCTGATAAGTAACTCACCTCTTCTGCCAAGATTGTTAATCATTAATTTATTTATTCTAATGTTTAATTTTTATCCACATTCTAATTGCATTAACACTAATTTGTTTACATTTGGTGTTTGCTTTTATTTTAGGAAGACGCTGTGATTATCAAATGGATAGAAAGGCATTTAACTTAAATAAATATAAGTGGGTTTAATTTTTTTTTAAAAAATTAGTTAATATAAACCCAGAGACTGATCTGAATGGCCTTCTTTTCTATGGAACGTCTCAAGCAGTTTGTTACCTTGGCAGTGAGCTTATTTAAAGTACATTGCAAACCATTTCATGACATTATAATGGTATAAATCAAGTGCAAGAATCCATCAATCAAATGAATGGAACTGAAATTCCAGAGTATCTGGAAAATACCAGAAATTAGAAATCTTATGTAATTCTTATCTCTTTGGGTGATAGAAAACTCACAATATTAAACCTAAAACTCGAAATTTTGTGTTTGTGTTTGTATTTGTACACTATCTCTGTTTTTCTGCTCTGTTGTAGGCATTTTTAAAAATTCTCTTAATTGGAAATTTTCAAGGATATGTTCCAGCCACTGTACAGAAGAACACTTAAAAAAAAATTGGCTCTTGTTTTTTCTCTTCATAACATTTTGGACCTGCTTGCCAAAACAACTGTTCCAAACTGAAGAGAATAAAACTGGCATTTTCCCCGTGTACACAACTTTCTAGAATGCTGTGTTCTTAATAGAATAAACTGTTCCACTACAGCAGAAATCACTCAAAGCTGCTGGAAAACTGAGTCTGAGTTTACAATGACTTGCTTGCACTATTTAGATGGGAAAATAAAAACACATTCCCAGTAATCTGCTGACTTTTGCCTACCCTCTCTCCAGCATCAGAGTTGGAAAAAAGAGCCTTGCTAATGATAAAATTCTTCATATGAGTATTTTACACCACAGACAGCAATTCCAGGCCCTCTTTAGAAAAGGAAGATGTGAGATTCTGATTCCTAAAAAGATTTAGCCCTTTTTAGCAGAAGTGAAAGAATGGAAAATTTCTGAACATCAGATATTTCTGACCATTTGAATCTTGTCCTGGTATAGACTTCTTCAGTGCAAACATGGAAGAGATTAGATTGGATCGAATTCCACTTTGTTCACATTTGTCAGAACAGAATTTTGAATCAAACTTTATATAATCTTTTGAACTATAGTTAAATGCAGTTGAACTTTATTTAATTTCTATATAATTTATTGCATAACAGAATGAAAGGGTGGGCTACTTTGTCTGACCATCTTTCTATGGAAATGATAACTATAATGGCTACAATTAGTTATCCACTATTGATGTGATTAGTTATCCTGGTGATTATATAGCTTTAATAAAAACACTTAATTTGAAATACATCTCTGCTCTATGTTTCATCCACCTATGTGGCATAATTGTCTAGTCATCTACCACACATATTTTAAGATTATTCAGAGAGACGTTACCTTCAGATAAAGGGGAAATAATCATTTTGTGCCCCAGATCCAGCAATGTTTGCCTTTATAAAGTTAAAAAAATAGTGGGGGAAATTAGCAGAGCAATTTAATAAAATAAACCATTATATTTTGGAAATAATCTACTTCATCATGTTGTAAACTACCATAGTACAAAAAAATCACCAAATAGCTGGATTATTTAACATGATATTTAACAGGATGAAGATGGTGTTTATAAATAATAATTTATCAATCTAGGGTTACAGAGTCAACTAAACTGATCCGTGTTTGCCCTGGTAAAATTGTGGATTAACAACATATGTCAAAAGCTAAACAGATGCAACTAGATATACTATGAGATGGTTGATTCTAATGACCTTTTAAATATTGTATAGAAATATAGAAAGGGTTGTGGTTAGTCTATACCAACCACAGATAATGTTTCTTTTAAACCTTTCTAGGTTTAAAAGCTGTAGAGGGAATGTAAGATCATCATTTACTTAAGCTTTAATAATATGATTTCAAATATTATTGGTGAAAATATATGTCATATCACATAAGTACATGAAAGAGGGAAGGAACAGCCCCACAGGCAAAAGTGATCCAAGGAGCCAATTAATTAAGTGCTTACAGATAAGTCCCAGATACAATAGTAACTTTATAACTTCTTGCTTATAACTTTTTATAACATCTTGTCCAATGTGGATGAACAGGAAATACCACATTAATAACAGCTTTGAAAAATAATTGTAAAGAGAGAATGAAGGGGCAGGAATAATAATAATAATAATAATAATAATAATAATAATAATAATAATAATAATAATGAAACCATGATAGGGGAATATTACTTTATTCTGAACTAGTTTAAATTGTTAAGCTAGATGGATTTTTTCCTAAGGTACTAAAGAAACAAGCTGATGGTCTGACTAAACCTTTTTTATTATTATTTTTGAAAAAGCCTTGGATAATAAATGAGGTATCAGATGCTTGGAAGGGAGCAGATTTTGTTCCTGTCTTCCAAAAAGTGGGGAAAGGGGTTGTGTATGAGGAGGAAAATTGAGGAAATTACAGGGTCTTCTAACATCCATTTCTGGAAACATACTTGAACAGTTCATAAATATATCAATTTATAAGTACCTGGAAAATAATGCAGTAATTACCAGAAGTCATCAGAGCTTTCTCAAGAAAAAATTGTCTAGAACAACCTTATCTCATTTTTTTAATTGGGTAATGTCCTTAATAGATTGCAGGAATGCCATTGACATAACATATCTTGATTTCAGCCAAACAAGAAGCACATGACCAGTTGATTAGCTAGTTAGTTAAATATGGGCTGGGCAACATAACAATCAGGGAAATCTCTGTAGTCCTTTTTTCTTCTTTTAGCTCATTAAATTAATAAACTCAAGTGTCCTTTATTTTAATCTTTTAATCCAATAACAAGGAGAGCAGAAGCCAGATTTTTGAGATCATTGTTCAAACAGTGGGATCACACGAAAGAAAGAAAGAAAGAAAGAAAGAAAGAAAGAAAGAAAGAAAGAAAGAAAGAAAGAAAGAAAGAGGCACTTACATAACCTAGAAGTTTTCTAAAATATTTTGTTTAAACTTAATGCTGCGCAAGTCTGATGAGATAGTTAGGATCTGTTACGTATTACCAGCATGAAGCTGCAGATTGACAGTTTATAGTCTTAAATCCTCTTGTCTTTTCCATAAATGAGGTACTAAAACAAAGAGTTCATATGTTATGAAATGACTAAGATATGAAGCTTACAATTGTAGTGGAGTTTAAAATAAGCATTTAATGAAATGAAAACTGAGACAAGGATATTTTTACTAATTTCTGAGTAGAGCGTATTTATCACCTCAGTAACTGATTCTCAGATCATTTTTGAGCACCTGATTTCATTATTTCATTTTGTTATTGCAAACTTTATTTACATCTACTCAGACTTTTCAACTGTGCCCAGAACCCAACATCCTCTGAGACAGGCCCTTGAAAACAGCTTGAGATTTCCAGCCTGATTGTTGCAACATAAATTTTGAAGCTTATAAATGGGAAACCGCAGGGCTGAGTATATGATACTTTGTAAAAAAACTAATCAGGTAACGTTTTTCCTCAAATACGTTGGTTAATATTTAGCCAAGCTCTTTTGAAATCCTGAAATATTTCTTTCATTAAAAAGGGGGCTTCAGTTTTCTCAAGATGCTTTCAAATTTTTTAAAATGTATTTTGGTGACTTTATTATGACAAGGTTTCAAGAAGAGAGATGCTATTCTTTGGAACACCTTCCCTTTAGAACATCACTGCGTAACTGATAGGGGAGAAAAGGGAAGATTGAAGAATGGGTCTCCTTACAATGTTCAGACGTTTCCACTCCAAATCCAATACCCAGACATTGTATACCAGCTGATGGACAGAATCTAGTGAGTGTCAAAACCACTGAATGAAACACGAAGCATCCAGAAGTACCTCAGTAAGATGGCACCCAATGGTGGGCTGCTGAATGAATGTCTGAGGCAGCACTAGACATGGAAGATCAAGCAGAGGAAGTGCCATTGCAAGACAAGACCCTACATGGGATGTACCATCAACAGATAGCTGAGGTGGCAGACATTAGGAAATCCTACCAGTGGCTGTACAGGGCTGAACACTGATCATAGCAACACAAGAGATGACTCTAAGTACCAGATATATAGAAGCAGGGGTCTACTATACTAGGTGCAGACTCAAGGTGCAGATTATGCAGAGATGGGAGAGTCCATAGAAGCTCAGATTCAGACAGTACTGGTTAATTAACTAGGCATCATAGTAGTAGAAAAGGACTGAAAGACAACAGTGGTTTGTGTGTGTGTGTGTGTGTGTGTGTTTTGTCTATTTTATCAAATTTCTGTTTTAACATTTATCCTTTTTATGTCCCTGCATTTCTAACTTTTTATTGTCTAACCATTGGTAAAATAAGACCCATGTCAAAAAGAATTCAGTTTCTTCTTTGTCCCTAACAATAAGCATTACTCTATCCATTTCTGCACATTCTAATATTTTCTTAATTACACTCTCATCTGTTGCGATCTCATCACACTTCCATTGTTGAGCATATACAATCTAGCAGCAGTTAATACATGTAAAATAAAGTCTATAGTCCCTTTGTCATATCTTTCTGGCAGAATGCCCAATAAAAATATTTCTGGTTTCATGTCTATATGCTGTTTTATCATTTTTTCCAACCAAGTATGTATTTTTGTCCAGTATTTTTTGGCTTTTGGACATGTCCACCACATATGGTAATATGAACCAGGTATTTGGTTGCATTTCCAACATTTAGCAGATCTATCCTTATTCATTTTTGCCTGTCTTGTTGGTGCAAAATGCCATTTATAGAACATTTTATACAAATGTTCTTTATATACTTGCAGGACCACCTCCTACTGGCCTCCCACCGCCCAGTGTGCTCACATAGGACTGCTCTCCTCCGGGTGCCATCAGCCAGACAATGTCGGCTGCGGATGCCCAGGATGAGGGCGTTCTCTGTGGCTGCACCGACCCTCTGGAACGAGTTACCCACTGGGCTCCGGACGGCCCCTGACCTCCGCTCTTTCTGCAGTGACCTGAAGACATGGCTTTTTCAGCAATCTTCTGATCTGTTTGGGAGCTATAGTTTTAATTTGGGGATTTTAATTGGATTTTTAGCATTATTTATTGTTTTGTTTTATTGCTGTGAGCCGCCCCGAGTCCTTCAGGATAAGGGTGGCATATAAATATTATCAAATAAATAAATAAATAAATAAATAAATAAATAAATAAATAAGCAGTTGACATAGTCAACTTAACATTTCTATTCCACAATTTCTGCCATTTGCCTAGTTCTATTGCATATCCAAAATTTTTAACCCAAACAATCATTGTCTCCTTTACCTGCTCACTTTTAAGTTTGATACCTAATAAGTAACAATATATTTTCTTTATCAGTTTTTCATCCATTCCAGTTAATATCTGGTCCAATTCTGTTAACTCTTTATTGAAACCATACATTTTAGCATCTTCCTCATATTGAGATTGTATCTGCATTTGTGGCCACCATGCATTGTCCATCCCTTGACTACTAAGTTCCTGCTTAGTTTTTAATTCCCCCTTTTCATTCAAAATATCTTTATATCTTACAATTTTTTCCATGTTAATGACATTAGGATGTATCAATGCTTTCATTGTGGAAAGCCAGACTTATATTTTCAAGTAGTGTTGTTCTTTAATTTTAAGACATACTGATAACAGTGCATTTCTAACATAATGTCTTTGAAAGTAACTATGTATCTTATTCTTCCCATACCATAAAAAAGTATGCCAACCTAGTTGAAGGCTGTGTCCTTCTAAAGTTAATAGTCTTTTATGCCTCAAATTGATCCATTCTTTCACCCATGTAAGTACCGAGGCCTGGTAGTACAATTCCCAATCTGGCAGCCCAAAGCCCCCTCTTTTTTTGGAGTCTTGCAACCTTTTGAAACCTATTCTTGCTTTTTCCCTAGTCAAATATAATCTTAATATTATTTTATTTAGTTCTTCAAAATATTCCTCCCCCCAATTTTATTGGAAGTGTTTGGAATAAACATTGGTAAAATATTCATTTTTATAGTAGCTATTCTTCCTGTTAATGACAGTTGCAGATCTTTCCATTTCTCCAAATCTAGTTTAATTTGTCACATCAGTTTCATATAATTGTCCTCTTTAATTATTACATATTTTGCTGTTAATTGTATTCCTAGATACTTCATTTTTTAAACTATCTGTATATATTATTTCCATCAACACTCTTTTTTGTGTTATCTGTGAGATTTTTAACTAAAATCTTTGTCTTGTCTTTATTTATTTTCAATCCTGCAACTTTCCCATATTCTTCTATCTTTCTGATTAACTTTGGTCCAGTTTCTAATGGGTCTTCTAATATAAACACCAAGTCATCTGCAAACACCTGTAGTTTATATTTCTCTTTTTTTATTTCCATTCCTTTTATTTCTTCATCTTGTTGAATATTTCTGGCTAAGACTTCCAGAGTCAGTATAAATAGCAAAGGGGACAGTGGACATCCCTTTTTTAGTATTAAAATTCTCTGTCATGTCCCCATTTACCATCACCCTAGCACAGTGATGGTGAACCTTTTTTCCCTCAAGTGCTAAAAGAGTGCGCGTGCGTGCCAACGCCCATAATTCAATGCTCCCCAAAGGCCCCACCCCCATGTATGTGTGTGCAATCCCCCCTGCTCCCCTGCCCTCGTGCATGCAAGTGTGACCCCCGTTTTGGTGCTAGCAGGTTTCCCTGAAGCCTCCTGTGACAAAAAATGGGGCACAGGGAGTGCTGCACCCCCACCCCCCTGTGCATGTGTGAGCACTCCTGGCAAAGACCAAAAATCAGCTGGTTGGTGGGAGGCACGCAGGCATGTGTGGTGGAGCTGACCTGGGTGTCAGCTCACGTGCCAGCAGAGATGGCTCCGAATGCCACCTGTTTCATAGGTTTGCCGTTAGGGCCCTAGCAGAGTGTTTGTGGTATGTTGCTTTAATCATATTAATAATTTTTTTAAAAATTTTGATTTATATGCCGCCCTTCTCCGGAGACTCAGGGCGGCTTACAATGCGTTAAGCAATAGCCTTCATACTTTTGTATATTTATACAAAGACAGCTTATTGCCCCCACAAACTGGGTCCTCAATTTACCTACCTTAGAAAGGATGGAAGGCTGGGTCAACCTTGAGCCTGGCGAGATTCAAACCTGCAGTAATTGCAGACAGCTGGTGTTAATCACAATGCTATCAGTCTGATGAGCCACCAGGCCCTTCTCTCCCCAAAGTCCATATATTTTAATTGTAATAGCATAAATTGCCAATTAACGTTGTCAAATGCTTTCTGTGCATCTAGGAAAAAAAACACCATTTGTTTTCCAGGGTGTGTTTTATAATACTCCAATGTATTTAAAATCATTCTCATGTTATTTTTAATCTGTCTTTTTGGCAATAATCCATTCTGATCTAAATGTATAAATTCATTTGAAGCATATATTTTGCAGTCCGCATTCAATAGAGATATTGTAATTCTTTATCTGCATTAAGTCTGAGTCGTCTTCCAGTATAAGAGTAATATTTGCTTCCTCCCATGAATTTGGTATTTTTGCTTCTAGCAAAACTTCATTATAGACTTGCAACATCACTGAGCCTATTATATCTTGTAATTGTTTATAAAATTCTGCCAGTAGCCCATCAGGCCCTGGTGTTTTATTATTCTTTTGTCTCTTAATCGCTTCTGTCAATTCCATTATGATTATTCATTCATTCAGCATAGCTTAAACTGATTCAGGTACTTTAGGGAGATCAGATTGTTCCAAATATTGTTGTATTTTATTTTCTATAATTTTCTTCTGATCATACAGTTTCCCATAATACTCTTTTATTATTATTTTTTTGTACTCATTCTGATAATAAAGGATCCCTTTCTCATCTATTAATCGATGTATTATTTTTCTTTCCCTTTCTTTTTTCAGTTTATATGCCAGCCATCTTCCTGGCATATAAGTGTTGATAGATGTACTGTATCAAGTGACAGCAACAGAAAGGTGTTTGAGAAGCTGGAAAAGTACCAGGGGCTGAAGGAGGAACTAGAGAGAATGTGGAAAGTAAAGGTTTAAGTAGCCTTATGGTGGTAGGAGAATTCAGGGCTGTGACTCATAAACTGGGAGAAGGGCTCCAATAGAATTAGGAACAACATTAGAGCTGTCTCTGCTCACCAGAGCTTTGCTCAGCTTTCTGCAATACTAGAAGCAGGAAATATACTATACAGAATCCTCAAACTCCCAGGCATCTGATAGATGATCTGAGATTGATGAGGAAACAGACAAATCATCCAGGGGTGTCAAATTGGCAGCCCGTGAGCCAGATGCATCATGCGCAGGCCACGCCCACCCCAGCTCCACGAATGAGGAAAATATAGCGAAATGTCACATGACAAGCAATGTGATACAGCGAGTTTGACACCCATGACCCACAAGGATGAGAAGGGTAATATATATATATATATATATATATATATATATATATATATATATATATATATATATGTATATGTATATGTTTTCTCAGGTTTTCGCGGGTGTTTGTATGTAGGTCTTTGGTTATTCGGGTCTTCTCCCACGTAAAATTGGAAGTGTCTTGGCGACGTTTCGACGAAGTCTCATTCGTCATCTTCAGGCTGGTGTTCTCGGCTTCGTGCTTCCAGGAGCAATGTGAGATCGCAGCTGTCTCTTCCTTTTAACTGCTAGTGGGGGTGTGAGCTGATTGGGTGGGAACTTGGCTGTGTTCTGATTGGGTGGAGGTGTGTTCTGATTGGTTAGGGGCTTGGCTGTGCTCTGATTGGATGGGGGGTTGGTTGTGCTCTGATTGGCTGGGGGTGTGTTCTGTTTGGGTGGGGGCTTGGTTGTGCTCAGCTTAGTCTGAGTTGCAGGGGGATTTGAGCTGGTGAGCTGCGTTGTTGTTGTTTGGCTTCGTATTTGTGGCCGTGCGAGCTCTTCATGGTGGGTGTCAGTCTGCTTCATGTATGGATTGGAGGGGTTTAAAGTGGCTAATGATGCAGCTGCGGTCTGGCTTCTGGTCCTTGGTCGTGGTCCCTCTTCACCCAAGTACCAATCAAAGAAGCCTTGACAGTTATCCAAAACAAATATAACCCCCCCAAGCACATCTTAGATCTGACCAACCACTGCCTATCCAACACATACTTCATCTATAATGGACAGAAATACAAACAAACAGAAGGAGCACCCATGGGATCACCCCTCTCACCTGTCATTGCCAACCTCTATATGGAATACTTTGAAACCCAAGCTCTAGAAAAATCGGATCACAAACCAAAACTCTGGCTCAGATATGTGGACGACACCTTCATAATCTGGCCACATGGGAAAGAAAAACTGGACAACTTCCTCACACACCTCAACAGCCTACACCCCAAAATACAGTTCACCAGGGAAACAGAAGCTAACAACCAACTTCCCTTCCTGGATGTCTTAGTCTACAGAAAATCCAATGGCTCCCTAGGACACACTATCTACCAGAAGAAAACACACACAAACCGCTATCTGCACGCACTCTCACACCACCACCCTGCCCAGATCAACTCTGTAGCCAAGACACTCATTTCCAGAACAAAACGCTTAGCTGACGAACAACACCTAAAAACCGAACTACACACCCTCACTAACGTACTAACATCCAATGGATTCCAAAGAAATAAGATCACCAACCTAATCCAAAAAGAAACCCCCACTAAAATCCAAGACAGAGAACAAGAAAACGGCAAAGCCCTCCTCCCATACATAAAAGGCACCACAGACAGAATAAGCAAAATCCTCCACAAACATAACATCAAGACAGCATTCTGCACAAACCGAAAAATATCCACCATCCTAAGGAACCCCAAAGACAAAATTGAGTTAGAAAATCAAGGAGTATATGAAATCCCATGCACCGCCTGCCCCACCACATACATCGGACAAACCAACAGACGAATAAGTGCACGCGTAGAAGAACACAAGAACTCAGTCAGAAAAGAAGAACCAACTTCTTCCCTGGTCCAACACCTTAAAGCCACAGGACATGATATTGACTTTAAAAAGACCAGAACTATCGCCAAAACTGAACACTTTAACAACAGAATAATCAGAGAAGCCATCGAGATAGAAAAACGCCCACACAGCATGAACAAACGAGACGATACCTCCCGCCTACCAGCCATTTGGAAACCCGCCCTTATTGACAAACGAGTCCCTAACGCGACGAATGACACCAGACCCACACTCACGAGAGCCACACAGGATGTCACCACCACACATCCACGCAGAAAGCAGACTCAAACCCACACTGATAATGAGCCACGACCAAGGACCAGAAGCCAGACCGCAGCTGCATCATTAGCCACTTTAAACCCCTCCAATCCATACATGAAGCAGACTGACACCCACCATGAAGAGCTCGCACGGCCACAAATACGAAGCCAAACAACAACAACGCAGCTCACCAGCTCAAATCCCCCTGCAACTCAGACTAAGCTGAGCACAACCAAGCCCCCACCCAAACAGAACACACCCCCAGCCAATCAGAGCACAACCAACCCCCCATCCAATCAGAGCACAGCCAAGCCCCTAACCAATCAGAACACACCTCCACCCAATCAGAACACAGCCAAGTTCCCACCCAATCAGCTCACACCCCCACTAGCAGTTAAAAGGAAGAGACAGCTGCGATCTCACATTGCTCCTGGAAGCACGAAGCCGAGAACACCAGCCTGAAGATGACGAATGAGACTTCATCGAAACGTCACCAAGACACTTCCAATTTTACGTGGGAGAAGACCCGAATAACCAAAGACCTACATATATATATATATATATATATATATATATATATATATATATATATATATATATATATATATATATATATATATAATCAGTGACTGTATACCACTCTGTTTGCTGAGCAGTTGCCTATTTAGATTTGAGATTGATTTAACTGATTTTTTTTCTATATCTTGCCTTTGATCTAGAGATCAAGGTAACACATCTAGCACTCGATTTCCAGTTTTTTCCCCCCACAACAATATAGCAGGGTAGGTTACGTTCATAGAGAATAACTGCCTCAAAGTCATTTGGTGGCTTCTTATGGTTGAGGGTGGACTTGATCCTGGTCTCTCAGATCTCAGTCTAATATATAAGTTGCTCCATCAGAGTGGCATTGGGGAACATCTATGAAATCATGACACAAAGCATGTTTCCGCTCTGATTTTTTTTATAGGAAGTATATCACATACTTGCTTTACTTTCTTTTAGCACCAACATTTATGAATGGTTAGAGGTTATATTGAATGTGGCCAGACCCCTTATTAATGGTTTCTTTTCTCTCAAGAATTTTGCTGGTTTAATTATAGTTTTTATCTTTTGGTTATTTCACTATAATTGTTAAATATCCTTGTTTTTTTTTTTCCTTATGCAAATCGGAGTGTAAAGGGAACCAACAAAATAAATCTAGTCAATTTTACATCTGGTTTGGCTTTTATTCATCCCGTATGAGGAAATTTTTTTTTTTAAAAAAACCTCAAGCCTAGCCAATTATTGAAAATGGTGATTAGCTTCCAAAATGGGTCGGCTTTGTTTGATACTTTAATAAACGACTACAGTCATGCAAGTTCAACTTAAACAAGGTAAAATAGAATTTTTTGGTTGTAAGAGATATGCTGTGGATTAAGAAGAAAGGTGTCTCTTTATGTTGATTAGATAACTTCAGCAATCAATGTATGTGTTTCACATTGCCATCTTTCTGGGAATAAATTCCTGCATTTAGCACAGTAATTGTGTTCACGGTTGATAGGGTTATATGTCTTCAGTGTAAGATTTATAATTTGCCAGTGAGGACTGATGCTTTATGACTTGCCAGTTAATACATCTTAGTGGATTTCCTCCCTCGTATCCCTCTCTTTGATTTTTTTTCAGCAGGGCACATTTAAATCATTTACAATATGGGGATGGGATTAGTAGATTTAAAAGCAAGCAAATTACAAATAATGGAATAATAGAATATTATTTTTACTTGGTTGATAGAATTATTTCTCTGCTCTTTTTCTCTGGAATATTTTTTTTATTAGATCCTATCTGAGCACTATCACAGGAGCATATTGTACCCAGGGATAACTGATGTTTGCTTGCTTGCTTATAGGCTGTTTCAGTCAGAATAAACACTGAGCAGCATAAAGTTGTCCTTCGAGATAAAAACATAACAAACGACAAACAACACCATATAGCCTAATCAATAAAATCATCTATATAACAGTTAGGAATAAACATAATCAGCAAGTACACTTAACAATTTCCAATAGCTGAAGGGAAAAAGATAATTTAGTCTGAAGAGTCTGTTTAAATAGTCACGTTTTAATAGAAAAGGGAAGGGGATATTTGCCTGAGAGAATTCTATTCCACAGGAAGGAAACACTGCTAGTGAAGGCTGAAGTTTCTGTCTGTCCAATCAAAAAGTGTGGCTTCTCTTGACAACCCTTTAAAAGAAGGCAATCTACAGATATTCAGCCCTGAATCATGAAGGACTTTAAAAATAATAAGCAATCCTTGAATTGCATATGGAAGTGTCAGGAATAAATGCCTTGCCTCTGACCCAGAGCTAGAGGCAGTAGGGCTGGGCAAGCCAACCCCCAAGGTCCATCCTAACCCAGTAACTCCTCCTTACCTTAGCCATGCCCAGGGGGTACTTAAGGGTCAGCCATGCGGTCCTGCTCCAGTTCCAGCCTTGTACCTGTAATAATAAGATGCCTTGTTAATAAACAGTATCTGATTTGATGAATACCTGCTTGTGGAGTTATTGGGCGCGATCCTTGAACACATTTAACAATATGGTAGCAGAGGATGGTTTAACAGCCCAATCCTAATACTCCATAACATGCAAAGGACCACGACAGACAGGGTGAATACCAGGGCATTCACCAAGAAGATGGCAGAACGGCCTGCCCAACCCAAAGCCACGCAAGGAGAGGCACCCGAGACGAGCGGCCTATTCCACCACCATGCACCTCGGCCAGATGCGACGAGGGGTGGAAGGAACACGAGAGCCCGAAAGGGGAAATGCACGACCTGAAAGGAAAACTTCTGAAACTGATAGATTCGTCTCAGAGCAACACCGACCTCATCGCGGAACTCCGGAGCCTGATCAAAGGCTGTGAAGCAGCGAGTGAGGAAGATGAAGACGAATCCGACTACAGTGACGAAGATGCTGTAAGAGAGGACTGCCCCCACCAAAAACCCACCGAAAAGGCCGAAGGAGACTTCGCGCCTTTTTTGTGGCAGCCATCTTGGGAGGTGACATCACCAAAGATGGCCGACCAACCGCCAATGGATTCCCGAGATTTAAATCTCATGGCGGGAATCGGGGCCTACTCCAAAATAGACGCCCAAAACTACCGAGACAAACGGGAAAGCCCAAAGCCAAAACCTACAGGCCCGTCTACCGAGCCCGAGGTCAACAAAGCCATCGAACTAATCACCGCGGCCCTAGGGGACAAAATGAAGTTACCGGACACTCACCCCGGTGCCAGGACAAAGCGCAAAGGGGATCCTAGCGCAAGGAGGGCCAGCACCGGTACCCACCCAGGGGAGCAGATCGCCATCGCGCAGGCCCAGGGCTACCCAGGACTCCCAGGGAGCCCTCTCATATGAGCGGGGCACCGAAGGCGATGGGACTACTCACCAGACCGACAACCGGGACCAGATCCATGGCCCACGGGGCCATCCACAGGCAGGGTATGTCCATCGGCGGGCAGGGGACTCGGTCCGACACCCGGAGGCAACACCCACGCAAGGCCGGGCCATCCGGGACCATTCGCGGCCCCAGCGGGACTTCCGACCTTCCCCGGTGATCCTCACCGCTTCCCGAGGCTCCAGACGGCGATCCGCGACAATTTCGAGCAAGCGAGGCCGACCAAGGAAGAACCGAAGGCCCATCCGGAAGATTGGGGCCTTCACCCGGGAGCTGCAGAGACGAGCTCCTCACTCCACGGCGGCTGGGAAGGAATGAACCTCACACATGCTCAGTGCTTCCCGGCAAGAGAAACGGAGCGAGACATAGAGCTATACCGATGCAAGCACATAGAAGCAAGTCAGTTCAGACTTGCCACAGTCGTTCCTCTGCCTTATTGTGAGTATCCTTACGTGAGGAACCATGGACAGCGACACAATGAAAGTAATTTAACTTACAATTCAGGGACTTTGCCAAGTGACTTTCCCAAACTAAGGCTAGATGGGGAGAATTTTCTGGACTGGAACCAACAGCTCCAAGTCACCCTGTTGAAGGAAGATCTATTATCACTAGTCACTGACCCCCCAGAAAAACCTGGACTTTTGAATTAGATTGCACCCACCATAAAGCATACTGTATTGTTATTGCTAGCATTACCCCCAGCATTTACCCTAGCATTAGCCACCACTTGACTGCTCTAGAGGTAATACAGAGGATGCACAAACTATTCTACTGCCAAAGCGTAGCAAGCACCACTAGATTATCCAGAGAGTTCTATGCCACCAAACTTAAAGCAGGGACCCCAATGAGCGAGCATTTATTGTCCCTAAACGCCACCAGGGCCCAGCTGACACAAAGGGGGGAGGTCATAAGTGAGAGAACCATGATAAGCATTATTGTAAATTCCCTGGACCCCAGCTGGGACACCTTCATCACGCAGATAGACAACCTAGGGTCAGGGAAACTCTCACTGGAATTACTAACAAGCAAACTCATAGCTGAAGACAGCATCAGGAAAGGCCGCTCATTAAACCGCAGGGAACAAAGACCCAGCAGAAAGACTGAGCCACAGGGTAGGAACCACAGTAACACAGAGTGCTACATATGTGGGTCAAAAAACCACTACAAAAGGGACTGCCCTAGAAACACAGGGGACAGGGACAGGTCACACCGAAGGGACAGACCAGAACAAAGGGCAAGATACACTGGCAGACGCTCACCAGAGGACAGACACAGGCGCAGGGACTCCCCTAGCCCCAGGGACAGGAGAAATCACAGGGACAACTCCAGGGAGAGCCAGACTGGGTCACTGTATGGCCTAGGAGATCAAGAACAGCACAAAGGCCAGGACAGGAAGAAAGGCACATGGCTGCTGGACTCAGGGGCCACAAACCACACCACATATGACCGTAACTTACTAACCTCATTTACAGAAGAAAGTTTTATAATAAAGGTGGCTAACCAGAACAATGTGTAAGTAACAGGGAAAGGCAACGCATACGTGCCAGGGGTAGGAGTAATACAAGGGGTGCTATTAGTGCCAAATATACCCTATAACATCCTTGCCACACTAAAACTAAGCAAGGACAACAATGTCGAGGTGACATTCAAAGAAGGAAAGGCACAGGTAACTAGAGGGGGCAAAAGCATAGGGAAAATAGTGATCAGTGGGGACCTGCCATTCCTCCACCCAGTCAGGGATATGCAGCCCAAAGTAAACAATCACCGGAAGGTAAAACCCGACAACCCAGACAACACAAGTAAGGAAGTAGAGGGGGTTAGCCACACACACACCACTGGTGACTCAAGTGAGCAGGGGACACCCAGGAAAGAAAAGCCAGCGATAGGAAAGCTAATGCATGACAACTGTGCACACCTGTTACACAGAAGACTAGGACACATTAGCTTCCCCGTGGTGCAGAAAATGATGGAATGCTCTGAAGGTGTAAAAATAAAGAATTGTGAGAACTATCTCGAGTGTTCTGTTTGTAAAAGCTCCAAATTAAAAACCAAACCAAGGCCGAAAAAGTCAGTGCGCACAACCAATTCGATCTTCCAACTCATACATATGGACCTAGTGGGGCCACTAAGGCCCTCCATCAAATACAGGAAGAGGTACTTCCTGACCATAGTGGATGATTTCAGCCGCTATGGCTTCTTGTACACACTAAAACACAAGAACGAGGTATTCCAAAAATTTAAGGAATTCTATGCAAGGGTGGAAACACAACATAACACCAAGATCAGACAAATAATGACGGACAGGGGGTCTGAATTTTTGTCAAGCGACTTCTCGCAATGGCTGAAGACATGCGGGATAGTCCACTACACGACTTCTCCGTTCTCCGCCTTTCAAAATGGCATTGTAAAACGAAAAAACGGAACATTGCAGACTATGGTGAGGTGCGCACTAGAGGATGCTGGTTTAGGGCAGCATTTCTGGTCAGAAGCACTCATTTATTCGAATTACACTTTGAACAGGCTATGGTCCAGCGTACTGAATAAGACTCCATACGAGTTGATGTACCAAAGGAAACCACAGGTATCACACATACACATATTCGGGGTCACAGCAGATGTGCACATCCCCAAGCAATTGAGACATAAGGGAGACAGGGTATCCAGAAGGTTGAGGTTCATGGGGTATGAACCAGGGATGAAGGGATACAGATTCATGGACAGCAACAACAGGTTTGTGATATCACGAACAGCTGTCTTCCATGAAAATAACAACTGGTCCAAGATACACCTCAACGAGGTATCCCTTAGCAAGGACGGACCAGGGGATGGCCAAAGGGAGATAAAGCACAACGCAGGAAAGGACACAGAGCAGGAAAAGGGCAAACCCAAGAGACAGGAAATACTAGTGAAGGAGTGGAAGGAGAACCACCCATGCATCAAAGTGGACTCACTCACAGAGAGAGAAGCTAGGTACATGCATGACACTGAGACACCCCCTGCCAGGCCAATCAGGGCAAACAGGGGCAAAGCGTCAGAAAGGTTAGGGGACTACGTGTTATCCCTCCACACTAACCAATTAACCCCCAACATATATGAGGATGTACTGAAGTTACCAGATGGGGAAAGAGCAAAATGGGAACAAGCCATGGAAAGGGAAATGAACAGCCTGAGGGAATTAAACGTATACACTCCCTCTGAAGTCCCAGCAGGCAAAACACCCATAGGCACCAGGTGGGTCTACAAAGTTAAAACACTAGAGGGAAACAAGGTCCTCTACAAGGCTAGACTGGTGGCACAGGGGTTCGCTCAAAAATACCCTGATGATTACACTGAAACATACTCCCCCACAGTCAGGGCTGAGAGCGTAAAGTGTGCGTTGGTAATTGCATCACTACTTGGGCTAGAAGTGCACCAATTCGATGTGCAAACCGCTTATCTGCACGCTGAGCTCGATAAGGAGATATACGTGAAAGCGCCACCTAGCCAAAGCACCAGGAAGGGGGAAACCTGGGTCCTGAACAGAAGCTTGTATGGACTCAAACAATCAGGGAAACACTGGTACGAATGCTTATCCAAAACACTGAAGTCCATGAGGTTTTCAGCCACCTCAGCCGACAACTGCTTTTTCACCAAGAAGTCAGGCAACTCTCTCGAATATATCTTGATATACATGGACGACATACTGTATATTGGTGACCAGGCTAGCAAATGCAATGACTTCGCCAATGAGCTGGGAAAACACTTTTCACTGAAAATATTGGGTAAGGTAGATAAATACTTGGGGGTGCAAATCACAAAAACAGACAAAGGTTTCCAACTATCACAGAAAGACAACATTTTGGAACTGATACATAAATGCAATATGACAAACGCCAAAGGGTGTGAAACGCCAATGCAACCAGACTTCATAAAGGACATGTACAATGAGGCTGAGGCATTCAAAGACAACACATTATACAGATCCACCATAGGCTCTCTATTATACATTGCGAACTGGACAAGGCCAGACATTGCCCTGCCAGTTAACTTGCTATCTCGACATGTAGGTAAACCCACTGTATACCACTGGGAAGCCATCAAAAGGGGATTGAGATATCTAAAGCATAGCGCCGATGCCTGCCTAGCACTAGAGCCCGAGAATACCACAACACCCACACTTACATGTTACGCAGGTGCTGACTGGGCTGGGGACGTGAAAAGCAGGAAGAGCACTTCAGGTTACGTATTCTTCCTCAACAACAGCCCAGTACATTGGTACACGGGCAAACAGGACCTGGTAGCTACATCCACAACAGAGGCCGAATACATATGTTTGTCCAAAGCCGCCAATAACCTGGTCTGGTTTGATGACCTGCTCGCGGACATATGGGCCGAACCCAACTATCCAATTACCATACACGAAGACAACAAAGCCGCAGTGGAAATATCAAAGGCTGAAGCAGTTGGTCAAAGGTTGAGGCATATCGACATAAAATACAAACACGTTAGGCAGTTCGCAAGCATAGGATTCATAAGAGTTATACATTGCGACACCGAAGAACAAACAGCAGACATTCTAACAAAACCATTGCAAAACAAACAGCATACATATCTAACATCAAAAATGGGTGTCCTCTTAAAAATGACACCTCAGGTATGCACCGCCCAAGAACACCTCGGCCAGGCATTTAGAGGGGTTTTTGTCAGGAATAAATGCCTTGCCTCTGACCCAGAGCTAGAGGCAGGGGGGCTGGGTAAGCCAACCCCCAAGGTCCACCCTAACCCAGTAACTCCTCCTTACCTTAGCCACGCCCAGGGGGTACTTAAGGGTCAGCCATGCGGTCCTGCTCCAGTTCCAGCCTTGTACCTGTAATAATAAGATGCCTTGTTAATAAACAGTATCTAATTTGATGAATACCTGCTTGTGGAGTTATTGGGCGCGATCCTTGAACACATTTAACAGGAAGCCAGTTGATAAACAGTTCAGCTCTCCAAACAGCAGTGTAATAGGTGTGAAAATAGCACCCATAACTACTTAAGACTGCTGTTTTCTATACTACCTGCAATTTTTGAATGGTCTGTGAGGCCAGGGCCATTGCAGTTGTTCAGTTGAGACTTAACTAATGTTCCAAGAAGCATTGTAATTAGCACACCGGAGGTGGTATTCAGCAGGTTCTGACTGGTTTTGGAGAACTGGTAGCGGAAATTTTGAGTAGTTCAGAGTGTTGTAGACAAAATAACGGACTGGGCAAGCTCTTCAATGCAGGAAAGAGTTTATTGCGCAAGGTTCAAACAGTCCAAAGACAAGAAAAGGGTCTGAACACCGATGGCTTCTTCTGGCCATGTATTTATACAGTTTAAAGGCAAAATTATTACAGAGAATGATGCATTTCACACGTAGAAGCTACCCTTTAATCTATCTCTAGGAAAGACATAACAGTCCTGTTCCCACAGGCTCAGGTTTCCAGCTCCGGAGCTCAAGACATAATAAAAGGAGATAAGGAGCTCAAAGGCACCTCACAAACAGTAAAGAGGACAGTAAGGAAAGCAGTATTTCTTCTCTAGAATCTACATGACATTTGGGGTGCAATAAACATTAAACAACAGGATGTATCTGTTTAGGGTCAGTTTGCCCTTTTACAATTCTGTACCTACGTCAAATACCGTTTGTCATCTCAGCACCTTGGCACGGAAAAGGCACTTCTGTCTTGACCAAAGATTTGGATTTCTAATATTTGAGTTTTATCCCAATATCGAATCTTAGCCTGGCTCAAGAGAACCGGTAAATACCACCTCTGACTGACCCCACCCCATCTATTCTCTTCCTCCTGAGACCCAGCTGATTGGGAGAAATGGAGATTTTACAGTATCCTTCCCCTGCCATGCCTACCAAGCCACACCCACCAAGCCATGCCCACAGAACAGGTAGTAAAAATTTTTGAATCCCACCACTGTAGCATACCTGATAAATCTGGATGAAGTAGCTTCTACCACCTTCTTCCTGAGCAGTAGCTGTGAATTTAAGAGAACTCTGAAATTATGAGCCAGTTTGATATGGCAGGGAGGGAGGGACGGGGATATGTGACCTCATCCAGATTTAAAGTTGGAATTTATCTGGAAGACATTGCAGGATACATACCTAAAATTTCTGAAATACCTCTTTTTTTTCATCAATTACATATAGTTGCAGAATGTCTATCTTTCTGGTGATCAGCTGTCCATCAGAGCTTACTCAATGATCTTTATATAAGGCTTGTTAAATATTTTCTGTCTGACAAGGAGGCGTGTGGAAGTTGTGAGTTAATTTGGCAGCTGGGGCTCTTGGTGGAAGTTGGAAAGAGGCATTAGTACTGGACCTATGGAACTATTTTTAGGCATTTGTGTTCATTTGTTCTGTTTCATTTCTGTCTCTAAAAAAGAAGGCATAAATTTCAATCTAAAAGAGGCCTGTCAAACTGGCAGCCTGCGGGCTGGATATGTTGTGCACAGGCCACACCCATCCTGGTTCTGCAAAGGCAGAAAATGTTGCAATATGTCACAATCTGGTCCATGATGCGATCAAGTTTGACAGCCGTGATCTAAAACAAGTAAAATAACCCTTGTTATTAATAGTGGGAGAATTTCAGATAATGACATGCCTAACCCCATTCTACAATGAAGTCAAAGCTAAATCAATATCTGAATTAGAACCTTCCTGGTGTCATCTGTCACTTGATGATCCCAATTTCTAATCCAAAGAAAAGGAAAAAAACCCAATATATTTCCTGTACCATTTATATATTATCAACAAAAAGGAAGCATGTAACCAAAGAACTAAATGTAAGCAAGCTTAAAGGCTTTTCAAATGGAATGAGCATGTTGTCATAATGGTAAGGAGGATAGGCTTGACCCTATAGCAGGGGTGTCAAACTTGATTTCATTGAGGGCCATATCAGGGTTGTGTTTGACCTTGGGAGGCCAGGGTAGGCATGGCCAGGGTGGCCGTGGCCATCTTGATATCAGTCATGTCATGGGCACCTGGGGTGGTCCAAGCTCTCTGCCAGTGAAAACGGGCTCCCAAGCTCCGTTTTCAGCTGTGATGGCCTCCTGCAACCCTCTGCCAGCGAAAACAGAGGTTGGGAGGGCTGCAGGCAGCTGTCCTCAACTCCGTTTTTGCTGGTAGAGGCACAGTAGGCTGGTCCTTTACTGTTCCTGCGGGCCAGTTCTAAGCACTCCACGGACCAGATCCAGCCCCTGGGCCTTGAGTTTGACACCCTTTCCCTAAACCAAGGGTCAGCAACCTGTGGCTCTGGAGCCGCATGTGGCTCTTTCATCCCTCTGCTGCAGCTCCCTGTCACCCAGTCGGCTCCACAATTGATAGGGCTTTCGGTTAGGACAGGTAGAGGAAAAAGGATGTTGCGCTAGGAGGAGACTCTATGGTGGGGGGAACTGGACTTCTGGTTGGCTCCAGAATTGAACAGGGGGCTCCTCGTTCGGACCTTTGTGGCTCTTTGAGTATTTAAGGTTGCCTTATACCAATGGCATGGTTATCATGTACAGGAAAATGCAGTTACCTAGGAATGATATCTGTATCAAAAACAGCAGCAAATGGTTTTGCTTGAAAAGGTGATCTGTGCCATCACTGGAAGGGACACTCTGCCTCCCACTTGCTAGGTTACTGTTGTAGCACTATACTGCCTTGATTAGATAAAAGAGCCCACATGCAGAACTGCCAACATCCCAGAATTAGGAGATTAGAAGACAGAGGAGATTAACAAGCAGGGAAACTGTGGGGGAACACTAGTAATTTATTTTTTTATTTGTATGAAGAAGTAATGGGATTTGCTTCCAGACATGATACTGAAGGGTGTAACAAAGCAATAGGTAATTGTAAGCAAGTATTTATTGCTGAGAGTTCTCTATTGCTTAGCTGTGGGAAAGAAAGAGCAGGCTCTTATTGGTTGATGCTTCCCTGTTTGCTCTAGACTTGCATGCATGCAAATATGTCAGTGTTCATAGTAACCTGATATCTGAAAAGTTTCAAAATAGAGAAAGCAGTTTGGATCAGTCTTGAATATGGTTTAAAACTGGATTCAGCTGCTTTGAGGTTGTTCAAACATTTGAATGCTCATGTGTGACTTTATTGCTCTGTTTGCTCCACTGTTTAGGTCGTGTTAATGGGTGACTTCAAGATTAGATTTCACTCTTAGAGGGTTTTAATATGATCTCTGGCAGGGATGGGATGAAGGTTCTGCATCCCTCTTTGCTCTTCTTTACCATCATCCATGGTATCCTCTGGATCAGCTCCTGGGATTTGTGGTGAGCAGCACTGTATTGTGCTGGTTCCCTTCCTTTCTCTGGAATTAATAGCAGTTGTTGGTGGTTGGGGAGGTGAAATTCTGCCCTGGCTCCTTCTTTGTGGGGTTCTGCAGAATTCAGTATACTAGTTGTGCCTGTTAATGGGGAGGCTCTCCTCACAATTACTTACACATTGACCACCTCCCAGGTAGACTATTGCAATGAATGGGACTGCCATTGAAAAGGATTCTGAAACTTCAGCTGGTACAAAATGTCTCCAAAAGAAGTAGATGTTATACCTGTGCTCTGCAAACTGCGTACCTTGCCAGTTTCCTTCCAGGTCCAATTTAAGTTGTTTATTTATTTTATTTATTTATTATTTATTTATTTATTTATTATTGAATTTCTATACCGCCCTTCTCCCTGAGGACTCAGGGCGGTGTACAGCCAGAATTAAAAAGACATGCAAGACAAATATTAAAAAACAATTAAAAGATATATAAATTTGGCCCAATTAAAACTCATTACCAATTAAAATGTTTAAAACATTTAAAACAGTTAAAAATTTCATCTTAAGCCAGCCCGGCTTGTTTAAATAAATGGGTTTTAAGGGCACAACGGAAGGCACTGAGGTCCTGGATTCTGCTTATCTCTGGGGGGAGTTGATTCCAGAGGGTAGGTGCCCCCACAGAGAAGGCTCTCCCCCTGGGGGCCACCAGCCTACACTGTCTGGCTGATGGCACCCTGAGGAGGCCCTCTCTGTGGGAGCACACGGGTCGATGGGAGGTCGTCGGTAGCAGCAGGCGGTCTCGAAGATAGCTAGGCCCTATGCCATGGAGCGCTTTGAAGGTGATAACCAGCACCTTGAAGCACACCCGGAAGACCACCGGGAGCCAGTGCAGCTCGCGCAGGAGCGGTGTTATATGGGAGCGAGTTGTTGGTTTTGACCTTTGAGATCCTTCATGGCATGGGCTACTCAGCTACATCTGCCTGTACCATTAGGTTCAGCAGAAATATGCTACAGATCCTGTCTGCAAAGGAATTCACAGGAGATGGACACATTTTTTTTTCTGTGACTCCTGCCCTGTGGAATATCATTCATCCCAAGGTGACATCGGCCCCATCCCTGACATCCTTTTGGAGGTCCCTCAAAATTGTGGCTGTATTGTCTGTTTTTTATTTTTTTATTTTTAATTTGACTTATATGCCGCCCTTCTCCGGAGACTCAGGGCGGCTTACAATGTGCTCAGCTATCATGATAGCTCCCTTGACTACTCTATCATTGGTAACTTTGACTAATGTTTTTAAGTGTAGAATGTTTTTTAATTATTAGTTTTTCTGGTGTATGTTTATTCTACACCTTTCAGAGTCATGTTCTGTGAGATGGGTAGCTATATAAATGTGATAAATAAGAATGCTTATTTCTACTATTTTGTCAAAGAGGGAAAGACTAGATCCCTGCTAAACTGGGAAAGAGTAGGTCCCAGCTAAATTGGGAAAGACTAGATCCCAGATAAATCTCCTTCTCCTCTACAAACACCCCATTATCTTACAATGTTGCAACAACCTGTGATGCTGAACTAAATTTATCATGGCAAAAGACTTCGCTGCCCCTCCCCAAAAGTTGATGATGTCATAAAATAAGATCCTTTTTTAAAATCCAACTAGCATAATGTTTGGCTGAGAGCATTTATAAACATTTGATCAAGGATGATCAAAGTGGTACCCTCCAGATGGCCATCAAGATCAGTGCCAGAGATTATGGAAGTTGTACGAAACACAAAAGGACACCTACTTGGATAAGTACTATTAAGAACAGATAGTTAGTGTCAATTACAGTGGCAGCTTCCAAAAACTAATTGCATCTGGACTACAGTATTACAGTAAGCCACCTGCCTCTGCCAGCTTCAAGCTCCTTTCCTTTCTTAGCTACCTGAGTTTATTTTCTCCCTTAAGGTGAGCTTATGTATTTCCTCTCTGACTATTTTTCTAAACATAGACATTTTGCCTCCTGCCTTTGCTTCTCTCCTGCTCTTGTCAGTTCTGGCAAACAATAGAAACTTTTGGAGTGTTTTTGTTGTGATGTGAATGGAAAACAGTCAGGTGATCTCATGGGGTCATTCCCAGAGGGCCCTTGAGTGTCTGTTTTTCTGTGGTGGCAGTGGCTGGGTGTATTTTTTTATATTTTTTGTGGAGATTTACTGGAGCAATAAATCTAATGGAATCATGGAGAAAATTTAAGGCAGAGGCTCTCTAGAGATGGGGAGGAGGAAAAACAAGCACAAGGAGTGCAAAAGCAGACATGTAATAGTTGTTCTACTTGCCTTCTCACTGCCTTTTTGGCATGCTTGTCAGAAAACCTCTTACAGCAGAAAGCTGGAAAGAAGAGAATGATGGGAGAGCATATTTTGGATGCTAAAATGGGAGTGTGTAATATTCCATGGCTGTTCGGTTGCACATATTTCTCAGGTTATGGATGATAGACCCTTAAGTAAGCTATTCAGTACCGATGAAGTCACAAGCATGGCACAGTAAATGATACCTTTGCTCGAGGCTAACAATAAGGCAAAGATAACTGTGATGCTTAAAGACACAGTATGTATCATGCCAAAGAAACAATTGTTTTCAGCTCCCTTCTGGCAAGATTTTGCTTGCTGAATCTGATGAAAAGTTTGCAAATCCATAGCCCTAATGTGGCAATCTGCTTCTGTTTATGGTGAAGAAGCTTAAGTGATATCTTAGGATCTGTAAATAACTTGAAATAGTTGTTATTGTCTGCTGCAACATAGGCACCATTTTTTTGGCAACCTAGCAGTCTCCAGATGTGTAAATTTACAGTTTGTGTCATTTCTAATTGTAATCCAAATGAAGTGAGAAAGATCAAATAATCTTTCCCTCTTGTAAATCACTATGAAGGGACACAGTGGCTCAGTGGCTAAGATGCTGAGCTTGTCGATCAAAAGGTTGGCAGTTCAGCGGTTCAAATCCCTAGTACCACGTAATGGGGTGAGCTCCCATTACTTGTCCCAGCTTCTGCCAACCTAGCAGTTCGAAAGCATGTAAAAAATGCAAGTAGAAAAATAGGCACCACATTTGGTGTGAAGGTAACAGCGTTCCATGTGCCTTTGGCATTTAGTCATGCCGGCCACATGACCATGGAGACTTCTTCAGACAGTGCTGGCTCTTCGGCTTTGAAACGGAGATGAGCACCGCCTCCTAGAGTCAGGAACGACTAGCACATATGTGCGAGGGGAACCTTTTGCCTTTTACCTTTATGTCACTATGGCCCATGCTCTGATAATACCTGTTTCCAGTCATGTAATCCAAAGATTGCCTTCATCTTTTCTTCAATGTATAAGTGATATAGGCCTAAATTGCCCTGGCTATACTGAAGCTAATGTTTGGCTGCTTGTTTCAACACTCTCTCAAGGGAGCCTCAAGGTATATAAAATCTATTAAACTTGCTTATGGTAGAGAAAATAGATGTAAGAAACAAACTGTGCCTCCTTCCTCTTTTGGATGTGACTAGGGTCATATCCAGCTCCTAATCCTAATCATCTCAAACTCAAATTGCCCATCTCTACACTGGACCAATTACAAGTTAACAATTACATTACCCTCTGTAATCCAGTCTAAAGAATAGAAGTCTTGCTCTTAGTACAGCCCAATCTCAGAAGGTTTCAGACGTGTTCAGGAAGAAATGATGGGGGAGTGAAACTACTGTTGCTGTCACTCAGCATTGATTAATTGAAGAAATCTACTTAATGGCATGGATGGTCTTATTAAGGACATCACACAGGATGATGGTTGTGACCCATGGCAGAGGCTTGTACAATTGTTCTTTCTTTGAACTGGGTATGGGCAGGAAAAACTTCATACTGAAGTGTGCAGCATAGTAGTCAGATGCTTTTTAGATGGTCTGCATACACACACACACACAGAGCTCAGTCTAGAGTCTAACTGAGGGTCATGATGTGTGCAGTGTGTAAGAAGTTTAATTCTTTTTCATCTTTGTTTCTCATAATTATGGGATCATTACAAAATGCATGCACATCAGACTGAGAATGAGTTGAATTATCTCTATCAGCCCGTAGCTCCTCACTTATTGAAATGACTGCTGGATTTCAACCAGGCAGCCAACAGAGATTTTCTCTTATCTGTGAAATAAATCAGAGTGAAAAATACACTGAGATAACTTGATAAGCCTTTTGTTTGCTATTGCATATGCATGTAATCAATATACTGTGACCTTTTCCACGTACACAGCCGTGCGTCCAGCACTGAACATTTCATATTCATCCAAAATGGATCTGCTTTGGCGGATCACTGCCTGTGTGCTATCGTATCATCCTGTTTTGCCTCCCTGCGCATCGCATAGGATAATAACGTTAAAGAAATTTTGTAGCTTGTGGGGGAAGGTTTAAAAGCATCATACTGAGACTGGGCATTCAGCCAGGGGAAGGGACAGAAGTGAAGTGCTCCTGGAGAATTTCTTTTTTTAGACAATGATTGCTGAAGGGGAAAAGCACGCTGGTTATCACTGTGTTCCTTTGGAAATGAATTAAGTATTTACCAGACTATTAGAAAAATCCTTCAATCTCTTTTCAAAGGAGACTTCTTTTATTTGCATAATGAAATGCAAAACATTGAGGAATTGGGGAAAACAGCAAGAGCTCTGCAAAGTGATTTCAAATCAGTGCTGTTCTTGGTGCACATACATGTATGCATACAGACAGAAATATTCTAAAGTTGTTCTCTTCCATGGGAGTGCTTTTGAAACTATTCGCATAGAGGCTGCTAGCCCAAGAAAAATGTTTATGTCAGAGCAATACCGCCACCCAAAATCTTCATGGATTTCTCAGGAAGAATTCATTAGCTAGATCTGGCAAGAATTAGAAGCTTTCCAAGGCATTTCCTCTATTTTGCAATAGAGCAGTGATGGCTAACCTTTTTGCCATCTCGTGCCAGGAGTAGGGGAGCACGCAGGGGGTTGTGCGAGCATGTGCCCACACCCATAATTCTATGCACCCTGCCGCAGCATATGCGTGCATGACCCCACCGCTGCCCCCACTCCTGGCACGCAATGGCCCAGTGTGCCCATTTTTCTCTCTCCCCAGGCTCCAGAGCCTTTCTAGGAGTCTGGGGAGGGTGAAAATGGCCTTCCCCACCCCCGGAGGCCCTCCGGAGGCCGAAAATGGCTCATTTGCCAACTTCTGGGTGGACTGGAAGTTGACAAACGGCCTCCGGAAGGCCTCCGGGGAGTGGGGGGTGGGGGTGGGGAAGGCTATTTTCGCCCTCCCCAGACTCCTAGAAAAGTTCCGTAGCCTGGGGAGAGAGAAAAATTGGCCTCCCCCCCCAAGGCCCTCTGGAGGCAGGAAACAGACTGCTTCCCTACTTCTGGTGGGCCCAGAAAGCCCGAAAATCAGCTGGCCAGTGCATGCATGGATGCTGGAACTGAGCTCACATGCCCACCGATATGGCTACGCATGCCATAGGTTCACCATCACGGCAATAGAGGCTTAATAGGAACTCATTTGTTTCTAGGAATCCTAGTGTATTTTCCAAGCAATGTCAATTGGAAGTAAAATTCAATTTTTCTTGTGCTCAGGAAATACTATTTATCATGTTTCTGCAGAGAAAAAAAAATGAATCCCCATCTCTCACCCATCTTCATAACTTCATATCCTCACTAATTGTTTAGTGCAGCATCCAAACATTAGTGAAGACTGGTTTTATATCATCTTAATTGATGGCTTGGTGACACTATAAATTACCAATGAAGAAAAGATCTTAGAACCATTCCAATGTTCCATTTATCCCATGCTCCAGCAGGGAATTGTTCCTTCATATTAATGGCTATATCACCGCCTGCAAATTTTCTAAGCCCTGTCTGTCATATTTCCTTTTTAACCGGAGTTGATTTCATATTTAATGCATTCATGGTCATAAGAAAGCTTTTGCTTCTTCACTATCTCTGCTTTGCCATGCCATTAAATCGAAGATGTCTAGCATTTTTCAGTGGATATTTTCTCTTCTTTTTACTGGCTACAGTTCTACAGATGCCTGGAAGGTTATTCCAAGAAGAATATATGATAGATTTGTTTCACTGGGCTTCAAATAAACTGTGATAATTCAATATCTCTTGTTTAACAGTCAGTCTTTTCTCTTTCTGCCTGCATAGTGCACATCCATATCAAGCATACATATTCAATTGAGAAAGATCAGTAAATGATAATTTACACATAGGAATAGTTTTCTGTAATCGCAACATGAGAAAAATGTTTTCTCTCTAGTTATTTTAGCTCTAAGCTAAAATAGAGGCTAGATTTTAATGCCTCATTGAATGTTTTTATAAATCTTCAGCACTTCCAGTCCTTAAGCATCATTTTCCACACACATACTTCCTTCAGAAAGACCCAATAGGATGGAAGATACATAGGCCTGTTAATACTTAGGGAAAATCTATTGAAACCAGTGGGATATTAAGTTACGATAAAATTAGGTATCATTTATCTCAATAATTCTAGCCTATCTAGCATGACTCTTGGAACCTTGGCTTAAAATACAATAAGGGCTCTCATGTTTTTCAATACAGTAATGCTAAGATTTTTTTTTTACCCTGAGGTTCATGAATTCCTTCTCGTTTTTTTTCACGGTTAGTGAAAATATTCAGAGGAATATGTGAATATTTTATTCATGTGCCTGTTTGTTGAATTTAGAGATCACCAAATTGTACACCTTATGGTAGTTTATGCAAATAAAAGCACGGTTATGCATGTATGTGCGAGAGAGCAAAGTTAAAGCCAGTTAACCTACACAGTAATTAAAATGAAAACGTAAGGAAAGCAATGGAATAATCACATGTATTCACTCCAAACATGGACAGCATTAACATTTAAAGGCCCTGGGAAAGGTTCTTTTTTAATTGCTTTGCAGAAAGAGGCCAAAGTCACTGCCAATCTACTCTCCAGCCAAAGGCTATTCCACAAAATAAGGGTCAGCCTAAAGGGTTCCCATCCATATTATCACATGAACAATAAAGGGATGTTCAATATTCCCTACCAGGATGAGTGTATTGAAGGTGGAAGATATATTAAAAATATATCTGTACAGCAGGGGTGAAATGCTCCCGGTTCAGACTGGATCGCCCAATCCGGTAGTGATGGAGGCGGGTGGTTCAGAGAACCGGTAGCAAAAATCCCTGCCCTCCCTCCATGCCCAGCTGACCCACACAATCATCAGAGGCTTTTTTTTTTTAACTTTTAAAAGCATTTTTTCTACAACCTCTTTGGCCGAAAAAATGCTTTTAAAAGTAAAAAAAAAAAGCCTCTGATGATCGCGTGGGTCAGCTGGGATCGTCAAAGGCTTTTAAAAGAAAAAAAACCTCTGCTGATCAGGCAACTCAGCTTGGATCATCAGAGGCATTTAAAAGAAAAAAACCCTTGATAGTACAGTGGTTTAATGCACCCTGTTATTAACACAGCTGCCTGCAATTTCTGCTGGTTCGAATCTCTCCAAGGCTCAAGGTTGACTCAGCCTTCCATCCTTTCTAAGGTAGGTGAAATGAGGACCCAGTTTGTGGGGGCAAAAAGCTGACTTTGTATAAAATATACAAAAGTATGAAGGCTATTGCTTAATGCATTGAAAGCCACCCTGAGTCTCCGGAGAAGGGCGGCATATAAATCAAATTAAAAAAAAAAAAAAGACTCTGACGATCCAAGCTGAGTTGCCTGATCGTCAGAGGCATTTAAAAGAAAAAAAGCCTCTGCCGATCAGGCAACTCAGCTGAGATTGTCAGAACCTTTTGAAAGCATTTTTTTACAACCTCTTCGCTGAAGAGGTTGTAGAAAACATTGTTTTAAAAGAAAAAAAAAAAAAGGGCCACGACCACCCCCACCAAGCCATGCCCACAGAAGCGGTAGTAACAAATTTTAGACTTCACCACTGTTGTACAGATAATCCTCAACTTACAACAGCTCATTTAGTGAGCATTCAAAGTTACACGAGCACTGAAAAAAGTGACTTATGACCATTTTTTATACTTATGACCATTGCATTATCCCTGCAGTCATGTGATCAAATTTGGCCACTTGGCAACTGACTAATATTTAAGATGGTTGCAGTGTCCCAGGTCATGTGATCCCCTTTTGCGACCTTCTGACAAGCCAAATCAATTGGGAAGCCAGTTTCATTTAACAACTGCAGTGATTCACTTAACAACTGTGGCAAAAATGTTGTAAAATGGGGTTTATTTATTTAGCGTATGGCACGTGTTATCCAGGGATCACCAAGGTCGCTGGTTGCCTCTGTGAAAGGAATATTTTCATGTTATCTTTACTTGCGGGGTGCCTGAATGCTGGTAGGCAAATGGGGGAGGCTCCGTTCTTGTCCCTTCTGTGATTTATTCGCTCACAGGAATCGAACTGCCGAGCTGCTGACCTCAGCAGCGCGCAGGCCTAGCATCTTACCACATGAGCCACTGCGGCCCCTGTAAAATGGGGTAAAACTCACTTAACATATGTCTCACTTAGTAACATAAATGTTGGGCTCAATTGTGATGGAAGGTCAAGGACTACCTGTACATATATAATATATCTAATAATCTGTGAATATTTAAAAATATCAGAGCAATATTTGTTGTAAATACATTGAGTAGAATTTGTACAAGAAAAAAAAAATGTTGGGAATGAGGGACTGGAAGAAGGAAAAGAAGCTAACTTGGAGGAATATGTCAACTCCCACTGAAGGAAAACTCATTCTGGATGGCTACCATGAGTATAACAGTCTGGAATTGAGCAGTGTACTGTATTTTACGGAGTATAAGATGCTCCGGACTATAAGACACACTTACCTTTTTTGGGGAGGAAAATAAGAAAAATCTGCCTCTGCCTCCCAGCAAGTTGCCTCCTTGCAGCAAACAACAAAGGCTGAAAATGGGGCACGCGGAGGTGGCAATAGGCGATGGCAATCCCTGCAACCTGAAACAGCTGATTGTAAGAGGCTGATCCAATCGACAATCAGCTGCTTGTGCTAATCAGGTTGTGCTGAAGCTGAAACTAAACGGACTGTTTGCTGCAAGGAGGCAAATTGCTGGGAGGGAAGAGGCCAAAGAATGGGGGCCGGTGGGTGGGTGGGGCTACATTCGGTATATAAGATGCACCTAAAGTTTCATCCTCTTTTGGTGGGGGAGTGTGTCTTATACTCTGAAAAGTATGGTAAGTAAAATGTCAGAATGCTAGCATTCTGAAGAACCACATCCTCACAATACAGTTTTAAGAGTGCCAGTTAAGTTTCAGCATTCCAGCAGCATTTCTAGGGCTCTGAAATCTTATCAAAGAGGAATGATTTAACTCAACTATCTCCCCATATGACCATGACTAATCATGTCCAAAAGGACAAAAGAGAAAAACAAGCACTAGACTTTTCAACACAAGCAGCATATGTTTAAGAACCAGAAACAAAACAAACAATTGAAGAAACAACCCTCCCAAGGCTAAACGGAAAAGGAAGAAAAATCTTCCAGGCTCTCTGATAATATCATCTAAAATTCAAAAGCTAAAATTTCACTTACCGTATTTTTCAGAGTATAAGACGCAATGGAGTATAAGATGCACCTTAGTTTTTGGGGAGGAAAATAAGAAAAAAGCTGATTGGCAGATGGATCGGCCTCCCAGAATAACCCCAATCAGCTGTTCCCAGAGGTAAATTTTAGCACCAGGTTCATTGGTTGTGAGCTCTGTGCCTTGCTTTTTTTTTTGCTTTTTTTTCTGCCTCTGAAACTTCTGAAACTCTGTTTCAGAAAAAAACTTTCTTTTCTGCCTCTGAATGCCCCTGAAACAGAGCTTCAGAGACTCTGAAGCTCTGTTTGGGGCAAGGGTGAAATCTAAAATTTGTTACTACCGGTTCTGTGGGCGTGGCTTAGTGCCAGGGTAATGTGACTGGGTGGGCATGGCCAACTTTTTTTTTTTTACTTTTAAAAGCATTTTTTCTACAACCTCTTCATCTGAAGAGGTTGCAGAAAAAAAATGCTTTTAGAAGCCTCTGACGATCAGACAACTCAGCTGGGATCATCAGAGGCTTTTAAAGGCATTTTTTTTTTCCTACAACTTTTTCTACAAAGCATTTTTTCTTGGCCAAAGAGGTTGTAGGAAAACCCAGCTGAGTCAGCTGGGGTTTCTTACAACCTCTTCGGCCAAAAAAAAAAAAAAATGCTTTGTAGAAAAAGATTGTAGGAAAAAAAAAAATGCTTTTAAAAGCCTCTGATGATCCCAGCTGAGCCATGCAATCATCAGGGGCTTCTATTTTTTAACTTTTAAAAGCATTTTTTCGGCCGAAGAAATTAAAGCATTGTAGAAAAAATGCTTTTAAAAGTAAAAAAAAAACAGGCTCTGTTGATCGCACGGCTCAGCTGGGCATGGGAGGGTGGGGCACAGAGATTTTTGCTACCAGTTCTCCGAACCACCCGCCGCCATTGCTATCAGATCGGGTGATCCGATCTGAACCGGGAGCATTTCACCCCTGGTTTGGGGGCTTTTTTTCTGAAGCTCTGTTTGGGAGCTTTTTTTCTGAAGCTGTGTTTGGGGGCTTCTTTTCTGAAGCTTCATTTCTGATGCTTTTTTCAGCCTCTGAAACCTCCATTTAAGAAGCTGGGTGGGCCTATATTCGGAGTATAAGACACACTCAGATTTTCACCCTCTTTTTTTAGGGAAAAAGGTGTGTCTTATACTCCGAAAGATATGGTACCTCTTTTACTCTTACCAGCCTGCTGCCTAAATCTTGTTTCTCTTTATAGATGATTTGTTTTTGTATCCTGAATGCCCCTTAACAAAGCCTAGCAGGACAATTTGAAGTGTTTGTTTCCTTGACCCAAGAGTAGTAAAAATACTACTTTAAAGACAAATTAAAAGAATTTATCTCTATTTTAAAGACAATTCTTTAGTATAGGTAGATCTACTAAATTTGGACCAAAATTGCCAAAATTCATCTAAACAAAATCATTGGTAATAGATCAAGATGTCAACAATTTCTCTATTTGATGAAACCTAAAAATGAGATCTGAGTTGTCATAGACTGTGACTATAGGAAGAGGGCTCCAGGGCATATACACTATAAGGGATGAAATTTTCATGAAATAAAATAATTGCTCTTGGGGTATTCGTTGGAACTGAAGAACACATCCAAGTAACTTTAAAAGCTGAAGCTAGGAAAAGCTTCTCTGACAGTGGAAAATTCAGTCAGCTGAGAATTAACACATCAAAAGAATGGCATAAATGAAAAAAAAATTGTAAAGCTTTATATTCAGAGTAGGAAAGCTTTGCTTATTTTTGATATATAATGATTGAAAAGACATCACCTTGCCTTGCTTCAGAAGATATTCCTCTCCATAAAATAATTTATATAAAGATTATTATTTTTTTTGCTTTCAACTGTCATCAGTAAGTTAATTTAAGATATTTGATTTTTATTTTTTTTTTACTGTAGAGTTCAATGCTCCAGGAAGGAACATTTCTAAAATTTGTGAAAACAATGAGCTGGAACAAAACAACCACCAGGGAATCACTTGCAACAGAATGATGATTAAAGAATATGGAAATATTTCACTTATCTCCTCTCATATTACCAGATCTTATAAAAAGATGCACAAGAAAGAATACAGTAGAAAAACAGAGCTAGCCCAAACATTTTGCTGCCAGAGGCAAGGATGTCTCTGTTCTCTTCTATTGGATGTTTTTGTTTTCTAATAACTTCAAAGCCAACTGCTCTGGCAACAACATCTTCAGCTAATATTTAGATAATATTCTGTACTACATCTCAGCCCAGACTGACAGCCTAGGACAACTGGAAGCCTCAAAATTGTTACTGAATAATCATGTTTAATAAGACAAAAAGAGAAGATTATTAAATACATGACTGGGCACCAAACATATTAATCACATTTTATTATGATTACATTTATATATACATGACACGTCCTTACGTTATCTACTAAGTTTTGGAGTACGGCTTCTGGCATGTCACTTAGAGGCCAAGGATGGTCCTTGACTCAGAAAAAGTTGTAGGCTGGAAAATGGAGATGAAAAGAATTATCTTCTCCCTTGCTTTGCTAAGTCTTCTTGCATCTCGCTTCTTGCTTAGAGTGTGGCACTTGTTTCATTTTGTTTAGTGGCAAAGCTGTTTGTGAGGCAAAATCAAGAATGCTTCCTCTTTCTTTCTTTCTTTCTTTCTTTCTTTCTTTCTTTCTTTCTTTCTTTCTTTCTTTCTTTCTCTCTCTCTCTCCCTCCCTCCCTCCCTCCCACCCTCCCTCCCTCCCTCCCTCTCTCCGCCTCCCTCCCTTCCTCCTTCCCCCCTCTCTCTCTCGAAACTAAAATAAATGTTATGTATTATGGTCATTTAATTCGGTGGAAAAAATGGGATTTAACTGCATTTGGCACCTTGGAGTACAATATTGTTAAATCATTATATACAGTTCACCATCCTTGTCTTGCTTCATGAATGGGAAGGGCAGTATTTTCTCCACAATACTATATACCAGGGTTGGAACAACAGATGATATTTATTGTCTAAGAACATGAGGAGTTGACACACATTTCTAATTTAATTTCCCCCCAAATGGAGACTTTTGTGCTTTAATTATCTATTTGTTTAGTTTTTCTCCCTTCTTTGTGTGTTAATTTTGCTTTGAGCTACCATAGGTGGACTGAAGAAATCTAGGAAATCAGTTAGTTGTCTTTATCTTTTTGCTGCCATCTACTGCTGATCTGGATTTTTTTGCAGCCCAGATATAACAATCCTAACTTTTCTAGGCCTTGAAGCAGAACAGCAGAGATCAATATTCTATAAATACTTCTAGAGAGAATAGCTTTCGGTGCTCATGTAATGATTGACTAGATCTGTCTTGCCATAAATAGTACAATACACTCATTTGGATTCCTGGAGTCCTATTTGGGGCTGCCACCATCTGAATTGGCTGTTCCTTTACTATCTTAGTAAGCTGGGCAATCATTCCAGAGGGAAAATAGAGCACTGCTATCATTTAGCAAACTGTACTTTGATAAGTAAAGAAACATTGTGAGTAACTTATTTGTCCTTTGAATGTTGTTACACTTCAGAGATTGCTTATTTTGCTTGCATCTGTGATGTGTATTTGAATTATTTTAAGCCTGAGCTCATAAAAGAAACTTTTCCTCCAGCTCTTAAGGATGTGTGTGTGTATGTGTGTGTACTTTGACTAACAACATACGTGCATGGAAGTGCATAGTGGGAAAATCTGACAGACACTAATGAGCTTCCTCGAAAGGGTTTCTATGGTAGTGCTGACTGCTATAGATGCCTGGAACACTGAAAACGTCATTGTCTAACTAGTCAAGGGCACTGTATTTTTAGCTCCTTTAAGCTAAGGGTAACCATTAATGGTATGAAATCTTATGATTCAGGAGGGATGCAAACTAGCAGTAAAATTCCATGGGAAAACCTAGCAAAACCACCACATTTCAGTAAAAATATAAAGGTATTTCTCAAAATGTGCTTGAGATAAAGTTTATAAAATGTAATTGTCTCATACTTGCTTATCCCTGACAATTAAGAGCCGGTCATGATCCAAAGACTTTTTCAACACTTCTAAGAAAACATACAATTCCTGAGGTTGATTTTTTTTTTTTTTTTTGGTGGAAGTGGTGGTGGTAGGGGAAAGGTGTCCATTTAGGTTGTGTAGATTGTAATAAAGATTCAAAATATATCTTCTGAATTATTCGGGCGGTTGGGGGAAGTTTTGAATAAGAAATCTGGGGAAAAAAACATTGTGTTCTTCGATCATAGAGCCAGTAAAAGAGAATATTTGTAGATCAGGGTCGAAATGAGGGGTCCTTGGTGCTCTCTCAGCTTGGTTGTTTTCTTGCAGATGTTTTCATTACTAAAACTAAGTAACATCATCAATGTTACCTAGTTTGGGTAATGAAATGTCAATCATAGAGCACTCCGTATTTTGATCCTATTCCCAATATGACTTCCCTTTTATCATATGTGAAAGAAAGGGAAGAAATTATGTGTATGTTAAATCTCAGGATCAAAATCTCTTGTTTTAAATCTAGCCCCACTCCTGAATTCTCTCTTTTTTTTTGTGACTTATTGGAAACTTTAGATGGATTTTTTTCTGGTAAATTAAAATATTGAGTTGTGTGTCCAATACTTCTTGTCTGGCTGGTGGATTGGATGCCATTGATTAAATGGATTCCTTCTTTCTCCTAAACCATGCATATTCCCCAGATTGCTGTGAATGATTGTCTGGTCCTGTAACAGTAAGGGGAACTCTATGCTTTATGCACCCATTTATAAATTGGGTCAAACTGGCTATACTACTGCCTAAATCATAAGTCTTGAGAAACTTCATAGCAATGTATTCATTTTATTCACATTTTTATTTTGTCAAAGAGAGCACAGCAGTGTAATTACTTTATTGGACTTTTCCTGATCTAAGGCATCAATGTGACCTGTAAGCCATAAGTCAGATGTGTTTAAGCACTTGGTTTTACAGATTAATTTCTCTGGCATTGTTAAAAGCTCTCTGTCTTATAAAGAGATTAAAGGAAACTCGCCACATTCCAAATTAATAATACCCTGCGTTTTGCTTTGTATACTGCTATTACAGAGGGACAGATTATTACAAAAGCCTTGATATATGCTTCTCATTAACAATTAACTTGGTGCAAAGGTTTAGAAATTTGTTCATGACTTCACTTGGGAAGCTGGGTTACTGCTGCTGAGCCTAGCACAATTTAACACGGTTTGCTTCATTCAAGGATGGTCTACCTCAGGGTTTCTCAACCTTGGTAGCTTGAAGATGGGTGGACTTCAACTCCCAGAGCGCTGGCTGGGGGATTCTGGGAGTTGAAGTCCACCCATCTTCAAGCTACCAAGGTTGAGAAATACTGGTCTACCTGCTTCCCATTGCCAGCTCTCCTGGAATGGGGAATGGGAGGGACCCTACTACATGCTGACTTTACATAATTTGCCATAGCAGATGTTCTGTGTTGCATCATGAACATGGTTGAAATCTGGTTGCATCTGTACAGCAGTGGAATGGTTATTACAGAAGATCAGCTTCCTGATCCCCCTGGAGGCCCTGGGGGGGGGCTCTCCAAAATGACCAGTGGGCTTGGCAAAACAACATAGCCATGGAGGGACAGACCCCAAGGGAATGAAGAGCAACAGAAGTTTCCACTGCACAAGTGGAAATCTGTTTCTGTGGAGCAACTATAAGCCAATGAAATTAGAAAAAAAAAATGCTAAACATCATATTATCTACAAAAGCAATGACAAATTAAAAGTATAATACAAGTATAGCTGCAATACCACAAGTTTACCTTTGTCATTTAGGCTACTTACTTTAATCACACATGAATGATGTTGATTGGCATTGAAAAAGTGGGTATAAATTCACTCAGACATTGTACAAAATGCCTGTTTGGGATGAGGCACCATGAATTTAAAACATTTATTTCAAGAAATATACAGAAGATTGCAGCATAAACATTTGTATAGTTTATCCTACCTTCCCATCTCTGCTTCTAAGCATGGACAAAGGGGCATGCATGCTTTTTTGCATTTATAATGCAGTACTAACTCTTTCCTGTTGGTTTTTGCAATATAGGTTAACCAGGGGGAAGGAATTCATTGGCACTGATATTCATACTACACCTGTGAGGAACTGCTGGTGATAACTGGCTAAAGACCTAAAAATGTAAACATGAGAAGACTGTTATGTGCTCGGTCACCAGTTTATATTTAATATTTATGTGCTCTATTTGTTTTTATGTGTTTTTCCCTGTTTTGATTTATAATACTGATTATAAAGTCCTATTGTTTGAATTGGGCAGCCTTATAAATCTTTGAAAAAAATGAGTAAATGAATGAACCAACCAACCAACCAACCAACCAACCAAATCAGCTGCATCCAAAGATGCACCCTTGGCTCCATTGGCCTTAAATCAATCCTCTCAACTGTGTTAATCTGCAGATAGCACAGGATGCTTGTTACCCACCAGGATGAAAAAAACAACAACAACAGTGCAAAACTGGTCTTCCTTGCCATATCATGGCAAAAATAGGGTGTTCCCCATTGTTGAGTTGAACTACTTCCCTTTATGATTAATTCCAACAGACTGTGCTAGCATTAGGATTGTCCCTAGCCTGTGTTAGAATAAGTGGAGAAGCTTCCCATAACAGTAACAGGGGTACTGCTAAGGGACAATTTAAGGCTGCCTCATTGGGAAACAAGATAAAGGTGATACTGACATAATAAATCAGACAAAGAAATCTTGGGACAGGGGAGGCAAAAGGCGTTGTTAGAGAATGTTTGTTCTGTAGTCAGATGCTAATGGGAGTTGAAATCCACACGGCTTAAAGTTGTTAATGTTGAGAAACACTTGTTTAGAGAGTGATGGGTTTTCAGAGGTAGAAAATTTCTTGGTCACGCTTTTAGGTGGGCAGCTATGGGTTAAGGCTGGACTTTAGCGAGAGGTGGGACCATAGCACAATACTATTCAATGAACTATGTTCACTGAACTTTGCACTGAAACCAGATTGAGTGATTGATTGATTTAATGTATTTGTTTGCCCATCTTGCTTTGAAGCGATTCTAGGCAGCTTATAGCATTACAGTTCTCAGTGCAGACTCAATCACAGCTTAGCGCACACCTTCGTAAACTGTACTGCAAAAAGGACAGCAGTGGAATATCAAAAGCTTAAAGACATCCTCGAAATGGTTATTTCCTAAATCAGGAAAAGAAGGAAGAAGTTAAGTGATATCATAGACTTCAATAAATAAATAGGACATTGCTTCCCTCCCCCCCTCATTTATGGGAAACTTCTGGGAAAAGTTATAATGGTGGGCAGAGGCCCTATGCAGGTAGGTTCTGATGCAATTGGCTATTTCTTTGAGGCTCCAGCAGCTCATTCCTGTTGGTGAGCTGTTTGAGCATTTACTATGCTTTTGAATGCATTAAGCAGTCCCAAACTATATGAAGATTAGCTCATTCACACATACATGTCTCTCCCTGAATGTTCACTTCTTTTTGGTTTCGGTGTCAGCTGATGGCATTTATGTGCAAATGGGATGTGTATAGTTGATGCCACAGACCGAGTTACATTTCCTCTCACCTCAGTACAAATTCAGAGGTTTTCAGCTAGATCATTTAGAACTGCCAGTCACTGATGATATAATAATCAAGTGTAAAGAAGCAAAGGTAAGTGTTTGTACTAGTGTGAACCTTATTTGATTTGCTCTGTAATGAGGAAGAAAGGAAAGGGATGTGGTGGCTCAGTGGCTAAGATGCTGAGCATTGAAAGGTCAGCAGTTCAGCGGTTTGAATCCCTAGTGCCGCGTAACGGGGTGAGCTACCATTACTTGTCCCAGCTTCTGCCAACCTAACAGTTCGAAAGCAGGTAAAAAATGCAAGTAGAAAAATAGGGACCACCTTTGGTGGGAAGGTAACAGCATTCCGTGCGCCTTTAGCATTTAGTCATACTGGTCACATGACCACAGAGACGTCTTCAGACAGCACTGGCTCTTCGGCTTTGAAACGGAGATGAGCACCGTCCCCTAGAGTCAGGAAAGACTAGCACATATGTGCGAGGGGAAGCTTTACCTTTAAGGAAGAAAGTTTTTTTTAAAAAATCAACTTTGTTGATTTTGTATAAAGAGTCACTTTGATATAGTATTTAAGATTGCAGGCTAGAAACCAGGAGAGTGTGAGTTCTACTCTCACTTAGGCACAAAGACAGCAGGTGACATTGGGCCAGTCACTCTCTCTCAGCCCTAGTAATAAAGCAATTGTAAACAGCTTCTGAAATCTTGCCAAGAAAACAGCAGGGACCCATTTAGGCAGTTGCCAGGAATCAACACTGACTTAAAGGCACACAGACATGCCCACCAATCTATAGGAAACTGGAGTAGATAGCAAGGTATTTAAATGGATAAGTAGAAAGTAGCAAGCTGCAGAGTTGAATTTACTGTGATGTTGCCAAAGCTTTGCATCCCGGGTTTGCAACATTTGGGAGCTCTTGGGTACATTTGGAATGTATCCTTGACATTTTCTTAATTTGACAAAGGCACAATGGTCAGCTTTCTTGCTATCACCTCTTATGGGGTTTTCAGGATGCTCTTGGTTACTTTAGCTTGCTTATGTTTTTCTAGGAGGTGGCATTTTTCAAACTGTATCCTAGGCTGCTGTCTCCTATCGTTTTTTAAAAATGTCTTAAGAATGCCTCTGGGGCCGATATGTGTCCCTCAGCATTCTCTGAAATAATGATTATGCTTGAGACTGGCATTTTGCTCTGAAGCATTTCAGCCTCCCGTTCCCTTTTTTTAAAGTTAAAATAATCTTTTTCTTTTCTTCCCTCCCTTAAGGGACGAGTGTGCGCACACATTGGGAGCCATAGAAGCTACTTCGGCCTCATGCAATCTAAAGCATCCTAGTAAATTGTACTTAGCATCATTGCAAAGGACAATGGGTGCTCATATGCCATCACTGGGAATGGGGGAAGCAAAATGCACCCAAAAAGAAATGCAACTTTTGCCTTTCTTTGGCTTAGAGAAACTTTTGAAATCAAGTTAATTAAAAGCATCTTATTTAACACCTTGCATTTGATTAATCATCATCTTAAGAATGTGTGAATGAGATTCTGAAGTGTAACAGAGACCGATGAGGCACACACAGCCTTGGTGCGTCTCCATTTCATTAGCAATTCTTTAGTTAATTATACAGAGCATTTTAATTTACTTTAGTAAATTTTCTTTTGGTGGAAACTTTTGGAAGAGATTCACTGAAGAAAATGAACAGAGGTGAAGTGAGTATATTTTATTCAAGTGTTTGATATCAGGCATTTTGTTCAAAATTTAACTGCAGATAATAAGCAGTTCAAGGTTCTAAAGGACTTCAAAACATAAACCACTGCACAAAAGGAAATTGTCAGTTTATGCACAGCTAAATCTTTTCAGCAAAATAACATAATTTGCTCTTGCCAAGGGAAACATGACCACATTTCTGCCATACCAATCCCACAAGGATTTATATCTCTCGGGAATGTGGCACTGAATAAAGCATGAGTACTCAAATGTAGGAAAACATGCTTGCTTTTAGCCAGCTGACTGGAGATAACTCAGGAAAAAAAATCTCTCACATTTTGAAGCCAACATCAGTCCCATTTCTTTAAAAAGTATCTGTTTGAGATTAATCAGTGGCTAATCTCTCCCCAAAACAAATCAAAACTGAAGTAAATCAGTAGAAAACGCCTAGAAAGTTGAAGGTCTCTAAAACTCTAAAATTGACAGTCCAAATAAAGAAAACTGACACCCTCAAGATAGTTTTCATATTTTTTATTTATTTTTCTCAACAGTGTTGATACTTTAAAAGAATAAAGACTAGATTGGAAATGGAATCATGCCTCCAATTTTTCCAGTGCCGCAATGATTCTGATAGGAAGCAAACATGGTTTGAAGTTGAAAGGAAAAGTAGAACTTCTGTGGAAAATATATCCTGAAATTCATGAAACATTTGCTATTCCATCTTATAAGTGTCTTGTTGAAGGCATCTCTCTTCATCCAGGCCTTGTCTATATGAGTGTTACATAACTAATTCTATATTGGTTTTCTTTCTCCTTCTCCCCTTAATGAATATATATTTTACAATTCAGGGATGTTAAACTGGTGGCCCATGGGCCGGATGCATCATGCACAGGCCACGCCCACCCCAGCTCCATGAAAGGGAAAAACATCACAAAAACGTGATGGCAACGGGAGGCGGCAAGTTTGACACCCATGTTTTAATTCATTGTTTAAATTCATGGTCTTTAACACTATTTAAATTATGTTTTTGAAACCTAATTCTATGGAACTGGATCATGTCTGTATATAGGTGTCAAAAAAGTTGTTCTGACTATTGCCTAGCTCCTTTTTTGCATTTGTTGCAGGTGCAACTTATTTGCAACACAAAGAGGCCAGACTTCATATATTTGTTGAATTTTCTGACCCTAGCCAGATGCCTCCATATAGGAAATGGGAGACAGGTATATGAAATAAGTAACTAAAAACAGGACACAAGGATTCAGTGAACAGCAATGCAAACACTGATCTGGTAAAACAAAATTCAACAAAATTTAAATAGGGACTCTTTGCTAAACTAAATTGCTCAAAGCAGTTGAAGAAACACTTTTTGCAGCTTTGAGACAGGGCTAAATGGAAATACTGTAAACTCAACATTATCGGTGCCTAAGGGATTCAGTAATGAAACAAGTTGGATTAAAATGATCATCCCTGTTCCTTGAACGTGGCCAGCTTCCTGTTTTGTTCCAAATCTGTGGCTTATTTTTCCTGTATGGTTCTTGTTGTTTATTTCTGGCAAGAACCTTCTTCTCAAATCCTCTTTACGAGCAATGCAAATGTTACTAACATCACTGTTAGGGAAGGAACTCAGTTAATGTATGGATGATCCCTTAAAAATGGTCATTCTGAATCCACCAATATTTGTTTTCCTTGGAGTAAGCAGGGAATGGTAGGAAAGAATCCTGTCTGTGCTCATCTGAAAGTCATTTGAAAAACTTTCAAGGGCAAGCAATAGTGTGAGGAGCATGTTTTAGATTTCAAAAATGATGGGCCCATGTGAAGGACCAGATCAAAATGAGGAGGGTGAGAGGAAGACCTCAGGAGCCAGTGCTAATTTATGTTAGGGAATGGGAAAAATAACAACTTTCCTCTTTTCCACATCTCCATCCCCTCCCCACTAAAAGAACAATCAGCAGAAATGTGAGGAATCTCAGCATAGGGTGATGGGAGAGGATCTAGAAACTGCTGAGATAGTCAATAGGCAAATTGTTCATCATGTATTGACAGGAGATTAACTGAACAAACCTCCAGACAATAGAGATTGAAGACTTAAAAAGAAAAGCAGGGTGGAAGCTGGAGGCAAGGAGCTCACCAAATGGGATTGGCTGCTCCCCCCCCCCCCGCTCCACACACACACTTAGCACTATCTATTTGTGCCTTTAGAAAGACAGACAAAACAGATGGGTTTTCTTTGCTGATCAAAGTCCTCATATTCCTTTGAAAGGAAAAAAAAAAACCCTAGATGTTTCATTGTAAACAACAGTTAAAGTAAACCCTGCAAAAATAATATGAGGGAAGCCAGGAGGTCTCGTATTTCAAAACATGTCCCCCCAGTGAGTTTTGGGGATGAGGTTAACTATCTGAGCCAATCTGCCTTCTAGTTTAAACCACATTCCTTATTCATTGGGGTATTCTGTCAACATGCTTAGAATTGCTGATTAGTAAAGCAGCCATGAATCTCAGTGGCAAAACATAGACTCTGATTGTGAAATTTGTGATGTTTTTATTGGTTCGTTATATTGCTCAACCAGGTCACTTTCTGTTTGTGTGAAAAACTTGTGGAAAAGCACATGTTTTAGCTAGTGATATTCTTATGCAAAGTACATGTGACATGTTCCATAAAAATAAATATCACGTGTGGTGGGTGAAGAACATTGAAGACAAAATGGAAATTATACTGTAGGCCTATACAATAGTTCTTTTCTTTTAAAAAAAAATCTTGGTAGGCCAGAATATTTTGTGATGCAATTATAATTGAGCTAGAATTGTAGGTTTTGCAAAACAAATAGCTTGTGAGTTTCAGCAATCAACTTGCAGTCATGTACCTTGATTGAATGATATGTCTCTTTCACCCACAATCAGGAAATTAGAATACATTAGACAAAATAAAGAAAAAGTGTTAACTGCCTAGGGTTGAATCCAAACAGGTTGAGTATAGATTATCCACAATGAAATGAATTACATTTAATTTAGTCGTAACTAATTTAAAGTCGTCACTAATTTCAACGTGCCTCCTTGAAGCACAAGCAGGTTTGAATTTAACTCAAAGACCTAACTCCTTTTCTTGGCACAGAATCTGGATTTCATCAAAACAGATTTTAGGATGCAAAACCCTGCTAATAATTCACTCTTGAAAATTTATTTCCTGATTCATAATGCCCTCTCTGAATCTGGAGTAGTTTAATTTGCTTTTATCATCACAGTTGCTTTTAACAGCAGATGCCTCAAATTCTTGACTCCCTAGGACGCTGCAATAATAGGCTTGTTGCTGTTTTTGAAGGAAAATTTTAGAAAGTATGATTATCATCAAAAAAATTATACCATATTGTAATTCTAATAGAGCTTAACTTTTTGTATTGAAGAATGAAAATGAATAGAGTGTACATTAATTTTGACTTTAGTACACTGACATTTAGTACATATTCTAAATTAAAATAAAATAGTACAGTGGTAATATGGAATTTCCGCCTTTTTTAAAAAAAGTGAATGTTCATCTTTTTAGTTTTTAAATTTGTTTATTTCATCCATTTGTATACCACCCTATTCGAAGGAGGTTTGTAAAAAAATATATTAAAGCAATCAATCCATTCATTAAAAATAATTAAAAATACTAGATGTGCCATATTGAGAATATGGAATAGATATAAACTCAAGTTGTGTTTGAAAACACCTTTATAAATCTCAATTTAAGAAGTAAAACATAGAAGAGAATAGGCAAAGATAAATGGTTGACATATTGGGACTTATTGGAAAACTATTAAGGGAAATGTAAAATTAAATCAAGAGAGTAATTAATAGCAAAAGGATATAGCTGTCAATGGTTTTTCCATTTATGGCTATCTGAAAGATTTTAATGGCTAAAAAGACTTATGGAGCAAAGTAAGACAGAATTTGAAATATAATTGTGTACTGATGATGAACATGTATTTGCTAAAATGTGTAATTTTTGTTAAAATTTGAAACAGAAAAAAAACAGATTAAAGAAAATATGATGACTTTTGGTTAATGGGCAAAAATATGATCAAATAGATTTATGTTATGATCTTAAAATATATTTTATAAAACATTTATTTTTACTTATTTATTTTTTTATCTCATTTTATTATTTTTACAAACAATTCAAGGTGGCAAACATAATCAATACCCCTTCTTCCTCCTATTTTCCTCACAACAAAAACCCTGTGAGGTTAGTTGGGTTGAGATAAATTGATCGGCCCAAGGTAAGACTAGAACTCACGTCTCCCTCTTTCTAGCCTGGTACCTTGGCCACTAGACTAAATGGGCTCTTGTTGTATATGATTACCAGAGAAATTATCCAGAATATATAAAAGCATTTCAAATATATTTTGGAAATGTGAACAACATGAAAAGACATTCTAATATGCTTGGTGGACATGTAAAAAAGCTAGAAAAATAGATTCTGATACAGATAATTTTAAAATGAATGTTCAACTGAAGTCAAAAAAAAATTCTTTTAAGACTAATAATGGAAGATTATTTCAATGCATGTTTACCATAATGAGATTATAATGATAAAAGAGAATATTAGTAGCTCAGGGTTAAAATGAGGTGTCCTCGGTGATCTGTGAACTTGGTTGTTTTCTTGCAGAAGTGTCATTACCAAAACTAGGTAATGAGTCTGAACATAATTAGCATCCTATCAAGAGCTGAAAAATGAAGTCTGATTTGATATACTGGTTAACAGTAATAAAACCAGTATAAGGATAATATACTACCTACCTGGAAATGAAAAATCTAGCTCAGATTGGGACAAACTGATGAGGAGAGGGAGAGGGATTGGAATTTTTTCAGTGAAGTCACAAACCTAACTATTCTTGTCAAAGGCAAGCTAAGAATATTAGTTTTATTATAACTAGTTTTATTGTAAGCATAGCTATGCGTAGATTTAAATACAGAGTATTAAGATAAAACAGCTTTATAATATGATGACAGTACTCAATAGAGTATACTGTTGAGAACTCAAATTGCCCTAAGGCATTTATCTGATGCATCAGTAGCTACTTAATGTTTAGTATTTAATAATTTGCATGATTAAAAATTCCTAATTTCATTATAGTTTGGGGAAAGATACTTTACTCAAGCTGAGGGAAAGAGCTGCTCCTGAACTGCTTGAAGTTTTGTACCATACACAGAAATGTCATTACCAAAATATTTTTTCTGCCAGGGTCCATTTAGTTCCTCCATCTACTAATTTCACCATACTAAAACTAATTTTTCAGGGAGAAGCAACAGCAGCAGAAGATCAAATTGCTGGGGTTTAGCTTTCCCTGAATTCTTAGCAGCAACTCAACATAAGAGGACTCAACTCTAAATGGAAGAAGTTGTTCTTGTATTGCTTTTCTTTTTGTTCCTCTGTATCCTATTTCTATTTTAGATAATGCTTTTTTTTTAAAAAAAAATGTATGCCTAAAGTCTGTTGTTTTTCAAATCAGTGAGAAGCACTATTGGCCGAAAAATGAGATAAAAAGGAATGAATCAATGAATCAATACATTTATAGAATCAGCTCTTTCAATAAATAAAACTGTCCCCTAATAAATTTAGACAGTTACTGGATCCACAATGCTTCAAGTGATTAAAGCTGAGATGTTTACTTTTCTCAATGTGAAGGAAAGAAATTGGAAAATATCTGAAGGAAACTGAGAGTAGTACCATGCTATAACTTTCCCATTAACATGAACATTATCTGCAAAGTATTGTCAACTCTGTTGAATTTGAGAGTATATTGGACTCTTCTTTCAAAAAAATAGTTTTAAAGTTATTGAGGATTTCACCCTTTTTTCTTACTGATTATGTGAACATAAGAAATAGTATAGCTATGAAATCCAAGGCTTAAGGCTATCGATATATTTCTGGAATTTATCTAACTCAGTCTCCAAATAATATTAATTCGTCATTACTCACATCTTTTAAAATTAAGTCTTCAGTTGAGGCTCTATTCCAAATATTTACTTAGTAAATGAGTTTGTATACAATAAACAGTCTGAGAATATGAGAACAAGATTTGCTCCTTTTGAAGTACTCCTGAAAAAAAGAGCAAAAAAACCCTCCACCCCCAAACCCCACCCAGAGTATCAACTGAACTGAAGAGTCTATGACTGTAATATCCTGTAAAAATTAGTTGAACATTTGCCATCCCCATGTGACATGACATTGAAATACTCTTTATTTGGTTTTAATAGGCTCATTGTTTTATGGGGTATCTTCCCAGCATTGAAGAAAGTTTTAAAGTACTGCTAGCTTTGAGCCTTCGGAATATATATTAATTTGCATTTATCTTTGTTGTGACAATCAGCTCCATCTCATTAGTAGCTGTGAAGAAGTGGAAAGTGGGAGTGAAATGTAGATCTTTTTCTTTTTTAACACTGTAATAATTAGTAGCTGGTTATGAAACAGCTCACATCGACTAACTGCAGAACAGATAAATCTTTTAACAACAGGAGAAGAAACTGGTGCACATTAGCATATAAGCATATTTACATCAGAATAACTTGTCAGTATGGGAAGATGTGTTTTGCTGATATTACATTGGCCTTGCTATAGATATAATTGTGAAGTTTCAGATGAAGTTAGTTTGAACATTTTGGTCTTGATCTCTATGTGAAAGGGAAGATTATATTTATTGGGTTAATTTTCCCATTGAAGTAGCTGGATGGAAAAGTGCTTAGCATTAACCAAGCATTAACTTTTAGCTTGTTAGTTAACATCTACATAAAGCTGTTGGGAGAAGTATCTGGTGGTTCAGAGCTGGAACTATCAATGTGCTGACAATATTCAACATTATCTGTAACCCCAAACCAGACTGGAAATGCTGTTGCAGTCTTGTCCCAGTGTCTGGGGGCTGTGTGAGTCTGGGTGAGAGAGAACAGGCTAAAGATGAACAATAGGTGGTATATGTGCTGTTTATATATCATAGTTTATCTGTACCCTGTGTTTTGTCTCTAGAATAGAATAAAGCTGGAAGGGACTTTGGAGGTCTTGTAGGTCTTGCTCAAGTAGGAGAACCATCTCAGACAAGCAACTGTCCAGTCTCTTCTTAAAATCCTCCAGTGATGGAGCACCCACGATTTCTGAAGACAAGCTGTTCCACTAGTTAATTGTCCTTACTGTTAGGAAGTTGCTCCTTAATTCCAGGTTGCTTCTCTCTTTGATCAGTTTCCAAACATTATTTCTTGTCCTGCTCTCTGGTGCTTTGGAGAATAATTGGACCCCCTTTGGACAGGGACTCTGGACAGGGACAAAACTTTGCCCTGTTCCTGAAGGTCCATGATTTGAGGTTCACATGGATTCATGGCTCCTAGTGGATCAGCAGGTAGAGGATTTTTCCCAGTTTTGATTGGTATAGCAGTGGTGGGCTATTTGGGACAGGAGGAACTAATTATAGTGACTCACAGCCTTTTCACCATGCATTTAGATGAAGGTTGGAAAACCACAATATTAAAAACCAAATCTAGCCTGCCTAATTATATGGCCTATACGTGGATTAGTGGCAGATAGTCTGACCTTCATCTCAGTCAAACTTCAAGGGCAAGGAGCAGGGATTGAGGATGGGTGTACTGGGTGACTGTGGTAACCTATTAACAGCTTCCTTGTTGGCAAAAAGACATAGTTGTGCTTTTTGGCCTGCAGACCTGGCAGCCATGATTGTGGTAGCAAAGGAGGGATAGGATCTGGCCTTTTAGTAAAAAAGTTCACCAAACACTGACTTAGATTACTGCAATGAGCAGTAATGGGGCTATCTTTAAAGACCATTTAAGAATCTTCAGGTTGAAAAATGAGATGGCTTAGTGATCGTGGATGGACATATATTGAATCTGTAGCTGACAGATACATTGAAAATACTGGTTTTAATCCATAAAAACCCTTTTAGCTTATACCAGATTTCCTACTTGAGTTGGCCTGGCCAGTTTCATCCTGCTGGGAGAAGGAGCTGGCTGTTCCCATTTCTGGTAGCTAAGAGGGCTGATGTCCAGAAATATTGTCTTTCGGTGATGAAGCCACTCCTCTGGAATGACTCCCCACTGCAAGTTTGTCTCTTTCCAACATAATTTGCCTTCTGGAAAAAGTTGAAAACAAAGCTTTCCTAAGGGCTTTGCATATTGACACCATGTATTTATTCTTTGTGGGGGTGAAGCACACACAATATACTTAAGAATATCTTATAAATACAATTACATTTTATTATGTTTGCTTATATTTATGAGCATCTGAGAGTCTTGTGATTGTGGCAGGATGCATACTTGATGAAAAAGAGATAAAAGGAACTAATGTATAAATTTTATTCTTAATTAATAAAATGAGATTACTTGTATTCAGCTAAATGTCCTTGTGAAACAACTCAGCATTCTCTATAAGCATCTGCATAAGATAGTGAATACCGACTTGTTACTGACACTATGGAGAATTTTGTTTTTTTCCTGGTTAAATATGAACTTGGAGTTTACTTTGGTCAATATTTGTCAGATCGATATATTTTAACATTGACTTCAATGATGTCAATCATGTCTGTAAAGTTATTCTTCAACAACATATGTTGTTCTAGTCACCTTTATATTTTTATTCATTTTCATAGATTTGAAAGCAGATTATTTTTTGCAAATGCAAAATTTTCCCCTCTTTTTCTATGTCATGATCAAATCTGATCAGCCTTTGGACAGCTTGTTGATTTCAACAGAGCATTCAAAGTATTCAGAGCTAAGCAAGTGCACCTATTAAAATGAATCAATTGCAAAGGACTAAATTTCTCTGGATCATGCATTCAGTTGCTTTGATTTAATTTATTATTTTCTCCCCACTGATTTCAAGAGACATAAAACAATATGCAATATATTTTGTTTTTATAAAATCGAAAAAAGTTAATCTGTATTAAATGCTTTAGGTTAAGTTGGGTGAATAAGGACGCAGCAAGCCAGGCAGTGAGTGACAACAGCTCTTTATTGTAGGGTGAAAACCCAGCAACTGACCAGGGAAAATAGCTCCCTTTATATACCTTGCAACTGTGGTGGTCAGCCAATCAGCTGACGGTCAGTTAATTCAAACTGCCCGCCCAAATCTACATACATAACACTTTAAGTATCTCATTGTACACTATTTTATACCTTTCTTTCTCACCTAAGAAAAAGCTGCATATCATTAATATCTGCTTTATTATAAAAAGATCTAATAAATAAATAAATAATCAGTTTAAATGATGGACTATACCAAACATTTCACAATAGATTTGCATAGGCTTTGCTTTATTTTCTCCTGCATAGGTTCTGTAAGTGCTTCAGAGGATAGTTATAGAAGTCCTGAGCAGGTATACCTAGTATTGGGGTAGAAGAAAAGGAGGTTAAAAGTGGAACTGAAAAGGTATTCCACCAACAATTTGAAAAATGGACAACTTCAGATAAAACTTGATAAGTGAATAAATGAAGTGATTGTTGAAACGAGAGAATCAACCTTAGAACTAAGGAGAAATTTTCTGACTTTTGGAATAATTAATCAGTAGAACAACTTGCCTCCAGTAGTTGTGGTGCTCCAATATCGAAAGTTTTTAAGAAGAGATTGGACAACCATTTGTCTGAAATGGTATAGGCAGTTCAGCCAGTTCGCACCTATTCGGGAGAACCGGTTGTTAACTTTCTAAACAGTTCAGAGAACTGGTTGTTGGAAGAAATCTTATTTTGTTTTTTTCCACTTTACAGGGCTAATCCTGTAAGGAAGGCAGGAAGGAAACATTCTGGTGTTGTTTCTAGCCTAATCTTTATTGCCCTGCTTACAGAAACTGCCTCTCTGGTTAACCCGTATTACATTGTAACAGCTAAGACGAAGCGCCCACCGACCTGAGTGACGTTGAGTTGGCCACGCCCACACGGTCACATGACCACCGAGCCACACCTATCCAGCTGGTCACTAGGACAGAGAACTGATTGTTAAATTATTTGAATCCCACCACTGGGTATAAGGTTTCCTGCCTGAGCAGGGGGTTGGACTAGAATACCTCCAAAATCCCTTTCAACTCTGTTATTCTGAACTGAGACTTTTGGCTTAACATATCCATTTGACCTCGTTTGAAAGTTTGCTTAAATACACTGCTTCCATTCAGGATTGAGGAATACGTAGGATCCTAAACTGAAAATCACAATGAGGTTAATAAGACTGCGGTTGAAATTGCTGAGAGCTGAATCATCTGCTACTTTGTGGATTATTTTTCCAATCCATTTTTATTGCTGTTATTGCTACATTTGAGAAATGATAACCAAATAGGGTATTTTTATGCAAGCCTATATGTTCTTATTTGGAAGTAAGTGCTTCTTGATGGCATACTATACTGTATATGCATGCATTCATATATATCATATTACTTCATTTTGTGATAAATATTTTTATGCAGAGTATGGAAAAGGAGTGAGAAATATTAACCACAAAAAGGAAACATAGCTCAAGTTACATATAATCTATACAACAATTGTTTTCATTGTTCTTTGCTTCCTTGGGCTAATTCTTTGTAACTTTCATTTTCTTTATATACACTTTATACTAGGGGTCCCTAACCCCTGGGCTGTGACCGTGGCCTATTCAGAACTGGGCTGCATCAGTGGCTGGCCAGAGTGGGCATGCATGTGCATGCAGTGGTTGAAACAATGGTTGAAAACTAATCAAAGAGAGAGAAGCAACCTGGAATTAAGGAGAAACTTCCTAACAGTGAGGACAATTAACCAGTGGAACAAACTTGCCTTCAGAAATTGTGGGCACTTCTTTTAAGAAGAGACTAGACAGTCACTTGTCTGAAATGGTAAGGTCAGTGATGGCTAACCTTTTCTGGACCGAGTGCCCAAACCGCACATGCATGTGCCCAAACCCCCCCCAAATGCAATGCATGTGTGCCCCTGTACATGCATCCCACCTCCCTGAGCATGCACACCCCACCCTGGTATGTGCCATGCCCCCCACATGGACATGCAACCCCCCACATGCACCCCGCACATGCACAGCAGAGACATGAAGACCAGCTGGCTAGCAGGAGGCACTCGCACATGCGTGGTGGAGGTGAACTGGGGTGACGGCTTGTGTGCTATCAGAGAGGGCACTGCGTGCCACCTCTAACATGTGTGCCATAGGTTTGCCAACACGGGTATAGGTTCTCCTGCTTGAGCAGGGGGCTGGACTAGAAGACCTCCAAGGTCCCTTCCAGCTGTACTGTACTGTATTGTATTGTATTGTATTGTATTGTGTTGTGTTGTGTTGCATTGCGTTGCGTTGCGTTCTGTTCTGTTCTGTTCTACTCTACTCTACTCTACTCTACTCTACTCTACTCTACTCTATTCTATTCTATTCTATTCTATTCTATTCTATTCTATTCTATTCTTTGTTGGGCCAGTGGGCACTCACATGTGTGTGTTGAGCTGTGTGTGTGCTAGTCCCCCACCAAGCTGGGCTACCAAACCACAAAGGTTGGGGACCACTACTTTATACAATAGCTTTCTCTCGTCCCTATTTTTAATTTTCTCCTTATCCCTCACCTCCTTTACTTTGTGTTTTCATCAAGCATTCTTTTGATACTAGACTTCTCACTCTTTTCTGGCACTTTATAACATAATTCTTTTGTTGAAAGTATTTTATTTATTTATTTATTTATTTATTTATTTATTTATTTATTTATTTATTTATTTATTCAAATTTCTATACCGCCCTTCTCCTTTCGGACTCAGGGCGGTGAACAGCCAGATAAAAAACATTTATACAAACATTTATTTTATACATTGTCTTCCTTATGTTCATTTTCCATTAATCCTGTTAGAACATTAATCTGGTTTCTAATACTTTTCATACAGAACTCATATTTTCTCTTCCTGTAAGTGTAACTGATCTACTTGAGCTCTTTCACTTCTTCCTTTTCATTCTATTTTCTCCTAATGTCTAATCTGGTCATTACTAAGTAATCCCTCTATCTCACGTTTGAACTTTTCAGCACCCTTGTATCTTTCACTAATTCTCAATCTTTCATCATAAATAATCCAAACAATCATGATTTTATGTTTATATTCAGTACTAAGAAATCACGATTCTCAATCATTATGAACAGCTCAGTAACTTTTTCCAAACACTCGTCCTCTCATCGTTTCATGTCAATTAGCAAAACATCCCCCTCCAGATAGCACATGTATTTCTGGTTCTTCTGCTATCATCATTCACAGGAACATAGCATGCAACTATCATTACGATATGAATTCCTACTTCATATAAGCATAAATATAGGCATACTAGTCAAAATGAAAGCAATTCATACTATCTGATATACTTTTTTGCTGTTTCATTCACAAATTAAACCTACTTCGTAATTTCCCTGAAAATATTCATCACATCTAACTGATGACATCAGGCCATCTTCACTTAAATATATTCATTCTTTCAACTTTCTCTTAACTTCAGGGACACACAACATATTTTTCTCTATGATGTTGCATGGGTTTGTTTTAGCATTACTCCTCTTACATTCCACATCACAATCTTTCTCAAGCCTTGGGCATCACTAGGCAAACTAATAGAGGAGACAACCATAGTTTTGATTCATCATAATCTTCACAAATTATCTTCTAATAATATAGAGAACTGGTAGCCTAGGTTACCAGCCTTAATCACACTGGTGCCATATGGAGGATTTCCTCCTAACAAGAGAATCTCAGTCACTTTGGTCATATTTTGGACAGTGTGATATAACTGAAATCAAATCCCAGTTTTATACCAAGCATGCTAAAGTATTCTATGCAGGTTAGAATATTTAATTTAAGGATTATCTTGCGGTTCAATATACTGTTGCCCATATCCTACCAGTTAAGAGAGAGATGTAGTGTATTACTTCCATTCAGATATTTTGTTTTCAAGTACATATGTATAATGTATGTAATTGTCTGGTAAAGGCTCTCTGTCAAGTGAGCTTAAGCAGTAGTTACAATTTAGTGGAATTATGGCGAAACGTGAACACCTATAATATATATAAAAAAGCAGAGGTGAAATGCTCCCGGTTCGGACTGGATCGCCCAATGGAGGCGGGTGGTTCGGAGAACCGGTAGCAAAAATCCCTGCCCCCCCCCCATGCCCAGCTGTGTTGCACAATCATCAAAGGCTTTTTTTTTTTACTTTTAAAAGCATTTTTTCTTCAACTTTGGCCGAAAAAATGCTTTTAAAAGTAAAAAAAAAAGCCTCTGATGATCGCGCGGTTTGTCAAAGGCATTTAAAAGAAAAAAAACCCCTTGTTTTCTTTTAAATGCTCTGACGATCCCAGCTGAGTTCCCTGATTGGCAGAGGCTTTTTTTAAAAAGCCTCTGCCGATCAGGGAACTCATCTTGGATCCTCAGAGCCTTTTGAAAACGTTTTTTTACAACCTCTTAGCCGAAGAAAAAATGGTTTTAAAAGTAAAAAAAAAAAAAATTGGCCACGCCCACCCAGTCACATTACCCCCCCACCAAGCCACGCCCACAGAACCAGTAGTAACAAATTTTAGATTTCACCCCTGTAAAAAAGGTAATAAATGAAATTTCAGCTCTGAAGAAAAAAAGTAAAGGTTAAGAAGAGACTTAGAAGAATCCCATGTTGATTCTGCATAGTATAAGAGAGAGAGAGTTTCTGTCAGGCTTTCAAGATTCTGTTTTTACACCCTATAACCCTAAAGTAGCCACTGAGTAGTCTATTTTCTGACTTGGCCTACCTCAAAGGACTGAGACTACCTCAGTTAAGCACTCCCCTCCCCTCCCCCCCACTTCTGGAAGCCTAGTGTCTTCCCCACACATGCTAACACATCTTTCAAGCAATTTACTAGCTTTATTTTAAGTCCCTGAAATATATTGCCACAGTGGTGTTAACACATTTTTTTTATTTTAATACATTTTACTCCTGCTCTTTTTTACTTAATCAATTTATTGGACTATGGCAGCTTCTGTCTGATCATATTATTGCTTTAAACCCTTTTGCAACTTATTCATAGAAGTCCTATAATTAATAGAAATTGTATTGACAAATTAAAAATACACAATAAACAAATAAATATATGAGCTTAAAAAAATCATTTTAGAAGGTTGTATGGTGACTCCCCGGTCATGCTAAATATCTCATCACATTATATGAAATTCAGCTGAAAGTGAGCTTTATCTCCTGATGTGTGAATAGAGCCGTCAAAATCTCCGACAAAACTAGAACAATTTTTATCTCTATTTCCATTTTTGATGTTTGGCTTGCTTCTTCAGGCTCCTTCATTATTCCTCTGGAACTTGAGAGAATTGTGTTGACAGTGAAAAATATCCCTGCATAATATAGTGCTTCACTGCAATACATTACACTGAATTGGGGGTATGCATTATGTAAAACATGGAAGAAAAAAAAAAGGAAATGCAAGGAATAATACTACATTGATTGCAACAGAAGTGCAAGTATTTTCAAAAAGATTTTTGATTGGTGGGCTCGTAGTGGGATAAAATGCTCCTGGCAAGGATTTTTTGTTTGTTTGCTTTCAAAAAGGAAACAACTCTCTATATCAGTGATGGCTAATCTTTTTGCCATTGCGTGCCAAAAGTGCGGGTAGTGGGGGGGGGGGACTGCATGCGCGCATGCTCACACCCATAATTAAATGCACCCCGTCCCTCCACGCATGCACACATGACCCTCCCGCTCTCCCGTGCTTTTGGCACACGATGGCACGGTGGGCCCGGTAGGCCCATTTTTTGCCTTCCCCAGGCTCCACAGCTTTTCTAGGAGCCTAGGAAGGCGAAAAAGCCTTCCCCTCCACCCCCGGAGGCCCTCCGGAGGCCCTCCAGAGGCCTGGAAACACCACGTTTCCCGACTTCCAGTGGGCCTGGAAGGCCCGAAAATCAGCTGGCCAGCACGCACATACGTGCTGGACTGAGGTAGGGCAACGCTCGCGTGCCCACAGATATGACTTCATGTGCCACCTGTGGCACCCGTGCCATAGGTTCGCCATCATGGCTCTATATGTTTGTGAGATAGCAAGAAATTAACGAAGTTTGCAATGCAGTTAAAAGAAAGAGCTGAAATCTTTCAGAAAGGTTGCTGAATAACAATTGGGATCACAATCCTAAAGAGAGGAATCTGAGATTAAATGATGAGATTTTGAGATTTAGCAGTTGGTAAAACTGACTATACCACCAGAATATCCCCCTTTTAAAATAATATTATTAAACAATTTAAACACTCCTCCAGAAGTTAAATTAAATGTCAAAGAAGCATTTAATAGGACCAGATAAATACTTAGGAGGGGAGATGGTATATTTAATTTTGTCTAGATTTTCTGTCATTTAATTTAAAGAATTAATATTATTCCACATGCTGAAAGACTGGACATGTTTAGCACTATGCCTCATTTAGTAGAACTACTGATATCTCTAGATGCAGATTGCTGGCATTGCTAAGTAGAATTTCCCTTTCCAAATTTTCTGTCATATGTTATGGTGACCATATGTCAAAGGGGATATAATCTTCTGTTTGAAGAGATTCTCTGTCTTAGGGGATGTTCATTCAGGATGATATTATTCTATGAGCAGCTGAAATATCCTTCTGCAATTCACAAAGTCACGGAACAGAATCAAACTATAACACTCTTATAAATCAATAGGGAATCAAATTCAGGAAGTCTTGCAAACAAATAAGGTCTGGAGCTGAAGATGAAATCAAAGAGTCAAACTAGGGTCAAAGAACTTTACCAATTTAAGAGCCAAAATATCAAAACAGAGTCAAGTATCAAGAGTAATTAGATTACCAGTAAAGAATTTATGAGCCAAGTACTCTAGTCAACTAGAGCAGGTTATGACTTTGTTTCAGTCACTAACTGTATCTCAATTAGAAATGTTTAACATCAGAATGTTGCTGCTCACTATCTTAATTATTTCTCAGAGAACATATAATATTTTAGTGTTTCAAGGTATTTATTTATAATTCACTCAAGTGAAAGCTGTGACATTGATCCTTTACTATGCATAAATGTCAATAATCTCAAAGACTCAGAGGATTCCCTGATTTTTTTTTCTACCTCAGAATGCAAGCTGAGTTAAGCTGATGTTTTTCTTATCAGCTCTTCACAGTTCATAAGGTTGTATCTTATAAATTCTTCCCCATTTGATGAGGAATTGATGTATTGATCTATGGGACATATTTTTTAAAAAATCATTAGGGAGCACAGGACAGAGAAATTGCAGGGGTATTAACAATTAACCACTAAAATCTTCAGAATTATATTATTCTTTTTCCATAGATTTTGGGGATGGATTCCCCCTGGAAAGAAAAAAAGTCTTGGATAAGTGTTAAAATTCAGTTTCATATCAACAATTCAAGCAGAAGGCTATTCACATGCACACATCTTTCTTATTGCATCAAGGCAGCAAAATATTAAATATTCAAAGTTTAATAATGCCAATCTATTCAGAATGAAGTTTAAAAGTACCCTTATGATAAATCACATAATTTATAGTAATATTTGCCTGACAAAATTTATTCATTCATTTCTGCATCTTTAGTAAACGTTATACAAATCAATTATTCTTATTGTTACATTGTTTATATATAAAACTTACAATAATCCATTTATTTTTTCCTATTAATTAGAATTACCCTGGTGTTTGATACAATACAGGTAGTCTTTGACTTACAACTACAACTAAGCCCAAAAATTCTGTTGCTAAGTAAAACATTTGTTAAGTGAGTTTTGCCCCATGACCTTTCTTGCCACAGTTGTTAAGTGAATCACTGCAGTCGTTAACTGAGTAACATAGTTGTTAAGTGAATTTGGCCTTCCCATTGACTTTGCTTGACATAAGGTTGCAAAAGGTGATCGCATGATCCCAGGACTACTGCAACCATAGTAAATATGAGCCAAGCACATTAATTTTGATTACGTGGCCATGGAGATGCTGCATCAGTCATAAGTGTGAAAAACAGTCATAAATCACTTTTTTCAGCGCTGTTGCAACTTTGAACAGTCACTAAAAAAATTGCTGTAAGTTGACAACTGCCTGTAATTTTCAGTGCTAGATTCTTTGTTACATCACACATTTATATAATATTCACTGCAAATTTTGGGGTTCTTGGCAAACAATATGGCATCCCCGACAAAAAGAATACATGTACACTTTAACCGTTCTGCTTTCCATGATCTCAAGACCTTCACAGTTTCCAAAACTTCTGTTATATTTATTTCATTACATAAATGACAACAGATGAAGAACACTGTTTCTAAAGTCTTCAGTTCTTTCCATTTATAAAGAGTGACTCTTTTCATATTGTTTCTCAGATCAGAATAATATAAATTTAGAATCAGGTATGGAATGTGGATTTAATTACATTTTTAACTGGTTATTAAAGAACTCTACATTAGACTTCAGTATCTCACAATCCATCCACTTCTTTTACTACTTCTTTGTAACTATCATGTGTAACATCATCTACCTTGATCTCCACAATTAGGGAGGAATGAACAGTAGACTCTCATCCTGAAAATGAATCAGGAAAAGATACTATCAAATATTAATTTCTTTTGTTATTTGCAGGAGCCAAATCCATCCCACCCCCCACGCCCCATTCCCAGGTCTGATGTTTTCCTCAACACCTGCCAACCAAGCCCAGTGCTTGGGCAAAGCAGAGAGTAGTTGCTTTTGTGATAAGAAGAGCAAATATTCACTTGGAATTAGTCTCTTTCTCTTGCATACAGCATGAAATTAATAGTGCTTTCCTTTCTGACACATAATATTGGCTTGGACTATATTGGTTGAATTGTACTGGCATTTTCTAGAAAGAAGAATGTGAATTGTAGTTCATCTCTATTGACCTAACTTGCTTAAGGTTCTGACCTGACATCTTTTGTCTCACGCTTGAATACTAAAAAGAAGATCTTTTCTATTCGGTCAGAAGGTTATAATTTATCCTGTTCTGGTTTAAGATAAACATTTCTTCCTCAGGAACCAGGAAAACCACGGTGTGAGAATGAAAGTATGAGGAGAACCCTTTAGGTGAGTTGACTATATTCTGTTGATCTGCAAGATGGTTAAAGTTGCTCTAGATTGATGTGGATTTCAAATCCTGAAATGTACAAGTATTATCCCAGGCAGATCTACACATTCCTGAAATTGAGTTGATAGCTTAATCTGCTTTGTCTTCATTTAACATCTGCAATTTTGCACTTCTGAACTGTTACTGGGGTGCAACAAGAGTGTGAAACAAATTCCATTGGTAACTAAGCGGCGACTGTAACCAAAACCATTTTTTCTCAACTTTGCTCAGCATATCTTCTTTTTAGAAATGAGGGTTGGCTTTTGTTGTGGTCTGCCAGCAGCCTGCGGAGCTGGCAGCAGAGTCAGACAGTGAGGAGGCTGGGGAGGACCATGGGCCAGTCCTGGAGTTTGGGGAAGGCTCGGATGAGGGCTCTGTGTCAGAGGCAGAGAAAGGGCCATCTGGGAGGTATGTGCTGTCTCCAGAGCTTCCAGAGTTGGACCTCAGCGAGGCAGAGGAACAGGGGCAGCCTGTTCCTTATGTGCGCATGCGCAGAGCTGCCAGAAGGCAAGAACAGCTAAAACAAAAGAGACGACTGGGGAGTAGAGCTGGGAGATGATTGGCCCCTCCCATAAGACTTAAAAGAGAAACAAAGGCACATGGGCCTTTGCAGGAAGCAACGTTTGTTCATTCGGTTCAGCTTAAAGCCTGAAGCTCTATTTGATTCTGGACTCCGTGTGGCTTTGCCAATTAGGTCTTTGGCAGCGTGTCAAGGGAGATAAAGGTGGGTGATTATCCCGAAGGATTTCTCCCAAAGGACTCTATAACTAATTGGGACTCATCTGTGAACAGAATTCACAGCTGTTGCAATAAAAGAGGTTTTTGGGACTACTCGGGTGTTTTAATGACTCAGGAAGCATCCTCATGCTTATGTGATCAAAATTTGGATGCTTGGCAATTGATTCATATTTATGACAGTGGCAGTGTCCTGAGCTAATGTGATCACCTTTTGTGACCTTCTGACAAGCAAAGTCGATGGGGAAGCTAGATTTAATTAACAACTGTGATATTAACTGAACAACTGCAGTGATTCACTTAACAACTGTGGCAAGAAAAATCGTAAAACGGGGCAAGAGTTACTTAATCAATGTCTTACTTAGCAACATAAATTTTGGGCTCAATTGTGGTCGTAAGTCGAGGACTACCTGTAATAGCTTCCAAGTGTGTTGCAAAGTCATTCCTTAACTTGTCTTTAAAGTGTATTCATAAGTTCACACTGGGCTACATAATCGCCTTTCCCAAATCACTTGTAAAATTTGTCATTGATCTTTAAACTTCCAAATAGCTTCAGAATAGGGCATTTTTTAAAAATGGGTTCACTGTTATGAATTTGCCTAATCATTAGCTGTTCGCTACCTATTAAGCAACCAGGTTAAAGTGCTGTTTGGCCATTGGAGTTTGGGAGTTGGTAGATTAATAGCCATTTACTGAAGATGTGCTTGGCACAGGTCTACAATTCTCAAAAGGTAGGCCTGAAAAGGCTGGTGCCACTATTCCCAGCAAATATAATAAGGCTGACAACTCATGCTTTGCAGCTGAAACAGATGGCTACTAGGATGAACTATGAATATTTTCACTCTTGAGTTGCTAATTTAGACAGTTCAGCATCCAGTTCACAAAGGAAACATACCAAGCTGACTCTAATACAGCTGACACCCCCTCCCATCTTACATTTAGTTTATGTTGCTTTGGGTAATCTATTTTTATATATAATAAATGCTTACAGTAGTCTAAACTTAATTAAAAATATTTTGTTTTCCTAGATTTTTGCTTGATTGAATGATAGGGGGGAAAAAACTATCCATCTTGTCCTTAATAAGAAGGTAATTAACTTTTTTTTTTTAAAAAAAATCCAGCATTTGGTATTGATTTTTGTTATTTCTGCAGTTGACAAAGAGGAATAGCGATATTTGGAAAACTGCAAGACATTATGTGACAGGATGAAAAGACCAATGGAGATTTAAATTAATATATTTGATTATGAAAACCTACCAGTTGGTTGAGAGCATATTCAGCATAGCATCAATTATCTGACTGACCTGGAAAACATCTAATAATAAAAGGTTTGGATACATGGAAATGGCTTTTTCATTGGATTAAAAAGCTATGAGATAATGTGTTTTACAGCAAATTTTGTTGCTCCTGAGAATAGCTCTCACAAAACGATGCTGAGAACATTTTGTCTCTACATATAGAATCTGGTTTATGAGATTACTCAGTGTTGCATCTTGTCTTCCATCTTTTTCATTAATGAACATTAAAATGCCAAAGAAAGATCATCAGGAGATCTGAGATACATTATGCTGTCTCCCTTTTCCCATCTGATTCCAGGGATGTAGTATGACTTTTATATCAGAGTATTAATTCAGTGTTTTAGATCACTGAAGGTTTGGCTAGAGGTTCATTAAATTAAGCTTAAAGTAAGGAAGGTGAAAGTGCTGCTGGTTTTTGGGGGGAAGGTTGATCTGTAGAAACCTATGCAAATTTTGATTGGTTGAGAGGGTCTCATTGATAGTGATGAATAATTCCTCTACTAATGTTGGAATGGCTCAGGAATAAGACAAGCCATTTCTCATGTTGAGAAGAAAAGGAAGAGAGGAACAGGATTTTGATATAAAATCCATCTGGCTTTATATCATTTACAAAACCCACAGTGTCACAGGTTCTAATCTAATGTTAATTAACCCTTTCATATTCATGAAATGGGAAAGATGATATAGTTTAAAGCAAAAAGTGAATATCACTTTGTATTTAGAATGCATCTTATATATGGTATAATTTATATGCTTTGATCCCCAATAAAAGTTAAGACTTGAAAGACCCAAAGACAAAACTATTCCCTTTTGGTGAGGAAAAATCAAATTACAATTCTACTTCTATTATTAAGTACATTCTGTAAAGAAAAATATTGCCTAAGATAAAGAGATGAAGAATACTTCAAACTTAGCATGATGACTTACATTGAAAAATCCATGCAATTTTCAGCATGATTAAAAGTGGTTGACCATTGCCTTTTTCTAGGATATATTTTAAACTTCACCTATTTTACAGTCTTGTGTTTTCTTAATAATTTCCATTCTCACTTGGTATGATCTTATTTAGCTTCTCAAGATAAAAGTCAGTTGGGTGCTACCACCTAGCTGGAATGATTAAAAAAACTGTCATAGTAAGTCCTTCCTATGTTTCGTGTTCCTATGTTACCTGATTCATCTTTCTTAGTTCCTCTTAAGATTCCCAGTACTTAGGAAGGAGAGTTGTGACATTCAATAAGCATTATTAATTCAGAAAAAAAAAAAAAAAAAACAACCCCACAGCTCATTTAGGTGATATTGAGCAATGTAGGAAGATAAGAAGAAATGAAGAGAAATCTTATTAATTTGCTTTCTAGTAAGTGTCTTTAAAGTTTTTCTTACTGTTCAATCTTTGGAAAATCTCAATGTCTCAAAGAAGGAGGAGGGGGAGCCTGGAATTTTAAATATAAATCTAATTGCATGAAAAGATTCAGATCAGGACTTGATCTTCTTCTTGAAAAAAAAAATGGCCTAAAAAAATGCTTGATGTTCATTTCTTTCTCACTGCTGTGACTATTTCTTCTCATTTGTAATTCTTGCTCTCTCTTTTCAGTACGCTTTCTTGCTTCAAAGCTACCTCCCTGCTTGCCCTACTTTATGACTCAACCTGTGCCTATAATCTCATCCTCTTCTACGCTTATCATTTGTCCTGTCAATTCAATTGGCTGCCCTGAGATACAGCATCATTCAAGCACTTCTTTCTCTCTGTCTCAGCTATTCCAAAACCTAATGTCCTGCAGATACATTGGATATGAATTCCCAGAATTCTAATCACCAAGGGCTACGAGTGATAGGAATCAGTGAATTGGAGATGGTCATTGTCACAATTCTGGGAAACAGTGAGACAGCAGTTGTGGGAGAAAAGCAGATAGAAAAAAAAATGGATTTCAAACTATGTGGAGAAAGCAATCATTAGATAAGAAAGTGAGTGAAAGAGAAAGACAAAGAGAGAACACTTTGGGGCTCTTTTAAAGTAAGAAGGAGATAAGAGGTAAAGAGAGAATTTTACTCTTTCTGTTTCTTACTAGGTTAGAATGATTGGACCACCAGAGTATGGTCTCAGAATGCTACATTAATCCCAGAGTTTAGAAAGTCCCTTGAAATTCTGCATGCAATTTTACAGGTAGTTGTTGGGAAGCATATTTAATTACTGAATGCAAAGTTTAATGCAATTGTATATCAATACCAAGTGGTCCCAAATTAACCAATCTGTCTAACTAGAATTATAAGGGCTTGTTTTACTAAATTTGATTATCTTGATTTGTATTAGTAAAAAAGTACCATTGTTGCCTTTTAAAAAAGCCAGTGAATTTTTTGCATTTGGATTGATTGATAACCCTAACCCTGTCTTTTTACTCTGGTAGTGATATAGAGGTGACTAACACAATCTATATAGAATAGAGAGTTTAAAAACGCTGATTAAAATGAAAAAAGAAATATCTATTCAGATTATCTAAGAATTAGATAAGTGCCTTGGTGGCACAGCAGACTAAACTGCTGTTAAGTAACACCAGCTGCCTGGAATTACTGCAAGTTCAAATCTCAGCAGGCTCAAGGTTGACTCAGCCTTCCATCCTTTCGAGGTAGGTAAAATGAGAACCCGATTTGTGGGGGCAATAAGCTGACTTTGTATAAAAAAGAACACCGCTGGGGGGGGCGGGGGCAAAAGCCCTACTAAGCAGGTATATACAAAAGTATGAAGGCTATTGCTTAACACATTGTAAGCTGCCCTGAGTCTCTGGAGAAGGACAGCATATAAATCAAACCAATAAATAAATAAATAAATAAATAAATAAATAAATAAATAAATAAATAAGTAAGTAAGTAAGTAAGTAAGTAAGTAAGTAAGTAAGCCTGGCTTCTTCCTTCTGAATCAAAATTGGTTATTCTTGAATTCTCCTATGTGTGATGGTGTTAACTTATTACTGAAGCCAAGTTCTAAGACCCAAGTTTTGAAAAGCAGTCTATTGTACTTGAAAAAAGGTGGCATATCTATTGTCTCCTTTTGTTTCCTTTGTAAAAGAAAGCATTGTCTTTTTTTTTTTCCTTCCCTCTATCCTCTCCCCAACTGGTTTTGGCTTTGCACAGTCAAATCAACCTGTGTCAGGTTGGCTTTCATGGTTCGGTGGGCACAAAGCAACAGTGATTGCCTTCCTCAGCCATCCTGCTGAAAATTATTTTGCTTATTATTCAATTTAAAGTGCCCTTCTGCAAAACCATAACTATCAGCAAAAAAGGACTGATTGCCCACTACGACTTTTTTTTTTTAGTATTGCCTGGGTCAGAAATAAAACAACAAAAAGCAGGTGTAGGGAATAAAGCAGAGTGGATAAAACAAAGACAGGGAAAATGAAGACATGCTAAATGGCCTACTTAACAATCCTATGTATTACTATCTATATCCTTTCATTGATGAAATTTATCATTGCTTCCTCTCTTACATGCTGTATGAAGTATAGTCAGCATTTATTTCTGTATTTGTTTGCACTTTTCATTAACATTCCGTTCACTGTTCTTCCTCTTCAAACTAAAAATATGAAATCCTGCAAAACAGGACTCATAAAATGACTTGATAGATAGACAGACAGACAGACATATATAGTTATAGATAGAGATTAGATAGAGATAGATGATAGATCGATAGATCGATAGATAGACAGACAGACATATATAGTTATAGATGATAGATAGATAGACAGACAGACAGACATATATAGTTATAGATATAGATTAGATAGAGATAGATGATAGATCGATAGATCGATAGATAGACAGACAGACATATATAGTTATAGATGATAGATAGATAGACAGACAGACAGACAGACAGACATAGTTATAGATATAGATTAGATAGAGATAGATGATAGATCGATAGATCGATAGATAGACAGACAGACATATATAGTTATAGATGATAGATAGATAGATAGAGAGAGAGAGAGAGATTTATAGTATGTGTGTGTGTATATATATATATATACATACACACATATAGTGTGTATATATATATATATATATATATATATATATATATATATATATATATATACACACACTATATGTGTGTATATATATATATATAGTGTGTGTGTGTGTACTGGCAATGTTTACTAAGGGAAATCTTTTGGTCATTTTTTTCTGACTTTTTTGATTACTACATATACACAAGTAGTATTTTTACTTTTACTTTTGCTGCAGTTTTGCTGTAACTCCTCATTTAATTTTATGCAAGTGTTTTTTTTTCCCCTTTTAGGATGTTTTGGGGGAGAAAGAATGTCAGTGATATCCTCACAGATAGAGGTTGCATTGCTACACTTTGTCACCTCCAGGCAGCCAAGGATATGAGTGAATCTCTCTCTCTCTCTCTTTTTATTGTACTATTATCTTTCAGTGGTCCACAGCTTTGATTAAATCCCAAGGGAATATATCATGAAAAACTGCTCCCACTGGCTTTTCTCAAGAGCAGTGCATTGGTTATTACTAAAGTCCCTTTTCTGGGCTCCCTGCAGTGGCATTATTTGGTCTGCTATTTCGATTGCTTGGATAATAATTTGTGAACATAGCTTGGCTCATCACTTATCAGATCTGGAGAGGAGGAGTAATATCCAGAAGCTGAGAAAGTCATGGGAAATGAAGTATTTTTATTCCCCATCCACTACTGGTCCAACGGAAGAAAGAAGCATTCTTTGGAAATCCTAAATTGTTTGTAACTCTGTTTAGCAATAGATCAAAGCGGGCAGGTAAAGGAAAGGTTCTGGCACTTTAATAATATATATTTATATCACTACTCATTTTTGAGCATATGCATTTCATGTGCACTTACATTCAGGTCCTTTTATATCAGGTGAAAAAATATTTGATATTGCTATCTTTTATGAGTTTAGAAAGAGGTCTACTAGCCATCAATTGATGGATGTCTGCTCTAGACTCCACCTCTCAGCCGAGCCATAGAAAATAATAAAAATGAAGGTGCTTTGACTTTCCTTGATCCAAACTCAGAAATACAGGGTTGTTTTAAATAAAACATGAAAAATTCCAAGAACGTATATAAGTGTGCAACCGATTCGCCTTTAAAACAGTGCCAAGAATCAAGAGTCAAGTTAAGAAACTTTATTGATTTAATCATTTGATCATATAAAAAAACTAGAAACCAATACAGAAAACACAATAGGACATTATCATAATATGTTGTCATCCCTACAGTTAACCCAATCTGTTTTAGATAGTCTTCCCTCTCTGAAATGGCCTTTAATGTAAAAATTGCAGTCTTGCAAATGATATGCAGGTTCATTCCTAACAAATAGTAAAACCGTATCCTAGTATTTTTTAGTTTTTAAATAAGAATCTAAGTAAACAGCCCTCTCTGCAGAATATACAGGTAGTCCTTGACTTATGACCATAATTAAGCCTCAAATTTTTTGTTGTTAAGTGATTTATGCCCATTTTACAACCTTTCTGGCCACATTTGTTAAGTGAACTGCAGTTGTTGAGTTAGTAACATAGTTGTAAAATGAATCTGTTTTCTTCATTGACTTTGCTTGTCAGAAAGTTGCAAAAGATGATCACATGACCCTGGGACACTGCAGTCATAAATATGAGTTGGCTGCCAAGTGTCTGAATTTTGATCATGTGACCATAAGGATGTGTTCTGCCCCAGCTACGGACCCAAAGAACGCAGCACACACAAAATCTGTACAAACCTTAGTTTACTAAATAAACCAGTATTTTACAACAACGGCTGTTAATTAACTGCATTAACAGCCACCAAGAATTCAAAGAATAATAACTGAAAGCTTACTGTGATTGGCAGAATGTCCAGAAGCAATTTGCAGGAAGCTGATAAGATAAGCAAGACAAGGTTTGTGAACTAAGTTGTTCCCTGTGAATTGCTTCAATCAGCATTCCTCCTTAAATAGGCTAAGGGAGTGGCCAATTAGCCCCAAGCCTTACTCTCGAGGAGACCTCCTCCTGAGGAGTCCCTCCTGTCTTTTGGCAGCTCTGCGCGCCCGTGCATCTAGGAGAGGCTCCTCCTCTTCATCCTCTTCACTTAAGGGAGCTTCTGGAGGTTCTGAAGACTCTGGCTGAATCCCCGCCTCTGGCACCACATCTTCTCCAGCCTCCTCATTGTCTGACTTGAGTGCCAGCTGCACAGGCTGCTGGTGCAGCACCACACCAGCCTCCTCGCTGTCTGAATCATCTACTAGCTGCATAGGCCGTGTACAGGCCACAACAGGATGCCGTAACAGTCATAGGTGTGAAAAATGGTCATAAATCACGTTTTTCAGTGCCGTTTTAACTTTGAACAGTCACTAAATGAACTATTGTAAGTTGATCGCTACCTGTAATTTGCAATCAAATAAGATATATGCATTATCTTCAACAGCTGGTGTATCACAGATAGATGGACTTTATTCAATGGTCTCATCTCTTATCATAGAATCTAGTTGTTCAAAAAAACTGTTCTAAGATGTTGAGATGTGTATGTTATTAAATACTTTTCTAACTGAGGGGCTGATTTGTGTTGAGCCAGCCACACTTCAAGGACTTGATACATTTAAGGGATCTAATATCATCTTGGGCAATCGCATATGAGACTCTTTGCTTGAAGCTTTTCTTGGCTTTCATATCGGATTGAACTTGGAATTAGATGAAGACTTCATTTGGTGAGAAAACACTTGAAAACTGAGCAGCCCAAGCACAAGGAAGCAAATTGTGCACCCACTCTTTAAAACACAGCTTGGGTAATCTTTCTGGCTCCATAAACAAGATCTTCAGCCAATAGTTGAATACTTTAATTACCAGTTGACTTTGTAAAGGAGATATACTTTGAAGCAATGCAGAAAATGTGCAAAGATTATTTGTAAAGAAACAACAACAAAGAAATAGATATTTTTTTTGACAAAGGTATAAGGAAGGAACCTTTCAAGTGACATGAGTAGTTTTTAGATTTGTTTTCTTTATATTATAATTTTTAGGTCTTTCTCCTTTGTTTTTTCCCTTTAGCTCCCATGTGTATTACTTTAGAGATTGTTTATTTATTTATTCATTAAATTTTTATGCTGGCCATCTCCCCTATAAGGCGACTCTGGGTGGCTACTGTATTTAAATGGTATTTATCTTTGAATGGTATTCTATATGTGTGTTTATATTTTGCTTTTTCTTACTTTTTTAAAGTTTTTTATTTTTTAGACAAACAAACATTTAATACATCAGTTTTCTCTTCCCTGTGACATCTCGGTTTTATCTTCCAAAGTTCTTTCTTTTTCTGTATAGTTGTCATTATTTCTATCTTGATCCTTATCCAGTCTGCAATATCAATTCATCACTAACATAATATTCAACTCATCACATATTTTTACATACTTATACAATTAATCATTTATATCTCTTCTCCAAGTTTGTATTTTTCTTTTGATGCTTAATTTAGCATTGTAAAAAGGGTATGGAAAATATCCACACAGAAACCAACTCAAATCAATAGTCATTTTGGCTAAACTTGTTCTATGTAAATTGAGTTGGATTTCTTGTCTTTGTGAAGATTATAGTCCATATTATTTTACCTTCCTGTTTAGATGTTATTAGATCCTTCCTCCTTCCATCTCTCTTCTTTCTTAAAGCAATAGTCCAATAATTTTATAAAAATAAGTGATAATTTAAAAAAAACCAACTTTAGAGATTTGGTCTGAGACTACCGGTAGCTAATTTTCTTCATATAAGAAATTATGTGAATAGACTTGCATCTTAAAAACTATTTTGTAGATGAAAAGATGAACTATGACTCAAACATAGTGCATCTTTTCATCCACAAAATAGTTTGTAGATGGGAAGCTTGGGATCGACATTAGAGACTTCAGAGGACATACATGGATTTGTCACAGTCATTTTATAATAGTCATATCTGTTTAGAAGAGAGGCTAATCTGAAACAAGGTTGTGTGGGATATTTTGGCTTGAAGCATAGATTCTAAAGCAAATGCATCACGTAAGGAAGAATGTGTTTAGATTCATAGAGAACTCTTAAAGATACTAATAAAGAGGCACCATAATGGGCTGTTTAGGAAAAAATGCTTTGGTGTTATTTTAGATAAGGTACACTTATTTGCTAGATATTTGTACTGCTTCTTAAACATGTACAAAGGATTCTTGCTTATTCAACAGATGTAAGTATTGTAGCCTATTTTATAAGATAAAACCCCTTCACCCCCCACATGCATCTTGGCCTGTCTTCCCCCACCCCATCTTTGTCAGCCCTACCTCTTTTTAATGTGTGTGCCCACATTTTGAAGCCAGTGACTTTCACTATGGATAGCTTGATCAAATCACAATGCAGATATGTGAGGGAAGAGTAAACTAGAGACTGAGAGGAAGAGGAAGTTGAAGAAAAGCATGGTGTATAGTTTTAGTGGAAAGAAAGATCATTAGTTTCAAGAATAAAAAAAGTATGGAGATGCATACAGTGAATGGGGTCAACACAAACTATATTTAGGTTAGATTATTTTTTCTTCTACCTTAGCTCATGTTATTTTCCTTGCTATTTTTACTTATTTTATGCAGTTTGCATAGCATTGCTTACCCCAAGGCATGACTAATATTCATGGACAGGGAAAAATCTCAGGTAGACAATTCAAGGGCAAATGGAAGAATCAGTATTATCTACATATAGGCTTTGGAACAAGACTTTTCACTTTTGGAAGGTTTTTTTTTTGTGGGGGGGATGTTTTTTTGACTGTTTCTGATGCTTTTGATTTAGAATTTGAGATGCAAGAAAAGATTGTACAACACATAATGTCATGCTTGGAAAGTTCAAGACACAATGAAATAGTTTAACTATCAAATACCAGGTTGTTTATAGAATTGGAATTTGGCAAATGCATCTGTTTATTTATGAGGTAAATACATTTCATAAGAAATAGCTGAATGGACTTCTTGTAATTTACATCTTAGGGCACATTTCAGTTTTACTAAGTTATAACTATAAGCCTAAATAAGGGCAGATATGTATGTATTAGTCTCTCAAATTATTTAACAAACATGTGGATACACTATTTTAGTGTATTGTGTATTTATTGGGAACAATTTAAGATATTATCAATGTTATTTACCAGGTTGTTTTCAACACATAATCTAACATATGCTTACATATGCTAAATGAATATGTTGTCTAAGATAAATTTACTGCTGAACCTATTTCTTCTAATGCTTTCACTTTCTTTGAATAAGATTGTGTTCTGTTTGCATGATCCTTGGAAGTGCAGAGCACACATTTTCAAAATAAGAATGGATTTTAAAAAATCAAAAGCAATTGTCCATAATGCAGCTTAGCTTTTTGCATAGCCTTTCTTTCTTGATCTTTAACACTTCAGCGAAATTTGGCACTTAGCAGTGGTGGAAAAACCCTTCATCTGATCTATTAGCTTTCTACAGTTCAAGATTAGTGAGATAATCTTTGATGATGGAAAGAAAGGGATTCTCCAGACTTATCCATGTCCTTAAAAATTTCCTTCCACTTGCAGCATATCAAATGTTCCTAGCTCAATAAATCTTTCAATCTCTCCAGGGACTCTCCACCCAAAAATTGACCTTCTGTGATTGTCTATAGTGAATTCTTGTACTGGAGTGGATTGAGCTCAGCGATCTCCAATTATCTCTTTCCAATTCTTACGTTTTGCAATTCATTGACAACGTACTTCTTAAAACTTGGTCTTATGTCAGATGGGATTAACCCATCACTCCAGCACTGCACGTAACTCCTCAATTCCTCTTTTGTGACCATCGCATCCTTTCCAAAATGGTACAATTGAAAAATTATGTCACAATAGGAAACACACATGTGCTGCTGGGTAGGTTTTACCAAAAAAAGAGTAAAGGTTTCCCCTATCCAGTCATATCTGGCTCTAGAGGAAGCAACTCATCTCTGTTTCTTAGCTGAGGGAGCCAGTGTTGTCCGAAGACTCTTCCATGGTCATGTGGCCAGCATGACTATATACTGAGGCATATGAAATGTTGTTCCCTTCCCACCAAAAGGGTACCTATTTATCTACTCGCATTTGCATGCTTTTGAATTGCTAGGTGGACAGGAGCTAGGGCAAGTAACGGGAGCTCACCATGTTGCCCAGCTGTGGAGTCTCAAACCAGGGCTGTCAATTTTCCAACTGGCAAGCTCACTTTCTTTAACTTGCTGAGTCATTGCACACCCTTGAAGCTTTACAAAAGGCTTAACATATTTGATGGGGGAAAAAAACCCCAAACCCATTTACTTCCCATTGCCCAAGAAAAATCTAGAAATTCCGACTTCCGGTTTCCTCGTCTTCGGCGGCGACGGTGCTTTCCTTTGGCACCGCCACCCCCGCCGCTTGTAGAGCCGCTTCCTGATTGCGAAGCGGCTCGAAATCTTCGAAATCCCTAGGATTGTAGAAGAAGAGGCAGCAGGGCACAGGTAGAGCCCCTGCAACCCCCCCAGGGAACTGTTTCTGGGGAGGAAGCAGGCGCGGCTCCCTTACAACCTGCTGAAACTCCGGGCGGCGTGGGACGTCTTCTGCCTGTGCGGAACAAGCCGACCTCAGGAAACCTTTAAAGAGCGAGGAAAAAACTCAAATAAACATCCGCAATCCACTTGAACCCTGAAACTTTGAACTGCAAGTATCAGACCTTTGCTGAACTTTTTTACTGAAGTGAAAGTCTCGGAATGAGTGAAAGTGATTGAAAAAATATGGCGCTCAGCAAATGAATTAGTGGGTGTGGATTGGTGAAGTTATCTTGTCTTGCTACAAAGTTAAAAAGTTGTTACAGAGTTGCTCCGGCTGCAACAGAAATAAGAGGAAAATCTCTCCCTTTTACTTGTCTTTGCTGCATTATAGCTTTGCTTTGAGTAACTCTGGGGGACTTTTTTAGAAGGTATTGTGGAGGTGGCAGAAGAGGCGGACCCTCCCTTTTTAAGAAAGCTAGCTTACGTGGCAGGATGGCTTCAAAAAAGCAGGAAGGCAAAACAGGGGGGGGATCCCCCCCACGTAAGCAGGAAAAAAAGCCCCAAAAAAAGATTTGGATATGGGAGAATTAAAAGCATTCATTTCAAATATTTTGGATGAGAAATTTCAAGACATGGATGACAAAATAAATAAAATAGATGAAAAAATTCAAAAGTCACAACAGGAAATCATGCAGGAAATGCAGCAGAGCCAAAAGATGGTGACCAAAAAAATAACGGATGTGGCGTCTGGTCTGGCAGGATTTATTATGAAAGTTGAGACAAAAGTGGATGAATTTAAATTAGAAGTTAATGCTAAGATGAAAAATAATGATCATAAATTTTTTGATGTTGATGACAAGATGCAGAGAGTTGAGAATGATATTGTTATGATGCAATTTCGTGCAATGGAATTTGCTATAAGGCTTCGAGGAATTAGAGAGGAGGAGAGACAAGATTTGAGACAGATCTGTGCTGAAGCCCTAGCTGTGATTTTAAAAGTTGAACCTGAGATGGTTTTTTGCAAAATAGATAAAATCTATAGAGTCAACTCGTGGGTGGCCAGACAAAGACAATTGCCTAGAGATGTGGTCATATATTTTACAGATAGAGCAATAAGAAATGACATTTTGCAAAAATCTTTTCTCACTTCTGTGCAAGTGAGTGGATCCAAGATTACAGTTTACAAGGAGCTCCCACCTAAGATGTTGAAATCTAGAAAAGAGTATGGTTTTCTTGTTAAAGAACTGCAGAATAATCAAATCCCATTTCGTTGGGACGCCCCAACTGGCATAATTTTGAGATACAAGGGAGAGAAACACCGTCTGAATACTGTGGAGAAGGCGGAGCAATTTTATAATGACATCTTTAAAGAAAGAACTCCATCCCCACGCACATCTACAGTTTTGGAGATTAAAGAACAACAATCTAAGCAGGAATTAGCAGAGCTGAAGGGTGCTGAAGGAGGCTTTTTGGATGAGCCTTTGCTGGAACCTTCTCCAATCTCGGAGCTGGCTTGGGCGGCTGAAGTTAAGGATCAGCGTATAACTCGAGCAAAAGCCAAGGAACTTAAAGAAAAGTTACAGCAGGAGAGTCAAGACAAGGCTGGGGCTGTGGGAAAAGCAGGACAGAGGATCTCAGATGACATCCTAAGGTTCTGCGCTTCGCTCCAGAAGGAGAATAAGGATGATTAAATGTTTATCTTGGAATGTGAATGGGTTGAATGCAACACAAAAAAGGAAGAAAATATTTGCATATTTAAAACAACATAATAATGATATAATTTGTCTACAAGAAACGCATATTACAGTTCAAGATCAAAACTATTTGAAAAATTCCAAATTAGGAACACATTTTATATCCTCAACTAATCAAAAAAAGAATGGTGTGGTTATTTATGTAAACAAAAAATTAACAGCCAAACTTATAGAAGCTGATCAAGATGGTAGGTTTGTAGCAATTGAATTACTTTCTGCCAATAGTCAAATTCTTCTGATAGGAATTTATGCTCCTAATCAACAACAGGACTATTTTTATAAAATGCTGCATACTAAAATACTTCAATGGGATTATAGATCTATTTTAATTATGGGAGACTGGAATGGAGTAATTGACTCTAAATTAGATAAAAAGACTTTGGCAAAATCAAGAATTAGATTACCACAGACTTTTTTTGATATGAAAGAAGACCTGGAATTAAAAGATATTTGGAGAGTACATAACCCAAAAGAACTGGACTATACTTTCTTTTCTGACAGACATAGATCCTTCTCCAGGATTGATTTTATTTTGTTGTCTGATGACTTACTTGTTAGGACAAAAAGAACAAAGATTCTGCCAAGAACTTTGACTGATCACAGTCCAGTCTGGATAGAAATTGAGACATGTAAGAATGAGAGACGCTCTTGGAGATTAAATGAAAACTTGTTTAGATATGAGAAAAATATAATAGAACTTAAAAAGCATCTGAAAGAGTTTTTTGAAATGAACTTGAATAAAGGCACCCCAATGGAAATTGTGTGGGACGCAAGCAAAGCTTATATGAGAGGGGTGCTTATATATATGAACTCTAAACATAAGCGGATTCGACAAAAGAAAAGACTTGAATTGGAAGCAGAAATAAAGGATAAAGAACAGTTACTTATTAAAAACCCAACAGATGAAAGAATACTTAGTGTTATAAAACTTCTGAAAGACCAATTCCAAATGCTTATAGCGGAACAAGTTGCAACAAACTTACAATATGCGAAGCATAATACATTCTGCAATGCTAACAAACCAGGCAGGTGGTTGGCTTACACATTAAGGAAGAAACAAAGCATACGGACTATTGATAGTGTTGATATTGGGGGGAAAGAAGTTTTTCAACAGAATTTAATAAAAGAAGCCTTTCTTCAATATTACACTAAACTATATGCCAGAGAGGAGGTGCAGAATGGACTTATAGAAAAATATTTGGATAATAAAAGAGTTACAAAAATCACTGAACAACAAAAGGAAAGAATGGATTATCCCATAACAGAGGAGGAGATAATAGCAGCAATAAAACAATTAAAAACAGCCAAAGCTCCTGGAACGGATGGTCTGACAGCAGTGTATTATAAAACTTTACAGGAAGAAATGGTGGAACAACTCAGAGACTTATTTTGCAACATACAACAAGGGGGAAAAGTACCTCCATCGTGGACTACAGCTTATATTTCTTTGATACCAAAAGAGCAAGTAGGTCCCAAAAAACCGGAGAATTACAGACCAATATCTCTTTTGAATACGGATTATAAAATTTATGCAAAAGTATTAGCCAACAGACTGATGCCAGTAATTCAAAAGGTGATTCATGATGACCAAGCGGGATTTATTGAGGGTAGGCACATGAAGGACAATGTAAGGCAAGTAATAGATTTATTGGAATATCTTGAGAAGAATAAACAGATCCCTGCAGTGCTGGTCTTTCTGGATGCAGAGAAGGCCTTTGATAGAGTGGATTGGAATTATCTACTAAAGACATTAAAAAAGATGGACTTTGGGGACCAATATATACAGGCGGTCTCAGCAATTTATCAAGAGCAAAAGGCACAGATCATTATCAATGGAAGTCTGACAACAGAGTTTAAAATTGAAAAAGGTACAAGACAGGGATGTCCATTGTCCCCATTGTTGTTCATTTTAACACTAGAAGTCTTGTTAAATACAATAAGGGATTCTAACACATTGAAAGGTATAATGATAAGGCAAGAGGATTACAGAATAAAGGCATTTGCAGACGATCTGGTTGTTACCCTAACACAGCCAATGGAATCGATAATCCAGATGAAGGACATTATACAAGACTTTGGTAAAGTTTCAGGTTTCAGATTGAACCAGAGAAAAACTAAGATGGTAGTTAAAAATATGACACAAGATCGTAAACTGGAGTTAGAAAGAAGGGCAGGTTTTGAGATTGTACCAAAGGTAAAATATCTAGGAGTTCAGGTTGCAGAATCAAATATGAAATTGTTTCAAAATAACTATGAGGCGTTGTGGCGAGAGGTGCAAAAAGATATGGAGATTTGGAAAAAACTGCAGCTGTCTTTACTTGGAAGAATAGCAGCAGTTAAGATGAACATTTTGCCAAGATTTCTTTTTTTGTTTCAAATGATTCCGGTGCTCAAAAATGATAAACAACTAAAAGCATGGCAAACTGGTATCAACAAATTTGTTTGGAACGAGAAAAAACCAAGAGTAAAAATGAAAATTATGCAAGACATCCCAGAAAGGGGAGGTCTCAAACTTCCAAACCTACAATTATATTATGATGCAACAGCTTTGACTTTAGTAAGTGATTGGTTTGGAGGAAAAAAGACTGGAATATTGAATGCAGAAAGTTTTGATTTGGAATTTGGATGGCACGCTTACTTATTTTATGACAGCAAAGTGGATAAAGTATTTAAAAGCCATATACTTAGAGATTCTTTGCTGAGAGTTTGGAAGAAGCACCGAAACAACTGGAATTACAAAATACCGCTATGGCTGGATCTTGGTCATACCTTGTGGAATACAAATATAATGTCACTCGGGGGGTTTTTATATAAAGAGGTTCTTTTTGCAGATGCGGGCAGATGCCAGCTGAAGACATTACAGACATTGTTGGCTGAAGGGATTAATTTAACTTGGTTACAATATAATCAATTGCAATTGAGATGGAAAGAGGACCAAAAAACTGGTATTATGATGTATGAGGAAGAATTAGTTAGACATATAAAAGAGAAAGGCCCAATGCATATTAAAAGACTTTATAATGTTTTGTTAGAAAGGGATTCAGAAACTGAACTAGTTAAAGACTGTATGGTTAAGTGGGCACAAAATTTTGAGGAACCAGTGATGTTGGAAACATGGGAAAAAATTTGGGTTCAGAATGTTAAATTTACACAGTCGCAGAATCTGCGGGAAAATTTCTACAAAATGTTTTATAGATGGCATTTAGATCCAAAAAAATTGTCGTGTATGTACCCTAGTGCCCAGCCTAAATGTTGGAGATGTGACTGCTTAGACGCTACATATTATCATGTTTGGTGGACCTGTAAGAAAGTTAAGGCTTTTTGGATAAAAATTTGGTGGGTCATGCAGAATGTTTTGAAGAGAAAGATTCAATTTTCTCCACAACTGTTTTTATTGGGTATAGTTAAGGGTTTTACATTGGGGGAAACAAAAATGATATTGTACATGATAACTGCAGCAAGATTGTTGATAGGTAAATATTGGAAAAATGAAGCGCTGCCTTCGATTGAGGAATGGATTTTGAAGATGGCCAGTTTTGCGGAGATGGCAAAGATTTCAGCATATTTAAAAGACTGTTCTCAAGAGACTTATGAATGGGAATGGAAGAAGTGGATAGATTATGTTCAGAACAAATATCAAACTAGGAAGTACCAAATAGCTTTTATTTGAAAATGTTATATTAAGATAGAAATATTTTAAGGTTGAGGATGAAAATTTATTTGAAAATGTTATATTAAGATAGAAATATTTTCAAGGTAATCAGGATGAAAATTTATTTGAAACTGCTATATTAAGATAGAAATAGGTTAATGTAATGAAGATGAAAATTTGTAAGGGGAGGGCGGGGTTCAAGTTTTATATACAAAGGAGGGTTTTTCCTTTTATTTGACATGATTATATTGTGAGGAAGTCTGGGGGGAGGGGTGGGTTAGGGTGGGTTAGGGAGGTTGGGAAGTTTGGGGCGGGTCGAGGGGGGGAAAAAAGGGGTGAAAATGTAATTGTAAAACTTTTGCAATAAAAAAAAAAAAAAGAAGAAAAATCTAGAAATTCTGGTAAAAGAAATAATTCACCCTGTTTGTGAGAGACAGGCATATACGTTTTCACCATCTTCCAGCAGGAAATCCTATGTTTGGCATGCACTGTGCATGCACGCGTGAAGCAAACCTGTAATGAAGCGAACCGGTAGCAGACTTCAGAGCATTTCACTCTTGCACTAAAGCTCTTATAATCAACCGTCAATGCAGTTGCTTGCAGCAAAAGATTGCCCAGCTGTGCCTTGAGAATTTTATTGGCTCACCATTGCATCTAAATACATCACAGACATGTCCTGCAAATATTATTTTTTTCTTCCATGTTCTCTGTGGCAGTGTCTTAAATTTGTCCCCAGCCCATGACTGAAAATGATGGAAGGCATCTTACTGGTCTTTCCCCCTTAAGTGTTACAATTTACAAAGCCAGCCATGAAGTGTATAAAATAAGTTAGGCTTTGCCTGCATTTCTTTGGCACAATATGAAACTTGCTAGAGAGGCATTTGAATTATGGAGGTGAAATTGACAAAAGATTTCTAACCCCCATCAATTACACATTTCCTTAAATACTAAAGCAGTCCCTGAGAGGAGGTCAGTGGGCTTGTTAAACCTGAAGGCTGATATTCCTAACTTTTCAATGGAGCTGTAAATAGACTCATTAATAATCAAACACTTCATTCAATCTATGAAATGGATTTTACATGGAACCATGATACTATTCAAACATTTTAGAAATAACAAAGGCAAAAAAGTATGGTAAAAGAAAAGGTATAGAAAATAGGGAAGTAGTAATTGTTGCCCTAAGGTGCAAGAGCTATGGAGAAAGCTCTTTTGATTATTAAAAATGTTTTTCTCCTTCCTATGAGCTGTGTGGCTAAAGCAAATATCAAAATTCAGTAAGTCTATTGATGCTTTTTCATCCAAAGGAAACCAAATGTGACTTGTGCACTAATCCTGAACTTTTTTCTATTTAGAGAAATGGAAAGTGCTTTTCAAATATCTATTAATAAAAAGCAAAGCCTACTGTATCTATAACAATTTACCTCGTTCAATCATGATCTCTAAGAGTTATGGCTGAATCACTCAAAATAACTCTAGCTATCTCATGACCTTTTCTAGACAATTCTTCTCTGGACATTTTCAATGCTTTATTGTATCATTTTTAAAAAGTGACTTGTCTACTGAAAAGCACAGCACTAAATTGTTTGATCAGCTTCTTGTGAATTGATTTATTCTATTACATTTCTAAAATATATACATGTAGTATGATATAACAGATTAATGTTTGTAATGAAAAGAAATATGCTACAGATTTAAAAAAGGGGCAGAAAAAATAGGCAACATTCTTAACAAAATAAAACTGAAAATGTACATTGCTGTGTACACATTTGCATCACATTTGCTGAGTAGTTTAGGTAAATGACTAGATGCTTAGTGAATATTTTATTGTCTTTTCAAAGACTATAAATTTGGATGTGGATTATGCTATGAAATTAAACATTTGATAAACATAGAACAAAAAACTGCAATAAGAAAGAATATGGCTAGATTCTAAGGCGTTCTTGAGAATGCCGCATGAGAGGATTTTTCTTAAGTTTCCTGATTCGATTAGAAGATCTCCATGCCACATCTCAAAGGGGTCTCCAACCTATGCACTTACTGGCAGGAAGAGAAAGAAGTGTCCCAAATAGTTTTGATTCCCAACTGTGGTGTTATATAGCTGCTGGCTATCAGAGTGTGTCCTGTGAGAATCCAGAATATCAGGAGATGAATCGTGTTGTGTCTCAACAGGCATTTCAAGAGAGTCAGAATGGAAAGAGTTTAGAAGGCCTTCTAAAGGCTGCTCAGTTCCATTATTGGCTGCTGTGGCACACCAGCTCATTCATCCTTTCATTCACCTTCAGGGAGACAGATTCAAGCTAGGGTTATATATGATTATTTTCCTGAGATATGTTTTCTAAGTTCAGACTATTTTCTGCCTTCACTGGAATAGTACATTAGGGAATATTTTTTTATGTTTTTAAAAGAACTGATTTGGGTCACAAGAGGATGATCCAAGCCATTGCTCCTTGCATGCTGGGTCCATTTTCCAAGATCACGTGGCTGTTGTAGACAGCAGTTTACTTATCCCAAGGTTGGTGGAGTGGGGGGGTGGGGGGGAGGCTGCTTAGTTATTGCAGATAGGTACTACATTTTCAAACCAGGTGACAGGGGGGCAGAGGTCAACCCCGAGGCCCCTCATATGTGGGGTGCCGCAAGGGTCAGTCCTCTCGCCCTTCCTGTTCAACATTTATGTGAAGCCGCTGGGCAAGATCATCTGTGGTTTTGGGGTGAAGTACCACCAGTACGCTGACGACACCCAGCTGTACATCTCCACCCTAGACCACCCCAACGATGCCCTTGAAGTGATGTCCCGGTGCCTGGAGGCCGTGCGGATCTGGATGGGGAGGAATAGGCTCAGGCTCAACCCATCCAAGACTGAGTGGCTGTGGTTTCTGACGTCCCGATATAGCCAGTTGGTGCCATCACTGACTATTGGGGGCGAATCATTGGCCCCCACGGAGAGGGCGCGCAACTTGGGCGTCCTCCTGGATTCACGGCTGTCTTTAGAAGAGCATTTGATGGCCGTGACCGGGAGGATTTTTCATCAGGTTCGCCTGATTCGCCAGTTGCGTCCCTTTCTGGATTGGGACTCATTATGCATAGTCACTCATGCCCTTGTCACCTCCGGCCTGGACTATTGCAACGCTCTCTACATGGGGCTCCCCTTGAGGAGCACCCGGAGGCTCCAACTGGCGCAGAGTGCGGCCGCGCGGGTGGTAATGGGAGCGACATGGCGTTCCCATGTAACACCGCTCCTGCGTGAGCTGCACTGGCTCCCGGTGGTCTTCCGGGTGCGTTTCAAGGTTTTGGTTACCACCTTTAAAGCGCTCCATGGCTTAGGACCTGGGTACTTGTGGACCGCCTACTACCACCAATAGCCTCCCACTGGCCAGTATGCTCCCATAGAGAGGGGCTCCTCTGGGTGCCGTCAGCCAAACAATGCCGACTGGCAGCCCCCAGGGGGAGAGCCTTCTCTGTGGGGGCACCTACTATCTAGAACGAGCTCCCCCCAGAGATACGGAGGATCCCAGATCTGCGCACCTTCCGCCGCGCTTTAAAGACCTTATTATTTCACCAGGCGGGCCTGGCCTAATTTTCTCCCTCTTTTATAAAAGATTCTTTTAAATATCTTTTAGTATTTTATACATTCAATTTTAAAATTGGTTTTAAATAGTTTGGGGTTTTAATTTGTTGGGGCCAAAATTATTTAATTTGATTTTAATTCTACTTTTAAATTTTGTATGTATGTGTTTTATTGTTTGGCTGTGCACCGCCCTGAGTCCTTCGGGAGTAGGGCGGTATAGAAATCAAATCAAATCAAAATAAAATAAATAAAAAATAAAAAAAACCCATCCATATGCTCCAAAGAACGTTTGGTAGGCAAATCCAAATTGCTGCATAGTCCTATTAATTAATTGTATTTTTCTAGTGCTGTTCTGTGTATGATACACACACTGAAAATCTCTCCAATGTGTTGTGTCCCATGCAGTTAAAAAGGGGTGGCGAGGCAGGTATGTGCACATAAATCTCCCCCTCTTTAAGTGTACTTTAACTGTGCTGGAAACTTATATGAACGTTAAACTCTGTAGGCTGTGGAAATACTAACTGTAGTTAGACCTGCAAAGATTGCTAGAGTACTATGTCTGAAGGTGATAACCTGAAATATTTTAATTAACTGGAATTATTCAGTGAGCATCAAAGAAAGTGGTGGCCACAAATCTGCTTAATGTTAACTAGGAATGCAATGCCAAAATTAAGTGTAGGGCAACTCTATAGCATAGCCTGCCCTTCCAAAATTAGAATGTGTTCTTCTCTTGCTTAAAAAAAGGGTTTCTTCACATAACTTTGCAGATGTTTGCAACAGACCAGTCCACTGGATCAGTCTTTTCAATCCAGAACATTCAAGCAATAGGCAAGATGAAAAGCAATTCATAATCATTGTTTTCTTTTCCTAGATATGATTTTTGTGATCAAATTAATGATAAGGAAGTCTTAGTAAGGAACAAATTAACATTTTCAAATAATAAAGTGCTTATAATTTAATAATACAGTTTAGTGTTGACAAACTCTGATAACCGTACTCTTATGGGAGGCATGTTAATTAGAATGACACAGGTCAGTGCAACATTTAAAGGGTATGCTTTTTCAGCAATCATATTCTTCCTGCTATAATAAACAATTTGGTGTGCAGTGCTGTTTATTGCTACTTAGTGCCTTACTCTAATCTTTTCTAACATGTTCCTAAATAACTCAAAGCACATAGCATAGGTGAGGGGGGTCTGGTTATTTATTGAAGGAAAATAAATGTATGTGTGTATGTGTGTATATATATATATATATATATATATGTGTGTGTGTGTGTGTGTGTGTGTGTGTGTGTGTGTATACCATTCTAAATTATGCAAAGGTTTCTACAGCCTTTTCAGTTTGCAGTTCTGTTGAAATGTTTGTCACTTTTCCTCTCTATTTTTAAGGTGTTGTTTCCAGTTCTACTTTGAACACCCAATTAACCCTCCCCACAAAAAAAAAAAAAAAAAAAAAAAAGATTAGAAGGAGGGGAGCCAAATAACTATTTTGGTAAATGAGCTGATTTATAACCCATGTCTCTTTTTCTATCATCAACCACTGTAGCTCCCATAATATTTTTTTCATCTACCGTAGATGATGGTGAATTGGAAGGAGAAAAAAACATCTCCTGACCCTATGGTGGCTAAAGTGAAATCTGTTCCTCAAAAAAGGCATCCTAGGGAAAGAGAAATTCCATTAGAGCTATGGAAGCTTTCTTCGTACACTGAAAAACAATTATTGCCCTCTTATATTGACTGTGACTGTGATGGAGGAGGCCAGAGATATCCCTGACTGAAATATACATCTGCTGTGTCATTTGAAAGGATGTTTTTAATGTCATTGCTAGTTTGGAAAGAAATGTTGAAGGAAAGAAAATGTGCCTGAGTACCCATGATCCCACTGGGAATGCTAATATAGTATGAATGAGAACTCTCCATATTTATTTCCTTCCGTGTCACTTAATGTTAGAAAGCCAAATTCCATAGTGAAATCCCAGCATGTAATTCCTTGTCAGCCCAGGGTGGTTTAGCTTTCGGCAAAGCTGGTGTGAGTATCTGTTTAGGGCCAACTAGCCTAGACATCAGTTACATTTTCCCCCTTTTTACTCAAAAGTAAACATGCATAATCCCAAATTGGATAAGCTACCATTATTGTTCAAAGCAAAGGTTTAATATAGCTATTTTGTTGAACTAGCTATTTTGTTCCTCAAATTTAGCCTACTGAATTGATACACAGTGAAATGCAGGAGTGAAATGGCCCCCTCTCCTGATCTATATTAAGCCTGTACCATAAAAGCTACTAAGAAATTTAGTGATGTATTACTTCTGAGATGTACTGTTCAAAACTCTGGGTTAAATTCTGGGTTAAATCTTTAGAATCATACTTCCTAGTGTGTATGTGCAAATAAGCACATGTACAGCTCCAAATATGTGCACGGAGATGGAAACATATATAAAACATCCCATACACATTTCTAGAGATACATTTGTAAATGCCGAGACACAAAAAGATTTTCCATAGGTGTTTTTTTTTTATGTACAAAAGGGACAATCTTCTTTCTTTTCAGTGATAAGGTGATTGATCATCTGTTTAGCATCACATGGTGGGGCACAATCCTTCACATAAGGGCACCATATAATGTGAAGTTGTCAAGGAAGGAGTGGGGGAAATGAAATAAAATAGAGGGCTTGATTGCCCTTAGAGGGGGATAATTTCTGTTAGATTTAAAAAGAGTTCTTTGCTCTTCAACATACACATTTTTTCTTATGAAAAAAGGATTTCCCCCCCTCAAACCAGGTGGTGAGGTCAGTTTGTCCAAAATGTCTCTTTAAAATGACTGAAATAATAATTTAATATTCTTTTCCTATTCTCTAGCATCTCCCCTCCCTCCCTTCACAAAAAAGAACCCCAATGAAATGCTTAAGTCAGAACTGAAAACACTGTATTGTATATAGGGGATGGAGAGGGAGGCAGAATTTCATTTCTTAATTTTTTTTCCACCCTTTTTTCTTTCCTGTTATGGAGATTTCCTCCACCCCCCCCCCGCCCCCATCCCCGGCAAGGCCCTTCAGAATTGTAGAAAACTTGTAGTTCAGACTCTCTGGAGCTGAAAACAGTGGTATTCCCTCAGTGGTGGGTTTCAAAATTTTTTACTACCAGTTCTGTGGGTGTGGCTTGGTGGGCGTGGCATGGCTTGGTGGGTGTGGCTTGGTGGGCGTGGCAGAGGAAGGATACTATAAAATCTCCATTCCCTCCCCAATCCAGGGGAAAGTTACTACAAAATCCCCATTTCCTCCCGATCAGCTGGGACTTGGAAGGCAGAGAATAGATGGGGGCGGGGCCAGTCAGAATTTTCACTACCAGTTCTCCGAACTACTCAAAATTTCCGCTACCGGTTCTCCAGAACTGGTCAGAACCTGCTGAAACCCACCTCTGTATTCCCTGTGGTCTTTGCTGCTCTTGTTGAAGAAGGCATTACTCATCCTCTTTTGCTTTCTTACCAAGATTCATCAGAATTAGAAATATAGCTGCAGATTTGCCCTGTATGATTTGGTAACTAATAGTCTTTGCATATGTTCTTTTGTGGGAGCGTAGTTTTGAAGAATCACTTCGGAATAAAAGAAGATTTTAAATAATAATCAAGTGGACTATGCAATCAGATAACTGCATTCTATTCATACCTTTCCTTAAACTACATAATAACGATAAATCAGAGTATGCAGATAGTCCTCAATTTACAACCGTTCATTTAGTGACCAAAGTTAAAAAGGCACTGAAAAAAGTGACTTATGACCATTTTTCACACTTACGACCATTGCAGCATTCCCATGTTCATGTGATTTACATTCGGAGGCTTGGCAACTGACTCACATTTATGACGGTTGCAGTGTCCCAGGGTCATGTAAGCACCTTTTGCAACCTTCTGACAAGCCAAGTCAATGTAGAAACCAGATTTACTTATCAACTATGTTACTAATTTAACAACTGCAGTGATTCTTTTAACAAACATGGCAGGAAAAGTCGTAAAATGGGGCAAAACTCAACAAATTTTTCACTTATTGCAATATATTTTTGGGCTCAGTTGTGGTCATAAGTCCAGAACAACCTGTATTTAACAGTTTTTGGCAATGCCTAATCATCTGAGGCGTTTGTAATATTTGATCAATAGCTCACTCCTTATGGCTCTTGTAAGAGACCTTTCTAAGTTCATTTTCTGTAAAGTCTTATTTATGCCACTTTTCTTAAGTAAATAGAAAAGGATTGTAACCCACAGGTAACTGCTTTACCTATATCGTCTTCACTCTGAATTAAATAACTTGAATGTGGAATGGTACTCATGCTTCATCATTAGCAACTAAAAAAATTCTTGTCTTTGCTGAATTCTTCTTCATCATCATCCACATCCTTTTATGTACTTAAAAACATCGTTTCTAGAAATTAAAATACTAATGTACTAATTTGATAAAAATGAGATGCTTGCAATTTATATGTATGGCTACTAATTTTAAAACGGGAAAAATGTGTCATAGGACTGCATTCATGAAAGGATGAATGATGCCTGAAAGCAATTTTGGAAGACTCATCCCACATACTAGTATCAGGGTTTTATTTTAAACACTGCTATAATTAATCTTTGCTTACACACTGAGTGCGAGTGACTCATCCACACTGTCAGAAAATGACAAACAAGTTGTTCTAGATATAAAAGACATAAATCATCTCCTGTTAACAGATTCACACAAATGAAGATCACTCTATATGTCTTCCATATTTTATCTCAATAGAAACTTTCCAATTTTTTAGCATTTATCTAGAACTGGGGGAAATTCTAGATTGGAAAAAAAAAGAAGTCTTCTTTTGCAAAAGGAGTTGTGACATTATGGAGAATTAATAAAGGTTACTAAGTACATCAGCTCATCAGGCAGTCTTCACAACTCTACTGCAATCTCCGAAGCCCCAGAGGACAGGAAGAATATTTTAATTGGTGATTCAACTTTAGCAGAAATGAGGCCTATACAGTTGTCTTCACACCAGGCTCACTAGCTTTGTTACCATGGTAATATGCTATAGCACATTAAAACTAGTGATGTGGAAAACAAGATGGCTTCCTCCATTTGTTACCCTTAAGGAAAAACATAGTTATGAGCAAATCATTAATGTACCAAAAGACTCTAAGACAATTTGACCTAAATAAACACCATTCCATTAATGTCATACTTTCTCAAAATGTTTTACACTCATGGCTTCTCATATTGGGATTTTCTATTATCTTTTGTACAAATGAAATAATTCCAATTATTTGGAATTATTGGCAACAGTTTCTTGAATACTTAGAAACATAGTTGTAACAAAAAAGTTTTTCCCTTTCTCTCTCTTTCTATCTCCCACCTCTTTTTTTTTATTCTTCCCATTTGTCAAGGCTTTCTAAAATAGAAATACTAACATTCCCAAAGACACTTTCTTTGGTTGTAGAATGGTTTTTACAGTATATGATGCAAATAATTATTCTGTCTCTTTGTTTAGGAAATAAGGCAGAGGTCTTCAAACTTGGGAGCTTTAAGATTTGTGGACTTCAACTCCCAGAATTCTCCAGCCAGCTGGCTGGAGAATTCTGGGAGTTGAAGTCCACAAGTCTTAAAGCTCCCAAGTTTGAAGACCTCTGGAATAAGGGTTCCTCAATGTCTCCTTAACTGAAAAGAAGAGATTTTTCCAGGATGGAAATAGGAAAAAAAAATAGTGTGAAAAGATTGGCAAATACTATTAAAATATGTGAAATCCCCATATTCTCGAAACTTCAGATAATGTAAGCCTCATGATAAGAAGCTAGCCAATATATAACTATCTGGTCCGATAGCCAAGTGGTTTCACAATAATTGATTAATTGGTAGCAGCTCGTTCCCTTCCACCCTACACTTTACTGGGAAGAAAGATGGAGGTGTGGAATTTCACACATTTCTCTTGAAAGACACATTGATGAAAAAGGATTTATTTTGCTAATTCTTCCAGCAGACAAAGTCTTTCATTGGGAGCCAATAGCAGTTCTAAATCTGAATCATAAAAGAAACCAATTAACAGCAAAGGAGGGGACTGGCAATAAATGGGCAACCTTACTACTTTCCTAGGACTAAAAGCTATCAGTAATAGATACATCTAAGTGTATTCACACAACCTTCAATCCATGCTGTGTAAACCTTTTCAATACATAATCACTAAGACTGTATGCTGCTTTGGCTAATTTTAAAAACTTGAATTCCCTTTTGTCACTTTAGCTGATGGCACTGGTGTCTCAAAGGGGTAAGAGCCTGCTCTTTGTCTCCAAAGCAGCTTGATTTCATGAGCTGAAAGGAATATTGATTTTTAAGGGCTACCTGTTTATTTACACAAGCTCCCTGGAAACTGTTAGAATCAAACTTCTAAAACTACCACAATCTGTGTTATCTAGCAAACATGCACACACAAACCAATAAAACCATAACATTTTAATTAGCTGGCATAAGGTGCAAAATCAAGATGAAGGATTTGAACTGTGAAATATTTTCTTCCTCTGTGCAAATTTTATCTTCCTCTCCAAATCCCTCAAAAGCACTTTGTGAATGCAACCTTTGTTCTTTTTAACTAGATTTATTTGATATGTTAGCAAAGGTCTTTTTTGTTTTTCCCTTATGGTTTCAAAGAGTTTAGGATTCCTTAAAGCTATGGAATGGTGCATTACAGAAATTGAAATTTGGTGGTGGCTTAATAGTGATGTATAGCTTTAAAAAAAGGACAAGTTCACACATTCACTCAAAAGCTACTCAATAGCAATAACAGCAACAAGAAAAATGACAATAGAGTTGATTTTGAGATAGGTATGATGGTATTCATAAACAACTTTTACCAAAATATCTAAAAAAAAAAGAAATGGAAAACCACTATATTTGTTATATAATAGTATACATGCATAATGTATAATACATGCATAACACTCTGCTGCACTGTGTGTAAAAAATGCATTAGTAGCAATTCATATAATGCACATAAAAGGCATATCAATTATATCATTGCTCTATAAAAACTGGAAGAAGTATACATAATCTTATAGTTTCAAATATGCATATGGAAAGTAATGGGAATCATAAAAGCTTGATTCAGACTCAACTCAACATCGCAAAGAGGCTTTGGGCTGAATTGATAATGTCTCTGAGATTGTTTGGCAGTTGTTGTAGCACTGGGCACTCTCATTCATAGAGCTGATCAGGGAAAATAACAGTCTGTCTGAATTTATCCATCCAGATTTTTGGCTTCCAACCAAATTGATGTTACACTGCCAGGGTTTATAACCATGATTTATGGATTGGTAGCTTTCAGATGGCTGGATATACCATAAAGGGGGGAAAAAGGAGAAAGAGAAAAAGACTAAAAAGAATCATACAAAATATACTACAAAGGAAGAGGAAAAAATGAAAAAGAAAGGAGAAACACACAGGAGAAATAGATCAGGAGACAATGGGTACTTAAAAAATTAAATTTATTCAACAAAGAGCCTTCACTTATAAGATAAGGGGCCCTTGAGAGAGATTTTGTTATATGGCTGAAATGAAATGGTCACTGTGATCTCCCCTACTGAATAACTCTGTATGCTTACAAAAAAGGCTCCTGTTTCCACATTCATGACCTTTAAAAGCTGTCTTCTGAAATAAAAGTAGGGACTCACAAAGGGAATGGACAGTGAATTGTCAAACAATAAATTGTAGGATTGTAGAACTTTCAATTACTCAAAGAAAATCAATGTTTAATGCTAACAGACAAGAAACAGAGTAGAGGGAAAATGATGACAGAATAGTATTTTTGATTGGTCATATTATGGTTCTTTGATCTAACATTCATTTGGAAATAAATTAACATTCATGTAAAGAAACAAGTGGTGGTATCTATCTATCTATCTATCTATCTATCTATCTATCTATCTATCTATCTATCTATCTATCTATCTTACACAGGAGAAGACCCGAATACACCAAGACTTGCATACCTGTACCTGTGAAAATCTACGAAAACATATATATATATATATATATATATATATATATATATATATATATATATATATATATATATATATATATATATATAATCTGTTGCAGTCTGAAGGAGCAAAACTTTGTTAGATAAATCCTACTTCTCCTGTAGCTTTTGGGCCTATGAAAATTATTATCCACATACTCTTATATAAATATAATAGTAGCAGTCCAGTTGTCTACAAGTTACCGCTTATACCTTTCTGTAGAAACCAATGACATCCACAGGGGATAATAAATTAAAAAAATTCAAATATGATATTGCTGTCCACAATGCTAAACCTACCATCTTGCAAGTGCTCCTCTTTCTTATAGTTGCCTTAATATGTGTCCTGGAGCTGGCAGAAAAGTACGTTGGCATAATTTGACCTGTCATGAAGATTGAACCCTCAGTAACAAGGCATATGAGTGGTCTGGTCCTTACAGCCTTAATGTGGGATAAATGAAGGGCAGCAATTGGTAGATTCCTCTGAGTCCATTACTCTCCATCCTATAGTATCACCAGCCAGTGAGGAAAAAAATATTACTCACTGATCTTATTAGTGTATAGTAGGTAAGGGTTGGGCAAATGTGCACAGGTGTCTGAGATGGAGGATTTAGGTAGCTTTCAAATTTCCAAGTCCAATTGCTGGTGTGGGGCTGCTATAGGTCAATGATCCACCACTTGGACAATGTTTGAACATGTGTCTAGTGTTGTTCTATGCCTATGTCCAAAAACAGTCCCAGCTGGCAGGTTTACAGAGCAAAGAAGGGATGCTAGGAGAAATTGAAGGGAGTTGTCTCATGCATTGGAAAAGCCCACCCTTGTTCATCTGGTGCTCCTTCTCTAGTTAGCATGGCATCTTTATGCCCCAGTTAGGACATGGTACTGAGCTCTCAGTTTATCAAGAAAACCAGAGGGCACATTCTGTGACCATTTCAGGAATGAAGACTAGATACATCCGAGGAGTTAGGAGTACTACAGAAATCCAGTTTTCTACCTGACAGCTAATTTTTACTGTGCAAAATTTTCCACGTGCTTGAAATTTAAAATGATACAGTCCAGCAATAGAACCTGTGTGTGAGGCTGCTAAATTTATGCTTTGACTCAAATGTAATGTCTATATGAAGGTCTGGAGGTGGACTGCTTTAGTGTTATGGAGGGGGCAGCAGTTTCAGAAAGAAGACACTCCTGTTTTCACTGCACATGCAGGGGTTGTATTTGGATTTAGATTGTAACAACCCAGGAAGTTTCTCTGGATGTCCTCAGAACCTATATTACAGCTAGGAGATTTTTAATATTACAGACTTGACAACAGATCTGATCTTCATACTAGAGTCTCATTGGAATAGACATTTCCTGACTTACTAAGGCTGACTGAGGATTTTTATTCTACCCAAATACAAGCTAGGACCTAGAACCTCTATTTCCCATCCAACTTGGATTTTAAGCTAAACAGAAAAAAAAAAGTATTCAAAAATCTGACTCCCATTCATCCATTACACAAACAACTCTCTCTTCTACATACAACTCTCCAAATTCCTTTCTCTTCTTGGCAGAAGAAAAGAGGGGAGAGAAAGGGGGTTATTCAACCATGGTTTAGTGGGCTGGAAAGAAACAGGGATCCAATTTTGTTAGAATTAGCTTGGGAATGGAGATGAGCTAGCCTAAGTTTGAGCCAATGCAAACTGAGCATGGGGAAGCATGCTCCATCGTGAAACGCTTTGGAAACTCTTCAATTTCAAAAGCAATTGGTCATGCATGGTGTCTTGCAAGAACAACACAGGCCAAACTGCAGTGTTTTCCAGGCTACTCATGCAGCTGCCTGGATTGCAGCCATGGGCTGCCTTTCATTTGAGCTGTGACTCCAACTTTGAGCATGCATGCCAATTGCCATGGAGAAATTTGCTCCTGATTCTCAACTTGCACGGCAAATAACAGTAACAGTTATCTTCCATAATTTTGAATATTTAAACTGTGTTTGCTCTTTTTTTTTTTTTGAGCCAACCTAAAATAGAGTGACAATGGTCAATCAAGCCCTCCTAATATGGGTCTTTCATCAAGAGTGGAAATGAATGAAAATACACACGGATCCCTGTTTTTTCTGTTTGAAAAAGTGTCTGTAGCCTTTCCACGCAGAGACAGCTTTCAACTCTAATTCAGACTAATTGCTAGGTTCATATGGAGCAAGTAGATAGGCTCCAATTTTGTAACAAAGGCTTGGAGTGAGCTAAATATCCCATATTCTTATGTATAAAATGAATCACTTAAGGTTGGTAAATCTTATACACAAAGAAATCTCCAAGAAAATTCTAGTTCCCATGAAAGTCATTATAATTTATGTAATTGATGATATCTTTGACTCACCAATATATCAAATATGTCTCTATTCTAAGTCCACAGAATTAAACTTGTATCAAGGTTATATCTTTTTTCTTTTCTCCAAATGTCAATCTAATTTAGCATGCTTTCATATTTCATCATATGGGAGTAACTACATTGATTAAAAACGTAAATACATTTGCAAATTGGTGTTAACTGGGAAAAAGTGGGAATTAATTATTTTCTTTCTTTGTATGTATGCATGCTTTCATGCATGTACCTATTTTGTATTCTGCCATAATCAACAAAGTTCCCAATAGGTAATATAATAAAAGAATACAAATATCTAAGTAAATAACAATCTTATTAAAACACAAAATAAAGCAATAAGTCAATTTATCTTAACAACAGAAAGGGCCACCCCATTATTATCTATAAGGTTTTTTTTTTTTTTTTTTTTTTTTTTTTTTAGAAAAGTTCAATTTTAATCCACTTTTGGAGAATGGGGAAGACTCTTTCATAAAATAGGGTCCCTTTCTTTCCCCAATCCTCTTTGTTTCTGGGCCCTACCCCACTCACTCACCTTTAAAATACAAAGCTATTAATATAATATACTGGACAGGTAAAATTCATTGTACCTTTTCCCTATGATAAACAAACCCTTTTTGTTTAAGGATAGCCCAAGAGCAATTTCATCATGATATACTTGATTTATCCAAATGTCTAGGTGTCCAAAGCACACTGAAACATAAAGTAGTCACAACCTGTAAATTGAGTTATTGTGTAAATGGACAAACTGGTTTTGCTCAAGTTTCAATCCAATTTAGATCTGGTTCAATGCACAAATATGAAAGTCAGAGTAAGATAACTTTTTGCAACCTAGATTTCTATAGTCTTAGATGTCCAGCTCATGTGGAGCCACATCAGATGAACAATTGCACACAAATATCATTTTCTGTTTAGATATCAATCTTTGGGCTGAGAAATGCCACTCAGGGTCACAAGAATTACTTATGGATACAGAATTAGCATTCACTATATTTGCTTTGTAGTATCTTTCTGTTTAGCACTATTTAGCAGAATATGTGCATGGTCTGAATTATGATCTCCCCTTTTGCATCAACAAATGTTTCTAACTGTATGTAAACAATTCATGCATGTGACTAATATATTGCTAACATGAGCAGTTTTCACTTTGAAAGTGTAAATGTCATGGTATAATACTAAAATGTTTAAAACTGCAAGAAACCTATTGGTGATAATTGCATGTATCAGGTAACAGCATGCATCACTATCTGCTTCCTAGTGATATAGTAGTTGCACCCCTTTCTAATGTGTGCAAATCTGTGTCTTCAACTATTGTACCATAGTAATCATTTTTATATGCATAGTTCTTCTAAGAACAATGTGTGTGTGTGAAGTACCCTTAGATTTTATATGAATGTCAGATTACCTCTCCTAGTTATTAGTTTTTAAACTCTTTGATGCACTATTTCAAATCCATGACCCTATGCACATGTAATTATCACATTAAGATGACAATAATATTGTTGAAATACATGTTTTGAATGCAGGGCTGGGGATTCCTTTAATAATTTCATGCTAAACACATCTGATATGTCTGATGAACAAAAACGGCACAATATAATCACAGAATCAACTGCTGATTGAAATATTTGTTTAAACCTATCAGCATGAAATTCAAATCCCATTAAAGCTTCCTCTAGAATAATAATTCACTGTTCATGTGGCCATTCAACAGAACTAGATTCATATAAATATAGGGAAATCAGCTTTATCTGGGAAAGATAAAAGAATACCCTTCCATTGTCATACAATTTGGTCCTTAGTAAAGTAAAACAGCTTTAAACTTTGACATTTCCGGCTTGTGGTGTCAAGATCTGACAATCTTGCTAACAAAGGTTGAAAGCTTCTCTTCTGAGAAACATTTAATTTATTGTTATTTGGATGAAAGAGAAAGGAAGCATTCTGTCATATGCAGATGCAAGGATATCTCCCAACTGCATTGATCCAGCTTCAGCTATATTGTTCACTCCCATTAGAAACCAAACACTAATCAATGGTATGCAAAGACCTGCACTAGAAATCACAAAGCCTGACTCAAGATACCTTGAGGCCCCAGCCAACAATTCTCCCCTCAGGAAATGCCATGAAGGCCCTGCTAATTGCTAGCAGGCAGCTGGGTCTCTAGAGGGAGGTGTTATAAACACAGCAGGGAAAGGACAGAATGGTTACTTCTGAAAGGAACTGGAGACTCTGTTGTTTGTAAGATCTTAATGGGCACTCAAGAATAGAGAACCAAAGGAAGCTTTAGCTCTTTTGTTTTAATTTTCACTTGTGGCCAACATAACCATCTCTTTATCTTTGGTACTTTGGGAGAGGTCACTTACTCCTGCTTTAGGCTTCTTTGAAGAAATAATGGGTCATTGACCTTAGCATCCTTTATGCAAGAGGGGCTCACTATGCTTCTGCCAAAACCAAAATAACAATTCTATTTACAGTTATTACTGCAACTCAACACTTAAAAAAAGTTATGTTCACCCACTTAAACTCTCATTCATTCAATGCAAAATAGCTAGAAAAGCAAAGCTTCCTCCCGAGAGACATTATTTTTTTTCTATTGGTCAAAAGAAATCTTACCTGTCTAATGTGTCTAGGCAAGACTTATTCAGCAATGTCATTGTGTGTTTCTTGGTTTCAAGACACAATTATATCTTGTATACATATGCACATATGAACAACATATTCCATAATATTACTATTCACAGATGCACCAGGGCAGTAATTTGTGCCTTAGTAATAATATTATTTGCTGCACTTTCCTGTAAAGCAGAACAAGGTGAGAAATAAGTCAACTCAGTGTCCAAGTACAGTCAATATGATAATTGTTGTAATTTATTTTTTATTTTATTTTATTTTTTTAATTTGATTTATATGCCGCCCTTCTCCGGAGACTCAGGGCGGCTTACAATGCGTTAAGCAATAGCCTTCATACTTTTGTATATTTATACAAAGTCAGCTTATTGCCCCCACAAACTGGGTCCTCATTTTACCTACCTTAGAAAGGATGGAAGGCTGAGTCAACCTTGAGCCTGGTGAGATTCGAACTTACAGTAATTGCAGACAGCTGGTGTTAATCACAATGCTTTTAGTCTGCTGAGCCACCAGGCCCAAGGTTGGCTTTGTTGGTTTGAACTGTAAGCTTCCCAGAGTTAGGTAAGTGAGATTGCATTAATCAAATGAAATAAAATTAATAATGTGGTTTTAGACTGATCCCAAAGTGGTAAAAAACAGAAAACTGGAAGAGTCCTTAGAGGAGATGCATTGAAATCATTATTTAATCATCCCACTGTTTTGAGTGGGTTTATTTTAAGCACAGCCATCTCTGGATTTGAGCCATTAAAGATTGTTGTTGCTGCTGTTATTGTTGCTGCTTATGTCTATTTTAGCTATGCAGAATATTCTGAGATTTTTTTCCCTAAAAAATAAAGATTAGTGTATAACTAGTCTTTAAAAATAAAGACCCACCCACCCACAAACATATGTGTACACACACACACACACACACACACGGGTGTGTTGTATGTGTACATATTTAAACTGGAGTTTAATCATGCTTATTGTTTACTTAAACATGATTAAACTCTAGTTTAAAAAACATTTCGTAGCCTTCTCTACTTATAAGAAAAAGAGTAGCTTATATTTCAACATGTTCATTTAATCACTTACCCAGATCTCATACACTTGATGACATTTTGTTTCAAAGAATGGTAATTTTATTTGCTTATTTGCCTGCATTTAGAATCAATGCCTAATTTCCACAAAAGAGTTGGTGATTGTAAAAGTGCATTTCACCATCAGCTCCATAGTTAACCCACTCAAAAAATAAAGTATGTTTCAATAAATATAAACGAATTACAACAGCTTTTTAATTTCCCCCATTTTAACTATTGGTTTCCCAGGGAATAACAACTTGGCATAGCAAATGTGCTTTAGGGAATATGCTTGAAATCCCAATTTATCAGAGCTGGGATAATTTAGGCCTACAGAAATAATATGATTCTGCAATTCATGCTACAACTCAGCTGCACTTTGTGGTAAAAATTTAATTTTCACACTTCCCTCCAACTGCAGCTGTGCAATATCTAGAACTGAAAATTGTATTCAATGAGAATCTCTTGAACCTTTTTGATATGTTGCTTGCACAGTCCATTTTGACTTTTAATGTTTTATTCTACTAAGACTAAATTAAAACTAGAGCCACAGTGGAACAGTGGTTAGAACATAGTACTTCAGGCTAAATTTACTCGCTGCCAGGAGATTAATCCTGATCCGCTCAAAATTGACTCAGCCTTCCATCCTTCCAAGGTCGATAAAATGAGGACCCAGATTGTTGGGGGCAATATGCTGACTCTGTAAACCGCTTAGAGAGGGCTGTAAAGAACTATAAAGCTATATATAAGTCTAAGTGCTATTACTATTGGTAAAGGATTCACTAATTATCTAAACAAGGTGCTATTCTGTGGTTCAGTGGTGGTTGGACAGCTGAGTGATCTGCCTTATGCAATGGCCCCTTACATCAGAGAGAGAGAGAGAGACAGAGGGAGGGAAGGAGGGAGGGAGAGAGAGTAAGAATGAGTGAGAGAGAGAGAGAGAGAGAGAGAGAGAGAGAGAGAGAGAGAGAGAGAGAGAGAGGGAGAGAGAGAGAAGAAAAGCAAGAGACAAGAGTAGCTTAGCCAGACTCTTCTCCACAGGGTTGAAATCCAGCAGGTTCTGACAGGTTCTGGAGAACCGGTAGTGGAAAATTTGAGTAGTTCAGAGAACCGGCAAATACCGGTTCCCGCCCCAGAGAGGGGTGGGAATGGAGATTGTGCAGTATCCTTCCCCTGCCATGCCCACCAAGCCACGCCCACCAAGCCACACCATACCCACAGAACCAATAGTAAAAAAAATTGAATTTCACCACTGCTTCTCCAGTTGTATTATATTGCAGGTCATTAGATAAAATGGTATATAACAGTTGTATGAACAGCTATGCTGATATAATATACTGTTTAGAAGGAAGTCTGAGCATCATTCAGCATGTAGGATAGGTTTTGGAATGGCCTTCTTAACTTACCCTGTTCAAGGATTTAGTTTCAGTGCCTCTGTTTTTAAAGGAAGGGTGGTATGGTGGCTCAGTAGTCAAGGCGCTAGATTTGTCAGCTGGAAGCTGCCCATGTTCGAGATCCAACTGCCACACAATAGGGTGAGCTCCCATCCTTGGCCCAGCTCCTGCCAACCTAGCAGTTTGAAACTCTGCAAATGTGAGTAAATAAATACATACCATTTAGTGGGAAGGTAACAGTGGTCTGTGATGTCACTCTGGTCATGTGACTGCAGATATATCTTCAAATAGCGCTGGTTCAATGGCCTTGAAACAGATATGAGCACCATCGCCTATAGTTGGCAATAACTAGCGGAGTAAAATCCTCAGGGACTCCTTTATCTGTTTTGTTTTGTTTTTAAAGGAAGGCTGGGAGTTGGTGTGGTTCTTTCTTTGCTTGTCTTATTTTTCTTCTGCTTTCTTTACTCTTAGTCCCAATGGCAACAAATGGCACATGCAGTAAGATTTATTTTTATTTTTATTTATTTTTTATTTTTATTTTTAATTTGATTTATATGCCGCCCTTCTCCGGAGACTCAGGGCGGCTTACAATGCATTAAGCAATAGCCTTCATACTTTTGTATATTTATACAAAGTCAGCTTATTGCCCCCACAAACTGGGTCCTCATTTTACCTACCTTAGAAAGGATGGAAGGCTGAGTCAACCTTGAGCCTTGGAGAGATTCGAACCAGCAGTAAATTGCAGGCAGCTGTGTTAATAACAGGGTACGTAGACCACTGTACTATCAAGGCTCTTGATATAACATTCCAAGTGATAATCTCACCTTTTCCTGTTTACAGCTTTCATCTTTATAACATGCAGGACTGTTTCCTAGTTTCCTTTGCTACAGACCCATATTTGTTCCTGGCTGCACATACAGTAGGAGGTAAAACCAGTTCTACTTAATTGGTGGAGATATTTCTAGGCAAATTCCTTTTTATCAAGCAATACTTTGTTCTGTAAGATTTTCCATTCCTACAAATAGATTGCTATCTGTACAGGTTGTCCTCGCTTAACAACTGGTTTAATGTTATGATGGATTTCCACTTAACAGTTCCACATAGCTACTTACAACCCTTTTTGAAGTTCTGACCTCCCTCTCCTACCCCCACACAATATCTTCCTAATATTTACAGTATTATTGCAAATCATTTTTTCATAATAAAATATGTTGTTGGTGTACAGGACCCCTATCCTGAAAAAGGCTGTCACTATGTATCTTTGAGCATGGCTATTGCTCTCCTGTAGATCTTTACTCTCCACTTGACCATTCATTGAGCATATAGAACATACTACTTATCCACTACCCACTGCAGTGCCCTGTAGTCATGTGTTCATGATTTTTGTTGGTTTTTGGTATTTACTTTTGATTTCTGGCAAGAACTACCCATTATGGAGAACAGACTCATTTAACAAATACCACATTCTCTTAAAAACCATTGCCACACTTACCAACCGCTGTGTTCACTTAATGGCCTCTGCGAAAAAGGTTATAATATTGGGCATGGTTCTGTGGTGACACACTTAACAATTGTCATGATTTATGACCATAATATGAGCTCAGTTATGGTTGTAAATCTAGGACTATCTGTAGTAGCCAGTAGACAAGTGGGCAGTGGATAAGTAGCATGTTCTATATCAGTGTTTCTCAACCTTGGAAGCTTGAAGATGGGTGGACTTCAACTCCCAGAATCCCCCAGCCAGTGCTGTTGGCTGGGGGATTCTGGGAGTTGAAGTCCACCCATCTTCAAGCTACCAAAGTTGAGAAACACTGTTCTATATGCTCAATGAATGGTCAAGTGGAGAGTGAAGATCTACAGGAGAGCAAGATCTCCTACGCTCAAAGAAACATAGTGACGACTTTTCTCAGGATAGGGGACCTGTACACCAACAACATATTTTATTATGAAAAAATGATTTGCAATAATACTGTAAATATTAGGAAGATATTTGAAAAAACACAAGTACGATTTTGAAAAAAATGTAAAGCTAACTATTCTGGAACTAGACCATTCCCCCCCCCCCCCCAATTTCTTCTCAAAGTGATGCCAAACAAAAACAAAGGTGCTTTTGTTCAACAATGGACAGTTTTGACCTTTTCTCTTTTATCCTACATGCCCAACAAAAAGAGCCTAATCAAACAGGCCAGCTCTGGGAAACATGGCATATTGGTAACAGAAGGAAAACCTTAAAGAAATGCCAGCATTTAAAGCATTAGTTAGTGGCAGTACCGTTAAAATCAACAGCATTAAACTTCGAATGCAATAAAAGATCTTTCCATTAATTTTGTTTTCCTACCTCACAAAGTTGTTGCTGTGATGGAAGAAGGCAGCAATATGTGCAATGTTTTGAAATCATGAATGAAAGGTGGAATATCAATTAAGCAAACAAATAAACAAAAGGTCCAGTAGTTTGATTGAATAAGCTGAGTCAGAGCCTTGAGCATAAAAATACAAAGCAAGATTGCCACTGACTATTTCCAGTGCTTGCCTATGTCACTGAAGAACTTTTTATAGATTTTTCTAATCATATACTATGGTCCAGTTGGTTAGTGTAGCCTTAAGTAAGATGAAAATATCAAATAAATCAGTGGGGGCTAATTCTTCCCCAGTCCATCTTTATACACTTGGAGAAAAATTCTCTATAAATGAAACAGCTTGATAAATTCTCACTAAAATGCATTTTGAGAATATATTATTTTCCAAATCTTTTCCAAATATGTCCATCTCAGCAGTATAAATCTCTGGTTTCTGAATGGTTTTACATCGGCTGAATTTATGAATTATAGTTTAGCAACATGGAACCACATCATAAGTAAAACAGATACTAATCAGTGTGACTATCTTGTCAAAGAGATTTGGACATTGTTTGGTGTCAGAACTAAAGATTTAAATGTATTAATGTGGGCAAGAGTTAAGGAAAGAATTAAAATTAAATCCTGCCTTGGGTATGTGGATTGCAAATGGGACATTTACATTTCATTCAGAAATTAAAGGATCAAAGTACATCAACTCCAAATGGTAGACTCTGACACTTAGCTATTCAAAATAAACTGTGAATTGTTCTGTAATTAATCTGATGAAAATACTAAAGTCTGTTGTATTCAATTCAGGATTGTTACAAATTAAATAGATTCAACTTTTGAACTAACAAATTATATTTCTGGTTTCATGTCAAGGCTTTCAGTGACCATCTTTAAAAATAGACTGTCTTTAAAAATACAGAAGAAACTTCTGTATGAACTGCCAGAAATGATGAGGCACATATCATTAAGATATTGGGATGTTTCTTCTATATTCTCATAAAACCTCCCCCCCATATCCCCCCCCCCAGTATAGCTTTCCTGGTAAACTGGCATTCAATTTTGCTTTTAAAATGACAATCTATTATTTAGTAACCTCTTGCAGTGGAAAGCCCTTTTGGATTGAGTGTCTGCAACAACAAACAACAAAATAAAGGGCAAGACACGGAAAAGACTGAACTTCCATAATTAGATGGTGGCCTGACTTCCACCTAGTTGATCTTAGTTATATAATACGTGCTTCCTTTGTTTGCTATATTTATCCTTCTCAATAGCTCAAACGCTCTGGATGAATCACAAAACAGAGCTCAAAGCTTATTTATATTGTACTTCAGTTCCAGATAAGAGGGCATCACATTTTAATTGAAATACTGCTTATTGGATGTCCATTAGCGTAGTGTGGCTTGGGAAAAAACAATTTATAGAAATGGCTTCTCGTTATTTTGTCTGCAATGAATGGTCCTTGAAAAGTCAACTTACAAAGCTGGTTTTTATGAACTGAAGTTAAACTCAATTATTGTTGAGCTTATCCAAAGACATTCTTTTGACCTCCCCCCCCCCCACAATGCCTTACAGAAAAGATGGCTTCTTTCTTTGCACAGTCCTTAGATTACATTTTATTCAACAAAGAAAACAAATATTTTGGACTTACAGGACAACACTGTGTTTATATAAAAAGCATCTGAGTAAATCATCCTGTTGATGGAGATGTAATGAGATTAATGCTTCACTGAAACATATGTTTGTGCATATGTCATGCTATTGTTCCATTTGGGAGAAAGTTATTACATATATTAAATTAACTTTGAAACAAGATTTAATATTTTCAGATATAGGCTATATTCTCCTTGCATGAAAGTTGGCATCTGGACAAAATGGGGATTCTCTGTGTCCTACTTAAAAGATTTTTTTTCTTCAGCACTGGCCTCATGCTCGACAGAATTTTTATGAACAATATATGATTGAATCACTAATTGATATAGATTAGTTATGGAGCATTATAATGAAGTATCTTTATCACTCACTGAAATGATTATGTAGGATTTGTATATATGCAGATATAATTGTGAACATATAGCCTCTATTTTTTATTTTTTTATTTTTTCCTCCTCTTATTTCTTTATAATTTGATGTAGATACATTGGGGGGTGGGGGGAGGTAATTAATTTTTTTTCCAGGTTCTGTTTTGTTTTGTTTGTTTCAAACCAACAATCTACTATTTATAAGACAAAGATTGTTATCATTGTATATTGTAGTATTCCAGGTAAAAGAAATTCTAGAAGACTTTATACACTAGCAGGAATGACACAAAGCAATTTTTACATGAAAGCCTGCAGGTATGTGCATTTCAATGCTTTTTGCAAACAGATGCATGTGTGGCAACATCTGTTTTTCTGCTATATCCCCTGACATTGTCTTCATCTCAACCTTAGCATGAGTCAAACAGTCTTAACACATCCTAAGTGTACAAGTAGTAATGTGGTATTTTCCTCTTTATTTTGACAAGGTACAAGGGTGGTCTAATGGTATATATGTGTGTATGTATGTATGTATGTATGTATGTATGTATGTATGTATGTGTGTATATATATATATATATATATATATGTAGGTCTTTGGTTATTCGGCTCTTTTCCCATGTAAAATTGGAAGTGTCTTGGCGACGTTTCGACGAAGTCTCATTCGTCATCTTCAGGCTGGTGTTCTCGGCTTCGTGCTTCCAGGAGCAATGTGCTTCCTGGAAGCACGAAGCCGAGAACACCAGCCTGAAGATGACGAATGAGACTTCGTCGAAACGTCGCCAAGACACTTCCAATTTTACGTGGGAGAAGACCCGAATAACCAAAGACCTACATACAAACACCCGCGAAAACCTGAGAAAATATATATATATATATATATATTATGCTTCATGTTTCCATACTACCCCTCTAAAGGAGAGCCTCATTATCATGGAAGGAAGTTGGGCAAATGCTCTGAACTAGAAATGGAGGAAATACAGTTGGTATAAGAGTGGCAACGGAGACATCAAGTTTCATATCAGTGTAATTTTCTGTCAACACAGAATTGGGTGCATAGCATCAATCTACCAGTGAGAAAGGCCTTCTGTATCACAGTTCAGACTTCAAAGTCCTTCCTGCAGAAAATATGATCTTCTATATTATTCGGTGAAAATGTACAATTCTCCCTCTCTCTGTTTTGGCATTTCCTTTGTTTTGTTTGATAAGTCTTAATAATGCTTATTTTCAGCACTTATTAAATATACTTTAGAGTGGGGGTGTCAAGCTCATGGCCCGCGGGCCAGATGTGTCATGTGCTGGCCACGCCAACCCTTGGTTTAGCGAAGGGGGAAAAGTTGCAATACGTCACATGATGATGATGGGTGATACGAGTTTGACACCCCTGTTCTACAGAGATAATTTCATGTACTGATTAAGACATCAAGCTAAACACCTGGAGACTGAGTTATAGTTCTGCCTTGGGCCCGAGGTCAACTTGCTAAGACTACACCTTTGCACTGATGACACAATATTTGGAATACTGCATACAGTTTTGTTCACCACAATACGAAAAAGGTGTTCAGACTTTAGAAATAGTGCAGAGAAGAGCAACGCAGTTGATTAGGTCTGGAGGCTAAAGCATATGATGAATGGTTGTAGGAACTGGGTATATGCAGTCTAACGAAGAGAAGGATTAGGGGTAACAAGATTGCCGTCTTCCTATATTTGAGGGATTGTCACAAAGAAGAGGGGGTTGACCTATTCTCCAAAGCACCTGGGAGAAGAGAGGAGAGATTTCCTGTCAGTGAGAACAATTAATCAGTGGGCTGGCTTGCCTCCAAAAGTTGTGAATGTTCCATTATGGAGTTTTTTCAGAAGATATTGGACAGCCTTTTGTGCAGAATGGTATGGGGCCCCGCTTGAAGGAGTCCCATACCATTGGGGCTAGAAGACCTATAAACACCTTTCCAACTCTGTAATTCTGTATTCTGGGTGACCTTGGACCATTCACTTTGTCTCAGCCCTAGAAAGGAGGCACTTCTGAAAAACTTTGCCAAGGAAATAGTAGGGACTTATCCAGGCAGTCGCTGAGAATGACACATGATTGAATGTAAGGAAAAAAATATTCAGTGGAGTTTCTGTTTGGCTTTAAAAATATGCAATGGAAAATGGTTTTAAATGCTTTAACCAAATTCAAAACAAAAGGGAATAAATATTACATCTTAATCAATTGGGGCTTTCAAAAGTAGAATAAAGAAGAAACCAAGATAAGGAGATAAAGTATCTCATATCCATATTAAATATGCTTCCTTGTAAGGCACTAACATCAGTGGTGGGTTCCTCCCGGTTCGGCCTGGTTCTCCTGAGCCGGTAGCGGTGACGATATGATGTCACCGAACCAGGTCTGCCCCCCACGCCCCTGCATCCCCTCGCCCCCCCTCCCACCACCCCCACATTATACTTACCTTTTATTTGGCCCCACCTCCAATCTATTGCTGCCTCCTGAGTCCCAGCTGATGGCTAGAGGGAAAAAACCTGTTTAAACTCTTGCTGCGGGGCTTCAAAGGGCCGCCCTACAGCTGATCAGTGTTAAAAGAAAACAAATGAGTAGACCAGTGCCTGCAAAAATACATGAGTAGATCAGTGCCTGCAAAAATAAATGGGTAGACCAGTGCCTGCAAAAATACATGAGTAGATCAATGCCTGCAAAAATACATGAGTAGACCAGTGCCTGCAAAAAATAAATGGGTAGATCGGTACAGCTCTGCAAACAGTTAAAAGCCTGGTAGACCAGTACCTCTACTAAATCCTAAATAATTGTCACATGACCATCAAGCCACGCCCACAAAATAAGCCATGCCCTCAGAACCGGTAGTAAAAAAAATTAGAACCCACCCCTGAATAACATCTTTACCCTAAGTAAATTGTCTGACTTTATAAAGATTAAGAAGAGTTTGAGAAGTTCACATTTCACTTATCATTTCACTCCACCAGTTTGAGACATCAACCCGGAACAGGATCATGGAGATATGCATTTGTCTGCCATCTGAGTCTCCAGACCCCTCCTTGTTGAGTAGATTTGAAGAAAGCTTTTATTTACATTTAGTTAAATGAGAGTCAAAACAGTGGATAAAGTCTGAGAAGATTCAATTTTACATCACCACTGAGTTTTGACCTTGAACCTGCCATTATTTTCTAGGTTAACCAATGTCAGAGGGTAGCTGTGAGGTTAAACCTGGATAGGGAACACTCAGCATGGTATCTTATGCTCTTGGGAGGAAAAATTGGATTCAAATACAACTAATAATTAACTAAATGCCTCAGCCCTTAGGAATCAAGTTAAAACAGGAGCAATGTGTGTGAGGAGGGCATTCAGGTCAAGTTACTATGTATGGAACACACCTTCAGGGCTGCCTGCCCCCCATCTCGTCCAACCAAGGAAATTTGAAAATAGGGGAAAGCAACTTTGAGAAATAGGCTTCGTATGTACATCTTTGTATACCATGTTTGTACATTGTTCATGAGCAAAGGTCCTCTCATTTCACAAATAATGTTTGTGATTATTTTGTAACTATTTCTGTATTTGTGCACGTGTGTGCACACACCTATCTCAATATACAAATGATTCTATTCTGGCTACCTATTGATTTTATCTCATCTTGCAATAAAGGTTTTTTGCATTCAGCTTGGACCTGTTTGTCTGTTTATTTAGTTTTCCAAATTTCTGTTTTCTAGTTCTCCAAGTGGCCCAGGATCATCACAAGGAACACCAAAGAACAACTCTTTCAGGATGGACTATAACAGTTACAAAACAGATTGTCCTGGGCTAACTCAAAGGGGTAAATAAGTTGCATGCCTCATATTCTTTGTATGATATTTGTGGTATTCTGGACTTCCCATTTTCCTAGTGGGTGAGAAATTTGAGGACAGTCATCAATGTTTGATTTCCATCACAGGAAACAACACTGTGGTATTACAGTGTTTTCTTTACGGATATGAAAGAAAAAGGAGAAGAGAAACCTGAAGGAGGGGGCTGCTTCCTCACAATTCTTTTAAATTTACAAATATACAACGTAAATATAATGGAGGTAGACAGCATAGCAGGTCTCTGAGAAGCCCATGAAAATAATCAGCCTGGTTCCCCAAAACCCCTCTGTGCCTTTTTGCCTTCCTTTCTGTCCACTTTATCCTTTTCCTACTATTTCTAAGCCCTTTAGTCTCAAATTGCTGTTTCCTGGTATCCCTCTTCTAAGATGTGCCTGAATGGGTTTTTTTTTTTTTCCACACACAGATCTAAATTTACTTCTTCCTCTTTGGGTGGGTGGGTGAGTGGGAGAGATATCCAACTTCAGAAAGATTAGACACTCATTCCAAGCCATTAGCATCTCTCTGCCAATTCACAGCTTCTGGCCAGGAATTGCCTTAAGGCAGAATCAGAGTGAAAGTCCCAGCTATAGTGTTCTCCTTTAATAATAGCTTTGTTTGCCCTGTTCCAGGGAATAGTGATCTGTGAACAGGAATAAAACAAAAAAACATTCAACTCTTTGCCAAATGTTTTTTTTTCTGAATTTTTTAAAAAAAGAATAAGAATTTTACGTTAAGGTTAACAAAACTTATTTTAAACAATTTATTGGAAACAAAAGGGAATTTTATTGATACTTTAGCTTCCAGATTTTTTTTCCTGTTAGCTGTCCCTTATTCACAAAGATTGTACGTCGTCTTGTTCATTATATTATTTCTCTCATGATTTCCTTGAAAACAACGGAAGGAGTTGCTCTTTTTTAGCACCATAACTGAGGGCAATCAAAATGGTTGTAGAATAAGGGAGAAATAAATATTCAATAAGAAGAAACAAAGCACACACAGTTGCTTTCACACAAAACACATTTAATCTGCTTAATAAATTCACCAGTTTTTAAAACAGTAAAACACTGAAATTAGCTAGCTGGATTCTCACTGAATCTAATCCATGAAAAATATAATTGAGGTAATCTAACTTTGGGATTTTATAGGAATGGACTGACTTACTGTATCCGTAACGGAGTAGCTTAAATGTGTCAAAGACAGCCAGAGTATTCCTTATTTTACTTATTAGATAATCTCAAAATGTCAAAAGAAATTCTAAAGTGAAAATTTAAAAATGGAACACTCTTTGGCAAAAGAAGTATGCTTTAAAAAAAAAAGGTAAAGGAAAAAAATAAGTTCTATATTAGGGTGAAAAAGATACTTGCTCCCGAGTTCTCTGCTACAATAAAATGCTATGGTGAGAGACTCTAAAGGAAATGATCTCTTAGGATCCAGAGGGTTAACAATTTAACAGTAACAGAGTTGGAAGGGACCTTGGAGGTAATCTAATTCAACCCCCTGCTCACGCAGGAGACCTATATTAGGGATTCGAACTGCCGAACTGCTGATCTTTCTGATCAACAAGCTCAGTATCTTAGCCACTGAGCCACCTAACTTTACCTCTAGATTGATTTTCCACTACACTGAACTATTTGAGTAATCCCAGATCAAAAATCGTAACTGCATTCTGTTGGCCACTTGTGGCTTATGAAAACCCAACAAGATGCACATGAGAGCAAGAACTTCACTCCCCATTTAAGGCACAAATCCTTTGATCCAGGAGATTAAATGCATTTTAGGCATTTAAAATACTGTTAGGCCATCTTGCAGTATATGAAACCTTCTCAATGCAATTTCAAAATTGCTAGGATTCAAAATGGACCTAAAGGCACAAGAAAGAAAGAAAGAAAGAAAGAAAAGAAGGAAGGAAGGAAGGAAGGAAGGAAGGAAGGAAGGAAGGAAGGAAGGAAGGAAGGGTCAAATCAACCTGCCCTGTTACAAACCCTGTCAGCTAAAAAATGTCCCGGAAGAGGGCCATCTCTCTTGTTGTCCCCACTATCTGGAATATCCTCCCTCCAGACGTGAGACACATCCCCATTTTTCTGGTGGTTTGAAGGTGTTTGAAGACCTGGCATTTCCAATTCATATGTGGCTGATTGAGCACTACAAACCATGAGAGGTGGGTTGTTGGCACTTCGATAATCTTCCTTGGTTCAATGAGCACATGTTATTTTTATTTTCTTTTAGTGTTCCATAAGGAATGAAAGAAAACAGCTTCCTCAGAGAGCTCAGCCCCATTCATCTCACAGGGTTATTGTGCTGGGGCAGGGTGGGGGGTGGGGGGCGGCGGAAGGAATATTAGGAATGTTTGCTGTTTTAAATTACTGATAAAGTAATAAAAGTGGGATAAAAAAATCAAATAAAAAAATTGGCTGCCATGCTAAGTATGGTCAGTGACAAAGGGATTGATCAAAAGAAAAAGTAATGAGGCTATTCTCTGTCACATTCTCTAGCTCTCATAAGTATACTCATCTCATCAAATAGTATCTCTGTATTTGGGTAGATAGAGGCATATTTACAAACGGAGAGAGTTGCAGCTACTTACCATTTTTTAATTTCTAAGAATGGGTATGGGACTTATCTGGAATCCAAGAGTGGTCATAAAAATAATAATGATTCTGGATGTTGTGCATAACTTGTCACATACTAAATTACTTTATAGGTTTGACTAAAATGTTCTTTTTAAAAAAATAAAGGTGTAATGGGAAAGAGGGTTAGTGTGTGTTACATTGTTGGTTCCAGGTTTAGGCTTAAGGGAACATCCATTCTTTCCCTTAAAGAATCTCAGCTTAACTTTAGTTGTGATATATTACAATGTACAGTATGCTTCAAAGGAAGGACACTTTACCTGTTTCTTGAGAAAGAGGAATATGAAATTCATAAAAAAGAGTGTGTAGTTATGTCCTTCAGCTTCATTCACAAAGGGGTTGATATACCTTGAAGAAGGTTGATTCAACATTTTATGAACCAAAAATGATTTATTAGGGACCCTGAAACCATGCTATTAAGTGACAGAATATGACATGCTTATGTGATTTGTAGAGATTCCCCCCCTTCTCTCAAATAGTATTACGACTATCAACTTTATGGTGCTGAAATTGTTGTAAGAAACACAATATATTTAGCCTACAATGTGAGTTATGAACAAAGAAAATATTTTTTTCTAAAATCAAGTTAAGTGCTAAGAAAGGCAGACAAATATTTACAGTACATTATGATAGGCTAGTCAACTAAAAAGAGATGTATCAAGCCTTTGCCCAGTTTAATGCATGTATAACAAAGGTATAACAAAGTATGTTTATTGCATTAAACTTATCTAAATCTATGGGCAACCTATATAACCTATATAATTCATGGCTAAATGAGTCCTTCTGACTCTGATGAGTAATAGGATACTGCAAAAATAAAAACAACACTGTGATAATTGTATTGACTATAAGGGAAAAAAAAGGTGCCCAAATCTCTAGAAACAAGACTCTTTATGAAGCAGATTATATTTGTATATATCAGTGTAGCATTTTGAATTTCAAGAATTCTCCATTTGGGCAACCTGCCTGCTTGATGAAGGGGCCTTAAAACAAATTTGTCCATTTTTGGTTGGCTTAATTAAAAGATTACTTCTATGGACAAGATAGGTAAGGATAAAAGAAGAGGACAGCAGGTGGTACTCCAGAGTATGGAGTATGTCCATTTAACATCTGATTAAGTTTGGATAACAAGTAGATGGTAGCTCTTTTCCCAGACATAAAAGGGCAAAAGATTTCTTGCTTGGGTTATTACTGTTTCTTAAGATCAAAGGACAAAACCAAACAAACTAATCCCATTAGGCTAGCCAACTGATTGAAAGCATCTCAATCTTTCTCTCACCGAGCTGCTGCTTAAGTATATGATTTCTGTAAAAGCAGAAGACCATCGTAAAAGCAAATTACACAGTTTCTACATCAATATGATCAATGCATTTCTCTAAAACAAACAGATCTTTCTACTATGCCAAGTGCTTGACAATCTGAGATTATAATAAAGGCACTCTTTTAAAAATGAAATAAAGGAATGAGTGGTTATATAATCACTAAGAGACCACGGAACTGTGATTTATGCAATTTGTCACAGGGTGCAGTAGAACGTTTTGTGCAGAGATCCTTTTTTCTTTTTTGTCTTCAAGTCTTGGGAAGATTAATTCTGCATTTATTGGCAGTAATATCATGTATACCCTGAGAACAGATGCTTAGTTTGTGATTCTATAAACATTGTTCTTATGGGCTATAAACTATTTAAACACAATTGAAGTCAACAGGATTTCAGCAGTTTCACTCTATGTAGATTTGCAGCCTATATGCACTGATGGTCAAAGGAAAAAAAATTCCTTTATCAACATTTCTATATCAGTATTCTTCAATATGGATAATTTCCAGGTGTGTATCATCAATTCCCAGAATTCCCAAATTGGCATAGACATTGTTGAAAACTGAAGTCCAGACATTGAAAAGTTGCCAAGGGGAGGGAAGTCTATGCCATGCAATCATGATTTAGCAATGTGATCTATCATATTTGACATCCCAAATTGCTCCTTCAGCTTTTCTTCAGAGATAATTTTTTTCCTCCTTTTCCTATTTTCGTTTAAGAAATATATCTTGTCTCAAGGACACCTGTAGGCAAAAAAATCCTAATAAGGATGCTTGTTTATTACATTTGGGTTCTTTATTCTATAAGAACCAAGCCAATCTTCCCTTCTACAGGATGAAACAAGCTTGCTGATTGTTATAAGATTTGAGAAGGCAATTGAAATGAATGTTATTGATTAATTTTACAGACTTCATCAGAGATGGATGTAAATAAGATGTTTGGCTTCATTCAAACCATTCCAATACATTTACAGTTCGTAGAATTAACTTTGTTAGAAATGTTCCTTATTAATAAATGTCTATGGAGATTCTCAGTCATCCAGCTCATGGTTGTCCCAAAGGTGTTTTTTTAAAAAATCCTTCCATTCCTCACCATCCAATCAGAGCTCAAGAAGCTTCTTGGATGAGAAGCTTCTTTGTCTTCAAAGAAAAACCTGAAAGTCCAGTTGCCTCTTGAAAAAAGCACCTTTGGGTTCCTTATTGCTGTGAATGGTTATAAGTATCAATCAGATAACCCAAAGCTAGATGACCGATCAAGAAGATTCTTAGCATGCTTAAAGGTTCAATGCCGAGCATCTCCAAGTACAGCTTCTTATAGTGACTAGAGCTGTGCAAAGCTTCAATTTAATGTTTAACTTAGACTTATTAATGTCCTGAATTGCTTCATCAAAGTGAAGCTCACCAACATTGCACAGGACTTAGAGGAAGATATTGCCCATCCAAGTTGCTGGTATTGAGTAGCCAGAACAATGGTCAGATTTAGTAAAAGCAATGTGTTTCCAAACTTAATGAAATGCAACCATAGGTGGGTTTCAGCAGGTTCTCACCAGTTCTGTAGAACCGGTAGCAGAAATTTTGAGTAGTTCGGAGAACCGGTAGTAAAAATTCTGACTGGCCCCACCCCCATCTATTCTCTGCCTCCAGAGTCCCAGCTGATCAGGAGGAAATGGAGATTTTGCAGTAACCTTCCCCTGGAGTAGGGTGGGAATGGAGATTTTACAATATTCTTCCCCTGCCATGCCCACCAAGCCATGCCCACCAAGCCAGGCCACGCCCACAAAGCCACACCACAGAACCGGTAGTAAATTTTTTTTGAAACCCACCACTAGGGAAAGGGAACCAGAATTGCAGAGATAGAAGCAATAGTAGAATAGAAGTTGGAATTTGAGTCACTCTTTGCCTTATTTGAATTTCAAGAGGTTAGTTAGGGTTTGAGAAGTAGTATCTAGATTGCAGATATGCTAATAGGCACTTATTTTATCATTGGCTCCAAGTGATTGGATTTTGACTTTGCATGCTTTAGAGTGGTGGGTTTCAATTTTTTTTACTACTGGTTCTGTGGGTGTGGCTTGGTGGGAGTGGCATGGCTTAGTGGGCGTGGCTTGGTGAGTATGGCAGGGGAAGGATACTGTAAAATCCCCATTTCCTCCCAATCAGCTGGGACTTGGGAAGCAGAGAATAGATGGGGGCGGGGCCAGTCAGAATTTTTACTACCAGTTCTCTGAACTACTCAAAATTTCCGCTACTGGTTCTCCAGAACTGGTCAGAACCTGCTGAAACCCACCTCTGATGCTTTATGAATTTAGCTATTGTATTTAACAGATGTAAATCTTGCTATTGCATCTTTTAAAGAAATGATTCATTACAGCAAGCCCTGCTTAGAACAAACTAAGTTATTATAATGACTGGGACTAACTTCCTGAGTTGGGCAAGCAATCTCCTCCATTGCTTCTGAGGTCAAAGTACTTTGGAATTAACTTTAGAGTGGGCACAGGGCTAGAATGAGATTGGAAAACTGGAAGGTTTTGGAGATGGTGTCTTTGCACCAATGAGCTGTTTTGACTGCTAGGGTAAATATGAGAAACAGATTAAGGGGAAGGTCTTTGCAGGTTTTTCATCAGGTGGTCTTTTAAATAACTCTCTGGGTTTAAGAGAAAAAGCAAATGTCTTAATGTTGCTCCCCTCTCTTTAAGATGTAGTTTAGGTAGAAGGGAGGCTTTTATAAGCTCATGTATTTCTTGATAAATCTATCCTCTGCTTCAAATATAATGAATATCTCTTAACATTAATTGGCAGTTGGGTTAAGCCCATACTTTGTACCCAAGATAACTATACTACGACCATTTTATATTTTTCGTAAGGGGATATTCTGCTCCTTAGTTAATATCTTTTCAGCACTCAGCTTGTCTTTGGCATATTGTCTAACAAGGGCTCCTGCTGAATTTAAATCTCCAGCAGAAGGATTTGGCAGAACTAATGTATGCAAACAGAAGTGCTTTTCTACTTGTGAATCCAAGATAATACAACTGAGTAGTTGGGTTGTTCTATCAAGTGGGGAAAAAAAGAGACATTAACTGTTCTTACTGTTGAGTCTTCAAAAGGCACTTTTGCTGTTGTAACTATTACCACTTCTCAGCTTGCCAATGAACTATGGGGGGAGAGAAGAGGGAGATAGAATTTAGGTTCTAGACATCAAGATCCCAGCCATGAGAACCAAGGACATTTAGGAAGGTGTTTACCAGAGCCAAAAGACTTTCTCACAACAACACCAGAAATCTCCATTGGACAATTCGACCTGGTCTAATAGGGAGGAGGGAAGATCTGAATTTTACCCATGTGGGTTTGCACGGGAAATGGTTAGATCTGGTTTTGCCTTCATCTTTGCCGATATGATGTATTCAATAAAGTTTTGCATAAAGAGATTGCATCATCTCAGCCATGCTTGCTTTGGTTGGGTTTGTCAGTCAGAACGTTGACAGAAAGTTCTTTATGACAATGAGGATAGAGACAATATAAAATGTGCTGGTAAGTTTGATTTTCTAGTTTTCTTTTATTCAATGTAAGATCAAATGATCCCAGTATCATGCTTTCTTTTCTTTCTTTTTTCCTGGCATGACAGAAGCTTACTTTGTAGTGGATTAATTGTACCCTTCTTGATATTAATTTCACCTTCACAATTAAAGCTGGATCCTCTTACTAAGCACCTTTTAGACCCTGTTAAATCTGAAGTCTTAAAAACCAAAATAAGAGGGGGAAAAACACCAGAAAAATTCCCTTGGAATATCAAGGGAATTTATGTCAATGCATTTTCTAGCTCATAAACATAGCGGGAAACTATTGCACATTTCTGATATGCTTCAAATAACTTTTCTGTGTGCTTCAAGTATTTTTCAACTGGCAATGCAGTCTTTGTGCACTTATGCATCAATACGCGGTTTCCATAGGTTTATTCTTCCCTGTCGATACTTATATAACCTTTTATTCGTCCAAAGCATTGTGATCATTTTTCATGAAGTGCCTTTCCAGCTAAAACACGTTAAGCATAAAATGGCCTCAGAAAACGTAGAGATGCTTTTCCTTCAGCTGCTGCTGAAGTCTATGTGGAAAGGCAAATAGAGGCAATTTCAGACCAACAATAAAGAATCACAAGGTAAAGCCTATGGAAAAATAATAATAATGCTTCAAAACAACAACAACACATCATTAGTCCAGTTTGTCTCACTGTATTTCTTAAGATAGTTCAGGCCATATTTTGGGTTGAGAAGCAAGGAGATGACACTTTTCAATTCCTTCCATGAAAGGTGAATGGATTGATAGTATAATATAGGTTCAATAACTATATTCAGGTAGTCCTTGACTTACAACAGTTCATTTAGTGACCGTTCAAAGTTACAACAGCATTTAAAAGAGTTACTTAGGATTGTTTTTCGCACTTATGACCATTGCAGCATCCCCAAGATCATGAGATCAAAATTCATATGCTTGGCAACTGACTCATCTTTATAACGGGTGCAGTGTCCCAGGGTCATGTAATTCCCTTTTGCGACCTTCTGACAAGCAAAGTTCATGGGGAAACCAGATTCACTTTACAGCCTTGCAGTCATTCACTTAACAACTGTGGCAAGAAAGGACATAAAATGGGCCAAAATTCACTTAACAAATGTTTCACTTAGCGACAGAAACTTTGGCTTCAATTGTGGTCATAAGTTGAGGACTACCTATACTGGTACCAGGACAGTATATTCCAGGACATATGAAGGCAGCATACAATTTTAAGGAAGCGAACGCCAAGCTTTGGACACATGGCTTTGTTGTCTAGGTCCTTCTTGCCAAGCTGCCCACCTCATATTTGTTCCTTGAAGCAAACCACTTCAAACCTGCCTAATGACATATCCAACATTGACTCATGTCTTCCTTAAGCCACATAAAAGACTATTAACAACATGTACCTGTTCATGCAGCGAACAGAGTTTGATGCCTGCATACTAAAAAAAAAAGAAAAAAGAAAAAAAAAAGGCCACATTTGCCATTGGCTCAGTCAGTAGCATCATTAGTTTGATATCTCAGTGGCATATATTCTGTTTCCAAATTAAAATATGTTAGAAAGATTCAGATCTGGCTTTTTGAAACTATTGTTTTCCATGTATGCAGGCTGAATATCTAAGCTTTAATTTTTCTTTTGTATCCAGGAAACAAATCTTAAAGAACACCACATTAAAGATGAATCTAGGCCTTGTGTTTAGGTAGACAGCAAGGGGGTCCCTTAATACTTACATTAATATTAAGTATCAAATTAACATTTTCTACCATGATACATTTTCCCTAATGTATTTAGTTCAACGTTAATTCTTTGAGGTAGAAATAAAACAAAGATAAAAGAGCATTAGCATCCCCTGTTAAAAGGAAAACAACAGCAGGAAAAGTTGTTATTGTTTGATGTACCATTGTAATACCTTTGTAGTTTATCTCAAATTTCAGCTCCTTACCCTGTCAACAGCAAACAAGATGCCAAAATATAGGGGAGAAGAATTAAGCTTCTTGGCTTACAATTATTTGAATATTTGTTTTGTTTCCCAAACTTTTTTTTTTTTTTTAAAAAAAAAGCTTTCCTGATGAGTAGGATAATATTTCTCAGAGACTGCATCTTCATATTGCAAGCTGGAGCCCTGATACCTACACTCTTTGCTGGGATTCAGTGTTACACTAAATGTCATGCTGATTATATGAATGCAATTAAAAGAAGGAAGAAGACTGTGCAACTCCTATACCTCCACTACTGAAGTCCCAGTTCAAATATTCTCCTGGAATCTTTTTGGAAAAAGTAGGGCTAAAAATTTAATTGCAGATTCCTGATGAGTCTTTGCTGCCTGTATGAATTACCTGTATTTTTGCAGCCCAGATTAAAGGACTTGAAACTGAAGGAATTCAATTTGTATCAAGGTGAGGATTAAAAGTATCTCCCAATCCTTTTTGATAACTTCTGCTACCATTTTCATAATGAAATGTTTGCATCTGAATTGCATTCAAACAAACCAACATCATATATAATTGTCTTTCTCATAGCCAATGAAGCTAACACAATATACACACTTTCCTTTCCCTAATCAGGTTTCTTCCAGATATGTAAAGACCCAAATCTTAAATGGGGATGCTGAGTATAGTAGGTCTACATTTCAGAATGTAGTGATTCAGTCCTAGGCTTGCCTACTGAGAAGTAAATTTCAATGAATATTGAATGCAATGCAACCCTCTATTTTAAGTCTTTTAAGTCCAGTTTTTCCTTTTAAGTCCTCTGGAACTGAGACTGCTATGTTATCTGTGATTCTTTCAGTGCTAAGGCCAGGCAAAATTTTGTCCATTGCTATTACACCGCATTATCAACACTAACATTTTTTAAATTTATGGATAGAAAAGCAGCAACACCCAGTCACATCTCTTGCAGATTGATGCACATGTACAATGTAGCTGAAGGCGTGTGTGTTTGTGTGTGTATATGTACATGTGCAAGATTGAGTTTATGTGTGCAAAGGGGAGAACTGGACTATGTAATTAAATCCAGGATTCCTGGGAGATAGTACATTGTTGAAAGATCTCTTTCAGGAAATAATTGGGATGTGTTTTTGCAACAGTACGGCTGTGCTACATCACTTACAGTCTAGAAATAGCTGTAATTCTGTATAGTGATTGAGTCATTTACTAAATTTAGTATCCCAAGAAGAGTACAAATTAAATGACTAACACACACTTGACTTTATCATCTTATCAGTGACTTCAGTCCTGGGAGGATCTTTGTAGTTATAGTTTCAGCTTCCCCTCCTTGAGTTTTAAATCAAATTTAAATTGGAGAATATGTCAGAGATTAGGAGAATTAACAACTGGTTCTTATATACAAACTGATTTGATAGGACTGATGTGGCGTCTGAATAGATAATGTTGAAGCTAGATTCAATTTTAATTGCAAGGAAAAATATTAAATCATTAGAAAGGAATTATTCCACGCAGACATAAACACAGAATGGATTACTGATGCTTCCAATATTATTAGTTCTAATGATGCTAAAATAGGGATAAAAAAATTATTGGCAAGCAAGCAAAGACTGTTTCTTTTGTTTAAATCATTATTCTACTGATGAAATTATATTATTTCACATGAATCATTTGAGATTTAAATTATGCATTTATTTACATTTAGGTCATTAATTCTGGAGGAGTCTACCCAGTAGACAAAAAGAATAGGATACTAGTGAAAGTAGAGAAGGAGGAAGAACTGAATAGTCAGGGCCAATAAGCAAACAAAGGGAGAAACATGGATGAGGAGTTGTAGCAGAACCCACCCACCCCAAGAAACCAGAGGGAGGAGGGAGCAATTTGAAGGAAGGAAGATACGGTAATTTGAAGGCAGAATAGAAATTTGGGCCAACAAGTGTATAAAGCTGGGTGTGTCTGTGCGTGCATGGGGGGTGGGGAGGGGAAGAATTGAGGAAAGAGAAAAAAGAGTTAGGAGTTTATATTGGAGAACATAAAGGATATTCCCTCATTTTTTAAAAGAAACTATTAACCTAGTTGGATATCTTTTCCCCACTCCATCATTAGATCAACAGATGGTTCTTCCATGTTGAAGTACCCACCCATCTGCCACTGCCAGAGTTGATATATTAATAGCAACCAATCCAAATAAAAAGTAGTTGAACTATGAAAGAGAGAAGAGAATTATTGTCACCTGACTTGGATATCTGGTATCAAAATGGAAATCAATTTATTATTATTATAAAAAAAAAATTCTGTTAGAGAATTCTACTTTCCATAGTTTGAATTGCTTCCATCTCCTGTTGGTAAGAACATTCAAGATGAGACCAATGACAATCTCTTTCAAAAATCCTCTCATAGAGAAACTTTGCATGGCCTCTGAGCCTTACGTTTCTATTCAAGCAGATAGCATCTGACTAATTCTGTTAAACAGCTCACCTAACAAGTTAGATATTCCTTCCAGATGTGAAGATATAAACTCTCTGACTTAGAAATGCCCAGGTTTGGGAAGGTTGAGCTAGATGGACTTCATTGATTTAATTTGAATTCCTATCTCCTCATGAAACTTTTCTGTCATTCTATTTCTTAAAAAAAAAAATCTGTCTATATTTGTCTATATTGCTTTTAAAACAGGAACTTCTCAGTAAAGCATTTATCATGTGGGAAATTGTATGATTGCAAAATTACCTCTCTGTTTCCTCAGGATTTCTACAAGGTTGTTTTCCCTAGTGTTTTTGAGCTTTGGGCAAGAAATTCTGAAGTGCCTTTAAAAAATACAATATTTTCTAGAAGATGAAGAGAATATTTGAATTAGAGTTGAAATTGGACAGGTTACATTATTTCCTTTCAAGGTAAGCAATGTCACCCACAATGCCTAAAAGCTTAAGGAATAAGAGGCAAAAGAAATTAAAGGCAGGTGATAAGAGAAAATAAAGAAATAGTTTAAAACAGGGTTTTTTTTAAAAAAAAAAACTTGGCAACTGTAAAATGTGTGGACTTCAACTCCCAGAATTCCCCAGCCAGCTTGCCATTCAGTTGAAGTCCACACATCTTAAAATGTTACTAGGTTTGAAAACCCTGTCCCCACTGTTTAAAGCAACACTGTACACTGTACTCTGTACCTTTCTATCCTTGAAAACCATTCTAACTTCCCGTCTGTACATTAATTCATTAACTTTTTGTCTTTTTCAGGATTTCATTTACTCCCTCCACCCATGTCTTTCTTGGTCTTTCCTTTCTTCTTAAGCCATCCATCTTCCTTTATATATTTTGCAATTTATTTTTTTATGTGATCCAATCTCAACAATGTACCTCTTCTGTACTGCCATTCTATTTTGTATTTTTTTCACATTCAATCATTACCTATTTACTCTTCCTTCCATCTCTTCTTGTTTCATAGCATGTGCTTCTTAAGTATCCCCACTTTCTCTGCATTCAATTGTTTCTACTACAACTCTTCCTTCTATATAATCAAGCACATTCTTATGTACAACAATTAAAAAAACCCCACATACTTCATGCAACAGACCATCTATTTCATCTTTTTAGCAGCATTTGCATAACTAAAATGTTGTTTAAGAGCCAGCGTAGTTAAGGAATCAAGCTAGAAATTAGGAGACTATTCATTTTAGTCCTGACTGAGGTACAAAGCCAGCTGTGACCTTGGGCCAGTCACTCACTCTCCACCTTAGGAAGCAGGCAGTGGCAACCCACTTCTGAAGTGTTGCCAATAAAACTGCAGGATCTTGTCTAGGCAGCTGCCTGGATTAAACAATTGATTCAAAGGAATAAGAATTCTCCATCCATTTTCCATCTTCAGTCAATTTTCTACATACAAGTTTTCCTTGTTAAAAACAATCATTTTTGTCCTTGATTTTCAAATTAATACTGCTCATTGCATCATCAAATTTATTTATCATTTGTTCCAAATAATTTGGGTTCTCAGACAAAAATGACATCATTTACATAGAGAAACTCATTCATGTTCCCAGTGATCAAATCTCAAAACAATTCCTTATACATTTTTGAACAAATACATAAACAACTAAAGAAAAATATTATCTTTCTTTCTGTTTAGTTGTGATTCATTTGCTAAGAATTTTATTTATTCTCACAAATACTATACTGCTTTTGTTGCATTCAGAAGTAAACTTTTCAATGTCATATTCACATACAATGTTCCATAAGTCATTAGTATTCACTTTTATTATAAATTTACTCTACAACAACAAATACACAATACAATTTCATACATTTATCAATAAACTGCTTAAGGAAAAAAAATTAGTCTATGCATCCTTTAGCTGATGTAAAACCAAATTCCATTTTATTTGTTTATTTATTTATTTATTTATTAATCAAATGTATACAGCTGCCCATCTTACCTAAAATGACTTCAGATAATTTTGCTTCCTGCTGTTTCTCATATCCTTTTATTCCAGTATTCTGGTATAACATCTTTGCAAACTAACCCTCTGATTCCCCCCCTCCCCAATTTTTCCTTTTATATATTTGAATAATGTCATTCTTCCAAAATGTGACATAGATGAAGTCCTCACATATATATTAAACAAATTGCACCACCATTCTGAAGGCAAATTACATTCATCTTTTAACATTTTTTTTCAGTTATTCCATCTATATATGTAGCCATACCATTTTCAAACAGCCTCAGATAGCTTTTATGGTTTCTTTTGCAACATTTGTTCTTGGAAAGCAGCATTATTCTTTTTAGCATTTATTTTATTCACTAAGATCATTGTTCGACATTCTGCTTTCACGCTCATACAAATCTCTAAAATGTTTTCTCAGCATTTCTTTATGGCCATTTCATCCAAAATCAATTCATCCCTTTCATTTTTAATTCCATTCACTCTGCTAGAGGGGAGGCTCCTTGTTTAGTCCTTTTCATTCACTCCCAAAACAGCATAATGGTTCCCCCAGTAGACTAAATAATGAATTCTCTTTTGAGAATGTTAAAACTGGCTTTTTTAGCCTCCTCTCCAAGTTTCACATTAGGGTACCTTTCACATTCCTAGTTGGGAAGGGCACATTGATTAGGTTGGCTCTTCACAAAGTAAATGGGCCCAAAGGTATCTGGGTTCCATGTCAGGCAGGGATTTACAGATAATGACTACCATTTTGAATTGCGCGGAGAAGTCTCTTGCCATCCAATGCAGTACTTGCAACTCCAGTGTTATGTGCTTCTGGTGACTTGTACCACCAGCAGGCAGATTACTGCATTCTGTTTCAACTACTACTTTCAAATAGTCTCCAAGGCAGTCCCAAGCAAAGTGCATTGCAGTAGTCTAGCCTATTGCTAAGAAGGATGCGAATGACATGTTGTCACTTGTATCAGGTATGGCTGAAACTGACACACCAACAGAAACAGAGCAAAGCCATTCTCTTCCCCTTAATCATAGCTTTCGCCTATACAGGTAGTCCTCGACTTACAACAGTTCATTTAGTGACCGTTCAAAGTTACAACATCACTGCAAAAAATGACATACGACTGTTTCTCACACTTACAATGATTACAGCATCCCCATGGTCACATGATTAAAATTCAGACGCTTGGCAACTGACTCATATTTATGACAGATGCAGTGTCTTGGTGTCACGTGATTGCCTTTTGTGACCTTCTGACAAGCAAAGTCAAATGGGGAAGCCAGATTCACTTAACAACCGTGTTACTAATTTAACAAGTGCAATGATTCACTTAACAACTGTGGCAAGAAAGGTTGTAAAATCGGGCAAAACTCACTTAACAAATGTCTCACTTAGCAACAGAAATTTTGGGCTCAATTGTGGTCGTATGTTGAGGGCTACCTGTATATCCAGCCATAGCTAAGAATCTAAGATGAACTCCAAGTCATTAATTCTCTCCTTCAGGGCTACTGTGACCCCATCCAGAATGTAAACCTGAATCCAAAGAGAGCCCCTCCCCCAAAAAAATCTGGCTAAACCTCATTTCTGTCTTTCTTGTAGCAATATAATTTCAGCTTGTTCCTTCCCATCAGTGGTGGGATTCAAATTTTTTTACTACTGGTTCTGTGGGTGTGGCTTGGTGGGCATAGCAGGGGAAGGATACTGTAAAATCTCCATTCCCTCCCTACTCCAGGGGAAGGATACTGCAAAATCCCCATTCCCTCCCGATCACTTGGGACTTGGGAAGCAGAGAATAGATGGGGGCGGGGCCAATCAAAGGTGGTATTTACCGGTTCTCCGAGCTACTCAAAATTTCCGCTACCGGTTCTCCAGAATTGGTCAGAACCTGTTGAATACCACCTCTGCTTCCCATCATATCCCTCACAGGTTTCAGGTACCAGATCAAGACTCGGTTCCAGACTGAAATATATATTGCCAAGTATCATCAGTAAGTTGATGATAGCTTACTCCAAAGAACTGGTGAACTCTCTAGGGATTATTAAAAATTAAAAATTAAAAAGTAAAGATGCAGCAGGAGTATCCGATAAAGGAATAGCTGCCAGGTTTCCTTGCCTTCTTCCCAAGATCCATTTGGATCTTTCCCCAGATATGCACTGTCCACCGTGCTCTAAATTCCCACCCTTTGCAAACAGGCCTAAACATGGTCAACAGTTGCTATGAGTCTTGCAGATTCAACAGTTTATAAATGTGGTGATACAAAGATAGATGAGAGTTGCTACGTTTTATCGTCTTCACTTCTAAGCCATCAATTTTAGCCTGTTGTGCAAGCTCATCTGGTTTTATTTAATAATCCATGCTTAGGTGAATTTCATGTGATGAATTGTATGAAGAAAGATCTATAAAAGAAAAGAAAAAGAAGTTCCCTACCAGATTCTGAACATGCAATGATAACAAATTATTGTTGTTATTAGTTGCAAAATCGTGTCCGACCCATCGCGACCCCATGGACAATGTTCCTCCAGGCCTTCTTGTCCTCTACCATCCTCTGGAGTCCATTTAAGCTCACGCCTACTGCTTCAGTGACTCCATCCAGCCACCTCGTTCTCTGACATCCCCTTCTTCTTTTGCCCTCAATCTTTTCCAGCATTAGGCTCTTCTCCAGTGAGTCCTTCCTTCTCATTAGGTGGCCAAAATATTTGAGTTTCATCTTCAGGATCTGGCCTTCTAAGGAGCAGTCAGAGTTGATCTCCTCTAGGACTGATCGGTTTGATCGCCTTGCAGTCCAAGGGACTCGCAGGAGTCTTCTCCAGCACCATAGTTCAAAGGCCTCAATTCTTTGATGCTCAGCCTTTCTTATGGTCCAACTTTCACAATGGTAACAAATGATTAAAACTAAATAAAAAAGATGAAATTTAGCGGCAGGTTGACCGTGGCATCCTACCCCATTCTTTATTTATTTTATAACCATTGGGAATATGGATACTTTACGCATGCTTGGCTGTCATGAAAATGCATGCCTTAGCATGGCAGTTGCCACAGAAAGAGAAAGCAAAAAATGAGCTATCATTTGCTAGAGATGCTGGATTTAGATCAGCTAGAAAAAGCTAGAGTCCGGCTGTTTCCATGTGGCAAGCACAGTGGGGGTTTTCCTTGCTTGAATCACCCGCAGAACTGTTATTTACTTAACAAACTTGACTTTTAAGCATTACCAGGCATCAGCTTAAAGAACAGGGAAATAAGGTCAAGGAAAAAGCAGGGCCCAGAGAGATTAAAAAAAGCAGGCAGGTGTTGATTCAGTCTTGTCTATTTCATCCAGAGTGAGACAGTATTTCAGGTCAGGCTCTACAGAAAAAAAAGAGAAGATAATAATTCCACCCAGAATTTCATCACTAATAGGTCTTGATTGGTGACCTGTTTTAATTGCCATTCTAACAAGGTAACATAGAAAAAGGCAATTCTAAAATTCAGGCTACCAGAAAACCTAGATGGCCTTTAAATAGTGGAAAAGAGGACATCTGGTAGCCCTAAGTAAATAAATAAATAATAATAATAATAAAAAAAAAAACACTGAAGAAGGAGAAGATCTATTTTTTAAAAGCGCCATTGTAAAACTAAGCAATTAGAGATTCAATTAAATGTGGCAATATCTCCAAAACCAGGACTTCTTCCTTTGATGAAGTTAAGGCTACCAAATCAGTGCAGTAAGAATCTGGATCTGTGTCTTTTTGCTGCCATCTACTGGCCATTTGGATATTTGCAGCCCAGTAGCCCTGTGCTTGTAGCACATTAACCCTCCATCTTATCTTTGCACACCAAAGATGCACCCAGATCATTCAATGGGGCTTGGATAAGTCTTGTGAGAAGTTGATAATTATCTGCATCCATTTTGTCTTGCTAAATCATACAACTTATATTTTCAGTAACTGTGATTCTCTTTGGATGGTATACTATAATTTACTTTTATGGTGACAAATCTTTCTCCCCCCCCCACACTATTTATTTGTGGGGGTGTGGTTTTCTCCTTGTAGAGCCTTGATTAGGAATATTGTTTTCTGCTTGAGTGTTTGCCTGGTGTTAATCCCTGCTTCTCTGGGTGATGGTGTTTTGGGTGATGTTTTTTTTTTTGTTTCCTTCTTAAAGAGACGAGGTGGCGCAGTGGTTAGAATGCAATTGTCAGACTACGATGCTATCTCAAAATTAAATGAATTTCCAAACTGCCAATCTTTAAGGAAATCTTTCTTTAATTGAGCACAACCACTGGAACATGACTCCACGTGGACAAGACTGACCTTTTGCCCCCCAATCCCTCCCTTTCCAATCCCCAAATCTCTGCTTCTCATTGGCTATCTTCCAAGTCATTCTTCAGACTGCTTTTTCTCGTCATTCCCCACGACAACCCGACTTCAAAGGGATTTAGCAGGCAAAAGTTTCAGAGTTTATCTCTCGCTCTCCTCTGCTGTCCATGCCAGCGTTGAAACGCTGACAGCAGTACTGCAAAATGCTACTGCTGCCTGCTAGCTGCCTGCAGTTTGGCAGTTCGAACCTCACCAGGCTCAAGGTTGCTCAGTTTTCCATCCTTCCGAGGTCGATAAAATGAGGACCCAGATTGTTGGGGGCAATATGCTGACTCTGTAAACAGCTCTTAAGCACTGTGAAGCAGTACATAAGTCTAGGTGCTATTGCTAAAATTGGCAGGGAAAGTTCAAGGGGCAAATCCCACACTCACCAACATTGGTTTATTTAGTTGTGTAACTAAATGTCTGCTAGCAAACAAACTGTCAGCACTTCAAGCTGCATTTACTCTAGTGCTGACATAAGAAGGAGAAGCGGAGGCGTCTGGAAAGGGATGTTTGACTTTTCACCTACTTATTTTCCCTGGAGATAATATCCCCTAGGAGATGGGAGGGGGGAAATTCCTTTGAGCTGGAGCAGTAGATTAGGGTTAGAATGACTTGGAAGATGGCCAATGAGTGCAAGGGAGTGGGGAACGGAAAGGGAGGGTTTTGGGTCTGGAAGTCAGTATTGGCTTCGATGGAGTCGGATTTAAAATGTCGTACTTAATAAATAGGAGTTTTTCTTCAAAGACTTTGTTTGAAATGCAATTTATTTGAGACGACCTCGAAACCTGACACAAACAACCTCAGAGAACACCAAAGTTTCCACAACTTATGTTCTTGTGTGAGTACGGTTCTTATTACATAATCTGTGTGATGACATCATGACATGTTTGCCATCAATTTGACACTATTATGGCTTATTATAAATATTGATGGATGTTCTCAGAATTCCCAGCCAACATGGCTAATAGGTGGTTTAATGAAGCTATAATAATTTTGATTAGTTTAAATTTCAGATGGTGACATGGCTGCTTGCTTTATTCTTCTCTACCGTATGCAGGAGGAAGAAGAGAAATGAAGGTTCTCAAATCTACCAATAAGACTTTATCAAGCTTATTTGCTTAGTACTAAAATATGGCTTAATGTTACATCTGAACTAAGCCTGTATTTAGTGAGTCACAGTTGGGCTGGAATTTTCACAGCATTTATTGCTCTTAAATATTACAGAGAAGACTGTTGGCACAGAAAAGATTAACTAATTCTGTTAATGTGCAATGCATCTATTAAGACAGCTGAAAAAGGAGAAAAAAACCCAGCTTTGTAAGAGCAATATTTTGTTAATATTCAATGACTTTTCCTTATAGTGTTTTCTGATGGAAAACACATGGAAATATTTCATATCTTTTGGCATGCATTTCAAGAGAATGAGAGAGAGAGGAGAGAGAGAAAGTGAGAGCAAAGGAAAATATGCAGGAGTTCTGAGTAAAACAGCTGCTGTATAGAAACCATTGCTTAATATGCTGTGCTTTATTGCATATTTATTTCTTTGCATCCATCTGTTTTCACTTGTTGTCTCTTGTTTTATAATTGGATTTCAGGAAATTTGGGGGCAGGGAATAATCTTCCTGTTATTTGTTATTGCAATACGTTGCACAATGTGATCTTCAGACCCAAAACAAATGCAACCATAAATGTTTTTCTGTTTTGTTAGGATAAGAAATCAAGGTAGAAAAAGCTACATCTAGATGTACCACTGCGTTCCCAGAAGATTTTAAGGAGGGTTCTTTATATCATACTTAAAATGACCAGTTTCCTACTTTCTTCAGCCAAACACATGATTGTGGTTTGTGGGGGCTTTTCCAGACAATAATTTTACTGTTATTATAGATGCACAGCTGTTCAGCTGTTGCAGAGGAATCCAGTTCCGTCCCCCTCAAATTTTGTGTCTGATGCAGAGAAATCATATTTTCCTGAGACTCACAGGATGATATTTTGTGTCTGGGAAAATGAGATATTTTGCTTGCCTGTTTATGCCTGATTGAAATAGTGCATATCGGCCCCAATGAGAAACATGTGCAGCAAGCTTTTCACCCTAATCCTTGCTATTCTGTAACTATTAAAGCAATATTTTCCTTTCTGTGCATTTGTTTTACCTTGGTATGGCATTCCTATGATCTCATTTTATTTTACAAAGAAACATACAGATCGGGGTAGAGTCCTAGCAAGCAGTGTGAATCTACACGTAGAAGCTGAAGGAGAAACCTAGAAATGCTGCTTTTGCTGAAAATGTTTCTATGAATTGATGTTTTTTCTCCCTGAAAAGAAAGAAAGTGGTTGGAGCACTGAGGTTTTGCAATAGCCCTGGTATCCTCAGAGGTCATCTTCCAATTTGCCTTTCATGCATTGCCTCTCATGATATAAATTAAAAGGCTAGTTTGGACACAGTTCCCAAGTAGTCCTTTCTCTGCCTCCTTAGGCGAATAGCAATAGCACTTAGATTTATATACAGCTTCACAATGCTTTACAACCCTTTCTAAGCATATTGCCCCCACCAATCTGGGTCTTTATTTTACCAATCTCGGAAGGATGGAAGACTGAGTCAATCTTGAGCTAGTGAGAATCGAACTGGTGGCAGTCAGCAGAATTAGGCTGCAATACTGCATTCTAACCACAAATACTAAAGCTTGCCATATATAGGCTCTCATTTTGGGTAAATCATGCCTTTGCCTTATTTCCTCATCATCTGAACAAATCACCTGTTGTACCTTCTGTAAGTTTGGTTCAATTATACTAAATATTACAAATAACTGTAACCTATCCTGATATTTTTGCATAAAGCTCATCTTGGAAGATAATCTAAATTCTGCACCCATTAATCTGAACTTTGGCAGGCTTTATCCTGTCATAGAGGCTAATATACACATGGAATTCATCTGGTTCTCGCAACTGATAAAGACAAAAGATACAAATTTAGAGATTTATTCCTTCTCTCCTCATAGCCACAAAGCTTTTCATAATAAGGAGAACTTCTGCAGTGGATCTCAGATGTGTAGGACTACTAGTTTCACCTGAGGTAAGTTGCAAACTTTCTACACAGCTTAATGTACCAAAGGCACTTTTTCAAAAGGCAACTGTCCCTCCCCCCACCCCAAAAATGTTTTGCTTTTCATCCAGGAGGAGAATTGCTTCTGCAGAACTGAAGAAGCTTCTTGGATGAGAAGCAAAACATTTTCAAGGGAAAAAAAAACAAGAAAAGTCCAGCTGCCTTTTGAAAAAGTGCCTTTGAGACAACCATGACCTGGATGATTGAGAATCTCCATAGACATTTATACAGGATAATGTCTGCCATGCGCTTTGAAGGTTTGAGAAAAGAAGCATGGAGAAGGAAAAATGATATTGGGCTATTCAACTCCAAACAGAACAACAAAATATAATTTTTTGGTTTTACTTCTACATTTATCTCACACCAGGCTTTTTGCCTTCCATTTCTTGCCTTCTGAATTGAAAATGTTATATTTAGGGTTTCTTCCTTCCAGATGCGGAACATTATGAGTGGTGAGGGATGCACCTATAATCAGAGAAGAATAAGGACATAATTACTCTGCCAAGCTGGTAAAGTTGTATTGGACATGTGGATGAGGTCAGAATTTTCAGGGGGAGGAGTTTAACTGAGGTTTAAGTGTTTTCTTTGTTTTATTAAGTAGATTAAGTTTGATTCATGTGTTGTACTACAGATTTTGTGTTTTCTGATTCAGAATTGTGGAAACAAGCAATTATGGCTAGATGTGGTCTAGTATTGCATTGCCTATATATGCTTTATAACCTAAATTATTTTATTGGCAAGTTTGAGGTTGATTAATTTTCTTATGAAATCATTGGAATTATTTTATTTAGCAACCTCAGGGTAATTGTTGATAATATATCAGATTGAAGTCTTGTTCCCTGTATTAATGGGGAAATTATTAATCAGTAGTACAGTATCTATTTTGTCTGCAAGCTTTAATTTTCCACCAGTTTCCTGCAAACTGACTCCCTCCAGATGTTCCAGAATTCATAGCCAGATTGAAAGTCCCACTATATCTGGAGAGCAACCAGGCTGGGAAAGCTTGTTTTACAATTACAAGTTGTATTTTAAAAATTAAAAGATACTTATGTTATCTCACAGCTAGCATGTTCAAGAATTGATTCAAATCTCAAGAACTCTTTTTAAATGAGTGCTTGAGTCAATTGTGAAAAAGATCTGCAATTTTAAAACATTCATAGTTATTTTAGAGATAGTATAGTGTAATTGGATGTTTATTTGGGGTAAGCTGACTCATGATAGTTCTTTGAGATAGATCTAGAAATAATACTTTACTTTACTTTTATTTGATTTGTATACCTCCCTACTCCCGAAGGACTCAGGGCAGTGAACAGCCAACAATAAAATACATAAATACAAAATTTAAAAAGCAGAAATAAAATCGAATTAAATAGTTTGGCCGAGACAGATTAAAACCCCAATCAATTTAAAACAAATTTAAACTTTGAGGATTAAAAAAATTAAAATATTAAAATTGTTTAAAAAGAGGGAGAAAGTTAGGCCAGGCCTGCCTGGTGAAATAAAAAGGTCTTTAGAGCACAGCGGAAGGTGGGCAGATCTGGGATCCTCCGTATCTCCGGGTGGAGCTCGTTCCAGACAGTAGGTGCCCCCACAGAGAAGGCTCTCCCCTGGGGGCCACCAGTCAACATACAAATGAGGGTGAAGGTTTGTTCTCTGAGCTTGTGGGTGGGTGGGTTTCCAAATGTTTCATTACCAGGTTAGGTAACATCTCCAGCAGAGTTTAGGGGTTATCAGTGTTTTTCTATTTGTAAGGGCTTCAGCTGTGGGTGTGTCAAGTGAGGGTCTTGTGATGGGTCAGGTATGAGTCATCAGTGAATCTTGTGATGGATCTTGTGATATGTAATCTCTTTATCACAAGATCCATCACAAGACTCACTGATGACTCACACCTGACCCATCATAAGACCCTCACTTGACACACCCACACCTGAAGCCCTTACAAATAGAAGAACACCAATATTGACATCACCTAAATTCTTCTGAAGATGTTACTTAGCCTGGTAATGAAATGTTCTGAAACCAACCCACAAGCTTGGAGAATGAATTTTCACCCTCATCCTACACCCAAGCTACATATTTACCACCATATCTGGTGATATGTATATTATTGCAATATGTAATATTAGTAATATGTATTATTAGTGATATGTATTATTGCAAGAGTGATCCAAGAATGCTAAGGGTAATATAAACAATAACAGAACTTTTGCCTCTGAGATTCTGAAAGTCACAACCAGTCCAAAATCATAGAACTCTGGATAGTTTGGATAGCTCAGCAGACTAATGCATTGTAATTTAACTCCAGCTGTCTGCAATTAGTAAGTTCGAATCTTGCCAGGCTCAAGGTTGACTCAGCCTTCCATCCTTTCTAAGGTAGGTAAATTGAGGACCCAAGCTGACTTTGTATAAAATATATAAAAGAATGAAGGCTATTGCCGCCCTGAGTCTCCGGAGAAGGACAGCATATAAATCAAATCAAATCAAATAAATAAAATAAATAAAAACTCTGCTAAAAACTTTCAATTTATTTCAAAACCTCTTCCTTTATTGTTATATCTATTTGTTAGATGTATACTTATCTTAGAATTTTCTTTATTTGATTCTCATAGCAATACTTTTGTGAGATATGTTGAACTGAGAGACTGGGATTAGCCCAAAGGTAACTGGTCTTGATAGAGGAGAGGCTCAATCTAGGCTTCCCCAGTCCTCATCCAATACCTTAACTGATATATCTGTATAATGGCTCTGTAAGCTTTTCTCTAAGATCCTGCACCTGCATCAAAAGTGCATGCAAAAATTGTATAGTGAATGTTTCCCATCACTGCATACCTGGGCTCTTTCCATTTGGATATTTTCTGCAACACTTGAGATGAAGAACATCTTGGAAATGATAAATAAATTAAGAAAAGCTTTGAATATTAATGATAGCTCCAATCCTGAATTACAATTGTTATGGAAGTAACTGCAACATACAACTGAGTACGTATGTTCAGGATCTAGGTTTTAATATGCAAAATAGAAATCTCCAGAGAAGAACAATATGTAGGCTAGAACTTATCACTTTACAATTCATTTTTCTTCCACCGTCTTCTGCCATGTTTCTCCTCCCATCTTCCGTTGACTATGCATGGGTATGGTTCAGTGGTGAAATTCAAAACTTTTCCCTACCTGTTCTGTGGGCGTGGCTTTGTGGGCATGGCTTGGTGGGGGGGGCGTCATGTGACTGGGTGGGTGTGGCCAACTTTTTAAAAAACTTTTTTTAACATTTTTTAACTAAAAAAAGTTTTAAAAAGTTCCAACGATCAGCTGTGACAATCAGCTGTGCCCACGATCGTTGGAACCTTTTTTAAAAATTTTTTTAAAGCATTTTTACTACCTATTTGCCCAAACTCGTAGTAAAAAAATGCTTAAAAAAGTAAAAAAAAGAGGTTCTGATGATCAGCTGTGACAATCAAGAGCCTTGGTGGCGCAGCAGACTAAAGCGCTGTTAAGTAGCACCAGCTGCCTGCAATTACTGCAAGTTCAAATCTCACCAGGCTCAAGGTTAACTCAGTCTTCCATCCTTTCAAGGAAGGTAAAATGAGGACCCGGATTGTGGGGGCAATAAGCTGATTTTGTATAAAAAAGAACACTGCTTAAGGGGGCCCGAAAGCCCTACTAAGCAGGTATATACAAAAGTATGAAGGCTATTGCTTAAAGCATTGTAAGCTGCCCTGAGTCTCCAAAGAAGGGCGGCATATAAATCGAACCAGTAAATAAATAAATAAATAAATCAACTGTGCCGCCCAATTGTCGGAACCTTTTTTTTACTTTTTTAAAGCATTTTTTTTACTGGTTCGGGCGAACCGGCCTGAACTGGTAGCATTTCACCCCTGGTTTGGTTCCTCTCAGAATAGCAACCCCACCCCCCAAATCATTGATTAGTTGTTTGGGTATCGGTGAACATGTGAATTTATGCAGAGAATAGAAATTGACTCTTACTTTCCACTATCTCAGGACTTGAAGGCAGCAAGCCTTATATATTATACAGGACAAAGAGAGGATGATCACTTCTCTTATGGGTTATTTGTAAGCTTTCTGAATGCATTTGATCAGCCACTGGATGGCCAAAAGACTGAAGTACAATAGAGCCAAATCCAGTAACAATAACAGGGATGGGAGCAGTGGTGGTATTCAGCCAGTTCGCACCACTTCGGGAGAACCGGATGTTAACTTTCTGAGCCGTTTGGCAAATTGGTTGTTAGAAGAAATCATTAGGGCAGAGAACCGGTTGTTAAATCACTTGAATCCCACCACTGGATGGGAATAAACATATTTTTGCATGAATTGCTGGATATATTGTATAATCAGATCTTAATCCAAGGAATCTCTGTAAACATTTCTATGGATTCTACCTACTTTTTATAAATTAACAGAAAAAGCAATCAATACCTGTAGTGTAAAGTGAATGCTGGTAGGTAATATTGGATTTACACAGATTCTTCTAGACATGAAGCATTGATTCAAAAAAGGAAGGAAAGAAGGTGGGGTGGAATCTTTAGTGCTTCCAGTGTTGGGGAGAATTCAGCTGTCTTGATGAAACTTTCTTAGAATGTAAACTAAGCCTCTGTTAGTACTTCTACACTAATGGAAAAAAAATCTTGGCTCAATGTTTTAAAACACATATTGATATGTTAGTTTATACCTAATTCTATCATGCCGGGTGTAGTCTTTACATAAGACATAACGACTCAAGAATGTTAGACCACTTCAACCACTTAGTTCTTCCTGTTTCTGTGATGCTTTATAGTCAAGAAATTTCTTTGGCCATGTTTTAGGAAGTTCTTCCTTTTGATTATAATTATGTCTGTGTGTTTGGATGGTACTTTTGCTTTGTTTGATTTAATAAGTCTATCACTACCATTCAAATAACATTCGCTAAAAAGAAGCTTTGCTTTCAAAAGTGTCTCTGTTATTGTTGTTATTAGTTGCGAAGTCATGTCCGACCCATCGTGACCCCATGGACAATGTTCCTCCAGACCTTCCTGTCCTCCACCATCCTCTGGAGTCCATTTAAGCTCATGCCGACTGCCTCAGTGACTCCATCCAGCCACCTCATTCTCTGTCGTCCCCTTCTTCTTTTGCCCTCAATCTTTCCCAGCATTAGGCTCTTCTCCAGTGAGTCCTTCCTTCTCATTAGGTGGCCAAAATATTTGAGTTTCATCTTCAGGATCTGGCCTTCTAAGTAGCAGTCAGGGTTGATCTCCTCTAGGACTGACCGGTTTGATAGCCTTGCAGTCCAAGGGACTTGCAGGAGTCTTCTCTAGCACCATAGTTCAAAGGCTTCAATTCTTTGATGCTCAGCCTTCCTTATGGTCCAACTTTCACAGCCATACATTGCAACTGGGAAAACCATAGCCTTGACAATACAAAAGTGTCTCTAATCTCATCTATTATGGAAACATGGAGTGCAAATAAAGGGACTTGCTGCATGAAGGGAGAATTTCATATGATACTTGAGGTCTTGAAGTCAGAATTGAAGTTCCTGGTGACTGCCTGGACAAATCCCTGCAATTTTCTTGGCAATATTTCAGAAATGGTTTTGCCCATACCCACTTCTTTAGGCTGTTGAGAGAATAACTGGCCCAAGATCACCCAGCTGGCTTTGTCTAAAGCTGGACTAGAACTCATAGTAACCCAGTTTCTATCCTGATGCTTTAATCACTATTACCAACCTGGTCCCTAAATATTATACGGTAATGAAAAAGGAAAATCTTACCATGAAAACACTATTGGTTCCGAGAAATGAAAGTGCTACATTTGTGGACATAAACATCCAGATAACTAATAAGTGACAGCTAAGAGTTAAGAGTTTTCTTTATCTCTGTACTGCTGTCTAGTGGCTATCCATGGTGTTACAGTCCAGGTATGATGGCCTTATATCCTGAGTCCTTCTGCTTTAGAAATCAGATATAAAGAATAAAAATATTAGAGATCTCACCTGCAGTGAAGCCCAAATGTGTTTGGCTTCATTTCTTTAATGTAAGACAACAAATATGGAAAGAAAATGGAGAAGTTGGACCTCAGCCAATGAAAGACCGAGAGATGAAGGCTCAGTGGGGTGTTTTTGAACAAACTCGGCAGATAAATGACTCAAGACTATTATTGAAAAACTGCATATCAACTAAAGATAATGTAACCAGCTGGAACAACAACCAAGATTGGTGTGAGTGAATGAGAATGCCAATAAACAATGCAAAGAATTAGTAGCAGACAGCAAAAGCAAGCACAGAGAATACTTAACAGGATGAATAACAGTGTAGGGTGGATTTATTTCCTTTCTATTCCTTTCCTTTTAGATCCAATCTATTTACTAATTAATCCATAGGATCTATGTTCTCAGTCAAGAGTATCGGTTGAGAAGCTAGTGATTAATACATTATCCTGCAAAGTTGGAAGCCTGATTATTTGATTTAGAAGTTGCTTTTGTAACACAATACTAAATGTGCCATTGTGACCACTTTAAATGTTACTAAAGGGGCCTTTAAAATGTAAGACAGTGAAGTTTAAGTTGTATGTAGAGTGTACAGAAATCTAAAAAGAAGATCCCGGAACTGTGTGTCCCTTATAGAAATAGTTGAAAGAAATGCATTTCAAGCTCCCCCTGCCCCATAATGATGGCCACCATGACAACTCTATCAGTCAAATTAAGGATTGATTAATGGAAAAGGTAAAAGATTGCTGAGTAGAAGTTCCAAAATGAATGCGAACTATATCTTTGAGAAGACACTTCCTGTCCAGCGGTGAGTTTCACATTATGTTACTACTGGTTCGCCGCACGCGTGCACACTCGCTTCGTGCACATGCACGCCTGGTTCATACACGCGCCTGCCTTCCGCACATGTGTCCAGCCTTCCATGCATGCACTTTGCTCGTGCGCACACCTTCCGTGCATGCGCCCAGCCTCAAAAACATGACTAAATAGGATGGCATAGAGCCGGAGTGGGTGGGCAGGCCCACGAATGATTTACGCTACCGGTTCGAGCGAATCAGTCTGAACCAGCTGAATACCACCTCTGTTCCTATCCTTCCTGAATCTCTCCATTAGGTATTCACTTTTTTAAAAAAAAATCTGAATCATGATAATGCAACAGAAGACTCTGAAAGGTGACAAGACTGGGGACCTTTCTTCAAAAATGGACAGTTGAGAGTTTATGTTCCTGTTTCAAGCTGTTGTATATGCAAGGAAAAAAAAATCAACTCCATTTTGATTGATACATTCGACGGACTTAGTCTACAATGGGATTTGATCTGTCTTTGCCTGATTTTAGCGGTCTTGATTTGCTTTAAGTTGACTAAACTGTCTTGAATGGACTCCACCGGAATGTGACAGGCTGTGCTTTATTTAAAATAAAGATGTTATGCCTTTGACTTTCTGCACGTGGTCTTGTTGGATTTGTACAGCACACTGAAATACAGACTAGTTAGATTAGTCAACCACATTGTAGTATGACATGTTATGAAAATGTGTAAAACTAGCTCACAAGATATATGAAATACACACCCTGAAACATGGATTAATAACTGTATTCAAATAAAGGATTAGATGGCTGGGTTGAATCTGTTCCTGTACTCAGGAACTAAGCTATTTTCAGATATTGCTAGCAGTGTGAGAATCTGAAGACATGCTTTTGTTGTGTCAAATTCACCTGAGCAGCCTGCACTTATCCAACCAAAGGACACAAAACAGAGAAGAGCTGGCTTTCAAATTAGGAAGTTAGCTTTGGATGATTTGCTTAATTCAATCTGAGGGATGGGGAATAGAGTAAATAGAATGGATTAAGTGATTCATCAAGCCTTAATCCACCACCTGCCTCTTGATACAAGATTGCTTCCTAAACCAGAATATGATTTGTTTGATTTTGGTTTACTGTGTTGGGCAAAGACAACCAATCGTAGCTTTTTCAGTAAATTACAGTTCAATTTAGAGTATTATGTGATAATAGGTTCTATAAGGATACAATATAAGTTTTCTATAAGGCTTGACAAGCCATCCTGAGCCTAGTGGTACCATGGTTAGAATGCAGTATTGCAGGCTAACTCTGCCAACTGCCAGCAGTTCAATCCTGGCCAGCTCAGATTGGCTCAGTTTTCCATCCTTCCAAGGTATATAAAATGAGGAGTCAGATTATTGTAATCTTCTGACTCTGTAAACCACTTAGGGAGGGTTGTAAAGCACTATGAAGTGGTATATAAGTCTAAGTGCTATTGCTATTGTTATCCCTGATTACAGAGAACAAGGAGAATAAAACAGTAGGATTGTTTTATGTGTGTAGTAAACTCCCATGCTGATGGGAGTTCCCAGAGTCAGCTAAATCACTGGATTAACACAATAAACTATATGCTCTTACCTCCACCAGATTATTATAAAATAACTCTTGTCTTAATCCTCCTTTAATTATCCACCGGGATACCCTGCTCGCTCTCCCTTTCCTCACTCACCCCAACCTTTATCATAGGTCTGTTTCCATGACAGTGGTGTTATTCAGCCAGTTCGGACCAGTTTGGGTGAACCGGTAGCAGTGATCATGGGTGGGCCCCCCGGCACTATGCCGTCCAATTTAGCCACATTTTGGAGGCTGGGCACATGCGTGGAAGATGTGCATGTGAGCAAAGCGCATGCATGGAAGCCTGGGCGCATGTGCGGAAGGCATGCGCAGTAAACTGGTGGTTGTAATATGTGAAACCCACCTCTGTTCCATTCATTGCGTTACCTGTGATGGGAAAGGGGGCCACCAATGTTTCTATTACCCTCTCTTCTCCCACAATCTGTTTTGCTAATGGTGTCAATATCTTCAATTGTTGCAGGTTATGGCACTAGACCTTTCGATCCTCTTCAGAGTTTTGTATTATGTTTTATTTTGTTGCTCCTCATTATATACTTGCAGAGGTCTATACATAGGGGATGGATTGTACTTTTTTAAAAAATAAATAGGTAAGATAAACAGAGGAATGGCGAAATTGAGAGACTGTCTAAGTTCCCAATTCAGCTTTAGTGAATACTCTGAAGAAGGCAGAGCTGATTCTATATAGTGCTAGGAAGACTTTTTATCCCTTATTTCCTGCAACCAGAGTAGGACTGGTGAGTATCAAGTGTTTATTTATTTTCATTACTTGTGCCAAAATACAAATACAGGTATGTAATGGGAAGGAATATGAGGGGCATTTTGCTGAAGAAGTCTTTTATAGTAAAATTTGTTTCTTTTGTTGTCTTAGGATCCTTTGTGAAAATGCTGTTCCTCATGCCTGCTCCCCAAAGAACCTGATCTTCAAAAAAGGAAGGTGAAAACGTCAGTCTTGCTCTTTCAGACAAATCTTTCTGCCCTCCAATAAATGTCATTTCTGGGATGGTAACACACAGCACTGTCATTTTTTAGCTGGTTTCAAGACACTGCTCTGTTCTACCAGGCAAAGCTGAGGTCATGAGGCCTTTCATTGATTCCCTCAGAAGGTGAACTTTGTTGCAGAAGAAAATAAAAAGATAATCACCCAGGAGTTGGGGAATCATACCGCATAAATTTAATAAATAATTATTATTATAATTAATTTCAGATATAGTCAAAACAATTGGAACCATCACATTGGGAAGATTTTGAAAAATGACTGGGTTAAGATTTTATGGAACTTCAAAATACAAACAGACAGGCATCTTGTTCATGACACATCTGATATAACAGTTATTGAAAAGCTGGTTCATTGATGTTCCTAGGACTGAGGAAAAACAATTGGAAAATTTACAAAATACTGGGACTTGCAGATCAAAGCTGAACCCTATGGAAAGAGAAATATGTTATTATACTAATCGTGAGTGGAGTCCTTGGAGAAATATCTGAAGGACTTCCTCGATATCTGGAAATACTGAATTTATCTGACCTGAGCACTCTAGTTCTACAACAACAACAACAACAACAACAACAAAAACCATCCTCCTTGGAATGGCCTACATTCTTAGACACCGCCTTAATAATTCTTAGATCCTTAGTTAGGACTTGAATTATTAAATTCCCACCAGTTTTAGATATGAATCTAATCGTAGATTATCCACACATAATAATAATTACATTGCTTTAATTTGGATTCTACCCATCTGTGTGTCTCTGTGTGTGTGTGCATGCCTGAAATGGTGATGCAGAGCCTCAACATTTTACAGCATATTTTCTTCAGGGTTTGTTTACTTCCAGCAACAGAAAAGACAAACAACTCTCTTCCATTTATGAGCCAAGACTGCTTTAAAGAATGGGTCACTGTTCCAAAAGGAGAGCATGCCAAACACCAGCTTCTCATATTGCCTCATATCTGTTCCAAATGAATAGCTTCCAGAAGGACAGTTTGACTGCTTGGGACATCTCTGCTTTGCTTCTTTAATAGCTTCACTTCATTTTTTCCACTGGTTTACTAACCCCTCGTATGGTACTAAAAAAGAATACTATCCATAGCTGCTCCTAAGTCATCTTTAGGAGGATGCAACAATAGAAACTATCTAGTTGAATTAGAATAATAAAGATATTATGTAGGCCAGAGGGCCCTTCCTCATGGCTGAGTTAATGTGCTACTCACCAGGTCTTGATCAAGCAGCAAGCTAGACTGGAATAATATTTACTACTCCATTGGCAAAGATGCAATGCCCAATTGGCAGAGATTAATAGATCTGTCCCATCTCCCCCTTTGGTTCCCCCACTCCCACCAAACATAATTGGCAGGAAAACATCCCATATCAGAAGGAGGGGAGGAGGCAAGATTTGGCTAAACTATCAGGTTTGGTTACCTGTGAAAACCCACTCTGATTTGCTACCAACAGACATCCTGATTGTGAAACAATCAAATGATAAGATAAGAATATTACAGCTATTTCCATTCTTTTTTATCAAGCTTTTTAGGGAGATAAAGGTATCCCCTGTCCAGACTCTAGGGAGTGGGGCTGATTTCTGTTTCTTAGCTGAGGGAGCCAGCGTTGTCCGAAAACACTTACATCGTTATGTGGCCAGCATGGCTATATGCCAAAAGGTACACGGAGCGCTGTTACCTTCCCACCGAACTGGTACTTATTTATCGACTTGCATTTGTATGCTTTTGAAGTGCTGGGTTGGCAGGAGCTGGGGAAGTAACACGAGCTCCCCCCATTGTGCAGCACTCTGGTTTCGAAACCCAGCTGTCAGCTGACAAGCTCAGGGTCTTTAACTGCTGAGATACTCTATATCAATGAAACCAGTCGCTCCAATCTAACAATGCAATTACATTTGCATAGTTCTACTTCTGGCTTTAATGCCGCATTGCCATTATATAAGCAGGAGAAAGAACAAAAACACAAGTTACCTATGTAGCAGACAACTTCCTTCCTTCTGGATGTTCATTAAAAGAATAATTTTGAATGTAAATAACAAAAACAGAGGTTAGTTGTTGGGATTAATGAAAATTGTGCTTTCCAAACAATTTGCTCTCAGAGAAAATAAGCACTAAGACCATTTGTGTTTTGTACATTAACTCCCCTAATAATCATTCTGAATGGTAGGAATCTAAGTATCCTTAATAGAAGCCATGAGCAAATTACTGCAAACATTAAAAATGACAAAGTGTGCCATGTTATATTATTTACTGTATGTTTCGATCAATTTATGTGGCCACCCATCTCACAAGGCACTCAGTAGCTAGCATTTTTTTTAAAAAACAATCAATTAAACACTCCCAGTAATATACCAATAGTGGCAGCTGAGGATAGCAACAATCACAACTCCAGCAGCCATCCCACGGGCCCCCTTAACCTCCTGGCCTTAACAACTGGGAAAACAGCCAGAGCATGGCTATTCTGTTGGAGCTAGTGGGGCAGATAGAAACAATTGGAAACAATCAATCCTGCATATTATTTGGTCCCATGCCATGAAGGGCTTTACAGGTGACAATCAGCACCTTGAAGCACAGGGGAAGCCAGTGCAAGTCACAGAGAAAAGCCATAATTTGGAGGTAAAGAAGTGCATCTATCCATGTATTAGTATGCAGGAATGATCTTGAGAAACAGGAGGAAGACCATACAATGGTCAGATAAGAGGTATCTGAACCTGCAGAAGGAATGTTGGCGTGGAAATATCTTGGAAATGAACCTCCTTAGTTACTTTGCATGGTAAAGATGACAGGGGGAGAGATGTCATACAGGATACACACAGATAAATTAATTCTACTTGATTGTAAGTTTACATTAACAGAATCTTTTAATGTACATATATATTATTATTAAACAACTTTGTATGTATTATTGTAGACAATCATTGACCAGAGCTTCTAGCAAATCAGATTTAAGGTCCCCAAGATGCTATTGCATGAACACTCAGATTAAGCTTATTTGTCAAACCTAAATGAGATGATGTTATGTTTCAGGTTTAGCTTCTGCTGTTACATGTGATCTGCCATGGGTTCAACTTTCAAAGTGTGAACATTTATAATTTCCTCACAAAACCATGATATTCTGTTTTGAGAGGTTTTATCAAAAAAAAAAAAAAAAAAGATCTGGATGCCAGTTTTACTAAATAGGATTTTCTACAGCCCTAAGTAAATAATGACAGCTTCCAATATCTTCTTTTTGTTTGATATAATAGAGGTTTAAAGTGCATCTCAAAAACAGAAAAAAAAAATAAGAAAAAAAACCTAGAAAAGAGATTTTCAAGGTACATAAAACTGAGTAAAAAAATTAAGATAGCACTAGATTAGTGCTGCATATAAAAGTAAAGTCAATATTCATTAATTAACCAAAACAGCCCTTATAATAATAAAATTATTGTAACTTGTAAGTAAAAAGACTTTCTATCTCATCTAAAAAGTTCTATTTTTATTAGTAAAAATATGATTTAGTAAATCAGAAAAGAGCTGATATATTAAAGCCTTGGATTTGAAACCCAAACTTGGCTATGGTACAAGTCCATATGTAAGATTATAATTAGCAACAACCTTTCTTGAAGTTTAACTTAATTCTATATTAAACATATTTTTTAAAATATACAGTTATTTTTGACACTACACATCTTTCCAGTTTATGCCATTCTTTGAAAGATATTTGAAAGTATCTTGTATGAGTGTGTGTGTGTGTGTGTGTGTATGTGTGTGTGTGTGTATATATATATATATATATATATATATATATATATATGTGTGTGTGTGTGTGTGTGTGTGTGTGTGTGTGTGTGTGTAGGTCTTTGGTTATTCGGAGCTCCTGGAAGCACGAAGCCGAGAACACCAGCCTGAAGATGACGAATGAGACTTCGTCGAAACGTCGCCAAGACACTTCCAATTTTACATGGGAGAAGACCTGAATAACCAAAGACCTACATACAAACACCCACGAAAACCTGAGAAAATTTATTTATTTATTTATTTATTTATTTATTTATTTATTTATTTATTTATTTATTTGTATGAAATAGATAAAAATGCCAGAGACCTACTATTGAAAATCCAGAGTTGGGAGCCTAGCAGTATACAAATCATCATCATCCATCATCATCATCATCATCATCATCCATCATCATCATCATCATTATCATCATCATCATCATCATCCTGGCTTCTATATTTTCATACTACATTTATCCAATTGGTTGATTTAGGTGGAAATCAATATATTTAAAGTGCTGTGGTTAAAGAATATATACTGTACATTAATCATGCATTTCTAAATTTTTATTTTATTTTAAATCAAGGTTTTCCGGGATGATTTAAATTATTTTTCCTCTACTTGCAACACTTTCTTTGCATATTCTTCATTTTTTTAAAAAAAGTTTAAGATTTCTGAAACTCTTCTTTCAAGAGTCTTGATAGTACAGTGGTTTAGTGCACCCTGTTATTAACACAGCTGCCTGCAATTTCTGCTGGTTCGAATCTCTCCAAGGCTCAAGGTTGACTCAGCCTTCCATCCTTTCTAAGGTAGGTGAAATGAGGACCCAGTTTGTGGGGGCAATAAGCTGACTTTGTATAAAAAAATATACAAAAGAATGAAGGCTATTGCTTAACACATTGTAAGCCGCCCTGAGTCTCCGGAGAAGGGCGGCATATAAATCAAATTAAAAAAAAAATTCTAAACATAAAAATGGGCATATAAACAACCAAACAACTCTTTTCTTTCTCAATTCCAATATGACAGAGACAACCTATGATAAACAATGATGTAACTTACACTGAGAGTAGACATATGTGGTTCTTTTTTCCGATGGTTATTTACCAGAACGTTATGGAAATATTTCAAAGTCAGGGTGAGACATATGAAACAGTTTGTAAAACAATCAATCTCTATTAATATGATTCTGTTACCTGGAAGCCTTTTTTGTGGGGCATATTTGTGCATGCTGAAAGAGAAGTCCAAACTTTTGCTGCTCTCAAATGATGAATAAATACAGGGCCCCCAAATGTCTGATGGAAATGCAGCATTGTTTATCCTTTTGACTGACCTCACAGTGAGAGCCTAATCTGGAATGAGCAGTGCTCAGCTTTTAAAAATAACAGTCGTGAGACTGAAGCCATACTTGAGGTGGAAAAGGGTAACGATTCCCTGGGGTCAAGGAAAGTTATTGTGAAAACTAAGTTATGCCTTCAAGGATGGAGCTTGTCTTCAAGGGTAATCCTAGACAAAAGTCCTCTCATGCTTCTTGACATGTATATGAAACTGTGGTTTAGCCTGTTTAGACAAACTAGGAGTTGGTTATTTCCATTCTTCGTTGTTTATATTCTGCATTTTTTTATCTTTTGGAAACAGGGCAACAATCTTCCAATTCTTGAAGCAGAGATTTGTAGGGAGTGCATATGGTTATATGCATCCTGATATTTCTGTTTAAGAATTCCAAACAGGCCAGTTTTAATCAAAGGTCTTACCAACGCTGGTAAGAAATGTTAGCTGGAGTGTTTTCTGTTCTTTGTTGCTTGCCCCTCTCTCTTCTTTGTGCTTGCCCTTCGATTGATATCCCCTGGGAAGTTTAAATTGATTCACTAGTGCAAATATGTTTGCAAAGTGTAAATAAGATGCCAATTGAACAGCTCATGCTCCAGTAATACATATAACTTTGGATGCTAGTTGCCCTTAACTGAGTAATTTTTACAAAACATTCTGGTTTATTTTCCTCTCTCTGTCTTTCCCTTTCCCTTACTCTTTGTTCTAGATTGTTCTTCATTGTTAAAAGTTAAGAGCAAATCTTAGAACCAATAGGAAGGCCTTTCTACACAACTGCAAACATAAGTATGGTATATGAATGGTAGATATTGCATAAGCTATACTGTAAATCAAGATGACTAAATTGTATTGTTTAATCATTGCAAAATGACCAGCCTTTTAACAATGAAACCAACAAATGAATTGACACACAAAAAAAGATTATTTACAATAATAGATTTTGGGATAAAAGGCTGAATTAATCTTTTGTCCTTTTTTTAAAGAGTAGCATAGAGATTTCCCATTTTTATTCGAAGGAGACCATTTAGGTTTCAAGTTCTGGTAGAATAACCTGATTGTTCTTGGACTGCCTTATATCTATGTCATAATGTCATCTGACACTTGTATACGTGACCATGACAACACTTTTAGATTAATACTATAGCCCTGTTATTTCATACCTTCATTGGCACCAAGCAATGAAACTGATATTGTTCTATCTTGGTCACAGTGAGGCTCAAATCACAAAATGGAAGTTGTGATGCATAGTTTCATCATATTTGTGGATTAGCATGCTTCATTTTGTCTGGATTCCTGTCAGGTATTGTCTCTTGAGCATTTCCATTTCTCCACAGGAGCTAATTGGCATAATGCCTTCATGTATTCACACCACATTTTGGAAATGCTTTGCAGTTAACAATCAATATTTTGTTTGACATACACACATTTCTACATAACACATAGAGAAAAACCACCACTCCTGTGCACACAACATGAGACAAGGACAGTTGAATATGGCTATTAATTGAGACCAATTTTTTATTGTCAGTGTTACCAAGATCATACTGAACATGAATGCTTTAAATTGTTATCATGTAAACCACTGAAAATCAAACTAATTGTGGCAGGATATAGTTGCCATACATAAATAGCCATTAAAATAAATAAGCATGTTCTCTCATTGATTAGATGTAGGAGATGACATCTGAGCCTGAGGGTGGGATGAATGACGTCATGAGTCTTGAGTCCCTTCATGCCCATAAGAGACGTAAACCTATCCCACTTTGAATTCCATTGACTCTTATCTACTCCAAATTTGTTTTGTCTCTTAGTAGTCAAAAGGCTTTCCCGCACAGCTCAGCTGAGCTGAAGACCAATTCTTGAGTCAACAAAACATTATTGAAATGTGTTAAACTTTGAAATTTGTTGAACTCTGTCCTGCCTCTAGTATCTATTTTCACACTGCCAGTCATCTGATTTTCCTCCAAGGTAATGGATTTTACTCTTCATGGTAGACTAAATTAATTTATTATTATTATTATTATTATTATTATTATTATTATTATTATTATTATTATTATTATTATCCCAGACACTGCAGGGTTTCTAGAATAGTTACTTTTCAGTAGAAGAGTATGATAACAGAATTTTGAAAGCCTGTCCAAGTTTTTCACTGTTACACTAAACAAAATCAAGGCAGGGCTATTTTGTGCTTTCTCTCATGCTTTCTTCAATCTCTGGATTGTGTAATCTCTTGTCTATACCCCTGTTTAAGAGCTCGCTCATACCCAAGGTCAGTTTTAAATTCCTTTGTAATGGGCTATACAGCCTTATGATTATATACTTTGAAGCTGCCCAAAGATGATGTCACAGGAAGTATTATTTTGGGAGGCAAAAATCACAGACACATGAAAAGAAAAACATTTTGGCAAAGCATGTTGTTGCTGTTTAATGCAAATAGGAAAATCCCTTCCAGTATAATCTTCTTACAACATCATGCTGGTTTTTTTCCCTCAGTAAATTACATATTAAGGTATTTGAGTATTATCTAATATTCTATCTAACATTTCTTGCTGATGCTACTATTCTGGAAATAACATAAATTATGAGGGAGAATTAAATTGTCATCCAATAATTCAAATTGCTCTTATGAATATGCTGAGAAATGAATAATATATTGTTTGTGTTCTGAAACTCAAAGTACAGGATTGATTTGCCCTTAAATAATCAATCTGATCCAGATTACTATATCGCCTTTACAGTAAGGTACCTTTTACAGATCCCATTATTGTTACATTTAATATTAACAATTTTGCCTTTTCCATGGTTGGATCTACAGTATATTATGGAATGACTTGTCATTGGAAGTAAGACTTGTCCTCTGGTGTTAAAGCTGATGCACAAGCTTGTCTTTTTATCAGAGCATAGACTTCAAGGTTTTTATACTGCTGGCTATTTTATTTTAGAGATAGCTACTAGGACAAGCAACATATAACATCATTAAAGCCATTAAACAATAAATAAAAGTGTTGGAGAGAGCAATAGATATAATTTTAATTTTATTTTCCAAAGAGCCAATATGGGTACGGAATTATGATTAGTGTAGCAAAGAAAGGAAATGAAGATAGAATGCTGAAGTGACTTGCGTGGAAGTGAATAGAAAAGATGGAGGAATCCAAATATTTTCCATAATTGGACCCAAGGCTGTCTAGCTTATAGAAGATATGGAATATACCAATGCTAGAATAGCAGCAGTTAAGATGAACATTTTGCCAAGATTTCTTTTTCTGTTTCAAATGATCCCGGTGCTCAAAAATGATAAACAACTAAAAGTATGGCAAACTGGAGTGAACAAGTTTGTCTGGAACGAGAAAAAACCAAGAGTAAAATTGAAAATTATGCAAGATGTTCCAGAAAGGGGAGGTCTTAAACTTCCAAACCTACGGTTATATTATGATGCAGCAGCTCTGACTTTAGCAAGTGATTGGTTTGGAGGAAAAAAGACTGGAATACTGAATGCAGAAAGTTTTGATCTGGAGTTTGGATGGCACGCTTACTTATTTTACGACAGTAAAGTGGATAAAGTATTTAAAAGCCATATACTTAGAGATTCTTTGCTGAGAGTCTGGAAGAAGCACCGAAACAATTGGAATTATAAAATACCGCTATGGCTGGATCTTGGTCATACCTTGTGGAATACAAATATAATGTCACTCGGGGGGTTTTTATACAAAGAGGTTCTTTTTACAGATGCGGGCAGATGGCAGCTGAAGACATTACAGACATTGTTGGCTGAAGGGATTAATTTAACTTGGTTACAATATAATCAATTGCAATTGAGATGGAAAGAGGACCAAAAAATTGGTATTATGATGCATGAGGAAGAATTGGTTAGACACATAAAAGAGAAAGGTCCAATGCATATTAAAAGACTTTATAATGTTTTGTTAGAAAGGGATTCAGAAACTGAATTAGTTAAAGACTGTATGATTAAGTGGGCACAAAACTTTGAAGAACCAGTGATGTTGGAAACATGGGAAAAAATTTGGGTTCAGAATGTTAAATTTACGCAGTCGCAGAATTTGAGGGAAAATTTCTACAAAATGTTTTATAGATGGCATCTAGATCCTAAAAAATTGTCGTGTATGTACCCTAATGTCCAGCCTAAATGTTGGAGATGTGATTGCCTAGACGCTACATATTATCATGTTTGGTGGACCTGTAAGAAAGTTAAGGCTTTTTGGATAAAAATTTGGTGGGTCATGCAGAACGTTTTGAAGAAAAAAATTCAATTTTCTGCACAAGTGTTTTTATTGGGTATAGTTAAGGGTTTTACACTGGGTGAAACAAAATTGATATTGTACATGATAACTGCAGCAAGATTGTTGATAGGTAAATACTGGAAAAATGAAGCGCTGCCTACGATTGAGGAATGGACTCTGAAGATGGCCAGTTTTGCAGAGATGGCGAAGATTTCAGCATATTTAAAAGATTGTTCTCAAGAGACTTATGAATGGGAATGGAAGAAGTGGATAGATTATGTTCAGCATAAATATCAAACTAGGAAGTATCAAATAGCCTTTATTTAAAAATCTTATAGCAAGATAGTAATATTTTAGGGTTGAGAATAAAAATTTGTTAGAAAATGTTATATTAAGATAGAAATTTTTTAAGGTTGAGGATGAAAATTTGTTAGAAAATGTTATATTATGATAGAAATATTTTTAAGGTAATCAGGAGGAAAATTTATTTGAAAACGTTATATTAAGATAGAAAGAGGTTAAGGTAATGAAGATGAAAATTTGTAAGGGGGAGGGAGGGGTTTAAGTCTTATATATAAAGGAGGGTTTTTTCCTTTTATCTGATATGAGTATATTAGGAAGTCCGGGGGGGAGGGGAGGGTTAGGGTGGGTTAGGGAGGTTGGGAAGTTTGGGGGGGGTAGCGGGGGGGGGAAAAAAAGGGGTGAAAATGTAATTGTAAAACTTTTGCAATAAAAAAAAAAAAAAGGAATATACCAATGCTAAGAGAACTTATGAGGGAAAGCTTTTATTGGAGAAGACTTGTCATTTATTGACTGGAAGCAGAAGATAAGATTTAGGGTATAAACTTAAAACTACAGACAATAATTTGGCACTTGGATTGACAAAATTTAAGACAGACATTTCAAAAGATCAGCTTGAATTTAAATATATCACTACTGTATCTGAAATAGCTATAGATTTGAGTAAATGGACTGTATTCAAGTTAAGTATTTGGCCTAGACCTAATAATTTAAAAATGAATTTGCTACCAGTGGTCTATATCTTCTTTTTTTTTGGTCTGTGTGAATCAATTTAATAAGATTTGAGCTGTGTTGTATTAACAAACAGAACCTTTATTACAGCCTTTAGGACAGAAAACACTATATAGGCATACAGGTAGTCCTTGAATTACGACCACAATTTCTGTTGCTAGACAAGACAGTTTGTGACTTTTGCCCCATTCTACAACTTTTCTTGCCCCAGATGTTCAGTGAATCACTGCAGTTATTTATTTATTTATGTATGTATGTATGTATGTATGTATGTAATTTATATGTCGTCCTTCTCCCGAAGTACTCAGAGCAGCTTACAAAAGAACGGAACAAAAATTACATAAACATTAAAAATCCAATTAAAATTGATTAAAATTATTTAAAAATCACCCCTGCGGATCAGCCCCTTTTTTTTTTAATTTGATTTATATGCCACCCTTCTCTGGAGACTCAGGGCGGCTTACAATGCGTTAAGCAATAGCCTTCATTCTTTTGTATATTTATACAAAGTCAGCCTATTGCCCCCACAAATTGGGTCCTCCATTTGATGAAAGAGCCACATCTTCAATCCACGGCGAAAGAAAAGGAGGTCAGGGGCTGTCCTAAGGCCGGTGGGCAGCCCATTCCAGAGGGTCGGCACTCCCACAGAGAATGCTTTCCCCCGGGGGGGTCGCCAGCTGACATTGTCTGGCTGATGGCACCCTGAGGAGGCCCTCTCTATGGGAGCACGCAGGACGATGGGAGGATGGCAGGAGATGATCCTGCAGGTACTCTGGGCCTAACCCATGTAGGGCTTTATAGGTGAGCACCAGCACCTTGAAATGGACCGGAAGGACCACTGGTAGCCAGTGCAGCTCACGCAGGAGAGGTGTCACACGGGAGTAATGAGAAGCCCCCGTAACAACCACGCAGCTGCGTTCTGGACTAGCTGCAGCCTCCGGGTGCATCCCAAGGGCAGCCCCATGTAGAGGACGTTACAGTAGTCCAACTGAGAAGTAACAAGGGCGTGAGTGACCGTGGCAAGGGCATCCTGGTCTAGGAAAGGGAGCAACTGGCGCATAAGGCGTACTTGTGCAAAGGCCCCCCCTGGTCACGGCCGTCAGAGTTAGTGACACGGTTAGGTGAATCTAGCTTCCCCGTTGATTTGCTTGTTGGAAGGTTGCAAAAGGTTAGGGTGACCTTTAGGGTGACTCATGACCCTTGGACACTGCAACCATAATAAATATATGCCGGTTGCCATTTTGAACATGACATTGGGATGCTGCAATGGATGCAAGTGTGAAAATGGTCATAAGTCACTTCTTTCCATTCCATTGTAAACCTCAAATGGTCACTAAATAAATGGTTGTAGGTCTAAAATATGGTGGTCTATATCTTATATGGTATTCCTCTGTGCAATATATTGCAAAAATATGTTTTCAAAACTTGTCAATCTTGGGAACTTATCCTCTTCATTTTTTACCCAGGAAAGTGATTGCCAGTTTGTGAGGTAATTTTTAATTTTCCACATTTGAATGCCAGAAATGAACTTATGTCCACAGATTTCTACATAGAGAACATTCTGAACATTCGCAAAGTGCAACACTTTAGTAGAGTCTAACATCATGCTGCTGCTGCTTTCTTCTTGCCAAGACTCTTGTTTCTTCTGAATCGACATCTGTAAGAGCTTAAGCTCAAGCAAGAGGATGAATTAATTCTGTTCACAAAAGAAGGTTGATGAATAAATGCAAGGAATAAATGTTAGCAATCACATCCTATTTATGAATTTATATACCCTATTTCGAGCTCTCTCTAACCTTAGGATAATTATGTCAAATCCCTTGTTCCATTTCTCTCAGTCAAGATGGATATTATATTACTCCTGCACTTTATACATAAAAACCTAAGTTATTGCATCACAAGCAGCTCATGTTATTTGGATTCCCAAAGACACAGTTCTAAATTCTTGTGCCCAAAATTGTATTTCTACTTTTTATGCAAGCACTGTAATTGTTTGGAGAAGTTATAACCTTGTAATACCCCACTTTTTTCTTCTCTTTTAATCATTTGCTACACAAACCATGGTCGCTGACTGATTGTCTCCTAAGGTTCCTACATTGACTTAATTCTCATTACCAAGTCCCCAAAACCCAGATACTAGAATGACTCTGTTGAAATCAGTGAACCTTTGCTCTACTCATGATAATAAAATTCACTAGAGAATTTTATAACATATTTAGTGGTAGTTATGTTTTGGTATCATTACTGAGGATAGAAAAATAACCCAGACAAATGTGTCACTAGAATTTTCTGGCCTTTGTCTATATGATGCTTCTTTTCCATGAATTGCTAAATTTGCAATAATATGTAGACTTGGATGAGTTTAATTAATTTTACCCATCTTGGTCCAAGTATGTTGTTTAGACAACACAGCTTTAGGAGCCATTTTGCCCTTTCAGATGGCTAACTCATTACATGATTCTTTTCAAATCCCACTAGGAAACTCATTTTTCACTGTTAGTTTATCATAAACAAGCTTAACTTCTCTGTTTAATTTTCCCTATTTACTGCATTTGGACCTTAAACCTGAAGCTTGCTCCTACGCACATATATCAAGAGGATAGATTTAGATTTTTTATATAAATAGATCCATTACAGTCTGACTTCAAGTCTGAACATAGCCCTGAAACAGTCTCTGCTGCCATAATAGATGATCTTTTAACCAAAGAAAAACAGGGTATCTACTATTAAATTGATTTCTTGATCAGCCATTTAGAACATAGAATGTTGACAAAAAATTGATCATAGGACTTTATTTCAGAAACTTGATAAATTGAAAAATGGAGACACTGGGTTGCCTATTGGACCACCAGAAGATCAACCACAGATTCCTACCTGATCCCATTGTACTTGCATCATTGCAATTCATAAGATTACATTATTTTACCTCTGCTGTTAATATCTACCAGAAAATAGAAGGTAGTCAGGCAGAAATTGGAGCAAGTATCAGCAATATGTTGATGGCACCAACTCTAACATCACTTGAGTGAATTTAGTTGCTGTTTTAGAATTGCTTGGAGGCAAATGGATTGTGGCAGCATGAGCACCAACAAATTCAAATTCATTCGAGAAAAATAAGTAATGTGAAATTAAGAAGGAAGGAAGGAAGGAAGGAAGGAAGGAAGGAAGGAAGGAAGGAAGGAAGGAAGGAAGGGGAAAAAAACCCCAAAAGAATTGTGAAAATGGTTTCTTAGCTCCAGGAATTATTAAGAAAGCCTCTCCTGGACAAGATAACATTTATTCCAAGACACTCTGTGGACTTTCATTCATTCCAGTTTGTCACTTGGGGCCCAAGGAGCTTCAGTCCCAAGGAGAGATGATGCACAACTTTTGTTGGTAAATTGGCCTCTCAGGTAACATAGCCTCAGTAATCCATGCCCTAATAACCTCATAATCGGATTAATGTGCAGTATTTATTTGGAAACCTCAAAAATGGTCCATAAAGTGCAACTAGTACAGAACTCATTAATTAAAATTTAAAAATATTAACATTAGTCTATAAAGACTTGATTTGTTAGGGCTTAAACACTTAAATTCCCCAGTACCATCCAACCTGCACAAGGAGATCAGTGGGGGAATTCTGCTTGATGTCATTCTGATTGGCTCACAATACTATGATAAACCTAATAATTAGGTTTATTGTGCATTATTTCTTCATGGAAATAATTGACTCCCTCACTGTCTTTTTATTGTTTTCAAAATATACTCTCTGGCATGTGTAGGATCACCAGAACTAGATTGTCTTTTTGATTGTTCAGATTTCTGTTCTTGCCCCCTCCTCCTCTTCTTCTTCCTTCCCCTCTTCACAATGATCCTTGTTTTAATATTTACTTTTCGATTTCTTTAAGATTGTTAGTTTTTTATGGCTCTATTGAAGAGTGTTTTAATGGCCATTTAAAAAAGTTTATACAGCACAATCTGGGAAACAATTTTGCCCTTTCAGAGGAGACCTTCTAAACTGCTCTGGGCAATTCTGGAAAAGCAGTATATAACAAGATAATAAAGAAACAATAACTAAAATAAATAGAAGTCACACAATCAAATCGCTTCCTCAGCATTATGTTATTGATCCTCAAGCTGGAGCTTAAAAAGTACCGCTTATCCAAAATTCATGGTTGAATTTAATGGGAATGACTGCCTGGTAACTGTGTTTATCAATATAAGTATATTTTTGTATCACTTATGATATTAGATATATGGATTTATAGACAATGATGGCAAATGTTCCTCTGTTCTTATAAGAATGGACACCTAATTTTCTCCAGGCTTCTCTTCCTTTGCTGTTATAGTCTTTAACATCAACATTCATAATGTTCTGGAGTATCAATTTGGGGAGGCAATGGGGATTTAATAGATAGGGCAGCTCAGCTCCAAACTTTGGCTCATGTAAGCAAGAGAACTTGGAACTAAGACAAATTGATCACCAGGTGTATGAATATTAAACAAACCCATCTGTCATAATCATGGCAAAATGTTCCATGCTGCACATTTTTTTTTTTTTTTTGGTAACTTGCAGCATTTTATCATTGATATTTGAAGTTCTGAGTGATCAATTAAAATCAATTGCACATAATGTTCTGCTTGCCTTCAGATGATCCCAGAGCAACTGAAGCATAATTTCTCAGTTGTTTCTGCTGTGTTCTTGTTCATTGTTTAATTTGAACTTTATCCTTGCAGCCTAGCAAAGGAGATAAGGGGATAAATAGCATGAGAAGCATAAATTGCATGAGAAATAGTATGCTTTCAAAATAGTGGTGATGCAGAACATAATTTGCTCACTGGCTATATACTGCTAGAAAAAATGGCATAGACAATGTTCTATACAATACAAAGGAAAGAAACTACTCAAAATTGAGGACATGCGATTTATCTGTATTATAACACTGGATTGTAAATCTATAGGTGGTCACATATTAGTTTGCCTTATACATAGTTGCTAAACCCCAGTACTGTTACAGTAATCAGTAATTGTCAATCATTAGGTACCTACAATAGCTTCAGCTTTCCCTGAGGCAAATGAGATTGTTTGAAACTTGTTTATTGGCTCATAATGGCTAGTGGATGCAACTAAGATGGGTATAAAAAGCCCACATTTAGGTTTCATTTCTGCATGAAGGTCAGGATCAGAAATAGGAAGGTAATGAGAGAAGTTGAACTTGGGTGAGCAATAGAACCATACTGAAAAATGCTTATGGACTATTATCTATTAATTTATTTATTTAAATGAGCCATGGTGGCACAGTGGTTAGAGTGCAGTACTGCAGGCTGCTTCTGCTGACTGCCGGCTGCCTGCAATTTGGCAATTCAAATTTCACCAGGCTCAAGGTTGACTCAGCCTTCCAGCCTTCTGAGATGGGTAAAATAAGGACTCAAATTGTTGGGGGCAATATGCTGACTCTGTAAACTGATTAGAGAGGGCTGCAAAGCACTGTAAAGCGGGATATAAGTCTAAATGCTATTGGTATAATATTTCTCTCCAGAATAAAAGATACAACAACATCAGCGACCAAAAAACTCAATGAACAGATCAATCTTCAGCTGACATTAAAAGTTGACAAACTTATGCACTAGTCATAGTTCTACACAAAGGATATTGCTTGTACTCCAAAATCAAAATCTTTACACTTTCCCAGAAAGCGTTATTAATTCTGTCCAAAAATTGTGTCCAAATATTCACCCTACTCGGATTGACTGAGAACTATCTGATTTGATGAGTTCTGGCTCTGAATTTAATCAGGTAGCCTCTGATTTAATTGAACCTGGGTCAATTTTTTTCCTGAAGTACTGAACTACAGCATGCCTAAATCAAAATCCTGGGGTAGATTCACATTTGTACTAATAATATCTTGCCACTTGCACGATTCATTAAAATGTATCCCACCTGGAACAGTTTATTTGTTATCTTCACTGTAGACTTGGAATGATGCTTTCTGCATTGTTTTCATTCAAAACAAACTTTTCATTTTTTAAAATCTGTGTGGCATTATAATTTCTGCCTGTCCTAAGATCAGAAAAAGAGACCCCTGTTCAAAAGACAGACAATGTGATTCATGGAACCATTGGGAAAAGTGATCCCAGGGAAAGTACAATTCCCATTTCTTCTTCTTTCCCGCCCCCCCTCCTCCTCCTTCTTTTGTTTTTTGCAAGGAGTATTTGTGTTAAATAGGACTCAAAATGACTTCAGTCTTCTTTTCTCTATTGCTTTACAATAGCAATAAATGAGGTAATAATACATTTGATTATTTTGTGTTGATAAATCTACTGTTCACTGCTGACCACATTAATTTCTCTAGAGGCATCATGCAAGATTGCATTTCTTTTTTTCTATCAACATTTAATTAACCCAGATAAGAATGCCCAAGAAATATACACAAAAATATCAGTGCATGCTGATTTAAAAGAGGGATTATATTGTAGCCCAAGATTCCTTACTCAAATGTAATCAATACATTTTTTATGCAGCCCCCATCTTTCATCTAAACTGCTGCTAAATAATACGTTTCAATGTGAGAGAAGGAAAAATTAGTAATACATATAGAATATTACACATTAATATGTATACTTAATTTAAATTAAAATAAGTTTTGATTAGATTAAGTAAAAAGTAGCTCTTGTACTACTTCTACTCCTTCTTATCCTCTGACTTGGTAGAAGTGGGCAAGAATCTCAGCTCCATATATTGGCGATCAAAAGAGGAAGGGACTTGTTCAAAACCATACATTTATCAACACTGATTATAGGAGAAAGCAGCTCACCTCTTTTTTGGGTGACAATATAACATTTTAGTACTATATAAAAACCAGTATAATATCTGAGAAGATGTTTAGTTGATAAAAATGCTAAGAAAAAAAATAATCTTCAATGTGAGAGAAGGAAAAATTAGTAATACATATAGAATATTACACATTAATATGTATACTTAATTTAAATTAAAATAAGTTATGATTAGATTAAGTAAAAAGTAGCTCTTGTACTCCTTCTACTCCTTCTTATCCTCTGACTTGGTAGAAGTGGGCAAGAATCTCAACTCCATATATTGGCAATCAAAAGAGGAAGGGACTTGTTCAAAACCATACATTTATCAACACCGATTATAGGAGAAAGCAGCTCACCTCTTTTTTGGGTGACAATATAACATTTTAGTACTATATAAAAACCAGTATAATATCTGAGAAGATGTTTAGTTGATAAAAATGCTAAGAAAAAAAATAATCTTTGGGAATGAAAATTTTACACAGGGGGTCAATGTTTCTGTTACATTGGAATTTATAGTATGAAAAGCATGACATGTATTTCATTGCAAATGCAGGACTACCAGATTCTGTAACAGCTTTATTCCCTATGCCATCCATCTGGTAAACTCGCAGGATTCATTTTTCTTGCTATGTACATGTATACATCTGAATCAGACTGTGTTGTTTCTCTGTGTCATATAATATATGTGGGTATATGCATAATTTTGTATTTATTCATTTAGTCATGTTTATGTAATGAATGTGACCCTTTGAGAGCAGTACGCAACGAAATTTCATTTTAAAATATGCCAATTAGTGTTCATTCAAAGTGACAATAAAGTTATTCTAAGTTCTAAGTTTTATCTAATAAGGGAAATAAAGGCAAATCCATGGGGACTCTTCTGGGATAAATATGAACCCCAAAATGTATACTACACTGTATGCACAATTATTAGGCGAGTGGGTATTTTGACCATATCATATCATAGATATTCTCCCAAGAAACCAAAACCTCACTTTTACTTTCTTAAATGTTCTGGTTTGTGGTTTATTAACATTTTGGACTGACCGAGAGCACTGTAGTTGTTCAATAATGAAATTAATCCTCCAAAATACAACTTGTGTAATAATTGTGCAGAGTATGTATACAATCGTTATTCTATAAAATCAGCAGTGCTATCCTGTACATATATGCCCATTGAGAAGCCCATTCATTGAGCTTTCAAGAAAATATTTTTGGAATGAAGACTTAGAGCCTTTTGTCACTTGCATTCAAGCATGGTAGAAATATGCCCTGGCAGTGCTTAATTTTCTTCTTGTCCCCAACATGTCATTTTTAAGCAGACTACTTGGAGTTTTCCACTCTCTTTGAACAAAAATAACTCTTTTTTAAAAAATCAACATTTAATAAATCCGCAGTCATCCTTAGCTGTACTGGGGTTAAAGTTGTGTTTCTCTATATTCCAAAGCAATACAGGAGCAGTCTCAAAGTATATAATAAAATCAAGCAACTGTAGTTATTGTGAACAGAAGCAAGAGAGACAGGCTATCCTGAAATAATGAGAGTATGCACAAGATAGATAATAGTTTTTGGCTAACTTAAAGATGACTACATAGCTCTTCAACTTGACAGTGAGGAAGGGCATTAAATTAAAAATTGAAATGCTGCATCAAAAACCAGGCAAATGGATTATTTCCACCTGCCCTATCCAATATTCTGAATAAAACATAATCACTATTAGTTCTGTAAAGTAAGAATAATACCTGAGATATTCACTGCTATTAGGAAGTACTCAATATGTGAACAAAAATACTAAATCGAGTCTAAACATCTGGCTGACTGTGTGATGAACTATAATAGGAGAAAGAACTGCAGAAGGGAAAGCACTACAGAAAGTAACAAAATACAAAGATCTGCAAATAGAAATAGGTTGACTGTGGGAAAAGAAAACAAAGGTAGTATCAACAGTAATAGGTGCCCTAAATGCAATCCCCAAATAATGAGAGCACCACTTGAACACCATCAGGACTGACAAATCCATCATCAGTCAATTGCAAAAGGTAGCTTTGCTCATAACAGCTTACATCCTAATCAGCTTTCAACCTCAAAAACTATCAAACATTCAAATCTGCCTGTCCCATGTCCTTAGGAAGAACTTGATTGGTGGATAAAAATGCCAAATCCAGTCTAAACATCTGTCTGACTGTATAAACAAGTATAATAATAAAAGCTAGCATTTGAGATGAGGCAGTAGTCAGGATTATATAAGACAAATCTATATTAAAAATTGGGGAATGAAAACTTGGAATAGCTGCTATACTCTTGAAAGTCCTTCTCAGTTCATCTGTATAATGGCCAGTGATTCCAGTTTTCTAATTTTATCTTAGATATCTAAACAATGAAGAATTACAAATACATGACGATAACCAAAGTACCTTCAAAATTATTGCATCTTGAACAGAGAAAGATGAAAGGTAACATTTTAAAAGCATTGTTTGATTCCCAAAAGGTCAACTAAATAAGACTTTAGGTTGTAAAAAACATATCTAACGTTTGTTAAAGTCTGAAGTCATTGATTGGACAATATGGGATACTCCAATTCTCCATTCCAGATTGCTTGCAATTGTCAACATTCATTGATTTTTTGTTTTAAAAAATGATAATGGTTTCTCAAAGGCAGTTAAGAGTTGAAGATGTTAACATTTAATTACTGTATCTTCCATAATCTGGAATTCTCTGCTCCTTAAAGAACTTTAGATATATTGAGCTTCAATTGTTTCAAAAAAGATTTATGTACTCATGGAGAAATGCTTGTGGTCCAGACTCCAAAAGTTGGCTTAATAAAATTTACTAACTCTTAGCTGTCAGATTTGCTTTATGCCAAAGAAGAGGCAAGACCAAACAGCATGATTCCATATGGTCTAGGTTTAATTCATTATTCAAACATTGAATCATAATGTCAAAATTGAAGAAAAAGATTTAATACTTATATATTTGTGTGCACGTGTGTGTGTGTGTGTGTGTGTGAGAGAGAGAGAGAGAGAGAGAGAGAGGAAGTGACAGTTGCATTATTATTTATAAAACATTATGAACCAATAACTTACCTTATAAAGAACATTTTAATTGCAATGTTTTTAAAGTTTAATAAAATAAAAAAATAGTCAGTGGAAAACAAAACAGTCTTTTGTATAAAAAAGTGGGTATGAATCATTTGTCCTTCAAAGAATAAAATAACTAGAATAGAGAGTTCTATTTATAACAATGACAGTCTTGCAGTCCAGCCCCAGACCAGCTAATAACACAGCAGTGACAATAAACAACAAAATGAATTTATCCATCAGTAGAATAGGGTGGCACAAAAGATGATAGTATCTCATGTTTATATTTCCTCATGCTAAGAAAACAGGAAGAAGAACAATATGGAGATGATACTTTTAAAAATAGGGAATGAACTAAATTCTCATTTAGCTCTTTGCAAATCACATTTTACAGGGTTGCTTTTATATTTTTAGAAGCAAAGAATATTGCTTTCTGGAATTATTCTGCATGGGAATAGAAACCTATCTTATGCTGGATAAAAAGTAATTTATCAAAAGAGAAATTAAACCTACACATCCAAACAAGCTCCTTTTCAGGGTAGACAATATGAAGGAAAAGAAATTGAGTAGGAAAGTGTAAATAAAAGAAATGAAGGCATGAGAAAAGAAAGAGATGAGAAAATACAGCTAAGTGTAAATTATACCAACAACATTCACTGAATTTCCCTACACTTTTGCAAGCTATCCTTGTATCGTTTTTCATTCTTGTACTAATTAATTGTCTTTTTTTGCTTTGAACTTCTCACCTTTGTCTTTTTTGAGTTGAACTCAAGCTAACCTGGGTTTTCTGTCTTCTCACCCCTAAAATTTTCCATCACATTTTTTATTTGCAGTTTGATCCTCCATATCACCAAGCCTCCTCAATGTCCCTCTTTCATACTGGTTATTTTCAACCTGCTTTCATTTAGTTCTTGTAAATTTCCCAACCCCACTGTATTCAACTTGACTTTTACATCTCTCCTGACATACAGTGCTATATTATCACTTCCATCAAAGAAACTGAGCACAAGTACATTCTTAAAAAAAATAGCCTTTTTTTGCTTCTTTGAGCAAACATTCATTGCTCACAACCAACCACATACTACCCACTTTCTACCACCCTTTGCATACATTCAAATGTCTCCATACATTCATGCATCTTAGTTGTTTTACCAGGGTATATAACATTTATCTACCAGCTCTCCTTTTTCACCATATATCTATACATTCACTCAATTTTCTCTGTCAAGTAATTTTTTTTTATTGATGCATTAATTTTTCAATGTAATATTCACTGCCAATCTTGAGTTCTCAGCCAAGAACATGACACACATGTAGCCAACCCAGATCTAATGTCATCCTAAGCATTCATTAGACTTTCAGCGATGACACATCTCACATCTTGCCCCTGACTGAACTATTCACTAAGTATTCTTTATATTCTTTCTCATATATGCTCTGCTTCTATCATAGAACAACCTTATTATATTCAAAGCCAACCTTCAATTTCATATTAATGCATAATGACCCATAATTCACAAGACCCAAGCTTATTCATCTTATCATATACTTAGGTAAAGATAAATATTTCCTCTGTCATGTTCAATTCTAGGGAGTGGTGGTCATCTCCGGTGCACAGCCAAAGAAACAGCGTTGTCCGAAGACACTTCCGTGGTCATATAGCCAGCATGACTATACACTGAAAGCACATGGAACACAATTACCTTCCCACTGTAGTGGTACCTATTTATCTATTTGCGTTTACATGTTTTCAAACTGCTAGGGTGGCAGGACCTGGAGCAAGTAACAGATGCTCAACTCTGTCATATGGTACTTATATCTCAAACTGCCAATCTTTAAGGTTGACAAACCCAGGGTCTTAATTGCTCAGCCATCACATATCCATCATATAGTTACCATGCATAAATAAACATATTCTTATATCTTAACCAACATATTCCAAGAGCAGTCAACAAATGAATACTCTATAGGTTTTTTTTTATTTACCTTTTTACATTTCTTTTTGTATAGAGTAACATTAATGGCACTCTTCCAATTCATCAGAGATTAATACAGCCTTCACACACAAACACACACAACAACAAGCCATGCAGCCATTCTTTAAATGAACAACATCCCTCTTTAAACATTTCTCCTACTACCTAAAGCTGATGCCTTACTATTTTTCAGCATACTTATATTCCTATATTCAAGACTTCCTTTCTATCTATCTATTTTCTTTGGACTTTTATAGCAATCTTATCTGATGTACTCTTTCACATAATACGGTCATCCCCATACAAATATCCTCTATGGTTTTCCTTCCCTTCCGTTTCATCAGCATCTCATTCTTTTTATTTTAAATTTCATTTACTTGCTGGAGGTGCATTCTCATCCCTTTTCAGCCACTGTTCCCCCCACCCACCACCCACGAAAACCACTTTGCCTTTTCTTTGTCTCTTTTAGTTTTAACCATTTTTTGCTCTCTTTCCCCAAGTTCTTTGTATTATCTTTTGCACTATAAACCCATGATAAAATATTTTTTCTCATTCTGCTCTTTTGCCATACTCATTTACTTTTCATGCACTTTTCCCTCATCAACAATGAAAAGAAAAGCAGATTGCTGGGAAAATTTTTCCTACCAATGGTGCCATCACGATTCAAGGTCTACTCTTTTTGTACATGCATTGTGACATTAAACACATATACAAAAGGGACAGAGCTTGCAATGCTCCACTGCCATTTCCATGGTCATTTTGACAAAACTTTGTGTTCCATGGACACCTCAGGCCTTTTGACCATAGGAAACTGCAGCTCCTTGTATTAATATTCAACCCACCGCAAAAATATTGGATCTTTTGAGTGGCCTTGTGATTTGATTGCTATTCCAAGCCTAGAGGCTCATTTCAGGATCCTCTTTTATAAAGATCAATTCTCTTTATTAGGGAGATTAATTAACTATTAGTGTTATAGGAGAACAGCAGGATCCAGCAGTTAAAAAGAAAAAAAATCGCCATGCTGAAATCAAGGCACTTTTTTTTCCAGATTGAGGAAAAAAAAAAATATCAAACATTGCTTTAATTTGAACTCACAAATGACAGTTTATTTTAAGAGAGTTTGCATAAAACAGGAAGTTAATTGTATTTCAACCTCACTCAAAGCTTGTCGATTGAGAGGATTGTTAAATTACTACAATAATAATGAGGCAGACTGGGTGAAGGAACTGCCTCCTGCAGTCAACCATGTTAATTACCTTGCAGCTGGGAGATCAATTTGCATATGTGCTCTTTGCATCCCGTCAGGTGTAAGAGAAACCACTGAACAGTTGCAGGAAATAATCTGACTCTCCAAAATGTATGGCTAAAAGGTAGGCTTCGCCACTACCACTCCACTCATTGTTCCTTTTAATTTGTTCTCGTCTTAACAGCCTCTGCTTCTGACTCCTGGAACCTTCACATTAGCAAACAGAATCTCATCAGAAGCTCCCGTTCTCCTAATTAGATATCAAAGGGAGGTGAGCCTATAGCCTAGATGGTCAATGAGAAGCAAGACAATTACATTCAATGGCATTAAGATGCTTTTACAATGGACTTGGGTGGCTAATAAAATTGGAAGCTATTCAACGGTTATGTAGGATCTGCACACTGTTTGTTTGGTAAAGATCGCCTGGTTTTATACAACCTCTCTTTTTTTAGCGTTGTGCCTGTGCTGGGTTAGATGCAAAGAATATTCCATGGAAGCCTGATCTGAATATTCTTCATCCCTTAGTGAATGTCATCTTTAATGTAGATGGAACAAAGAAACAAATGGGGCGGGGGGGGGGAATAAGTGTAATACTCACTTGCTCCCATTGATGTAGAAAATTATTATTTGTTTTATATTATCTTATTCTTAGAGATGGGATTTCAATCACATGTTCTTGACTGTAATCTTAATTATTTTTTTTACCTGCCCTTGCAGTGCTTTGTTTGAAATCACAAGAGAAGTTCTGCCTGTTTTTTTAAACAGTAACAGAGTTGGAAGGGACCTTGGAGGCAGTGGTGGGTTGCCCCCGGTTTGCACTGGTTCTATAGAACCGATAGTAAATCCAGCGGGAGGCTCCGCCCACCAACCCTGACATCATCAAATGTCGGCGCGTGCCCCGTAAGTAGAACCCACCCCTGCTTGGAAGTCATCTAGTCCAACTCCCTGCTCACGTAGGAGACCTGTACTAGGGATTTGAACCGCCGAACTGCCGACTTTTCTAATCGACAAGTTCAGTGTCTTAGCCACTGAGCCACCTAGAGGCATCTGTAGTGATGCTTCCAGGATAACATCGCCTTTTTGATAACTTCACTCATTAAGAATGGTCACAACTGGTGGTGGGATTCTGGTTTGGTGATTGCATGCTTTGTGTGTGCATGAATGCTCTTGCAAGTGCATGTGCCTGTTGTGCGCTGCGTGCACATGTGCAATTTTACAAAAACTTACCTTCCGTGTTACTTCTGCGGGGTAACACAGCTGAGGAGTGGCAAACTCATCTCTAAGCAGTGGTGAGATGAGTTTGGTGAGGAATCCCCTACTATTTATCCCCTGTCATGGACCGACCATTATCTCCTTTGGCTAGGCTTCCATTACACCGCCCCTCCTCGCTGGGAGGCGGAACCGACCATCTGGTTCCACCCCAGGCACCTGATGGACCCTGAGAGGTTTCAGAAGGAGCTTGGGATGATCCCTCTCTCTCTCTCCCACGCCCCGGTCACGACCCTGGTGGAGGCCTGGGAAGAGGCTGCTACCGGGGCTCTGGACCAGGTTGTTCCTTTGCGGCCTCTGACTCGTCGCAGATCCCGGATGGCTCCCTGGTTTACTGAGGAGCTCCGGGAGATGAAGCGGCATAGACGAAGCCTAGAGAGCTGTTGGAGGGCAAGCCGTTCCGAATCCGACCAATTTCAATTAAGGTCGGCCACACGGGCCTACCTGGTGGAGTTGGCAGTGGCAAAGCACCACTACTTCACCAATGTCATCGCGTCCGCAGAGAATCGCCTGGCTGCCCAGTCCCGCTTCCTCTTAAATCAGAGGATGAGGGAATATCCTTTACAGGGATGAGCCGAGGAGTTTGGTCAGCACCTGTCGGAAAAAATCGCTCTGATTCGGGATGGCTTGGACTCTGACTGGACAGAGTCAGACGGGGTGAGACAGCGGGTCCTGTGTTTTGGGAAGAGTTCGATTCTGTTACCCCAGAGGAAGTGGACAGGATCATGGGGAAGCTGAGTGCGACCACCTGTGTGTTGGACCCGTGTCCCTCCTGGCTGGTTTATTTGGCCTGAGAGGTGACACAAGGCTGGATCCAGGCGGTGATAGCAGCTTCTTTGAGGGAGAGAAACTTTCCAACTGCCTTGAAGGAGGCGGTGGTGAGCCCCCTCCTCAAGAAGCCGGCCTTGGACCCAGCTGTATTAAATCATTTTCGTCCAGTCTCCAACCTTCGCTTTTTAGTGAAGGTTGTTGAGAATGTGGTTGCACATCAGCTCCTGCTGGTCCTGGATGAAGCGGATTACCTCGACCCATACCAATTGGGTTTCAGGCCCGAGTACAGCACAGAGACGGCATTGGTTGCACTGGTGGATGATCTCTGGAGGGCCCGGGACAGAGGTCATTCCTCTGTTCTGGTCCTTCTGGATCTTTCGGCGGCATTTGATACTGTCGACCACGGTATCTTGTTGTGTCACCTTGAGGGGTTGGTAGTGGAAGGCACTGTTTTACAGTGGTTCTCCTCCTACCTCTCGGGTCGAACGCAAGCAGTGTTGGCGGGGGGGCAGAGATCGACCTTGAGGCCCCTCACCTGTGGGGTTCTCTCGTCTCTCCTGTTCAACATCTATATGAAACCGCTAGGGGAGATCATCCATGGTTTTGGGGTGAGGTATCATCAGTACGCTGATGATACTCAGCTTTATATTTCTACCCCGAACCAACCCAGTGATGCCCTCGATGTGATGGCCCTGTGCCTGGAAGTGGTACGTGTCTGGATGGGTAGAAACAAATTGCAACTCAACCTGGCCAAGACCGAGTGGCTGTGGGTACCGGCATCTCGGTTCAGGGGAGAGGTGCCATCGCTGACTATAGGGGGTGAAGTTTTTCCCCCTGTAGACAGGGTACGCAACTTGGGTGTCCTTCTGGATTCACAGTTGAGCTTAGAAGACCAGATAACGACCGTGACCAGGGGGGCATTCACCCAGATATGCCAGTTGCGTCCCTACTTGGACCGAGATGCCCTACGCACAGTTATGCATGCGCTGGTCACCTCACGGATTGACTACTACAATGCTCTCTACATGGGGCTGCCCTTGAGGACCACTCGGAGGCTTCAGCTGGTGCAGAATGCAGCCGCGCGGGTTGTGATGGGAGAATCCTGATATTCCCATGTTACACCCCTCCTGCGTGGTTTGCATTGGCTACCGGTTGCCCTCTGGGTGAAATTCAAGGTTCTGGTGTTGACCTATAAAGCCCTACATGGCTTAGGACCAGGATATTTGGCGGACCACCTACAGCCAGTAACAACATCCCATCGCCCGGTTCGCGCCCATAGCGAGGGCCTACTCAGGGTGCCATCAGCTAGACAGTGGCGGCTGGTGGCCCCCAAGGGTAGAGCCTTCTCGGTTGGGGCACAAACACTCTGGAATCAACTCCCCTTGGAGCTCCGACTAGCGCCTGACCTTTGCACCTTCCGCCGGGAATTAAAAACTTGGCTTTTCAAATCCCTTGACCTGGTCTGATGATGGGGTTTTAAGGGTTTTAATGGGTTAATTTTAAATTTTTTAGATTTTAGTCTTTATTTTTATTGTGGCTTGTGTTTTATTGTTGTGAGCCACCCTGTGTCCATTGTGAGGTAGGGCGGCATATAAGCCGAATAAATAAATAAATAAATAAATAGATAAATAAATAAATAAATCTGCGCGAATCAGCTGAGAGGATATAGGTCAGTAAAGTGCAGAGGCGGGTGGGTGGGTCCACCTGATCATTGGAGTGAACAAGTTCCCACCCAGCTGAACATTGGAGCTACCAGTTCGCCTGAACTGGCCTAAACTGGTAGAATCCCACTCCTGTTCACAACATTGATGAAGCTATAGTTTTCTTTATTGGAAGTATTAAACTGCTTTCATTGCAGAAGGTTTTATGGTTGTTTTTGTCCATTGGCTTCTGGAAGGAAAATAAATATAAAACAAATTATTGTTATTGCTGGTTATGGTAACTATATTGACAAGAATATCCTGGTCCTGTCCTAAAGTTTCTCATGGCTTCATTTGTCAAGAAGATAAAAAGTTAATCTGATCTCCCTCTATTCCATGGAATGTTGAATGAATAGAATGATACTGCGTTAAGCACTTGAATGAACAGCCCTGATGTATTAATTAGAATAATTTTCTATTATGATTCTACCAGTGAAACTCTCATGAAAGTGATTACCATTGATGCATGTTTAATTTTGCTTTTGTCAGTGCTACTACCCTGTTACAATATCAATTGGTTGCTTTATTTTCAAAAGTGTGGAAATAAGTGTTCTTATGCTGCTTTGGAGTCAAAAGAGTATATGGTTGTGTGTTATATGAATCATATATTTTATTTGATTTAGCGATCCAGATACAACATTTAAATGAATATGTATGATGACAGAAGTAAATTAAACTGGCTAGGATGATTATATAATCTAAGATTTAAGGTAGGGATAAAATCTTTCATGGGGATTAAAAGGAAATGAAAGTGCCAAATTTTCTCCCCTGTTCATAACCAGTAGGTTTTAAGTATTTATTTATTTATTTGCAAAATGTGAGAAGTAACGGTTCTAAAGATAGGTACTTTCATGTATGAATACAGTACATGGTTATTTGACAGCCAAAGTGGGATTATATTTTGGAGAATATTTTACACAGGGTTCTTAAGACTTCTGGAAATATTAAGAGGAATTGTCACAAAGGAAGTGATCAGCTTGTTCCTTTATATCTTGCTTCAAACAAGCCAGAAAACTGTTTGTGAGGAGGGGTAGGGGAAACACAGCTATTCTTTCTGGCAATGTTCCATCAGGTTCCTGACAGAATCTTTATTGCTCTGTCTATCTTCCAGTGTTTTTTTATTGTCAAATTCTAGAACACCCATCCAAGTCAAGAAAAAGGAAGACATGGATGAAAACAAATTCTGCTCCAAAGCAATTATTTAAAAGCATCATTGAAATAACAATTGAAATTAGGGTTTTCCTGTATTACGAGCAAATATAAAGAAATAATTTTCTTTCTTTTTCATGTGGGGAAATAATCAATTACTTCCATATCCCTTTGAAGTTCTGGATTTGGTATAGAAATGATATTGCTTTATTATTAGGACAAAACATTAAAATTTCAAATAATAAATCATCTATATAAATCCATGCTTATTAATTAAATTCCTATCCTGCTTTTTTTAATCGAAGTTAAGTCCAAGAAGACTGCCAGTTGTGGTTATTTCAAATGCACCTTTGATGCAGAAGAGACAGAGAAAAAAATACCTACTAAGGAATTTAAAGCTGATGAAAAATGTGCTCTTTCAACAGAGTGAAAGTATATGGTTTGAAACATTGCCAGTATTTTGAGTTTACAACTGGTGCCACTAAAAGTGTTGTATCATGAGAATTGTATGTCCTCTCTAACTGTTAGATACAAGGAACCAGAAAAAAGATGACCAGAGTGGTATGTTCAGAGGTGGTATTCAGCTGGTTCGCCTGAACTGGTAGCAGAAATTGTGGGTGGGCTCACCCACCCGCCCCGGCTCTATGCCATCCTATTTAGGCATGTTTTTGAGGCCGGGTGCATACGCGGAAGGCCGGGTGCATGTGTGGAAGGCAGGTGCACGCACAAACTGGGCATGTGCGCACACACAAAGCAAGCGTGCGTGTGGGGTGAACTGGTAGTAGCATAATCCGAAACCCATTGCTGGGTATGTTTATTGTTGCTCACCTATAAGCAGGAATCTCACCAAACTAAAACACTCACTACATAACTACTGGATAAACACGATGAAGTTTTGGGGAGAATCTCCCTTCAGCCACTTTCTCCCCATGAGCAACTTAAGGCTAGTCAGCCGTTTCACTTCTCCCCTCAACTCAGAGGCAAGTTTTACCATATCAGCAGGATGTCTTCATTACCTTGGCTGCAGCAGCATCTAAAGTTCCAAGCTCTTTCATAGGACAAGTCCGCAGAAGTAGCATGTCAACTTCTTCTCTAATCCTATTCAGGGGAAAGAGAAATGGCTTGAATCATGACCATTATTTCAAGACAGATAGAATGGGATAGCAGCAAACACTTTATAACAGTTAACAAATATCACCAGGCTTAAGGTTGACTCAGCCTTCCATCTTTCCGAGTCCGATAAAATGAGGACCCAGATTGTTAGGGGCAATATGATGACTCTGTAAACCACTTAGAGAGGGCTGTAGAGCACTGTAAAGTGGTATATAAGTCTAATTGCTATTGCTATTTAATAAAAGACAAAACAGATGAAACAACACTATTCTTGTTCTCTATGTAGGCGAGAGATTCCCTGTTAACCAGAATTTCCTTATTTTTGACCTGATGGATTATATGGGTAAATAAAAACTGTAAGGAACAAGAAAATTTTAAAAAATCATATTTTTATATTACCATAATTTTTTTTTTAAATTTGATTTATATGCCGCCCTTCTCCGGAGACTCAGGGCGGCTTACAATGTGCTCAGCAATAGCCTTCATCCTTTTGTATATTTATACAAAGTCAGCTTATTGCCCCCACAACTGGGTCCTCATTTCACCTACCTTAGAAAGGATGGAAGGCTGAGTCAACCTTGAGCCTTGGCGAGATTCGAACCCTGCAGTAATTGCAGGCAGCTGGTCTTAATAACCAGTTTAATAACAGGGTGCCTTAAACCCCTGTACTACCAAGGCTCATAATAAAGACATTATCAACATACAAAGTCATGAACCCCAAATTTCAGATAACTATGTTAGTAATTTCATGTATATGCCAAATAAAATGAGACCTCCTAGATAATCCCTGTAGTTTCAAAAAGGATTCCAGATTTCTATTTAAAATTTCTGTTTTAAATTCAGTCCAGTCAAGCTGTCCTCTGCTGATCCAGGATCATAGTTGAAACCAAACTTTAATAAATTTAGTGGTTCATCTCATTCAGGAAATCTAGAGTTTCAGGAAATCTCATTCAGGAAATCTATGGTCCCACTTCTAGCATTTTTTTTTTCAAAAGGAAAATTTGAAACTAGAAGTTACTCAATATGGAAGTGTTGAGTTTACCCGAGTTACTCATGGTCCTCTTCAGTATCTTTTTTAGAGTGGACTGAATTGTATCCTCTTTTAAAGAAGAAATTTATCACTGTGTATGTCCACTTAGCTAACCTCCATTATTTTATAAGTGTAGAGGAACAGGGGTCTAGCACATTCACCTCATCAAAGTGAAAAATATCTATTCTGCACAAGCAATCTTAAATCATCTGGACCTCTCTTAAGTATGGGTCACAAGGGAACACAGATCTGCTACTTTATCTGCAAAGTAAATAATGTTATCAATGAATTTCAAGCATTCATAGCTATGGTCCTCAAAATACTCCCCAAAATGAAAATAAATCCTTTTATTATTTATATGCCAATAACACATTTTTAAAAATCTGCACCCAGATACATTCCTAAGCATTCAGCACAAAATAACAACAGTTAAAATCTCACAAGGAATGTCCTTGTTTTCTCAGGATAACATGGCAATATATTCCAATGGACTTAATGTTGTATTCTTCTGATTGCATCATGGAAAACTTGAAATATTGACAATAAAACTTAATGGCAGTTTCAGATTTAATTTAAACTTGTGGTTTTAATTAGACAATAATTTAAACTACTACTATAAAGTAAGAACATCATCAAAGTAAAAGAAAAACATGGAATCTTATTATTTTCCTCAGTTTCCATGTTAAATTATCACAAATAATGTTAATTATGACATCCTGCAGATGACGTGATTGTTGGATGTGTGGATGAGAATCAGGTTGATTTGTATAAATCATTGGATTTGCCAAATTAATCTGATTGGATGATTTGAATAAAATCAATCTAATTGATAAAATCAATCTAATTTGATTTGGATGTTGGAACTGAAATGGCCCAATTCACTTTTTCAATTTTTTAAAAAATCTGCACATTCTTAAATTATCCAAACTGTTCGCATTTATTTTAAGCTTTAAAGTATGGCTCTGTGATTTATCTTCCCAATTTGATTTGTAGAGTGGATTCAACTTGGAAATTAAATCACAACTACAAATCTGATTTTCATAGAGTCCTAATAATTGATTCAGCTCTATAATATGTTTTTGACTTACATGAAATCTGCTGTTCTGTGCAGTTCCTCTCTGCAACTCTGATGACATTGGTGTGACTAATGCTATCAGTGCTACTAGACAAGCATTACAGAATAGCCATGCCAAATAACTCTGATGCATTCTCATTCACATGCACATCTTATTTAAATAGTAACAGTTGCGGATTTTAGGTTTAAAGCCAAGCTTTCAAACATTCTATATTTAAAATTAATGATGTAGAATTATGTATAATGCCTTCATTTTCAGATATCTAGTCGTTAAAACTATTTATGTAAATAATTAACTATTTTGAAAATTATTTCGGTGACTCTCTTCCAAATAGGAGTATGTGTATTGGCGGGGAGGGGCAGAGAACAGAACAGAATTCTTAGTAAAGGATGAAATACTTCAACAAACACTGATTATAATGATTTTTGAATGATTTTAATTAGAGGGTGAAATGCACTTTAGATGACTTTGTTGATCTTGGCAATTTCAAAGCTGGCTTTTAGTGTCTGTGTTTTTCCTAAAATTCTTGTTAAAGTATATTTTTAATTGTCCTACAAAATGCCTTTCCTGAGGCTTTAAAATGCCTCTTTGGCTTTAATTGCAAATTCGGCTTCAAAATAAACTGTTCAAATTATAGTTAGACATTGATACAACCCTCAATGGCAGGACATATTACACTGCAATAAAACTGCACGGTGCAGCCCTGTGTGAAGATATCCAACATAAACTTTTGATAAGGAGAAAAAAGTAAGAGAATCATAGGATGCATGTTTGCTGTTGCTTCCTTTTAAATGAACCTGCTCTCCCCGGTCCCGAGAATTTTAAATACCTTTGAATAAAACCGAAAAGCAAATGATGAAAAGTGGGAGAATTACTTAGCTTGCATAATTATTATTTCAGGCCAATTGTCACAGAATTCTCTTAGTAACACCAATGCACTTTAGATCATTTTGTTGATCTTGGCAATTTCAAGATTATCTCTACATTCCTTTTTGGTCACAAAGATTGGGACTTTGTCCTGTTGAACCAATGTACTTTTTCCCCTTCATTTCATTAAGAAATAATGTTAAATCTTGGTTTAGCATTATGAGAATGGGCTGAAAAATCCTTGGGCATGTGTTTTTAGTTCTACCATAGCACCAAGATCATTAAAAACATTTAATTTTACATGGCATAGGACCTGGATACCTTCGAGACCGTCTGCTGCCACCAACGACCTCCCACCGACCGGTGCGCTCCCACAGAGCGGGCCTCCTCAGGGTGCCATCGGCCAAGCAATGTAGACTGGTAGCCCCCAGGGGGAGGGCCTTCTCTGTGGGGGCACCTGCTCTCTGGAATCAACTGCCCCCAGAGATATGAAGAATTCAAGACCTCAGTGCTTTCCGCCGTGCCCTGAAGACCTTCCTTTTTCAGCAAACTGGGCTGGCTTAATGCTTTTTAAATGTTTTTAATATGTTTTGTTACTGCTTTTAATTTTGGGGCCAAATTTATATATATCTTTTTAAATTGTTTTTAATGTTTGTATCTATGTTTTTTACTTTGGCTGTACACTGCCCTGAGTCCTTCGGGAGAAGGGCGGTCTATAAATTTGATAATAAATAAAAAATAAAATAAAATTTAACTCAGATAGAAAGCCCATACAGAGAGTGGTAAGGACAGCTGAGAAGATTATAGGAAGCTCACTTCCCGTTATTCAGGATTCTGCTTATAAGCACTATGTCCTTAGAACTCAAAACTGCGCATGTGCGCGTGTAGAGCATGCTTTTGGCACGCACTGTCTATGCATGTATGCAGCACACATTTGGCATGCACCACCCATGCAGGGGCAGTGAACCGGTGGCAATCTGTGGAGGATTTCACCACTGCTTCAGTCCATTTGTCTAACCCAATATTTCTCAACCTTCCCAAATTTAACATGCATGGACTTCAAATTCCAATATTTCCCAGCCAGGTTTGCTGTCTGGAGAATTCTGGGAGTCGAAGTCCACATCTTAAGGTTGTCAAGTTTACGAAACACTGCTGTAACATATCATACTTATCTTGGCACCTTCAATATCTGTCTTTGCAAATTTGGTTAAGTATTCTTCCACTTCTTTATCTAAATCATAAACAAAAATAGAGAGGAATAAAGGATCCCTCTCAATATTTCTCTCTGATTTGATGGAGGACCATTGAGGAGCTCTCTGTGAGTACAATTTCTGAGCCAGCTGTGTATCCACTTAACTGTGGATTGTCATGCGGCCCAGCTTGCAACAGTATTTTAGGAAAATGTAAATCTATCTAATGATGCTACTGCTCATGGATGCCTTTTGAGCACATAATTTACTCATACTATTTTAAGTACTCACATGATTACTATCACATTTTTGTGATCAAAATAGCTGCCAATGTATATGAGAAAATCCTCTCCCACTTGAATAGGTACAATACTGCTCCACACTATATGTACCTCCCACTTGTTTTCAGTTGTGTAGTATGTCTATGGCATGAAACATTTCAAATCTCTTTCTTCATCCCATCTCCTAATATCTCCCCACATATTAAGAAAATTATTGCTATCAGGTTCCATCATTATTGCCAAACAGATATCCAAGGCTTTTCCTTTTTGATAGAGTGTATTGAATTTACAGATTATGCTTATTTCTGCCCTGGAATCATTTTTATTCTTTTTCTTTTCTCAATTATCAAGGTTGACTTGCTTTCTGAGTAGTGTTGATAAGAATTAGTAAAGGGAACAGTATAATGTTGTAACAGCAAACATCTGTTTAAATATGCTGTTCGCTAAAAGGTGGGGGTGGAGGAGAAAAATTGATATTTATAATTCATTTATTTATAGTGTCATTTTTAAAATAAATGTCCACTTTTATAAGACTATGGGCAGCTAACAAGATTAAAATATGACTGTAGTCCAGTTAAAACAAAACTTAAATGGGCATAGCAGAGAAATAAAACCATTTTTTTTTTCAATTACCCTAATGATTGAATAACCCAAACCCATCCTGTAGATGTCCCATCAATAAACATATTTCAGGAATGTAATAACCTATTGTGTTTATTTTTCTGAGTTTTTTAAAAAAATATGTTATTGAAAGAGTACAGATTCTCTCCTTCAGACTCAAAGCCATCTCACATGGCTCACAACAGATCCTGTTTCTTAGTCACCAAACATTTCCCATTGGCCGGGGTGGGTTCTAAATTTTTTTACTACCGGTTCTGTGGGCATGGCTTATTTTGTGGGCGTGGCTTATGGGGAGGTAATGTGACTGAGTGGGCATGGCCAACTTTTTTTTTTTTACTTTAAAAAGCATTTTTTCTACAATCTTAAGAGGTTGCAGAAAAAAATGCTTTTAGAAGCCTCTGAGATCCCACCTGAGCCGTGCGATCATCAGAGGCTTTTTAAAAAAACTTTTAAAAGCATTTTTTCAGCCGAAGAGGTTGTAGAAAAAATGCTTTTAAAAGTTAAAAAAAAAAGCCTCTGATGAGGTGGGCGGGGTAAGCGAACGGCGACTGGGCCGAGGACCGATTCAGGGACATGGCCAGCCAATGTTATTATCGGTTCTCTGAACTACTAAATTTTTTTACTACCAGTTCTTGCAAACCGGTGCGAACCAGGAGCAATCCATCACTGCCATTGGCTGACTTGTTGTTATGGCTATCCCAGATCATAATTTTTTATACACTGACAAGGGGCAATTCATGGGCCCTTATAACAATGAAATTCATCCAATTCATCAATTGACTGATCTTTGAGGTATCACAGGGCTTTAATTTTTGCAGCAAATGTCTGTGTAGGACAAATGTCAGTGTAGGACCTACAACAGTTCCTTTAGTTCCTATTCAAATTTACAACAGCACTAAAAAAACTGACTTATCACTGTTTTTCACCCTCACAACCATTGCAGCATCCCCATGGTCACATGATCAAAATTCAGTTGCTTGGCAATTGACTCATATTTAGGATGATTGCAGTGTCCCTGGGTCATGTGATCCCCTTTTGCGACCTCCTGACACACAAAGTCAATGAGGAATGTAGATTCATTTAACAACCATGTTACTAACTTAATAACTGCAGTGATTCACTTAACAACTGTGGCAAAAATGGTGATGATGACCCAGGGTGTGGCACGAAAGCAACATAGCCAGAGAACAGGTTTAACTCCCATTTATTGCTCCAACTTTGCCCCCAAATATCCCCACGTTTACTACAAGTCCTGGAGCAAAGCTCTCACATGCAGCCTCTGGCTGCGAGTACTCCAGGAAGCAAGGTGCGCCAAAGAGTAACCAGGGCCAGCAGTCATAAAATGCAGCAAAATTCACTGAACAGCTATCTCACTTAGCAATAGAAATTTGGGGCTCAATTGTGGTTGTATGTTGAGGGCTACCTGTACGTTCCATCAGATGTTATAAACATTATCAACAATTATTTAGTGCCATCTATCCCTGTAAGATACCATTAGTACATCAAAAATTATTTTTTTCTTTTATGACTGAATGCTACAGATTGGAAAAACTGAATTGGCTCTGGGAAAGTTTATATTATAACATTCTTGTTAGCATTTGGCATGCCACAGGACTGGATAAAGATGACAACAAACAAATCCTTCTGAAAAAGTTTGAGGAAAACTTTTTCCTTCTCTAAGTTGTTATTGTCAGCTTACTTATTGAAGACTGGTTGTCTATTCACTCAGTAAGGTGGGGAATTCTGGGATTAAAGTCCATCCATCTTAAAATAATTCTTCAGAACCTGTCAGAACCTGCTGAATTTCACCCCTGATTTGGTACCACCTTTATTGGATTTACTGATGCATGATAATCCTCAGCCATTATAAAGCTCAGTTCCATCCATCCATCCATCCACCCACCCACCGCAGTTGTAGGGCCTTTAAAACAATTGCTGTGTGCACTTCACAAGAGCATTTCTTAGAAGTGGACTATATATACCACATCTAGACTATATACACCACATCTTGATTTAGAATATTGAAAAGAAGCTTGCTTAATAATTTATTTTTGCCTATTGTTTTAGGACTTTGGAAGTAATATTCCTTTACTAGATACCTAAAGTTTTTCTTTTATAGGAATTATGCTGGAAAGCAATTTTTGAACTGTAATTAATTTAAAACCATCTAAGCCTCGTGGGGGAGCCAGTTTAGTATATTGGCTAAAGAACCTGGGAGATCATGAATTCTAGTCCCATCTTAGGCACAAAACCTTGGGCCAGGCAGGCACTCTCTCAGTCCTAGGAAGTCGGCAATAGCAAACAACCTCCAAACAACCTTTCCAAGAACAATGACTCAAAGAGATGCGCATGTGTATGCATATACACGTGCACACACACACACACACAGAGAGAGAAAGAGAGAGAGAGAGAGAGAGAGAGGTTTTCTGGATTTTGCTATACATACCAGAACAAGCCATGGTAGGAGGCCTGTGATCATGTCTTTTATTTGTTCAATGGGGTGAACATGACTGAAAACTCCTGTATACCAGAGCAACAATTTAAATGGAAAGGAATGCTCTCCCTAGTTGCTCCATAGAGCAAAATGTACAATTGGTCTTGTCTTAGAATCTATTTTTGTACAAGCTTAGTGTCCAAGTCCTTTCTTTTTGCTATGAGGACTGTAATTCAAAGTTTCCACAATACAATAAGATTGACTACACAATACACATAAATGGAAGATTCCAAGACCTTCTGGCAGCTGGAGGTTAGTAAAAGTAGGTTCTGCCTCTCTGCAGCCTTTTCCACTTGTGAATTTGACCTACTACCATGGGATTGATCAGGGAAAAGTGAGATACATTTAACATGCTGGGCTATTCTTCTAAGTGTCACTTTGAGCTGCACTTTTCACATTACTAGGTATCACACTCTGTTAAATGCATTCTGTCAGGAAAAACGGTACTATTTACGTCACTTATCTTGAACACTGTTCTTTTTTCAGAGGCATAACCTTGAACTTTTGAGCCAAAACATACTATTCATGTACTTGTTTTGCATTGTTATTTTAATCCTTCTATCCTGGTGTTTTGGAGTTGTTGGTTTTTTGGGTACTGTTTGTCTTCTCAGGAAATATTTAACTTACTTGGTTAAAATTAGCTTTGTTATGTAGAAAGAATGCTAGGCTACTGGAATTTTCCCCTATAAAGTTAACTTGATCTTGATCTTTATTGCTTAATATCTGCAACACAAACATAAATCTGCAGTTTTGTGACTAAAAGTGCAAGATGTCATTCAGCAACAGAAGCTGAAATAACCAAATGGAATTGTTTTTTCCTCTCAATAATTTCTTTGGTTTGGAACGTCTTTATGTGGTATCTCATTGGTTTAATCCAACTTAGTAAACAAACTTTTTGGGGGGTGTATCTCTACATTGGAGTCTCTTTCTTTTCTATGTTGTATTTTTTGGGGGAGGGGTTGTGTGTCTCTCTGTGCATATAGTAAGAAAGTAGAATGCTGCATTACATCAATTAATTTAATTTAATTTAATTTAATATTTAAATTTATATACCGCCCTTCAGCATGTATTACACAGCTGCCAGAAGGCACTAGAATCTTCCACTTATGTATGTTGTTGTGTGACAAACTTGGTTTGCGTAAAATTGGTTAGGCTGAGACTGGAGCAATTATTTCTGATCATTCATTTCCAGGGGTAGTCTTGCTATATCGCATTTACAAATTATTGGGGAATTGTTATTGCACCGCTATGGATTCCGGAGATTGAAATAAATGAATTTGAAAAAGTGATTTGCAATCATTAACTTCACACAGCTTGTTCTCTAGACACTTGTAACAGAATTAAAATTATGAGAATTCAGACTTTATGGTGTCCAGCGACTGAAGAATTGCCCAATTTGTCCAGTCTTTCTTGATAATGACAAAACTCCTCTCTTCATCAAAAGAACTGGATATATTCTTTGTGGTATTATTGTAGTTATTCTTTGCCCAGAAACTAACATTAAAGCAACACCCTTTAAAAGAAGTTGTTATGGACTGGTAAAATAGTGCTTTTCCTTAGTTCTGTAATGACTCCTCCCACTATACAAAACTCTCCACACTAGTCAGTCTATCAGCTAGAATCATTGTGAACAACTTATTGTCATTACTCAATAATATTGGTTTATGGTTTCTTGTTAAACTCAAACCCTGTCCCTCTTTAGCTAATGGGTTAATGATACATTGACCTTATTCTAACACTCTGGCATCTTTTCTTCCTGTAGGATAGAGTTCATCATGTTTTATAAAGGTTGTAAAAGATCATCCTCAAAACATTTATAATAATAACCTGCTAATCCATCTTTCTTATAGCTTCAGAAATTTCCCTTATTGTTATAGGTGTGATAATTATTTATGTTCCTCTGTCTGTTACGTATGGCCGTACGCAGGAATTTACATAATCGCCGCAGATTGGTTGGAAGTTGCGGCGGGAAAAATGAAATGCTGTCAGTGGCCGGCTGGCAAGCTTGAGCGAGTTTAAAAGGTGAGCTGCACCGGCTGCGCTGGCAGATCTGTACTTGGACCAGCTGAATAAAAATTAAGAAAGGGTCCTAGAGTCTGTCTCTTCTTTCCCGCGCTCCAAACTTAACACTGGCAATGAAGGTGGGATACAAGGAAGACTGAGGACAAAGGACTGACCATCGCCATGTGGCACCATGGCCATCACACAGCAAGACCTTCGTATTGGCCAACCCAACCATGGCTGCCAACCCGTCACAAGCATCCGCAGTTTTCAATCTGAAATCGGAAGAGTGGCATACATATATGTACCATCTTAGGATGTACATGGAGGCAAACAACTATCAGGATCTCCCCGACAATCGTAAGCGAGCGCTATTCCTAATGTACTGCGGGGCCAAGGTATTTAAGATGGCCTAGACCCTCGTGTCGCCAGCCGACATAGAGTCCATCTCATGGACAACCCTGCAGAACACACTTCGTGACCATTATGCACCGGCAGCAACCCCCATGGTCAGCCAGAATGAATTCTATCGCTGGTGCCAGCGAGAAGGAGAAACCATCAACGAGTTCATGGGCAGTTTAAGGGAAATTGCAGCCAAGTATGAGTTCATCAACCCTGAGGAGTTGATGAAAGACTGCATCATCCTTAGAATGAAAGACCTGAATCTCCAAAAGAAGTTGCTCGTGAAGTGGGGAGCAACTTTTAAAGATGCTGTGGAAGAGGCCCGAGCCACAGAATCCTCCGATAACTCCGCTGCTGACATCCGCAGGAATAGCGGAGTTCACTTTGCCCAGCGAGAAAGCGAGGACCTGGCTGAGTGCACCGAAGACAAGGACGAGGGAGACCTAGGAGAGGCGGTCCATCAAGTCCACAAAGACCAACGGGTAAGCCCCCGGGACATTGATCACGAGGTCCCCCGCTGTGTAGGGTGCATGGGGTTTCACTCTCGAGCGGCATGCAGATTCAAAGAGGCCATCTGCAGACATTGCCAAAGGAAAGGGCATATCGCAGAAGCGTACAGAGCCACCCAACCCATCCCTACCCAGCCAAGACCATGAGGGGAAACCTGAAGACTAGGGAGGCCAAGGGACAAACGAAGGGACAAAAGGTTTCCGGAGCAGAGAGGCATAAACCAAACCACCGTAGGACACTCCAATGCATGCGATGGGGACAAATTCCATGCAATCGTCAACATAGAAGGAAGTGATTGCAACATGGAACTGGACACCAGGTCATTCTTCACCAGCATTTCCTGGGCCACCCTGAAGACTCAACCCCATATTTCTCTGGAAAAAGCTGAAACCACAGCAAATCCAATTGAATGACTATCAGGGCAACACGATCAGCATCCTGGGGAGAGCAGAGAATTTAACACTGTCATTCTCTGTAAATTTTGTTTCTTTTTAAATAAATGTTTTTAAATCAAAACAGCTCTGGTAATATATATTTGTGAGAATTTTAAGTAAAACTAGCTAATTTTCTGCAATTAAGTCAACCACACCAAAATGTTCAGATTTAAAAATGGCTCCTATCATATTTGTTGACAAGCTCTCTTTAAATATTTCCCAGCAATATCTTTGCTGACTGGAGCTCAGAGTAGAAAGAACTTTAAGGTTTCCACGTGTCTCAGAAATTTAATCTTAGTCTGCTAAATTTTCAAAAGAAGGATTTAAGAAGAAATAATTGGATCACCTTTTTTTATTTAAAAAAGGGGGAAATATAAAGTTGGAACCTTTTTTTTTAAAATGATTTCTTGTTCATTGTGAACTGATGTCCACCCCACTTTTTAAAAAAAATGTAGAATTCCATTTCACTTTTTTCAGAGATAGCCTTAGTTTCACATTCTACATTATTAAATATTATAGCAAAACCTTTTCCCCCTTTCATTTCTTAGATGCAATTCTGAGTGCCCTTTTGCAATCCTGCATGAAAAGCAAAGAAATATATTCCCTTTTAATGTCATATGAGAGGATATTTGGTAAATATGCTTCCATATAAAACAACTGCATCATTGTGAGTTAAAAAAAAATGAAGCTGAATATTCATCCCAACTCAATTTGGCTTTGCTTTGGCATTTTTAAGCATGCCTAATCTCTTGTGATAAGGGTATATTTGAATTGAAATAAGAAATGGAAGTATATCAGATGAGGGTAATAGAAAGTGAGAATATTAGTTACTATTTACTAAATCTGTTTTGAAGATTCTTATTGTCAACAGTCATTGACTTGGAAATGGTAAAATGGGAAAGTACCTCCAGAGTTTTATCAGATACCAGTTGAAGAAAGAAAGGCTTATTTCTGTTCATAAATTGGTTTTGGAAGAATGAGGGAAAGGAAGAGGGAAGACTGTTAAACACAAATTTGAGACGATAGCATGAAGAAAAGGTTGATGAAGACTAGTTTGAACAGAGTTCATATGTGGCATATTTTCCTTTTATCTAAGATTGAGAGGGGATTATGCTGTAATGGTTTGAAATGAGGAACAATATCTATCCTTTACAAATTACTTGATAATCCATGACCCATTGGGCCATCCTTTTTGTTGAATATTCAAATACTGTCGGTCCCTAGTGGCCAAGTTAGTTACTACCTATTCTCTGATTGGTTGGAAGATGACAGCTCCGGGGTATAAAAGGGAGCTGTCAAGCGCGGGAGTTTTGGCTTGCTTGTTATGTATGTTGAAGAGAGTTGAATAAACATTACTGTTGCTGTTACCGATCGCCTCAGAATCGTCATCGCCGGCTGGAACATATTAGTGGCGACGAAGGTGGGATATGCCGGCTGGAAGCGGTGAAAAGAAGAAGTGAGGCTTTCAGAGGGTTTGGAGCGCCCGGCGGTAACAGGGAGCCAAAGAGTTGACACTCGAGTAAGGGGGTGGAGAATGGCGTCCTCACACAACTTTGCCCCATTTAACCCCTCGATGGAATCGTGGGAGGCGTTTGTAGCCAGATTTGACTGCTTTCTGATAGCAAATGATTACAGGGAGCTGTCTAGTGAGAGGAAACGAGCCTATTTTTTAAGCTTCTGTGGCTCAGAAATGTTTGAAACAGCTATGACCCTCATGGCTCCACAATCAATTCATGCGGGGACATGGGAAGAGTTCATGTTAAAATTAAAAAAACACTACGCTCCAGCTCCGTCCCGCATCGCTCGCCGCCAACATTTCTACCATCGGGATCAGGCTGAAGGGGAGTCAATTAGCCACTATGTTGCGGTGCTACGAAAATTGGCCAGACACTGCCAATTTGTGGACTTGGACGATTATTTGTTGGACAGATTAGTCAGTGGGGTGAGAGACGAGCACCTTAAAAGACGCCTCATTGCAAAGCCTGAGCTGTCCTTTCAAGAAGCCCTTGATGAAGTGTGTGCTGCGGAGCTAGCTGCCCTGTCCCTAGCTGACTTGCCCCGGGGGCAACAGACCGCCAAGCCTAAAGGCGAGCCCATTAATTACAATGCGGCCGAGGGGAGCGATGAATACGATTCCAGTGGGGAGCCTGAGGTGGATCAAATTAGAGATGTGAAGCGCCCTGCTGGGCAAGCCAGGCAGCCGAGGGGAAACTGCAGTTGTTGTGGGGGTAGTCACTCTAGTAATACGTGCCGATTGAAAGACGTAGTCTGTCGCAGATGTACTCGCCGGGGCCATATTGCGAGGGTGTGCAGAGCGCCCAGACCTGCGGAGATGCCCCCGCCCCCCCCAGGGCCAGTCGTCGCGTTACTGGCAGAAGAGCAGCCGATCCGGGCGGGCGCCCTTCCTGGAATCGAGAGCAAGGGGGAATTTACATGGTACATCCGGATCCACCTGGGGCTGCCTCTAGCAAGATTAACGTGACAGTATCTATCGAGGGCCAGCCGTGCCTGATGGAGGTAGACACTGGCTCCGCCCACTCTATCGTGTCCTGGAGCACTGTCAAAAGACTGGTACCGTGGATGGCCAAGAGCCGTCTTTCCCCTTGTCACTTACAGTTGAAAGATTTTCAAGGAAAACCAATAGCCGTCGTGGGGTGTGGCCGTTTCTGTGTTAATTTTAAGAACTTTTCTGGCCGCCTGCCTCTAATTGTCGTGGAAGCTCCGTTGCCCAGTTTGCTGGGATTAAACTGGTTCCAGGCATTGGGGCTCACCTTGCAAGGGGTGCATGCCATCCGTTCATCTGAATTGGACATGATAATACAGGAATTTCCATCCGTTTTCGATGGCAAGTTAGGGTGTTATACTGGAGCCCCGGTGTCGTTTAGCCTTGACCCCAGGATTCCCCCTCGGAGATTGAAACCACGCAGAGTGCCTTTCGCATTACAGGCGAGAGTGGATGCAGCATTGGATAAGTTGATCTCACAAGGGGTCTTAGAACCAGTGGAATTTGCACGGTGGGAGACACCTATTGTGACGCCCATTAAAGCGGATGGCTCGATTCGCATATGCGCAGACTACCGGGCGACCTTAAATAAGGCTCTCTTGGGACACGCCTATCCTGTCCCCGTTGTGCAGCATCTGCTGCACTCCTTGGGCCGGGGTTCAATTTTCGCCAAATTGGACCTGGCCCAAGCATACCAGCAATTACGGGTGGATGACCAGACTGCGGAGGCCCAGACAATTGTGACCCACCGGGGGGCGTTCTGATGTCATCGTCTGCAATTTGGAGTTAGTGTGGCCCCGGGGATATTCCAGAGCATGATGGAGAGGTTATTACACGGGATCCCCGGGGTCATGCCATATTTTGATGACGTCCTTATCTCAGCGAGCAGCACGTCTGAATTGAGGGATAGGCTTCGTCGGGTCCTTCGTAAATTTAGCAACGACGGGCTCAAAGTGAACAAAGACAAGTGCCAATTTGCAGTGCGACAGGTAGAGTTCCTGGGATTTTTGATCGATGGCACCGGGATTCACCCAACGGCTGCCAAGACGTCTGCTATCTTGGATGCACCAGCCCCTCGCGGTAAAGCCGACCTGCAAGCATTTCTGGGGTTATTAAATTTCTATGCGGTTTTTCTGCCACATAAGGCAACGGTCGCGGAGCCTCTACACCGTCTTTTGGACCGTGGGGCGGTTTGGCGGTGGGGAGCAAAGGAAATTGCGGCGTTCCATGCTGTAAAACGCCTCTTAACATCTAACGCCATCCTCACACAGTTTTCGCCTCACCTCCCACTTACTCTGGCATGTGACGCTTCCCCTTATGGGGTGGGGGCGGTTTTGAGCCATAAGTTCCCCTCTGGTCGGGAACTGCCCATTGCCTATTTTTCCAGGACCTTAGCTCCTGCTGAGCGTAATTACTCACAGTTAGATAAGGAAGCATTGGCTCTAGTGGCAGGGGTCAAACGCTTCCACCATTACTTGTACGGTCGTTCCTTTGTATTATACACCGATCATAAGCCCCTTCTAGGAATTCTGGCGGGGGACCGGCAAGCTCCACAAATTATGTCACCCCGCATGACTCGCTACTCCATGTTCCTGGCTGCATACACGTACCGATTGGTTCACCGCCCTGGCCGGGACATTGCTCACGCTGATGCTTTGAGCCGCTGCCCCATTCCAGCCCTGCTCGCTGACCCTGTTCCTGTTTCCTCGGTGTTCCTGATTGCTGATTCGTCGCTGCCAGTCACAGCTTCGGACGTCGCTCGCCTCTCCGCCAAAGACAGAGTCCTAGCCCAGGTATTGGACTGGATGGCTAGGGGTTGGCCACAAGGACCGCTTGCTCAGGAATTTCAGCCCTACTTTACGAGGAGGCTCGAGTTGTCCACGCAAGCCGGATGCCTGCTGTGGGGTCATAGAGTCGTGATTCCGCCCCCTCTAAGACAATCCTTGTTACAAGAATTACATCGGGGTCACCCGGGGGTGGTGCGCATGAAGGCATTGGGTCGTTGTTACATGTGGTGGCCGCAATTGGATAAGGATGTCACTGAATGGGTTTCAGCCTGCTCACAGTGCCAGGCGGCGCTACCTATGCCGGCCTAGGAGCTGCCTCGGGAGTGGGAGGATCCTGGGGCCCCATGGTCTAGGTTACATATTGATCTAGCTGGCCCTATACAGGGACAGTCCCTGCTAGTGGTAGCGGATGCCTTTTCTAAGTGGGTGGAGGTGTTACCCATACGTTCCACCACATTGGAGACCATTATTCGGGCACTAGGCCGACTATTTATCACCCATGGGTTACCAGATATGATAGTGTCCGACAACGGTGCCCAATTTACATCTACTGAGTTCGAGGCATTCCTGGCGCACCGGGGGATACGGCATTGTCTAATTTCGCCGTTCCACCCAGCTAGTAATGGGTTTGCGGAACGCGCCGTGAGATCCGCTAAGGATGCACTTAAGAAGCTGGGTCACAGGAATTGGAGTGAGCGAGTAGAAGAATATTTAATGGCTCAGCATACGACTCCCTGTCAACTTACAAATAAAAGCCCTGCCGAGCTCTTAATGGGCCGCAAATTACGCACACTGTTAGATAGAATACACCCCTCTTATTACCCAAGCAAGCCTTTGGATTCACGCAGTAGGTACCAACCATTCCTAGTGGGAGACCTGGTTTATGCCCGTAATTATGGGGGTCAGCCGTTATGGTTGGCTGGAACGGTCGTAGGAGTAGTGGGGCCGTGCTCCTACCAAGTTGAGGTGGATAACGGGAGGATTTGGAAGCGTCATAAAGACCAACTGCGGGCTAGGAGGGTGTTAATTCCCCGGCGGGACAGCAGGGTGGACATGAGCGAACGGCCTTCCAGCTTAGCCGCGGACAGAGCAGAAACCCCAATTCCGTCCGATACACCAGCGGACGACGTACCTGTCGAGGGTGACCCACTGGGGGAGGCAGGTTCCGGGCAGTCCGGTAAATCTAATGAGAGTGGCAATTCAAATCCACCGCCTGAACTAGACAGGGGGGGGGAGCTCAGGCGATCAGGGCGGGTCCGGAGGAGGCCAGCATATTTGAGTGATTACGCATGCGAGTGATGTCCGCATGTGCAAGCTGGGTGAGAAGGAGTGTTGAATATTCAAATACTGTCGGTCCCTAGTGGCCAAGTTAGTTACTACCTATTCTCTGATTGGTTGGAAGATGACAGCTCCGGGGTATAAAAGAGAGCTGTCAAGCGCGGGAGTTTTGGCTTGCTTGTTATGTATGTTGAAGAGAGTTGAATAAACATTACTGTTGCTGTTACCGATCGCCTCAGAATCGTCATCGCCGGCTGGAACATATTACTTTTAGATATATTTCCTTAGCTAATCAGAGAAACTGAATTGATCACAGGCAGGCAAAAGAAGAAAAAAACCCACTGGGAATGGGAGTGACTCTTAACTTCCTGCTGGCTTCCCTATTGACCTTGCTTGTGGGAACGGGCAGGGAGCATCAGAAATTACTCCTTCATATCATCCCCAACTGACCATGAAACTACCTGCCTCTTTGGGGAAGAGAGAACAAAGGAAACCATAGCCAGTGGTGAAATTCAAATTTTTTTTACTACCGGTCCTGTGGGTGTGGCTTGGTAGGCATGGTGTGGCCTGGTGGGCATGGCTTGGTGGGCATGGCAGGCAAAGGATACTGCAAAATCCCCATTCCCACCCCACTCTGGGACCAGCCAAAGGTGGTATTTGCCAGTTCTCCAAACTATTCAAAATTTCTGCTACTGGTTCTCCAGAACTTGTCAGAATCTGCTGGATTTCACCCCTGGCATAGACCATGAGGAAAACTTCACTTCTATCAGCAGTTTGGCATGTCCTTAAGGGCCCCCTTCCTCTAGGAAAGAAGAAAACTCACCCATCAACCTTTAATGCTCTCAATTAGCCCTATTCCACCAGCAGGAATGGCAGTGGGAAGTGAGGGAAGAGTTCTTCCCTCATTGCTGACTGCCATTAAGAGATTTCAAATTTCAGCCTTCACTCCAAAGCAGTCAATTGCTGCTTTCCTATTGGACCTTGATGCCAGCCAATTATGTGTAGTGACCCGAGGAAGGTGGAAAAGAGGGTGGAGACATGGTTATCCTATCTTCCCTTTTGAGCCACATATCTTACAGGTTCTGGGAAGTGTATTTGAAAGTCATAGTGGTGGTCACACATTCCCCAAATTTCATTCCCACAGGAATTGTGAGTCCTCACATTGTAAAAGTTAACCCATTTGAATTAACTTGGTTCAATAAATGGTGCCTTCAACCTTTCAATTTTGCCGAATTGAAGGTTATATATGACATGAGAATTTTAGACATGACATGAGAATTTTAGTAGTATATTTCTTTTTTCTTCCCTTAATTTCCTATTTTTATTTTTCTTTGCATTTTACACATTGATAAAACAAAAGTTACATAATGAAAAAAAAATAAACTAGATAGTTTTAATAGTATACACATAGATAGTTAAGGGAACAATGGGACAAGCTGAGTAAATATGTCTCCTCAGATATTAGTCATGAGAAAAGGAATTGAGAAAAGAATTGAGAAATTAGCTGAATTTTGCAGTACTGAGTAAATTTTGCCCTTCTACTTCCCTGTGTTCTCATGAGTATTTATAAAACTAATTTGCAATCACTCTATTCCAGTGTTATGTGCTTCTGAATGACAGTCTTTTACTTGCCTGGTACCATTTTAATGGCTGAAATCTTACTGATGTATTAATTGTCAAATGTATAACTACATACTCCTGGCAAATCTTCACTCTGCCCCCAAAAATCATATTTAATTTTGCAGATGCCATCTAGAGATATTATTATAGGAAAGATGTTACTTATGAGAAAGCTTGTTTTTACCCCAAACTGAACGTATGTGTATTATGGGAAATAAAGGTATAATTCTTGTCAAATATTAAGTTCCTCTTTGTTTGAGGTCAGAGTTGAATTCAAGTTGATCTTAGTCAGGTCACCTCTTATATTATTGCCTTCTCCTAGATGAGCAACACATGGTGTCAACATGAGGCTAAATGTCAGTGCAGCAGTGATGACACACTAGAGACCTAGCCTGGCCAATCCAACAATAACAAGAACTTCTGCTAGTTTGCTGAAAGAGGAAAGTGTCAGTATTGCTGCATAGTGAAACCATGGAGAATTAACATAAGGCCAACGACAACATTACTAAGTAGTCATTAGATAATAGTACCCTTTTGGTGTTAGCTGAATAATGACAGCTTTCACAACATTTTGTTTTTAAAACATGGATGATCTGGGGCTATCATTAGAAATGAAGCTTGTAGAACAAAGATTTATGTTACTTATTTATTAAATTTATAATATGATTCAAGATGATGTGGTGCACAGCAAGAAAGCAAACAAAAAGTTCAATTGGCTTCAAGCAAGAAAGATCAATTGGCTGTCATAAATAAGAGGATGCACATAAAATGGCACTCTGCTTGAGAGTGGCTGGAGCAGCTGCTCCTGAAGTTTGTAACACCTTTCCATTTATGGATAAAGATAGAAGTAAGTTTAAACTCCTATGGAAGAAATATGACTCCACTTGTGCACTATGAAAGATTTGTTTCAAATCCTGCCCACAAGAAAACATTTGTGAGGACTGAAGAATTTATAGCAGATCTGAAACTAAGGTATAAAGTCTTGCAACTTTGCTACGTCAGCTGAATCTTTGATCAAAGATCAAATTGTGTGGGACATAAGAAAATGGGGAATACAGAATGCTTGCTTAGAAAGGTTGAACTGATGCCTAGAAAACACCGATACCTGCAAAGTAACAGAAATCACTCAATCACAACTGAAAATTGTAGGACTCAGCAGTGATAATAGATTGGCATTGCTGTCATCCATGATAAAGGCCTATAGAAAGGAAGGAGTTAGAAATATGGTTTTGATTCTAACAAAAGAACCAGCAGGCAAGAAAGCTTGCAGGTGAGGCAAATCATACAGCCAATATGATATCAAACATGGTTACAAACATTCTATAGCAGTGATGGTGAACCTTTTCAGCAGTGAGTGCCCAAACTGGAACATGCGTGCATGTGTGTGCATGTGCCCGCGCCAGAGTACTGGAAAATTGAAGACCAGCTGGCTGGCGCATGCATGCCTGCTTTTTGGGCACTTTTTGGCTGTTTTCAGGCTGATTTTCAGGCTGTTTTCAGACCATTTTTGGGCTGATTTTGGCCCAAATAAACGGCCCGAAAACAGTCCAAAAATTGGCCCGGAAGATGGCCTGAAAAAGGCCCAGAAATGGTCCAAAAACTGGCCTGATTTTAGGCCATTTTCCGTCCATTTTCCGGCACTCCAGCGCCCGCGAAGACCAGCTGGCCAGTGCCAGAAACCAGAAGAGCAGCTGACAACAGCACATGTGCCCACAGAGAGGGCTCTGTGTGCCACCTCTGTCATGTGTGCCATAGGTTCGCCATCACGGTTCTATAGCATATGGCCAGAAATGTTACAACTATGAAAAGTATAATTACAATTTTTTCCATTGTAATTGGAATCATAGCTACATATCCTGTTGCATACATATCATGTATATTTACTCTCAGTCAACAAGATTATACTGAAATTTTAAAAGTTTGTAGTGGAAATCGATCGTAACACCCTGATCACCATGCTGAAGTTAGCACTAATTAAAATTTTGCCACAATACAGTGGCTATCATTGGCACTTTGAAATATGATTTTAGCCTCAATTCTAAAGCAAAGATTGAGTAACAGTGATCTTCTATTGCTGAGGTGGTGGTGGTTCCTTTGTTGTAATCATTATGGTGAGGATGTTCAGCTGTACAGTACATCTCTGCCCTCAGATGAGCAAATGATGATGCCAAGATCCTTTCCTGGGACCTATAAACTGAGGGGTCTGGATGGAGGAGAACCAGTGGTGAAATTCAAATTTTTTACTACCGGTTCTGTGGACGTGGCTTGGTGGGCGTGGCAAGGAAAGGATACTGCAAAATCTCCATTCCCACCCCACTTTGGGACCAGCCAGAGGTGGTATTTGCCGGTTTTCCAAACTACTCAAAATTTCTGCTACCGATTCTCCAGAACCTGTCAGAACCTGCTGGATTTCACCCCTGGGGAGAACAGATTTAAGATCAACCCTGGCAAAGGCTCTATTGTGGTCATAAATCAAGGACTACCTGTACAATGTGACTACTGCTTAAAACCATTGAGGAGAAACCAAATAATTCTGCTGACTGCTGGTATACTATCTATCTATCTATCTATCTATCTATCTATCTATCTATCTATCTATCATCTAAAGAGCAGTGCAGCGGACAATAAATATTTATATCTATATCTCTATATCTCTATATTCTATATATATATCTATAATTTATCTATTGTTATATTCACTGTTTTGGTGAATTACCGTCCAGTCTCCAACCTTTGCTGTGTGTCGAAGGTTGTTGAGAGTGTGGTTGCGCGACAGCTTCCCCAGCACCTGGATGACGCTGTCTATCTAGACCCGTTCCAATCCGGTTTCAGGCTTAGGTACAGCACGGAAACGGCATTGGTCGCATTGGTTGATGATCTCTGGAGGGCTCGGGACAGGGGTTGTTCCTCTGTCCTGGTCCTATTAGATCTCTCAGTGGCTTTTGATACCATCGACCATGGTATCATGCTGCACTGGCTGGAGGGGTTGGGGGCACTATATTATGGTGGTTCTCCTCCTTTCTCTCTGACTGGTCACAGTTTGTGTTGGCAGGGGGGCAGAGGTTGTCCTTGAGGCGCCTTATGTGTGGGTTGCCGCAGGGGTCGGTCCTCTCGCTCCTTAGGTTCAACATTTATATGAAGTCGCTGGGTGAGATCATCTGTGGTTTTGGGGTGCAGTTCCATCAGTACGTTGATGACACTCAGCTGTACATCTCCACCCCAGACCACCCCAATGATGCCCTTGAAGTGATGTCCCAGTGCCTGGAAGCCGTGCGCGTCTGGATGGGGAGAAACAGACTCCGACTCAACCCATCCAAGACTGAGTGGCTGTGGCTCCCAGTGTCCCGATATAGCCAGTTGGTGCCATTGATGGCTATTGGGGGTGAGTTATTGGTCTCCAAAGAGAGGGCTCGCAATTGGGTGTCCTCCTGGATGCGCGGCTGTCTTTAGAAGAGCATATAACGGCTGTGGTCAGGGGGCTTTTTATCAGGTTCGCCTGATCTGCCAGTTGTGTCCCTTTCTGGATCGGGACTCCCTGCACACAGTCACTCAGGTCCTCATCACTTCCCGACTGGACTACTGCAATGCTCTCTACATGGGGCTCCCCTTGAAGAGCATCCGGAGGCTCCAGTTGGTCCAAAATGCAGCTGCGCGGGTGATTATGGGAGCGGCAGGGTGCTCCCATGTAACACCTCTCCTGCGCGAGCTGCATTGGCTCCCAGTGGTCTTCCAGGTGCGATTCAAGGTGTTGATTGACATCTTTAAAGCGCTCCATGGCTTAGGACCTGGGTACTTACGGGACTGCCTTCTGCTACCAACAGCCTCCCACCGGCCAGTACACTCCAATAGGGTGGGGGTCCTCGGGGTGCCATTGGTCAGACAATGTCAACTGGTGACCCCCGGGGGAGAGCCTTCTCAGTGGGGGCTCCGCCGTCTGGAACGAGCTTCCCCCTGAGGTACGGAGGATCCTGGACTTGCACGCCTTCCACCATGCCCTGAAGACTTTGTTATTCTATCTATCTATCTATCTATCTATCTATCTATCTATCATCTATCTATCTATCATTCTCTTTCTCCCTCCCTCCCTCTTTCTCCCTCTCTCTCTCTCTCTCTCTCTCTCTCTCTCTCTCTCTCTCTCTCTCTCTCTCTCTCTCTCTCCCATTGCGAACTGGTAGTAAAGGTAAGTAGAATCTACCCCTGCTCTGCACCATAGAGCACATAACTTCAGTAGGTGTGATGCTCCCTGCCTTGAGTTCCTATGCACCACATCAGCCTTATTTGGTTTCTCCTCAATGGTTTTAAGCAATGATCACATTGTACAGGTAGTCCTATATAAAGGAGGGTGAAGTATTCTTTAGGCCCAGGGAAATAAAATAATATTTCGAAGCAACTCAAGCAAACACCTTCAACCCAATTCACTAGTGTATAAAAAGGAAGGGAGATTCAGACTTGCAAGGCTCTGTTATTGTACCCCATTTTAATAAAGTATAGTTTCAATCTTTCTGTGGAGTTAATGAACTTATCTGGTCTACCTAGAGGGATTGTCATCAATAAATCATTTGACAAATATATTATTAATCATACCCTGTTGTAGAACTTAAATGAATATTAATTCATTTATTATGTGAGAGTGAAAGAAAGAATAACACATGTGTTTTTTTAAAAAAATATTTATTAATTACTTTAAATGTGTGCTTAATAAATTAATGCTGGATAATGCAGATAAACTAGCAACATTTTCTATTGACATGAATTAGGCAATTTTAATTGCAAAATGAATAGAGTCTGACTTTGATGAGACAAAACTATTTATGTCAGTAGTTTAATTGTTGGGAGAAGGCAAAATACTGTTCAATATTTTCCTCCGCTGATCTACTTTAACGATGACTGTCATTTCATGCTTCATTTTCCACAAATATTTGAATGGATAAGGCTTATATGAATGAATGCTTCTGGAAGGGGAAGTTGAGAAAATTTGTGTCCAAAGTTGACAAAAGCACCAAATCTCACTTTAGCTTTTTTAGATAATTACCATCTATGTATTACTAAAACTCTTGTGTCTATTTGTAATCTTCAGTTGAGTGGAACAGGGCATCATATAGAAATAATTTTGAACCCAGGTACTCCAAAATGAGCTAACTTAAGGAAAGTGTCCAAGATCTAGGACCCACTACTCTTGAGGAATTGAAATATAACAAAATTGTGACTACCTCAGTGTGACCACACTGCTGCAATAGGCATAGTTGATGTGACCATCATCGGCATATCCTCAACATCCCCATCTTTTCTCTGCACCTAATCAGCTGACAGCAAGTCCAAATAGGTGAGCAGTGATTGGTTGGAATTGAGCCCAAAATTTGAAATCTCTTAATGGCTATGAGGGAAGGATGAGGTTGCAACTTGAAGGACTTCTGGTGATAAAAGGCTGGCTGGTGGAAACACTGGTGGTGGACAGGTGAACCTTCTAGCTCATTGGAGAGAGATGGCTCTCAGGGATCTGACAAATGGGGAGCAGGGGTGCAGTTATCTTCATGATCTATGGCTCTCTTGGTTTCCTTCTCTTCCCTGCAAAGTGGCAGACAGTTCTTTAGGTCAGCTAAGGAGAAAGAGGAGGCCTCACTGGGGCTTTGTTGATGGTCATGAGGGGAGGGAAAATAGCACCAGCCTATAGAAAGAAGAATGGTCCCTGTCAAATTCCCATAAGTCATTGGGAAAGCCAGCAGGAAGTATGAACTCTTCTGAAGTGATAACAGTGCTGTACATCTTGGACGCCTGACTTTTGGCAAAGTTGTGGCCATGATCCATTATTCCCATAAATTTGAAATTTGATAAACTAATTTTAAATGTTCTGTGCCAGTTCTACAAGGATAATGAATGAGGGAGCCAGCAGAAAGCTCTTGTGTCTTCTCATGCTTTTCAGTTACAATCACCCACATACTATTATTTTGTATCAACGATCTGCCACTTACCTGAGAACCAATAAATGTAATATAGTAGACACATTTTACATAGATTTGTCTATTTTACAGCTTGCAGTAACACTGAGGCAATTAAATGAGACAGTTGAGGGTCTACCTGTCACCTTTTCAGAATATCTGTTGGCTCTTACCTTTTCATACAGTCACTTTGTAGAAATGTGATGGGAAGATATTAGTTTTACATCCAATAACCAGCTTTTGGCCTTTGTGCATCCCATTTTTGGTCTCTGCGTGCCCCATTTTCAGCCTGTTCCAGTGGCGGGGATCACTACTGCCACTGATCGCCACCAATCATCGCTGCTGTTTGGCAGTGATAAACGGTGGCGGCAATCACTGCCACCTGGAACATGCCAAAAATGTGACACATGGAGGCCAAAAATGGGGCATCTGAAGGTGGTGATAGGTGGCGGCAATGGGCAGTGACAGTGGTGATGGGTGGCAGCAATCCCCGCAGCCTGGAACAACTGATGGGCCATATTCTGGGAGGCTGATCCAACTGCCAATCAGCTGCTCGTGCTAAATCAGACTGTGCTGAAGCTGACCAGGCTGTTTGCTATTTGTTGCAAGGAGGCAAACTGCTGGGAGGCAGAGGCCAAAAGGTGGGAGCCGATGGGTGGGCAGGGCTTTGGCAACATTCACTCTATAAGACGCACAGACATTTCCACCCACTTTTTTTTGGGGGGGGGTGTTAAAGTGCGTTTTATAGACAGAAAAATACAGTATTTTATTAAAACAGAGAAAACAGATACATTTGCTGATGAAAGGTTGTAATCCAAGTTAGAAACATTAAGATCATGGTGATTGGTAATTAAAAAGAATCTCATATTGATGAGAGTAATTGTGTTGATTGTTTTACTTTTACCACAGTACAGTTATCTGAGAATTCATTTTATACTTTGCTTTTCATTTTACCTGATGTTGGTAACTTCATATATTATCCTTTAAGATTATGTAGATGAAATTTTGCAGCTCTAGTTTTGCTCTAATTTAGGCTTTATGCTGCAAAAAAGCTAGAGTAACATTCTTGATAAATCTATACTCCTGAAAGTTGAACTGGCTGATATTTTTTATTACATTCCTGATTTGAAACTAGCTGTATTTTTCTGTTTGAAGCAAGTATTTCACATAGCATGTACTCTAACATTGGCTGAACATTACATACAGGGCTGAACATTAATTTAAGAGGATCCCAGATAAGAGATTTAGTTCAAGTTTAGGAATTTCTACTGAAAAATGGTTGCAAGATGTTAAAATTAGAAATTGACTTCATAGGAAATAACTTATTTTTATTACTGAATTGGTAATTCGTTGGATTGATGAATTGAATTGGAATGAATTGGATGTTCGTTGTGCAAACTCTTTTAACTTTTACCGAAGTGGGTCAAATTGAATGTTTGGTTTATTTTTGAGGTTACAAACTATACAAGTTATTCTGTAGTTTGTTTTGCTGACCTATACTTCTATTACTCAAATTGTTAGGGTTGGATTGAGGGTTGGATAAAAGAAATTTATCACGTACTTCCAATATGAAAAATTCATGGCTGTTGTCTAAAGCTGATATCTAGCACTATATCTCCCTTCATTTTCCAGGAGAATTTCCTGTTTATGAGAAACAAATGACAGTTCTAGCCAGAGCAGTTGCATCTTGAAATGCTAATGGATTTAGACCAGAAATCATTAAGTAGTAAAAAAAAAAATGATTCCCTTAATTAAGACATTTGAGACACTCTTTTAATTAGCTCAGAGCATGTTTAACCAGTTTTGAATGGTCATAGAAAGAGAAATAACATATATCACTGAGGAAAAAAGGTAGCTTTTACTGATGTATATAAAACTGTTGGTGGTGTGCCAACAGCCAGAAAATAAAATACATTAGATATATGTTCTATAGTCTTGTTGGACTTTGTTAACTTCTGTCCAATCTTAGTTTGGGAACATTATATCAATGGTAACCCAGAATCATTGGTGGTGGTAGGTTTATAAATACGGCAAATAAATAGTAAATCACCAGAAAATGATAATGATAATTACTGGATATCTGTGGGTGATGTGAACATTCCACAATCTTGAGACCTGTACCAGAGATTTGGGTGTTTGATGATTTTCTGTAGCTATATGTATCTATATCTCAGCTATTCCTAGCACTGTGTTTTTTGTAGTTAGATAGCTCTGATGTGGTTCCTGGGATCTACTGGAGCCACTCTCCCAAGATTGGGAGCAACTTTCCTCAGATTAAAGAGTCACAGACCCAAGGGCTTCTATTACTACTGGGGCCACTTTGGCTTTTTTTAGTATATAAGAATTTATGAACTGGAATAGCCATAACAATAAGTCAGCCAATGGGAACTATTTGGTGACTGAGACACAGGAGTTGTTATGAGCCATGTCAGACAGCTCGGAGCCTGGGCGTGGCTTAGCTTAACCGTTCGGTGTATATAAAAGTTCATTTGCCTTTGCTTGCTTGCTTCTAGTTCTGATCCTTGCTTCGACTCCTTGTCCTTGCTACTTCTTCTTCAACGTTGCAAGAGTTGCATGGGTATTATATACATGCATCATGTTTTATATAAAGAAGTTTCTTCTATATGAATTCTGCTGAATTGCTGGCTGGATTGCTACAAACTCTGACACTTTTATTTTCCACATTCTCTGCCATTTCTCCTTCAGGTCCTGTTACTTCTCCAGGTTCTCATACTCCTTCTTTCTGATGTTATTGCTACTTGGCATTATTACATCTATGGTAATTGTAGGTTCTTATCTACTACCACAGTGTCTGATTAATTGATCAATACCTGCCTGTCTATTTGGAAGTCCCATAGGAATTTAGCCCTGTTATTCTTCCACATTCTCTGGAATCTCCCCTCTGGACCTCGGAAGGTCTAGCCGAGTGATGGCTAACATTTTCCTAACTGAGTGCCCAAAGCATGCACAGTGAATGTGTGTGTGTGCACCTGAACCCCCAAAATGTAATGTGTGTGCGGCCCCTGCACATGCATGCACACCCCAGCATGTGCCCCGCCCCCTGCGCACATGCACATGGCACTCCCACATGCATCCCGTTCCCGCGCACGTATGGCAGGGACCCGAAGACCAGTTGGCCAGTGGGAGGCATGCACCCATGCACGGCAGAGCTGAATTGGGACAACAGCTCATGTGTCCACAGAGAGGGTGCTGCGTGCCATCTCTGGCACATGTGCCATAGGTTCGCCATCACTGGTCTAGCCTATACACTGTGCAGATACTCTTGTACACAGTGCCAACTACTTGGCTTTGTCATTCAGTGTATGCTGCTTCTGCCTATATCTTACTCCCTGCCATTATGTGTTGAACTGTCCCTGAGATCTCTCTGCACAATCTGCATCTGGAAGACCCCTGCTTCTATGGATTTGGTGATTACTGCCTATTTTCATCTTCTTTGATCAATACCTTAGTGCTGTCTTTCACATATCTTTCCAGCCACTGGTAGGATTTCCCAAAGTTCCAATGCCACCTCAGCTGTTGATGGTACATCTCATGCAGGATCTTGTCTTGCAAAGGCACTTCCTCTGCTTGGTCTTCCTTGCATGTTTGCTATTGCCTCAAGCATTCGTTCAACAGCTCATCTTTTGGTACCATCTTACTGATGTATTCCTGAATGCTCTGGGTTTCATCCAGGACCACACCCTAACCACCTTCTTTCCAGCTGGTATACATTCTCTCTGTGTTGGAATTGGAGTGGAAACCTTCATTCATTTTGAGGAGCTTCCAGGTCTTCACATTGGCAGTTCCATGTCCTCCTTTGCCAGTTCATTATACTATCAAAGGGTCTGCTGACTAGCAGGGCATATGTGTTGATGGCATAGTTCTTCCCATTGAGCTAACTCTTCAGGACCAGTTTTATCTTTTGGTGGTGCTTGAATGTTGCTCTCTTCCTTAACTCCTCATTGTGTTCCCATGTGATGTGAGATACCAAAGTACTTGTAGCTGATTTGCAATAACTGCTAAGTGGTCCGCTAGTAGTTCTACCTCATCAGTCTTAAGTACGTTCCCTAACTTTACCATTTGACCACACTTCTCTAATATGAAAGATAAATCAATTTCTTCATTATAGATCCATATCAGGTGGAGGAGTGAATTAATGTCTCTTTTACTTTAATCATACAGCTTGATGTCATCTACCCTTGAACTTGTATCCCTATCCAATCCTTGTGATTATCTGACTGAAGGGATTCAAGTCTATGAAGAACAACAGAAGGAACAGAGCATCATCTTGGGATGTGTAGCACTTGTGTGAACAATATTGATTTGACTTCAGGTGTGGTCTTCCACTGAAATCTTGAGGAAGATCCTTAGTGTTCTGTGGTCTTTGTAGAGCTGCAGTCATTCACATATCCATGTGTGTGGCATAGAATCAAAGGTTTTCCTATAGTCAATCCTGTAGTGCCACCAATGAAGGAAAATATATATGTCCCAGGCTAATGTTGCAAGATCGAATCTATCTTAGTTACCGGGACCAGAGATTTATTCTTCTGAGCTTTTGGACTCATGTTGAAGCCCATCTTCAGGAAACCTCTCTCTACTGGAATATGTGTTTTGGGCTCTTCTATGGGTTGTATTTATGTGGTGCCTTGCTATTGATTGATTGGTGCATTGATGGCTGGTGATTGGCTGTTGTTTCTTTGTACTGCCAAGCCCAAGGAAACTTCTAGACAATTACCATTTTTAGATGTGCTTGTCAACAGACAGGAAGATGGAAGCCTAGAAATCACAGTTTATTGTGAGGCCACCAACACTCCAAACATTGTAAGGGTCCAAAACGTTAAGTTTTCCGGTCTTCCCAAGTAAACCAGATAGGAAACACAACTAGATGAACTAATTCTACTTCATTGTAAGGTTAATTAACATAATATTGGTTGCCTGAAGGTACAAACTTTCCACTGTTACTTTTAACTGCCTGATCAATTAGGGTGGGTCTCTCTTGAGTTTCTTTCTCTGACAGTGAAGCCATTGGGAGCTTCTGCCTCTCTTGTTTGTTTCCTAGGCAGCATCTCTTCTCCTTGTCCCTCAAGGTCATCCACACATCCCATTACAAAGACTATCCTGCACCATATAACTGCCTTCTCAAAGAAAAAGAATTCTTTAAGAATATTTTTTTTAAAAAATCCCTAGATTTTCCATTAATGTTTATAATTGCGGGCTAGCTTTGAATTAAGCTGAAAAGTTCTTGCCCATCACTATTTTTAATATGGTTTTAAGATATCCAGAAGTAATTTTGCCAGGCTACCAAGATTTTGCAGTGATAAATGTCATGTTGAGATCAATGAACAAAGCGAGTGCACATGCAGTGCCAAATCTATAAAAGATGTACTTTTATTCCTCCACTTTCTCTATCTTTCTGAACAATGAGTGTGATTTATCTTGCTTCCCCCCCACCCCCCGTAGAGCACAGGATGATGGTCCATTCTGTATCTCAATGGCGGCATGGTGAATACAGTTAATTTCATTTCTAAATGAGCATTTCAATAAACTGAGATAAGCTGTTGAATGAAAGTAACAAAAGAACAATAAAAGCAGCCTGAATATGCCTGCAATAGGAAATAAATTTGAGCAGAAAAGGAGAAAAGATGTAGTATAGGTACTGAATGTGGGCCAAAAACTCAATTCTGCACATAAACTTACAAGTGAGTGTATGTTGCAGTGCTGTCCCATTGGAAATAACAGGATTTAACAGTGTGGAAGTTAGGGTGAAAAATGGAAGAAAGAAAGGGGAAAAGGAGGAAGATAAATTGAATGTGGTAGGCTTGTAGCCGCACATTTTGCTGATGGGTATAAGCAGCAGAATAGCAGAAACAGCCTATTCACAGTTTGGATGTTCTCCAAACAACACATCTTGTCTATAAAAGGAAGACTTGTTTAACTCTTTCAGCAAAATATATGAAACCAACCTGATTTGAGTGCAGATAAATAAATCGGTATCAGTGAAGACAGTCAGTAAAAATATACTGTAAGTCAATGCCCAAAAGTGGATATGAATATCAGAAATCCAGAAAAGAAAGATGGTTGTCAAACAAGTTGGAACCCATCATGCTAGCACATAAGAGCATATTTATGATCACTGTTTCATATTCAAATGGAGAATTTATTTATTTTTATTTGTATCCCACCTTTATTATTTTTACAAATAAGTCAAGATGGTGAACATATCTCATGCTCCTTCCTCCTCCTATTTTCTCCACAACAGCAACCCTGTGAGGTGAGGTGAGGTGAGCTAAGAGAGAGAGTGGCTGGCTCAAAAGTTACCCATCTGGCTTTCATGACCAAGACAGAACTAGAATTCATAGTCTCTTGCTCTCTACTCTTCTCCTTCTCCTTCTCCTTCTCCTTCTCCTTGCCTATCTTTTCCTTCTCCTTCTCCTCCTTGCCTGTCTTCTCCTTCTCCTTGCCTGTCTTCTCCTTCTCCTTGCCTGTCTTTTCCTTCTCCTCCTCCTTGTCTGTCTTCTCCTTCCCTTCGTTATTTGTCTTTTCCTTCTCCTTGTCTAGAATGAAGAGATAGAATGATTCAATTCCATCAAGGACAAGACTAGCATTTGCACAATTGTAGAACCAGAAAAGCACTGAAGTTCAGATCAGCTGAACAGCACAAGTGTTCTGAGACACTACGGATTCTTCTTTACTGAAAACATTCAAGGAATTATTAAACATCTATGTATAGGCTTCATCTACAGAAAATGCACCAGTTGCACAGTACTGGGGAATGCTCTGATTAAACTTCAAAGTGACAATTTAGATCCGTGATAGTGAACCTATGGTACATGTGCCATAGGTGGCATGTGGAGCCATATCAGTTGACACACGAGTGTTGCCCTAGCTCAGCTGATTTTTGGGCCTTCCGTGCCCACCGGAAGTCGGGAAACAGGCTATTTCCAGCCTCCAGAGGGCCAGGCTCCTAGAAAGGCTCTGGAGGCTGGGGAGAGTGAAGAATGGCCCTTCCAGTCCCACAGGAAGTCAGCAAATGGGCTGTTTCCGGCCTCCGGGGGGCCTCTGGGGGGATGGGGAAGGCTGTTTTTGTCCTCCCCAGGCTCCAAGAAAGCCTCTGGAGCCTGAGGAGGGCAAAAAATGGGCCTACTCAGCCCACCATGCCATCGTGTGCCAAAAGCGGGGGGAGCGCAGGGGTGTTGCCCACGCATATGTGCGGGGGGGACGGGGCACACTGAATTATGGGTGTGGGCACATGTGGGCACAACCCTCCCATGCTCCCCCACGCTTTTGGCACAAAACAGCAAAAAAGTTAGCCATCTCTGATTTAGATGAACAATGGGAAGGACTACATTCTCTCCCATGAAAAATATGAAGATGGAGTAGCTTTTGATTCTGGTAAACAGTCAGTTAAAGCAGTGGTGAAATTCAACTGGTTCTATCTGGCTCGGGCGAACTGGTAGCGCCAGCGGCGGGAGGCTCCACCACCCACCCAGATGTCATCATGTCCCATTTTTGACTCTCTGCGCATGCACAGAAGGCTCTGTGCATGTGTGGAGGAGGCACGCATGAGAGCATAGTGCATGCGTGCATGCGCTCCCATTTGAGAACCGGTAGAGAAGGTAAGTGAATTTCATCCCCGAGTTAAAGGATGAACTATCATAGAGGTTTAGAAATATTTGTCAATTGTTAAGAAGCCAAATAGGAATGCGTTTTCCTGATCCTGCATTGCATGCGGATATTTATGTTTTCAGTAAATTTATTTATCATCTTTCGGATGAGAGGACACTCCTGGATTTGCTCAGTGAAATAGCCCTGGAAGTAAATGGAAAAAGAAAAGAAACATGCAAATTTTGATATCCTAAAATAGAATATTAGTTATAGCATAGCATAGCATAGCATAGCATAGCATAGCATAGCATAGAATAGAAGTAGAATAGGAGTAGAATGGAATGGAATGGAATGGAATGGAATGGAATGGAATGGAATGGAATGGAATGGAATAGAATAATAGAATAGAATAGAATAGAATAGAATAGAATAGAAAGAATAGAATAGAATAGAATAGAATAGAATAGAATTTTTATTGGCCAAGTGTGATTGGACACAAGGAATTTGCCTTGGTGCATATGCTCTCAGTGTACATAAAATAAAGTATACATTCATCAAGAATCATGAGGTACAACACTTAATGATAGTCATAGGTTACAAATAAGCAATCAGGAAACAATATCAATATCAATTGTAAGGATACCAGCAACAAGGTTACAGTCATACAGTCAAAAGTGGGAGGATATGGGTGATGGGAACAATGAGAAGATGAGAAGATTAATAGTAGTGCAGACTTAGTAAATAGTTTGAAAGTGTTGAGGGAATTATTTGTTTAGCCGAGTGATTGCATTCAGGAAAAAAACTGTTCTTGTGTCTAGTTGTTCTGGTGTGCAATGCGCTATCAGCCTACATTTGAAACATTGAAGAAAAATAGAAAAATCAAGAGTTGTTAATCAGGATAGTGGAAAGCAGTCTTTTTGTATAGAGATGGGTGTGTTTTAAAGATCCCTACTGGATGCTGAAAGAATAAATGAGAAAATCATGTGGCTACAAATTTTGCCCTCCTGCAATATATATATATATGGGATTCAGACTCTCACCTTTGTTTAGAATTCAAGTAGCTAAAGAATAGCTCTGTACATTCACTGATATACCTATGTAGACGTCACACATACAGGGGAGGGAAGAAACCCAACTTAATGTGCCTAGTCCTGCAGGCTTCAGAGTGGGTGGTCTTCATCTATATCAGCAACAGAAGTTAGAATAGCCCACATGATTTCTCATCCCTTTGTACAGTCATTCAACATATTACACAGTTGTTTGAACCCCGACTCTTAAGATGAGATGATTTACTGGGGACCTTCCAACTAGCTCATGCTCTGAAAAAGCATTCAATGGGTTGAGCATTTCAATCTCAGTTTCCTTCTCAATTTATAGCTTCTCTGCAAAGTACTGGTTTGAAAATATGTATACATCATCAGGCAGGCTGAATAAACTTGGAATGTTTCCAGTTTATTGGCCAAATCTCTTTCTCTCCCTCTTCCACTCTGAATGTGTCTCTGTGTGTATTATTTAAACATTAGACTGGAGATGGTTCTGATTTATTATGCAATTATACATGCAGGAAAAGTGTGACAGACTTGCTAACAAAATTCTTCTGGCAACTGTGCCAATATTATTTACTGCACATGTGTACTAGAAACTGGATATTAAGTTGTGATATCTTTGGCTTCATAATGATATTTAATAATGAAACATCCAAAGCAAATGGCCCGTATTATGAATGAATTGCTTGCTAAATTTCATTTTCTGCATAAAAGTGGTTTCCTGACTGAAAGGAATGCAATCCAAACACTGAGAGCATTTTCTGAAAACACACAAATAAAGATGACACATCAATGTTGTTTGTGAACGGCCTAACAAAGAATGTGATTTTGGGTTTGAACCCTAAATGCCAGGATGTTGCCTAGAGCACATCCTTTTGATTGTAGAGTAAACCGTCTGACAATGGTGGCGGTGGGGGTTATGTGGGAAATAAATGTTTATATGCTGATGGGCACTTAATGAGGCATGAAAAGCACTGCGGCAAAGTGGGAGTCAGCTGCTTCCAGCTGCTTTCCACATGTGGATTTAAATGTTGTTTGCAGGGATTTGATGGCTTCAATTGTCAGGAATGTCAGGGACCCCCACCATGGGAATAGTGCCAGATTTAAGGCCAGTGTGTCTATAAGAACATCAGAAAATCTAGGCTGAATCACATTTAAAGGTCCAGCTAATTCAATGTCCAGTTTCCGTTGGTAGTCAGCCCGATGCTTCTGAGGTAAATTCAATAGCAAGTCTTCAAGTCAGTGATTCTCCATCATTTACCCGGTGCAGGTATGGTAAATTGTCTTTGAACCAGTGGTGGGATTCAAGTAATTTAACAACTGGTTCTCTGCCCTAATGATTTCTTCCAACAACCAGTTTGCCAAACTGTTCAGAAAGTTAACAACCAGTTCTCCAGAAGTGGTGCAAACTGGCTGAATCCCACCACTGCTTTGAACACAGATGGTCATTTAACTAACAAGTCTGCTATTCACAGCTTTGGTTAATCCTCTAAATGACAACAGACATCTGGTTCCACTGGTGGTCAACATGACATGGGATTTTTTTTAAAAAAAAAATCCAGTAACTCAGTTTGCAGTCTATGATATGAGTTAATTGATAGATCTTTCTCAAGCATGTGCAATAAACATGTAGATGTTTGTTTCATAAGCACATTGCTTTGTGAGTTACAGAAGGGCAAAAGAATTGAAAATGGATCATCGTCTTCATTCTGCTTTCCGCATAACTATTGCTTGCTATCCTTATCATCAAACTCTTCTGTAGAATCCAACGGTCTAGCAGCATTTTCATCCTCCAATAGCAGCATTTTCAGAAATAATTTTCTTTTTCATCTATCATTACTGCTTCCTCTTCTTTTTCTTCATTGCCTTCCACTTTTCTAGTGGATTCTCCACCCTTTCAGGGACAGTTTTTACAGTGAGAACACCCCCATTTTTGTCAGTTGAAATCAGTGGTGATATTCACTTACCTTCACTACCGGTTCGCAAATGCAGAGTCTTTTGGGTGGCGGATGAGTGTAGCCACTACCGGTTCACATGAACCGGATATAACTGTCTGAATACAACCACTGGTTGAAATCCTCTGCTGGATCAGATATTTTATATTTTCAACCCGTCTGTCTATTCTTCATAAATTCTGGATTTAAACATATGGCTACCTTCTACTACATTCCTATTTATGTATATTGTATCACAATGTAATAATCACCCAAAGATAAACAAATACAGTACCTACTACACAGAGACTTCAGAACTTAGATGATTCTACTTGTTCAAGCTCTCTTTCTCTTAAGTGATAGCCTTTTGTTGGAGAAATCTCTTTAACCATTATTCTGGCTTCGCAGATATTAAGGAAAACAATAATCTCTCGTTTGTCAATCTGGAAAACATATCCTGGCTTGCATTCATCATTCTTTCACTGTCTTTGTTGTCTCCTCATCTGATTCTGTACATATATATATATATATATATATATATATATATATATATATATATACATACACACACACATACATATATATATATATATATATATATATATATATATATATATATTTTCCACTCCAACTCTGCAGCCACCAAACGCACCCTGAAAAGAACAGAATTGGCCCTAATCAGAAATGAACTTCACACAAAAAGATTCCTCCTAGACCGAATCAACAAAGTCCTCCTCACACTTCACCTCAAACTCAGCAACAAGATCCACTCTGCACTTTGGGACAAGTCCAAACAACTCGCTGTCTGGAGAGCCAAAACACACCACCCTCAAGACAGACACACACACCAACAAACTCCAAAGACTACAAGAATGCCAGAAACAAACCCCTCCCCCCTCACAGCCACACATGAAACAAACAGTGCATAACATCTCAGATAGGATCCTCACCAAAGCCAAAACCAATGTCCTTTCCAAAGGATTCAACTTTGCAGTCGCTCCCAAACACATCCCCACTGAAACCATTATATGCGGAGTTGAAACCAGCCTGACCAAAATCAACCCCAACGACGCTAACAGAATCAGACTCGAAATCACCAACATCCTCTGCACCAGCAAGCCACCCAAAAGCAATTTACCCAAAGAGGAACAGACAGCACTACTCAACCTGAAAGAAGACACCAGCATCCGCCGTGCCCTTAAAACCCATTTTTTCCAGCAAGCCGGGCTGGTTTAAGAAGAAATTTTAAATGTTTTAATTGGTTTGTGATTTTTAATTTTGGGGCCAAATTTATATATATATTAATTGTTTTTTAATATTTGTATTTTATGTTCTTAATTCTCGCTGTACACCGCCCTGAGTCCTCAGGGAGAAGGGCGGTATATAAATTGGAAATAAATAAATAGATAAATAAATAAATAAATAAATAAATAAATAATCCTACCAGCAGACAAGGGCAATGCCACGGTGGTTATGAACACATCTGACTACCAAACCAAATTAACCAACCTACTCCAAGATTCCACATACAAACCCCTAAACACAGACTCCACCACCTACCTGGAAAAAACCACTAGATCCAAAATAAAAGCCTCCCCCATCAGCGAAGAGATCCAGCAAAGAATCATTCCCAGAGAGAAATCATTCAGATGCCCTAAACTCTATGGTCTCCCCAAGATACACAAAGAAGGAACCCTACTTAGACCCATAGTCAGCTCCATAGGCTCACCTTTACAAAACCTAGCCAAATTTCTCACCAAACAACTACAGCCCCATGCAGAATCCATCATCTCACACGTAAAAAACTCATTTCAGTTCATAGGCATCATAAAGAAACAAAACTTACAGCCCAGTGATCTACTCATGAGCTTCGATGTCATATCCCTCTTCACCCAAGTGCCAATCAAAGAAGCCTTGACAGCTATCCAAAACAAATATAACCCCCCCCCCCAAGCATATCCTAGATCTGACCAACCACTGCCTATCCAACACATACTTCATCTATAACGGACAAAAATACAAACAAATAGAAGGAGCACCCATGGGATCACCCCTCTCACCTGACATTGCAAACCTCTACATGGAACACTTTGAAAGCCAACCTCTAGAAAAATCTGATCACAAACCCAAACTCTGGCTCAGGTACATAGACAACACCTTCATAATCTGGCCACATGGGAAAGAAAAACTGGACACCTTCCTCACACACCTCAACAGCCTACACCCCAAAATACAGTTCACCAGGGAAACAGAAGCTAACAACCAACTTCCCTTCCTGGATGTCTTAGTCTACAAGAAATCCAATGGCTCCCTAGGACACACCATCTACCAGAAGTAAACACACACAAACCGCTATCTGCACACACTCTCACACCACCACCCAGCACAGATCAACTCCGTAGCCAAGACACTCATCAACAGAACAAACGCTTAGCTGACGAACAACACCTAAAAAACGAACTACACACTCTCACTAATGTACTAACATCCAATGGATTCCAAAGAAATAAGATTACCATCTGAATCCAAAAAGAAACCCCCACTAAAATCCAAGACAGAGAACAAGAAAATGGCAAAGCCGCAATTTTCCCATTTTTCCAAATCTTGTCCTATCTGCCATTTAACCTTGTTGTAATTATTTTCCTTAAAAGAACTACACCTTATTGTCAATTGTATTCCCAAATATTTTACCTTATTCGTGACCTGCATATTTGAAATCTCCATCAATTCTTCTCTTTGTTTTTTCAACATATTTTTAGTCATTATCTTTGTCTTTTCTTTATTAATTTTTAAACCAGCTACTTCCCAAAACTCTCCAATGTTTTCTAACAATTTATTTATTGACATTAATGGTTCTTCAATAATAAAAACCAGGTCATCTGCGAAAGCTTGCAACTTATATTCTTCTTTCCAAATTTTCATACCTTTTATCTCTTTTTCTTCCTTAGTATTTCTATTTAAAACTTACAGTGTCAGTACAAACAATAGTGGGGACAGTGGACATCCTTGTCTAGTGTCTTTTTCTATTTCAATAAAGTCTGTCAATTCGCCATTTATCATGACCTTAGCCTTTTGTCTGGAATATAGAGCTTCAATTGCCTATAAAAATTTCTTTCCGAAGCCCATCTCCTCCATTTCTTACATCATAAACCACCAGTTCACATTGTCAAAGGCTTTTTGTGCATCTAAAAATATCAAGGCCATCTGCTTTTCCGGATGGGCTTCGTAATATTCTAAAGTATTCAAAATTATTCTTATGTTGTCTCTAATTTGTCTTTTCGGTAGAAATCCATTTTGATCAGAGTGTATAAAATTATTCAAATATCTCTTAAGCCTTTCTGCCAATATTGTAGCAAAGATTTTATAATCCGCATTTAGCGGGGATATAGGTCTATAGTTTTTGATTAATTGTGGGTCTGTCTCTTCTTTGTGGATTAATGTAATATAAACCTCGATCCATGTTTGGGGTATTTCTCTTTTTGTCATTACTTCATTCATCACCTCCAGCACTGGGATCAATAAGGATTCTTGCAACATCCTATAATATTCAGCTGGTAGACCATCTGGTCCTGGTGCCTTTCCATTTTTCTGTTTCTTGATTGCCTCAGTCAATTCCATCATCGTTATGTTTCCATCCGACAGCTCCTCAATGTCTTTGGGGATTTGTGGTAGTTTTGCTTTTTGTAAGTACCTTGCCACTTTATCCTCCTCTATTATGTCTTTTTTGTACAATTGTGTATAGTATTCCTGTATTATTTCCCCCATCTCTTTATTTCCAAATCTACTCAGTCCTTGATGATCAATTAATTGTATTATTTTTCTCGATTCTCTTTCTTTTTTCAATTTAAATGCTAACCATCTGCCGGATTTATTTGCATTTTCAAAATAATTCTGTTTGGCAGCTCCTATTTTTTGAGCTAATTCTTCCTTCTCCAGTAGATTCATTTTGTGCTTTATAATATCCATTTTAATTTTTACATCTTTCTTACTTGGATCTTTCTGAAATTCCTTTTAAAGTCTTTTATGATCATCTGTCATTATTTTAAGGGTTTGTCTTTTCTTCAGGTTTCTTTTCCTTGTATAATCAATAATTAGACCTCTGGCAAAGGCCTTCATTATGTCCCAGTGATTTTGTGTTGATGTTTCTTTCTTGTTTTCGTTGAAGAAAAAATCCAATTCTCGCTTCATTTTCTGTATGAAGTCTTTCACTTTTAATATTGTGTTGTTTAAAGTCCATCTAGATCTACCTTTTCATCCTTTCCAGATAGCAATCACCGGATTACGGTCCGCCCATAGGTTAGTATCTATTTTCACTTGTTCAATATTTAAAGTCAATTCCATTGTTGTCCATATCATGTCTAATCTGGACCAAGATAAATGTAAATCAGAGTAGAAAGTATATTGTTTACCTTCCCCATTTCTCTCCCTCCATATATCTTTCAAGTTTATTTCCTCTATCATTTTAAAAAAAAGAGAAAATTGAGTTAGAAAATCAAGGAGTATATGAAATCCCATGCACCGCCTGCCCCACCACATACATCGGACAAACCAACAGAAGAATAAGTGCACACATTGAAGAACACAAGAACTCAGTCAGAAAAGAGGAACCAACTTCTTCCCTGGTCCAACACCTTAAAGCCACAGGACATGAAATTGACTTTAAAAAAACCAGAACTATCGCCAAAACTGAATACTTTAACAACAGAATAATCAGAGAAGCCATCAAGATAGAAAAACACCCACATAGCATGAATAAACAAGATGATACCTCCTGCCTACCAGCCATTTGGAAACCCGCCCTTATTGACAAATGAGCCCCTAACACAAAGAATGACACCAGACCCACACTCACGAAAACCACACAGGATGTCTCCACCACACTTCCATGCAAAAAACAAACTCAAACCCACACCGATGATAAGGCACGACCACAAACCAGAAGCCAGACCACAGCTGCATCATTAGGCACTTTAAACCCCTCCAATCTATACATGAAGCAAACTGACACCTACCATGAAGATGTGGCACGACCATGAATGCAAAGTCAAACAACAATGCAGCTCCCCAGCTCAAATCCCCCTGCAACTCAGATTAACCCGAGCACAACCAAGCCCCCACCCAAACAGAACACACCCCCATCCAATCAGAGCACAGCCAACCCCCCATCCAATCAGAGCACAGCCAAGCCCCCAACCAATCAGAACACAGCCAAGTTCCCACCCAATCAGTTTACACCCCCAACTGGCAGTTAAAAGGAAGAAACAGCTGCGATCACACATTGCTCCTAGAAGCACGAAGCCAAAAACACCAGCCTGAAGATGACGAATGAGATTTTGTCAAAACATCACCAAGACACTTCCAATTTTACATGGGAGAAAACCTGAATAACCAGACCTACATACAAACACCCGCGAAAACCTCAGAAAACATATATATATCCCTTCTCCTTATGATCTGACTCAGGATCACACATTAGAAAATGCTTGCTGTTCTTGTTTGCAATGGCTTTCTAGTATCGCTAGGTTCCCCCCTCCCCCCATGTCCTTTATTATTTTTATAAAAAGGAGATGCCAAGTCAACACAAGAGAGGTGTGCATGTCTGGATAGGAGTGATATGTGGGTGAGCAAACAAGGAATTTGAGAATGAGAGACAATTTATATCATAATAGATGTTCTTCTATTATTAATAGAAGAATTATTAATACCACAGACCTAGATGAAATGGTGAGATACACAGATTTATTAGACACAAAAGGAGAATTAAAAATATAAAGTGAAATTTGATATTAACATACTGGGTATAAATGTAAATAATGATCCTGCTAACAAAACATTTAATTATGAATATTTAAAAATAAAGAGAAGGAGCGGGAGGATAAAAGCTAAGAATAAAGATAAAAGGCGATGCAGAAAATTGTAAAATTGTATATATCTGTTGTTAGTATTGCATTTATTTATTTATTTATTTATTTATTTATTTATTTATTTATTTATTTGTTCAACTTGTATGCCACCTTTCTCCTAAGACTCAAGGCGGCACATCTGATGTGCATGTGTTTTTGTTTTTTGTTTTTGTCTCTTGACTTCTTTTGCTATTGTGTGTTTGGTTTTAAAATATAAAATACTCAATAAAAATTATTTTTTAAAAAAGATGTTCTTTTTTATTTTTACAAACAAACAAACATACAATACATAATCAATCAGTGTACAATCTGAGTGCATCTTTTGTGTCTTCTCCCTACTCCTCAATTATTCCACATACCTTAATATTTATCATTTCATTTATTATGCCATTTCTCCCACCTTTCTTTACACTATAACTCTCTCTATATACAGCATCTTCTCCAACCAATAATAAAATTGCTCCTGTATCTTAAAATATTCCGATTCCTCTCTTTCTTTAAGTGTCAAAGTCAATCTATTCATTTCTGCACAATCCAATACTTTCTTAATGATTTCTTCCTCTCTCCCACCCCCACCATTGTTACTTATTTCTGATGAAAATAGATTTTGTAATCAGTGGTGATATTCAGCTGGTTCGGACCGGTTCGACCCATAGTGGCGACCTGCGAGAGCGCCCAGGCCCGCCCCACCCACCTGCTCCAGCACTATGCCATCTTATTTAGCCATGTTTTCTAAGCTGCACACATGCGTGCAAGCAAAGCGCATGCACGGAAGGCCGGGTGCATGCACATGTGCACACTCACATTTTCGGTGCGCAGTGAACCAGTGGTAAAATGATGTGAAACCCACCTCTGTTTGTAATGCTTGATACCACATGCTTTAAAAAGTGAGGTGAGAATAATAAATACCTTTAGAAAGAAAATATTATAAATAGCGCATGCGCACAGAGACTCAGTTTCCCTCTCCTGTGTGAATTCTTGAATGCACATTCACATACATTGGTATCCTTCAGTCTCAAGGGACTATGGTATGGTATCGTGCTCTGGAAAGAGGTCCTAAAACAGCATCTAGTGTGACTAAAAAGGCCAATTCGAGAGTGGCAATCCCTTCCACACTGAGGGCGGATACATTCTGTCCTCTGCCCAGCCCCCAGATTTCGCTGGTTCCAGGACTGCCTCTTTGCCTCTTTGCTAAACAAGTGTCTCTTCGAATTGGAGAAGGCCATGCTGCGTCTTTAGCCTCCAAGCTGAACGATCAGAGGTCAAGGTTACCCAGTTGTTAATGTCCATTCCCAGGGCCTTTAGGTCCCTCTTGCAGATATCTTTATATAACAGCTGTGGTCTCCCTCTGAGGCGTTTTCCCTGCACTAATTCTCCATACAGGAGATCTTACAGAATCCGACCATCAGCCATTCTCACGACATGCCCCAGCCAGCGTAGACGTTCACACATCTGTGTTTTATTCACAATGGCTCATCAGTACTGAGTCTGGTTTTGAAGAAATTTCAAAAATGTTGAATGTTAATTTCTGGACAGCACAAAGTGATTTCATTAGAATTTGACTGGTAATCCCCCCCCCCCAATTCCTCTCCTCTTGACTTGCATGTGATAAACACACAGTAAAGGATATAGAATTACCAACTAAAAATAAGTCCCATTATTTTATTACTGTCTCTTTTTTTTCCAGAACTGTGTGTAGATTTCACAACAGCCTTTGAACAGTGTTGAGACATTGTAATAATTTGTGCTCTTTTAAAATTGACCATGAATTAAAATTAAAGCTGCCCATTCAAGACTTCAATTATCAATTATTCAGTACTGAAGCAAAGATCCTATATAAATGTCATTCACCAAAATGTCGTGTTTCAATGTCAACTGAAAATTTCTTCATGGTAACTTCAGTTACTTTCTCATCCCTTAAGTGGAAGATTTATTAACTATTTTCTCCTCTTCTACTTTTGGTCTCCTTATTTGGGAAAAAAAATATTGCTGTTACTTCACTCAAAGATAATCTTTTCTTTCCTGGGATGAAGGAACAGAAAGAATAAGGAGGTCCTGTAGCACAGATACATAATGGAAATCATTAAGTTTCAGCAGTGAGAAATATGATCCCTCAACTATTATTCTAAACAAAAGGTTTTACTAAGGTGACAAAGCCAGTCAGAAGGACATGATAAGCTTGAACCCTGAAATCACTGTTGATACCACATTAGTCTTTTCTCTCTCTTTTCTAATTCAACATCAAAAGAATATAGCATTTCTACACACACAAGAATGTTATCCTAGATATTACTAGGTTTTCTTCTATGGCTGTTGCTTTTTTGACAATATCTACAACATATAATTATGTTAAAGGCAGACTAGAAACCATCAAAGGTTCTTGCAAAAACTTTCATCGATCCATCCACGCATCTGGCCTACATTTCAACAACGAAAAGCCTCTACTGAGTTGTAATGGAGACATCTCTTTCAACGGATGTACTTAACTATGTGGAAAGTTCCTAAGAAATTTCTTTGTGGTGCACAATTCCCTTGGTTAAGGACAAATAGAAGCCAATTAGTAGTGTTGGAAGAAATGTCCTTCTGGGTTCAGTTCCAAGTTGGAAGAAAGACACTGGAAACATGGAGGCTGCTCGGAAGGTTGGTTTAATGGTGAACAGGGCCACATGGGTTTTAAGTCTTGGTTAGCTGACCACATGGAGTGGAGAGTGAGTGTTATTTATACCCTCTCTTGGGCTTTGAACTTGAGCTTCCTGTTTCTGTAGCAATGGCATGTATCCTATTGGTTGCAGACTCCTACGTGGAGTCATGTTTGTCTGAATCAAGTTTGGTTGAACCTTGCTGAGTGAGGTAATGTGCCATGTGGTGAGCTCTGCTGATAAATAATCCTATTATGTCCTGGAGGGTCATTTATTAATCCTATCACCCTGGAGCTGAGGTCTTTTGTTTTGTAGATTGGCTGCCCCAGTCTTAATGTGCACCAAATATCTGCTGGGGGCAGGGAGCTACTTTGTCTTTAAAAACATGTTTCTCCTTTTCTCATCCAGAGAAATATAATATTCTGCCTTTTTAATATTTCCTAAAATATTTCATTCTTCTAAGAGGGGTGGGTGTTAACTTTCTTCAGTAAGCAGTCTTTATTTATTTATCAAATTTATATGACTGCTCAGCTCACATGAAGTGAGCAGTATATAATAAAACCAACAATTAAGGCATTTTACAAAACCAACAAAGAATAATCAACAGAAATAAAATGAGACAAAAAGAGGGAATGCATCAGGATATTACATGTGATGCAGCCAGCATGCAGACCTCCAATTGCCATGGGTTTCCCAGGCCTGCTGAAAAAAGCAGACTTTCTGAAGGTCACAAGAGTTGAGGCTAACCTCACCTTAGGGGGAATGCTGTTCCAAAGAGCGGGTGCTATGGAAGAAAAGGCTCATCTCCTAATTTACAGATGTCACTTTTTCCCTGATTTTTTTACACTGTTAAAGGTAAAGGTAGAGATTTCCCGCTGCCCAGTCATGTCTGATTCTAGAGGGTGGTGCTCATCTCTGCTCTGCTAGTACTGTTTGCTTCTGTGGTCATATGACCAGCATAACTACACTGTACAATGAGGTGGCCAGAATGCTGTTAACTTTCTACCAAAGTGGTACCTATTTATCTATTTGCATTTGCATACTTTCAAACTGCTTGGTTGCAGGAGCTAGGGCAAGAAAGGAAGCTCACTCTATCATGGGGTGCTTGGGTCTCTAACTGCCAACCTTCCTGTTGAGAAGCCCAGCGTCTTAACCACTAGGGCACTGCACCCTGTTATGTTGTTACCCAGTTGTTTTCCTCAGCTATTATTTTAACTCTCAGTTGCTCAGTAAGTTTATGAATAGCAGAAGCCTATACAATATAAAATTCTTTTAACTAACAGGAGAAGACGATAACTTAATGTTTAAGTGAAATGAAGATTCCAGGTTCAACAGAATTGATAGGCACATTAGATTCTAGTATATGTGGTGTATGTATGTGTTAATGTGTCTGGACTGTATGTGGTATGCTCACTCAAACCCATAAAGCCCAACAATTAGTCTTCCATGCTTTTTTAAAAAACCCACTTATTATTGACATTTAGCAGTGATATGTTTAATCCCTCAAGTGAACTGATCTATTTTGATCAGTTTACCTGGGGGATTAAACATATTCCTGCAATTTTGTTTTCTGAAGCTATTTCATGATGGCCACTGATCAGTGGACTTTGGCCTACAAGCTCTCTGAATCTCAGACAACACTGAGACAGATTGCAGACTGAGAAGAACCAGCAATAAGGAATTACCCCCAGTGGATATTAGAACCTATTTGCAATTATACATTCACAAGGAGAACAGAGAGTTAGAAAGTGGAAAGGGCAGCTGAGATATGGCAGGATTAATTTCAAATGCCACACTCGTTTTCCCTAATGGCAAAGACATCCATTTTATTTGAGGGTGAAAGGTAGAAAAATGATAAATCATTTATTTGAATGAAGACTGGTGTGCCCTACAAAGACTCACTTTTCCCACTAATGATCTCAGAAATATTAATTTTATATAACACTGACGCAGTGGCAGTTATATTTCTCAGTATAATCATAAGAAGATTTCCAGGATTGGTCTATGTTAGACATTGATTAGTGGATTGGAAAAGAATATAAGTTAGTATTTCAAGTGTCTTATGGAGTTTACAAAGTGGCATGTTCCTGTTTTCTTGTGCAACCCAGCCGCACCTGCTAAGAAAAGGTATGTGGGCTTGGAAGAATTTCTGGGAATGGCATGAAAAATGGTAGTGAGACCTATACATGGAGGGAGAAAAGGAAGAAATTTATCCCCCCTTATTTTCTAGGATTGTCTGAGTCAGCCAAGATCTAATTCAAATTCAAGGTTCAATTAAAACTGATTTGATATTCAGTTTTGATAAAAGATGCTACCATAGGCAATGATGGGAAAAAGCATCAAAATACCTGCAGCTGCTTCATTTGGGGGGCCAAATGGAATAAAAATAGCAGGGATGATAATCTTTTATAGAGCTATTAAACACTGCAACGTTTCAGCTGGATACTTTCAAGGGCTTTAACATATGTTGGAGTTTCAAGCATTCTGTATACGAGTGTGAGTTTTTCTCAGAGTGGAAATTTGACATGAGCCATGATTACAGAAACACTTTCCAGAACTATCAAAGAAAGAAGATATATTTAAATGAGACACAAAGCCTAGGGAGACAAAGCCTAGCATGTAGCTATCTATATCCTATCAGCAGGTGAGTCACATATGCATGTGCATGGGGAGAAAAGGCAGAGGAAATGAACTACAATTAGTAAAATTGTCATCAAAGAATGGGCTGTGTGATAGGCAACAAAGGGGCACAGAATAAAGCCTTAACACTCTGTCTACATCCTACTGCCCCCTTGTGGTCACTAGGTCATGAATTGATGAGTATTTGGACCTCCAACAATTAATTCATTAATTCCTCCCTCTACTTCTTTTAAGGCAGAGCTAGGAGGCTTAAATAGTCCAGCAGAAAGTCTATAGAGAAGTTGTGCTGAACCAATGTAGAAAATTGAAAAATAGTTTTTTTTTTAAAAAAGGACAACAACCTTGTTACTAAATATGTCAATTTCTGTCTCTATTGAAGCAGTCGCTTTTATGGGCTTGGCAGGCTGGTTGATACAGCTCATTGGTAAGGTTAGCCCTTTGGGAAGATACATTTGTTGTATACAATTATAGTTAACTATATATTCTGAGAAGTATATATTATTCCAATTGTGTATATGCACAGTTATATATAATGTGCTATAATGTGGTATAAACAAATTATATTATATTATGTAAAATAATTTAACAGCAAACTCATTATCTAGTCTTTGATAAATAAAGTCTGTCTAATTTTTTTCTCTTTCCAGATGAATCTTCCTAAAAGTATTCTAGCAGAAGAGTGAGAGACACACAGAACAAGTTTCCTAGATGCTCTGTGAAGCACATTTATGGAGGTGATAAAGCTCCTGGGTCAGTTAATAAGGTACTATTAATGCTTTATTACACTTTCCCACAATTGAACCAATCCATAAAATTAATATAAGAGTAGAATGTCAGCCGTTATTCAAAACTGTTCATCCCAGTCTCTCACATATCATAACAATCCACCAAATATCTATCTTAACTTCCCACACCATCAATAAATCAATCAGTCAGTCAGTCAGTCAGTCAGTCAGTCAGTCAATCAATCAATCAATCATCCTTTAAACCCTACCTGAATTAGAAATCAAAGAGTAACCAGAGGGTAGCCTTCTCTAATTGCCTGGCAAGTATTCACTATCACTTTGCATAGTGGCAGATCTGTCCACAGCAACACTTTTCCAAGCTGAGTCCTTTTCTTAACCCTAACCCTGGCTGAGGTCTATCTTCTGTCTGCAGCTTGATGAAACTAGATTGACTTTCCATCTTCAATCTCGTACACAAACACCTTGAACTGACTATTCCCCATCTTGAAATGCAGACATACAACAGGGCAAGCGGTGGGGGGAGGAGTATATATTTTCAATAAGACCTACCCATGGGGAACAAAAGCCTTTATGAATTGCATTTCTGGAGGAATAAAAATGGGAGGGCACATCAACAGGGAATTATCCAATCAGAGATACATAAAATGAACCAAGAAAATGCTGCTACTATAGTTGCATGTAATTAATGTTGTGTGATTTTAATGGGTTGACATTGGAGAATGCCCCAAGAGAATACAGACAGATTATAGTAGTGTAAACATTTAGGTAAATAATGAACGTTTATTAACTCACTTTAAGTTGTGTAGCTATAATACAGCGCACATGCCCTATAGTGAATTTGTTTGAGTAAATAACATTGCTAAAATATTTTCAAGGCTAACAATAGATCCGCCAATTATTAAAATTATAAATAATCTTGTTTATTGTTTATGATATCTTTGTTCTAAATAGATTATTAAAATACTGCAACACACACACATGCACACATGCAGACACACATATTAATTGCATACTTTATTACGCCACAGCAGCAAACAAAACCTAGATGAAACTGGATGATCCTAAATTCTTTGCATTATCGAGTTAGTACTTGGATGAGAAACCATTCAGAAATCCAGGAGCTCAGATTTGCTTTTTTATTTTTATTTTCTCTATTTTAAGTTGCAACCTTATAAACAGTAGATTGTAGATCATTAAACCCGAAGAACCTTTTTTTTTTTTTTTACAGAAACATTCATGGGCTTGTATTCCAAGATAGTAATCCTATATTCCATTTACCTGAAACTCAACTCTTCAAAACTTAAGTGAGACTTTAATTTGGTAAGCTTGCATTATAATGTGACATTGGAAAAACCAATTCAGTATTTTTTTCTTCTTTATTCACTTTTCCACATATTATATGTTTTCTCATCAAAATGGCAATTTACTTTCCAATTTAATATTCTCTTATCACATACTTCATGTTTTACTGTATATATTTAAACTGGAGGTAGAAATGTAATTTATTGACTATTTGTTCTCCTGATCATATTTTCTGTTTCTGTGACATTTATTGAACTGACAGTGTGCTTTACATTTGGGATACTGAAGTAGATGTTTAATTTTCATTTAATCCTACAAAGTAAAAAAAAAAAAAGCAAAAGTATTTAAGGCATTGCATACAAGCCATAATTTTTCTTGAATTATTGAGCTGGAATAACTCTACTGAGTATCAATAATTAATATTTTTCTTGTTTTGATTGGCATGGGAGCTAGTTTTTCATGCCAAAGATAAACTTTCTTGCAATTAATATTGACAAACTATTTTTATTCTAAACACTGTCTAAGTTTTATGGGCAATTTAAGAAACGTAGGAGCTAGGAGAATTCCCTCCCTAGATGAACATTGCAACAATCTGCCTCCTCTCCATTGTTGCCTGGCCTCTGGCCTTCAGATTGTTCAGGAAAGGAAACAGAAGCATAGACAGATGTTGGGTCAACCAGAAATAGTACTACTAGAACAGATACTATGTAAGAAACTGACAGATGTTCTAGCCTGGATGGCAAACAAGCAGGCAATTCAAACTTTTCAATATAGTACTGGTATTATCTTGGTTATAAAACAATTAGTATATAATGTAACTGAGGCATAGGAATATCTGCAGAGGAAAGACTCATGCCTGTAACTCATAGCTGAGGCTTAAATAGAACTCAGAAGTACAGGTCCGGTTCAGAGGTGGTATTCAGCCGGTTCAGATTGGTTCGGGCAAGCCGGTAGTGGAAATCATGGATGGGCCCGCCCACCTCCCCCAGCTGTATGCTGTCAGATAGAGATGAGGCCAGAAACATTTTTACTAGGAATACTCCCAGGATCATATGAAAAAGAAATACAATATTTAATTATCCATATTATCACAGCAGCAGGAATAAGCTACGCTCAGAATTGGAAAAATAATAATATACCATCCGAAGATAATTTGATCAGAAAAGTTTTGGAATGTGCAGAGATGGACAAATTAACAAAGGAGATACAAGAAAAAGAGGAAACAGAATAAATAAATAAATAAATAAATAAATAAATAAATAAATAAATAAATAAATAAATAACTTTATTGTCATTGTATGTGTATACACAGTATACCCATAAAATGAAATTCACTTAACACCCAAAGACCAGGTCCAACACATATAACAATCCCCAAACACACTCCCACCCACCACAAATTCCCCACCCCTAAACCACCCAAACATCCACACAACAGACCATATTACTTAGTGTGGGAGAAATGGTATGAATGGCTGGAGAAGAGAGATAAAAAGCAAGGAAAAAATTAAATAATGGTCAAAACAGTAGAAGTATAATAGCTAATATGAGGAAACAAAAATTGTAGAAATGAAAGTGTGTACACGGGTATTTACGTGTATCTATGTAAATAAAAAAATAAATATTAGAAGTATATGTATAAAAGATATAGTAGAATAAGGGAGAAAAAATATATAAGTAAAAAATTCTTGACTGATGCAAAACTGTTGAAAAGGAAAAAGTATTAAAGCTTTCTTTTTGTTTTTAAAAAATGTTTAATAAAAAAATAATAATAAAAAGGAATATCTGAAGAGGAAAGTCTCATGCCTGTAACTCATAGTTGAGGCTTAAATAGAACTCAGAAGTACAGGTCCGATTCAGAAGTGGTATTCAGCTGGTTCAGGCCAGTTCGGGCAAACCAGTAGTGGAAAACGTGGGTAGGCCCCCCGCCCCTCCCCCGCCCCAGCTCTATGCTGTCCTATTTAGGCACATTTTTGAGTCTGGGCACATGCACAGAAGGCATGGACATGAGTAAAGCGCATGCGCAGAAAGCATCACATTTTCGGTGCTGGGCAAACCAGTAGGTAAATTATGTGAATCCCACATATTTTTTTTTTTAAATACTTTATTGAGTTTTCCAAAATAAAAAGAAAATATACAATCTCTATCTCCTTTCGGAGGTACAGTGTTTGTACAATTTAGTGAAACAAATGTTAAATAAGCTTTATCCTTAACTATACATTATTCTATACAATATAACTTTAATTCATGTGTAAAAACAGGTCATATCCTAAAGTCATGTTTTTATCTTATTCTTCAACCAATTATACCAATTTCCCCATACGTCATAGTATTTAGAATTGTCCTCATTATTTAATTCACTCGTCAGTTTCGCCATTTCTGCGCACTCTAGGATTTTATTTATTAGGGTTTCTTCTGAGGGTATAAGTTTATTTTTCCAGCATTTTGCGAAGGCTAATCTAGCCGCGGTTGTGATCTGGATTATAAATTGGGTTTTATTGTTATTTAAGCCCTCTTCAGTTATGCCCAGGAGGAAGGATTCTGGAGCTAGGACTACTTCCTGTCCCGTTATTTCACAGAGCCAGTGTCGGATTTTGGACTAGTACTTTTTGGTCTCTGGGCAAGTCCACCATAGATGATAGAAGGTGCCGACCATTTTTCCACATTTGCAACATGGAATCCCACATAATTTATGGTCCTGTTGCAGTCCCAGAGTCTAGAGTCAATATCATCCAGTCCAGTGGGTCATAAACTGAAGATCTCTTCATAAGCCAAGGTGCCAGAAGAAACTAGGAGAGAGGCTAGAGAAATGAGTTTGCAATATTTGTAAAAAGGGGGCGAGGTTAAATAGCTTAAATTGCTGATTTGTCTAATCAGAGGAACTGACACAACATTTTCTTAAGACGTAATATTGACTTCACTCCTAGATCCCAACCTAATGGACCACTGTAATTTGTCTTCTTAAAAAGTGACATCTCCAACATTTTCATATTAGAAGTCATAGTCCAAATTATCAGGAAACAGAGAAATCTGTTTTGAGTACTGTTTTGGTTTACTTTTACCTTTATTTTAAATATGATTGCTTTTGTTTGTTCTTGCTTAAATTGTACATCGTCCTGATAGCTCTGGTTGGTTGGTAGGAAACCAATTTATAAATGCCGTAAATTAAAAAATGCCATAGATAACTAAATTCCATCAATAAACACATATGAAGGAGGAGGTAATTTTTTCCACTGTTTTTTTCCATTCCATTCCATCTTTCTCTAATCCAGAAACCTACACGAATGCTTATTCCTCTAACTCTTGCTTGCTCACCTCTATGCTTCCTCTTTTCCCATCAACTCATCTGCTCTTAGCTTATCACCACCTTTCAGAATTTCCTGAGCATTTATCTTCTTTTCCCTTCAAATTCTTTTTTCTACCTCTAACATTCCTTCCCGCTTTTTCCATTTGCCTGCTCAGCTTGAAGAAATGTATACAGCATTCATGTATAGGTAGCATATGGTTTATAGCTCAAATTGATGTGAGATCATATATTGACAGAGTTGTTCTCTTTAATTATAGTCCGTGCATATACCACATGTAAAATATTAAAAACATATGGTTTTTGTTTTTTAGAAGTATGAAAAGCCCATATTTTTCACAAGCAGACAGATCTCAGTATGGCTCTGCTATTACTCTCCCAAGACTTCGAGATCATGATCAATACTCTCACCCCTCCCTCTAAAATATGCACTTAGATTGCTTGCATACCACAGCTGATTCCCCTGGCTTGCCTTCAGCTTCCTCTGTCTGAGCTTTGCAATTGGGCTGATTCTTTCAAACTTTATTACATTAACATTTCTTTCTTTTCTTTTTTTTTTTAAGTTCCAGGAATCTGTTCCCCTGATCGTTCCTTCGGTTTTTATGTATTTATCTTTCTGCCTTTACAAATGTAAAATTCCTAATGTTGCCAGTGAAAGTTGTGCATGTTGGAAAAGATCCAGAGAAGAATGAGGTCAGCAGAAGGCTGCTAGCTCTCTGATGAGCTCCAGTTCTCACTTGACAAATCAGGAAAAGAGAGTAAATGTTTCTCCAAGCTTCAATCAAATGTAACCTGAGATCTTTAAAAAAAAATGGGGAAAGGGGATCAAACCCAAAACAATTTATTTAGAAGATACTCATTATATCTTTACCTCAATTTATTTAAGAGATTCTCATTACATTTTCCAAAGAGTTAAGAATATTTGCACAGGAAGGGTCATAAAATGGTCCTCTGGTATTTGCTGTTCTTATTTATCTAGAGTCTTGGGCAAATAGAAATACATACCCACACAGTCACATATTGTACCCCTATACGTAACTACTCAAAACAAAGTCTAGGGGTCCAAAATAAGTTCAAGTTCCAAGAATCAAAGTAAACGATACATCAACTTAAGTGATGGCTCCATACATCTACCATTCATTTATTTTTATAACTGCTGACCAGGTTTGGACAATCCTAGCTTGACGTTCTTGGATGCCATCACTTCATCTGGCTCACATGGAAACCATCTCTTGTTTGAGAAAAACTTTGTATCTTTAGAACCGTATGTTGTTGAATATTTTTTAGAGATTTCCATTCTGGTTATTTCCCTACATGTTATAAAAGCAGAAGTCTTTCAAAATAACCTCCTGCTCTAAGGATTGCTTTGAATGGGTCCATCTTTCATACAGATTGTGCATCAATGTACATTTTTTTTCCTGTGCATTGATGTACATTTTTCATATACCTTGAATCTTTCATACGTGGAATATCTTTCATACTGAATTTTCTGGAAGACTTCTGGAGGAAGTATAGTGAGCTAGTATGCCATTAAGTAAACGGAGATCATAACAGCAGCAGACCAAAGAACTGGAGCCTTTTAAAGGAATTGAATTTGCTAATTTCACTTTTTAATCACTTTTGGAAATTACCTACTTAACAACCTTAAGGCAATTAGCATTATTAGCGTAAAGAGCATAAAGAATAAAGAGGTAACATATTTTTTTCCTGATACAGAAATATTAGAACCAGAAATGCTGGGAAATAATAATAATAAAAAGCATGGGTTATAAGACAGAGAAGTAATGTGGAAACACAAATGACAAGCCAAGAGAATGACCTGGATAAAAATTTACTACCTGATGTATAAAAGAATTTGGTTGAACCTTGAAAATTAAAGAGGAAATACAAATAATAAATGTCAAGTCCTTGGTGCTCTTAGAGCTTGGTTGTTTTCTTGCAGATGTTTCATTACTCAAGCTAGATAACATCACCAATGCTAGTAGGGAATGGACTTTGCTCTCATTTTATATTCTAGTGCCGTGATGGCGAACCTATGGCACGCGTGCCACAGGTGGCACACGGAGCCATATCTGTGGGCACCTGAGCATTGCCCTAGCTCAACTCCAGTGCGCTGATTTTCATGAAATCAGCACTCCTAGCCTGCTGATTTTCGGGCCTTCTGGGCCCACTGGAAGTTGGGAAATGGGCTGTTTCCGGCCTCTGGAGGGCCTCGGAGGGGAGGAGGGGAGAGGCCATTTTTGCCCTCCCCAGGCTCCTAGAAAGCCTCTGGAGCCTGGGGAGAGTGAAAAACGGGCCTTCCAATCCCACCGAAAGTCGGGAAATGGGCTATTTCCGGCCTCTGGAGGGCTTCCGGGGGCGTGGGGAAGTCCATTTTTGCCCTCGCCTCTGGAGTCTGAGGGGGGGTCGCAGATGATGCAAGGGGGGGCGGAGTGCATTGAATTATGGGTGTGGGCATGCACATGCACCCTCCCTTCACTCCTCCTGGTTTTGGCACACCACGGCAAAAAGGTTAGCCATCACTGTTCTAGTAGGTTTCCCTGTCTATATTGATGGGAGGGGTCTTGGTGGTTCTTTGGTTGGGTTGTTTATTGTTAACTTGTAAACAATATAGAAATCAATAGGATCAAAGAAACAAATTTTAAAAATAAGATTCTTTATTTTTTAAAATCTCATTGTTCTCCAGGAAGACTATCTGGAAGATATGTAAAAAGAAATCAATATAGAGGCCACAATACCTCAATCAAAGCACTGATCTTTTCATATAGGTTGCCCATTTGACACATAAAACTGAGTAAGGTTTTGATTCCAGAGTTGTACCCCCATCTTGCCTTCACCTGAAAACACCTTCACTGTTTCCAAGGGCTTAAATAAATTAAAATAAAACATCTCCTCAAGTATTTTGATAAACAGGTGATAAGACCATTGGCCAACCATTCATATCAATATTGGAAATCTTATCATGCCATCCAATGCAGTGGTAGGTTGCCCCCAGTTTGCACCGGTTCTATAGAACCGGTAGTAAAACTGGCTGGAGGCTCCACCCACCGAACCTGACATCATCAAAATGCTTCTGCCCATGCACAGAAGAGCGCACGGCCCCGCTGTGAACCAGTAGTAAAGGTAAGTAAAACCCACCCCTGATCCAATGCCTATACATTAAAGCAAATCTGAAAAAATGTTTGAGAGGTTATAAACTAGGAAATCCATTGAACCTCTGAATCAATTTCATATCATTTTGAAGAGATGCTGCTCGATGCCTTGAATTGATCTGAAGATTTAATTCAAAGGACTAATTTACTTTGAATCTTCTTTGAATCAAATCAGTCTATCAATATCCTATAGCTAGTTATTACTTGTATTGTTTAATTATCTGTATAAATACATTTTCCGTATTTTGAAAAGAAGCACTGATTGAAAATATAGTTCAGTTCATTTTTCACTTCAGAAGGGATTTAGTAATTTCATTTACTTATCTATTTCTTTTTTGTAATGATGAATGTTATAAAGCAAAAAGAGTCTTTGATTGTGACATGGAAAATCCAATAAATAAATTAATTTTGGAAGCCTTCTAAGCAGTTCTAATAATCTAGGCTGCACTAGGTTCATTCACACAACATATATTTAAATACCTATTGAAAGTATATAAATGTGGAATTAATGGGGGAAGGGTGAAAGGGAAATTGTCTTATGTTCCTAAATATAGATTTATTTATTCATTAGTTAGAATGGAAGTGCTAAAAATATAGAAGAATGCCAGATTCCTGTTATTTTCTGAAAATTCTCTTTAGCTTTACAATGTATGCCAAATCTATGATGGACATGATAATGGGAGGAAGTAATCTTTGGCACATTAAAAAGGACTGTTAAAGTGATTTCACATTCTATGCTTGAATGTTGCCAGACTATAATGGCTACTAATGTCGTCTTTTATTTACAGCTAACGATTCACAGATAATGGTAAAATCCTACAAAGACAACAGAATTCAGAAAATGATAACCAGGCCAAAAATATAAAAACTGATAAATATATATTTTGTTCCTAGAACTTAGGTACATCAAAATATCAGTATTCCTCACTCCAGGCAACTTCTTTGTGAAGCTGGAAATTTTCAGGGAAATTTTCATTCATATTTATCTTTTTGTATTGAGAATTTAGAAATTACTTAGGATTTTAACTAGTAGAATATGCTCTTTTTTTTTTTAGGTTAACATAAATTGTTGTAAAAAATCCAAAACTATCAGGATGCAGAAACCAGACTGGTTCAAAAGGAAAGCCATGAATTTCATATTCTACTTCACTTGCATCCAGTTTCTCCAGTTTATATGAAAAATATAGAATATTCAGTTTATATTAAAATATAGAATATTCAGGACCCCTCCAAATGGTGATTTGTTTTACTATTTTTTAATTTTTTTAAATTTTTGCCCTGCTAGTACTTCAAGGAGGAATAATAAAAGAAAATACTGGTTTAAGGTACTTTGGCTGCCATATTCGTAAATAAGTCAAACTCAACAGTGTTCCAAGTAGGAGAAGAATACAATAAAAAATTACAGTTTGTCCCGAATGCAGTGGTATACACAGTTTTGGTATCCTACAATTTATTCATATGATACTGTTCTTGGGCAAATGCTCAGTTTCTGACAGGTCCAATTCAAGGAGCTGGTTATCACCTTTAAAGGCCTAGATGTCATAGGACAGTGATGGCTAACCTTTTTGCCATCGCGTGCCAGGAGAGGGGGGGGGGCAGGGGAAGGTCGTGCGTGCACGTGCCCACGTGCATGTGTGCGCAACCCTCTCCCCCCTCCCCCCTGCTCCTGGCACATGATGGCCTGGTACGCCCGTTTTTCTTTCTTACCTGGTTCCAGATCCTCTCTGTGTATCTGGGAAGGGTGAAAACAGCCTTTCCCACTCCCTTGGAGGCCCTACGGAGGCTGAAAGGGCCCATTTCCCAACTCTTGGTGGGACAGGCAGTGACATTTTTTGCTGTCCCCAGCCTCCAGAATCTCTCTAGGAGTCTCTAGGAGCCTCTCTAGGAGTCTCTGGAGGCTGGGGCCAGGAAAAAATGTCACTTCCTGTCCCACCAGGAGTCAGGAAATGGGCCCTTTCAGCCTCCGTAGGGCCTCCAAGGGAGTGGGGAAGGCTGTTTTCGCCCTTCCCAGATATACAGAGAGGATCTGGAGCCAGGTAAGAAAGAAAAACGGGCCTTCCCCACCCCGCCCCCAGGCCCTCCAGAGGCAGGAAACAGCCTGTTTCCCTACTTCTGGTGGGCCTGGAAGGCCCGAAAATCAGCTGGCTGGCACGCGCATTTGCCCCAGAGCTGAGCTGGCATGCCCACTAATATGGCTCCGCGTGCCACCTGTGGCACGCGTGCCATAGGTTCGCCATCACGGTCATAGGATCAAGATTGTTTTATAAGGCTGCCTCTCTCTTAAGATATTTGCCCATTTCACAAGGTGAGAGAAGTGGGTGTGGCATCTACGACACTTGAGACCATGGAACTTAGAACATATGCCTTTTCCAAAGCAACCCTTACCCTATGGAATGCTCCTCCACTGAAATGCTGCCATTCACCATTCTTTTAGGTTTTTTGAAGGTTCCATTAAATTCTAGAATAGGATGAGCTTGAGCCCTGTAGTTTGTTTTTGGATGTATGAGTGAAGGATGATGGAAACATCAGGGTTTTGTTTTTTCTACTTTTTCTACTTTTCTACTGGTTTTATTGTTTGGGGATTTTTACTGCTGTTGTGAGCTGCCTGGAGTTGTGTTTCTTAAGATGGAGGACCATAAAAATCAAATACATATGAGTTATATAATTAAGTCATATAAATAAATAGATGTGTGGCTGGACAATGTTCAGGTAATCTTGAAATTAAGAATATATGGGCCATTTTGAAAGATAAATTATGTTTGTGTTGTTATTGTGAGGCTTTAAAATTAAATCTCTTGCATCAGGGGTGTCAAATTCATGGCCTGCAGGCCAGATGCGTCATACGCTGGCCACGCCCCTGCCCAGTTTAGTGAAGGGGAAAAAAGTTGCGATACATCACGTGATAACACTGGGATGACGCAAGTTAGACATCCCTGTTTTACATCGATTAAAGACAAGAATTTTCTTTTTCTACTAATAAAATTCAGTAGTCACTCAAAATCATCATCATCACTGTCTTTTTGAGGAATTAAACTTTCTCTGTTCTCAAAGCACAACACTATTGTTCCTCCCATGTGTACCTGCTATTTCCTTAATGGCAATTTATATATGCTCTACAGAACTGTGCCAATAGGGTTTTATGAAGACAGAATCAGGTATCTATAGTCAGATGACAACAAAGATAACTGATTGATGTCTGATTTACAGAATCAAGAGCTTCATGATACCAGTTTTTGTTTTTTGTTTTAATTTGATTTATATGCCACCCTTCTCCGGAGACTCAGGGTGGCTTACAGTGCGTTAAGCAATAGCCTTCATACTTTTGTATATTTTATACAAAGTCAGCTTATTGCCCCCACAAACTGGGTCCTCAATTTACCTACCCTAGAAAGGATGGAAGGCTGAGTCAACCTTGAGCCTGGCAAGATTCGAACTTACTTTAATTGCAGACAGCTGGTGTTAAATTACAATGCCTTGTCTGCAGAGCTATCCAGGCTCCTGAAGTGTACCAGGCTCCAGGCTTTTGAAGTGTACCAAGCTATAACTTGATGTGGTAGAACCTAACTGATGATGTTTCTGGAAATTCTTATTGGAAAGATTATTCCTATAAAACAATGGTGGCTATATGCATGACAGCACATTGGAACTTGTTTTGAAGTAGGCACTGTAAAGTTAGGATCCAGTGTCATTATATTTCTTTTCTATCAGTAATACAGACATGAACCCATACTTTGTTCTGACATAGAATTTCCATAGGTAAATCCTAGACTTTACAGAAGTTTGAGCTTGATACTCTGGTTTTATAAAACTGACTTATTATGTCAGTTAATAAACTGCATGTCAACAATCTTGAGCCTGATGAACACTTACTATCAATTTAAGTTAATGCTAGTTGACTGATCAGTATGGAACATATTCAAATCCAATTCAAATCAGAATGTTAAAAAGCTTTAGGTTGCAGTTTCTGGCCCTAACTGTAAAATTAAATAAAATATGCAAAGGAGACTGAATGGTCTTGAGGCAGACACTCAAAAGACAAGAATATTTTATAAACTTTTAAAAATATTCCTTCTACACAGTTACTAGAGTCTTGTCATATTTGTCATTTTTCTGTTCAGTAACTTTTTATTGTATTTATGCAAATCTTCATTTTAGGCTATATTTCCATTTTGTAACTGCATTGTTTGAGGACTCTTTTAATGTTAGGAATGCTAAACACAAGCATACAAGCAAATTAAGTATGAGCAGACAATGGATAAAGCCACGAGAAATTATAATGCTAAACAACACTTCTTACCAATACGTCACTTATTATTCTACATTATAATTGGGAGTACATATTTATTTATAAAATGTACATCATCAGTCCATCTGGATTCTAGATGTATAAAATAGAGTAGTTAATACACACACAGAGATAGATGATAGATAGATAGATAGATAGATAGATAGATAGATAGATAGATAGATGATAAATAGATAGATAGATAGATAGAGATGGAGAGATATAGATTTACTTCCACTAAATTATTTTTAATTCTTGATGATGGTCTAGAGTCTAGACAAGTCCTGTAGGTTTTTTTTTTTTTTTTGCAAGGTTTTAAATATTTTGTCATTGTCTTCTTCCTAGGGCTGAGAAAAAGTGACTGGCCCACGATCATCCAACTGGCTTTGTGCCTAAGGCTGAACTAAAACTCATCTCTCAATTTCTAGCCTGATGTCTTAACCCCTACACCAAACTAGCTCTCAGTAATAATAATTCAGTAATATAAAATATAAGCAATATATGTATAACCAAATATTAAACTAAGATCAGCTTATCAATCACTTTGTGCTTTGCTCGAATTATAGTTGATGAAATGGTGTGATAGATCCAGTGGGGCAGACCATATGCCAATAGGAGTCATTCTAATTATTTTGATATTCCTATGCTGGTTAAAATTATTCTTATTTGAATTTTCTAATTGGAAATAATCCTTGGATGGAAGTATAGGTGTGTGAAATATGGGGCACTATGCCCAGGAGGCTCATATTCACAGAACTAAGCTTGCATATATTGTGGTGTTTTTCCAACTTCTAGGATTCACAGATGTGCATTTCTTTTCAGTTATCCCCACACACACATTTCAGGGATTGTGTTGTTCATGGAAGTTGTTCAGACAAAGAATTAAAACTCACTGCTCAAAAAATAAGGGTGAATAGTGACTTTCTAAGGCTGCAGGGATCATGTCAAGCCTATCTAGTCATCTGTACATTCAGTTTTTGTAGATGGTCTGGACCAAGAAACCATTGGCATACAGAGTTATATTCGCAAGGGCTTTCCCAACACTTCATTTCCTGCACTAGCCTTTATCTCTAAAGTTTCTTTAGTGCAGATATCCTATTAGCCCACAACTAATTTTGCAGATGATGTACCTCCAGTGTGACTTTGGAAGGGCACACTGATTACTGCTGCTCTTTCTGGAAATGTTAATATATAATATCCGAACAAGTCTGGCGATTGTATTTCACAAAGGTCCTAAAATTTAAAAAGATGCAGTCGGCGAGCAATGCTATTCAGATAACTGAAAAAAAGAGTTCACACTAGTTTTCTCCAGAAGCATTGATGTTCTATAGTTTTGAAGGACTTCAGTAGAAGGTACAATAAAAGTTTATGACATTTTGTCTTTCCTCCTGTATCTGATATACTTCTTGGAAAATGCTGAAGGCATTTTTTTAATGATTAAATGTTAGAGTGAAAACCAGCTCCGTGACTCAGAGTTAGAAAGGATTGGAAAGAAGAGCAGGTTGTTTTTTTAGCTTTATTATATATTTTCCACTCTCGATAGGAGGAAAATACTTCTATACTTAAAAGAAAAGACATAAGCAGCTAAACTAACAGAGACTAATGCACTGGACAGCATCCAGCCTTTTCTCTATCCCCTTCCCTTCCCTTCTCTTTTTCTCATAGGTAACAGGGAAAAAACAGTTTCAATTAAGTTTCTTCCTTTCTCTTTCTTGCTTGCTGTGATCATGATTCAGTCCAATTCAAGCTTCATTCACAAAACTATTTTTAACACCCTTGGGCTAAGCAGTGCAATCTCAACATATTTAGTTAGTAAGGCTTCTTTCCTCCCTCCCTTAAATAGAAACAAATGCTGAGCGGGAGGGACACTGCTCTGGTTACACAGGATGAATGTTCTTCTCTCTGAGATTTTCCAAACAGTTCTAACAATAACAGAGGATACAATTTAGTACCTTTAGACTCAGTGGAAACATGCCATTTTGAAAGCCTAAAGCAGAAGCCAGAAAAATGTTGGGAACAACAAATAAAAAGGATCCTTTTGTACTCTATTGAATTAAACTTTGGTTTCGTAAAACAAATTGTATGCCCTGCTTGTAGATTTTCAGTGGGGGGGGGAAGGTTTTCATGATTTTTTTTAAATTGATCAAAAGTAAATAGTTCAGTGCAGTTATTATGTTATAATTCCCTTAAGGCAATTAGCATCAACCAGTTATTCTTCAGATACTGTAGGCTGGGGCTGCATTCCTAACGATTCTACATCTCACACTAAATGTGCAATTCTGTGATTTTTAATCCCAATGCATTTGGAAGATTTGGTTCCAAAGCCCTCATCCAATATCAGGGTACCCAAAGTAAGGCATGTAAATGGCTATGGGATTGCTCACATCTTCTGTTTTAGGTATTTGATATGATCTTCTGTCCATAGATGTAATGGACAATGGGAAAGACATATATAAACTGGCATGCACACACAGACTTCAGGCTGATTAGATAATGAACGATTTCCTGTTTGGTAAATTTCTTAATTTATGTTTGTGAAGGTAGAACTTAGTTTAGAAGGTGAAATCTGAGGCTCCAGAACTTCTGGAAACTGGTGATGAGTAATCAGATATATGCCTGGTATCTGTGCCCAAACTGTCATGAATATACAAAGAGTTGATAGCTGCAACAAGATTGTAGGAATATTGTAAGGCTCCTATTCCTGTCAAATATCTCAAGCTTTCTCCTATGAAAAATTAGAAGTAGAAAGCTCAGATGTTGTATCATTAAACACACACATAAGAGAAAAACAAACAAGCTAGGAGGTATGGAACATCAAAACTCTCACTAAAGAATAGCTTTATACTGAAGGTTTATTTACTTATTCCCTTTAACTTACTCTATGGTGTTTAGGAACTTTTTCAAAGCAGTGCTTTCAAATGTGGAATTCTCCTTTAAGAACCACCACCTTCATAAAAGGCCATTCAGATCTTATATTTGTAATATCAGAACCCCAATACTGGATTTTTAAAATTGTGTGTGATAGATGAAGATCCACTTTGGCCCTTTTGATTCAGGCACACAGGGTGTGTTTTGTGTTTTGTACAACATTAGGGCACAATATTCCCAATATTCAGAGCATTTTAGGAATCAAACCTGAAGTGAAACCAAGGAACTTCTGTCACTAAGTGATGCAATCATTAAATGAGTTATTTTAGGACCATTTTTTTAACCATCATTACATAAATCATGCCATTGTTAAGCAAATCTGGCTTCCTCCATTAACTTTGCTTGTCAGAAACATCCTGGGAAAGTCACAAATGATGATTGCATGGCTCTAGGATTCTGTAAAATATTTATATATTAAATATTTATATTAAATAACCAGTTGCTGGTTGCTAACTGTTAGAATTTTGATCATATGATGGTAGGGACCGTTTGATGGTTGTAAGTGAGAGGACTAGTCATAAATAACTGTTTTTCAGTGCCATCACAACTTTGCTGGTCATTAAACAAATGGTTTTAAGTCAACAACCATCAGGAGGCATAGCATGAAATATATTAAACAATAACAAAAAAAAATACAGCCTTTACTAATATATTGTACATGTTCACAGCAGCAAGAATAAATGTAGCACAACATTAGAAAAGAAATGTTGCCAAAGATATCAGACTGGGAACTTGGAGAATATACATTAAGGGCAAAATTAATAGCATACATTTGCAAGAGAAGTCTAAGTACATTTAAACAAGAATGGCTTCCATAGGTGCAATGTATTATACAGCAATAGAAATATAAGCATCTAATTTTAAAGCGAAAAAGAGCTGACTAAAAAACTGAAATAAGAGAGATACAATTTTGTTTAAAATAAATATTATACGTTAGTCAGAGTATGACAAAGTAAGACTTCAAAACTAATATTAACCTGTAACATTTTTAGTAGTTTCTGCACCCACTTATGTTCCTTAATTGTTTTTCATCTCTGAAACCAGATGCATTATATGCATAGGCTAACTATAACCATTGAAAGGAGAAGCGTTAGAATCCACAGTACAGCTGAGCCCTCAGAGCTATTACAAGGTAAGGATTGCTATTTTTATCTAGCTCTTAAATAACTTTTCATGAAAATTAAATACACCCTGCATACCATTTGTTATGCATTTCTTTAATCTTTGAAATTAATTCCATTTCTGTGCAATCTTTCTTTTTATTTCTGGATCCACCAAAAGACATAAGCTTCCAATTTGATCATAAATTCATTTTAGTAAGTAATTTGCCTAGGCCTGTACTTAGTTAGCTATCTGTCTTCCTTGTTGCAATGAAGATTACAAGGTGTTCTGTAAGCCAGCAAAGCACATTTTGACCTTTATTTCACGGGGTGGGAGAGAAGGTTGGGCTGAGGAGCTCTAGATTTATGACTGTCAAACTTGACAAAACATATCCATTAGCAGCTAGAAAGCTGTTTATCTGAAGTTTATCGGTGAAGATCCAAAGCCTGTGTACTGTTTACACAGGAGGGGAACCAAATCTTATTTATCATCTCAGAAGGCACTGCGTGCAAATAACAAAACCATGACACCGAAACCCGGAGATGAGAGAGATAAATAAATATCCCAGTGTTCGTGAAAAAGGTGCTATTCTTGTTTGCAGCTGTCCCAACTGAAACCTGCAAGGCCACATCAGTAGTGTAAATAGGGCACATGTTTACAAAGCTGGGAATGGGAAGATCTGGCAGGTTGACAAGTAAGGATGTTTGGATCACAGCTTGGCCCGTAACATAAATTATTCTTCTGCTAGCCTCTTTTGACGTAATGAACTCATTTGAGGACAGCCTGTGTCTCTTTGCAGATATCCACTGCAGAGCCTTCGATCATTAAGTTTGATATTCTTGGTTCAGATGAATAGAGAGAAAAAACTAGTCTGAAATTCCCAATGGTCAACATGAAAAGCATTCTAGAATTCATTCATGTTTCTGACAATACTTACTTCATTTCTTTATTCTACCCTCATTTGTTATTATTCTTGTCATCTTTCTCTTTTACTATTGACTAATTTCTACCAGATCACAGTATCTACTGTAGTCTGTACATAATTTGAAGCAGAGCTAAGTTGCTTGTTAAAAAGGGTTTCTTGTCAAAGAGTGGGTTTGATCACTCACCATTTTGACATTATTAGCAATCTTGCGTCCACAGATGCCTCTTTTGCAGTCTTTTTTCTGATTATATTCTTTTCTAACTTTCCATCTAAAATCAGTGCTACATAATTTCTTGGCCAAAGCTTTCCTTTGCCTTAGAGAAGTATCCCAGAAGGGTGCTTCCTTAAGTGGGTGTGACCAGGATCTTAACTAATTTTGCTTTCTTTGAATTTACATTAATTTAATTATCTATAATATACTTAATATGACTATGCGGAGTCACATAGGTGAGATAGGTGGTAGAGAAATTTGATTAAATAAATATCCAGATTTGAAATTAAGAAAATGTTCCCATTTTCTCATTTGAAAAATTAATATGTAAACAACTTTTGGAGATCTTTAGGGGCCAGACCCAAGGCTTGGAGAATTCTGCATTTTATTTCTATTTTACCCAAATATTATTATTTTTTTAAAAAAATGATAAGCGAGGGCATATGCAAAGAAGTTCAAAAAAATCAAGATGGCAACCATATGATCTTGGACTGTATGATCAAAACCCTGAGTATAAAAAAAGAGATGGAGTTTTGATTACATGATTGCGGCTGTCCCAAATATGCTTTTTCAAGAGGTAGTTGGACTTTCTGATTTTTCTTTGAAGACTTTTCGCTTTATATCCAAGAAGTTTCTTCAGCTCTGAATGGATGGTGGGGAGTGGAAGGATTTATTATACTCCTTGCAGACAGCTGGACATTTGCATTCTTTTAGCTGTCTGCAAGAAGTATAAATCATTCCATTCCCCATCATCAAGTCAGAGATGAAAAAGCTCTTCTTGGATGAGAAGCAAAACATCTTCAAAGAAAAACCTGAAAGTCCAACTGCCTCTTGAAAAAGCACCTTTGGGACATCCATGACCTGGATGACTGAGAATCTCCATAAACATGATTGTGGCTGCCATCTTGATTCAACCCCGCTCCCCAACATGCTTAATTATGAAACAAGAACTGTAGATGGAGTTACAGGTGAATTAAATGGTAAGAACAATTTTGGCAATAGGAGTCATTAACAGAATAGTCCAACTGTCATATAACTTAAGCGTTTCTAGTGTTATCGGTCTAGTCTATGCATTGTCTCCTATTCACCATTTAATGGTCATTATTACAGTATAGCAGCTTCATTCAGATGTTTTCTTCTTTATGGGAATAAGTACTGAGACCATCACTTTTCTTTCAAGTCCTTTCCTATAAGCCATTAATTCAGTTAGACCTTCATAATTTATATTATTTTATCATAAAAAACAAACAAATAAAACTTTATACTTTTAATTGTAATAACAATGTAATGTAACATTTTTAAAAAGGGAAAGGGAAAAGGAAAAGAAAGAAATAACTGGAAAATAAATAATTCCACCTGCCCCACTCAACTCAACTCAACTCAACTCAACTCAACTCAACTCAACTCAACAAAATAACAAAACCCTTCTCCAATTGTTCAACAGTTCTCTTCCTTGCCTTTTTGGGAAAAAAAAACTAAATTGAATGATGATAAACAACTTGTATCAGCAATCCATTGCTACAAATCAGATGTGGGTTAATTCTTCTAATGTTATAGAATATTTCACTGGCATTCTTCAAGCTTGAAAATTCTTAATGTTTTGATATACAGTATTTGAAGTAGTGAGAATATAATGAAAAAAAATATATATCCATCCTTGCACACAGTATCTAAAGTCATGTTAGCCATCCTATGGGATTTAATCCAAAAGATCACATTTATATGACAACTCCAGACTACATGAGTTAATATTTCAGCTTGTCTACTGCTTGTCCAGAAGCAGAGTGATTATATCCAATACTCATTAAACATTTTCTGGGATAATCAATATACTTGGAACAAAATATTCCACTGTAGTAGTCTAATTTAAAAAAAGAGAGATATTAAACTCACATTTTAAAGAAAATGTCCCTGGTTTACAAGAACAGGTTATTTGTGCTTATTATATCAAAGAACAAATCAATAACATCTAATACTCCAAACCCATCAATACATTCAGAATTTTTAATTGCCTAGGCAAGAGGTTCTATAGTCATTTTTTTTTTTAAAGTTAAGGAGGAAGAGGACATTCTTGATGTCTGCTACAGCGTAAGCTTTAAAAAGGAGAGAATATGCATAACAACTGGCTTCATCTTCTCAGGGGTAAATAAAACATACTTATCAACACTTTTAGGGAATCCCATTATAACTCAAACCTACTTAAAATAACTTATAAGAAATCAGGTCAAAAACTTTTTCAACATCCACAGATATAAATGACTGCCTGATTCTGTATATTTGAGTTAAATCTATTCCTTCAATTAAAAATCAATATTATCAAAATCATGACAGCCCTGAGTAAATGCAACTTGAATTGCATACACGCTAGGAAGAAGAACAAACTATAATCTGCAATCAAGATTTAATTTAAGTCAGAGAAATAAATCTGTATATAGAATATACGGTATGTCAGGATCTTGCCCCTTTAAGAAAGGATGGTAATATAAGCTTCACAGAAACTATAGATTAAGAGTCTTCAAAAGCTTTAAAATATGTCTCCAGCAAAACAGAAGACTCCCATATACATTTTTTACCCATAAATTGAAAATCCATCAAGGCCAGGAACCCACCAAAATAAATAGATAATTTATAATAGTCATAGACTAGTTTAAAAACAAAACTGTGCTGTTTCTGTAGCAAAGATTGAGTTTCTATATATACAATACATTTCATTACATTATTAAACTCATATACTATTTCCTGTTCCATTGCATTTAAATCTTTATCATTCAATAGACATATATTCAGGAACAATTTAAAAATGGTGTTACACTATTATCAACTACATATGTAAGCTTTTCTGTGTATGACCTGAAATAATTATGACAACTATGCAGCCCACTTAAACTTTAGACAGCAAATAATAATAATAACAACAACAATCCATACTACTGACTTTGCAACAACAAAGTCAAAACTGTTTCACATTTAATATGTGAATGCAGCAAATTGCACAAACAGATTACCAAGCTGGACAGGACTGAGTTGCTAAATTAATCCACTGGTCATTATGTAAAAAGTACAACTTATCTGTATCCAAAAAGTCATGGGAACATAAAGTGGAAAAAGTTATAGAAAATGAGAAGGTGAAGATCTTGTGGGACTTTCGAATACAGACAGATCATCATTTGGAACATAACACGCCAGATATCATGGTTGTTGAGGGCCGAAGAGTACAGTTTATTGATATTGCTATACCAGCAGGCGCCAGAGTCGAAGAAAAAGAACTGGAAAAAAATCATGAAATATCACGACCTGGCCGTCGAAACTACACAGCTATGGATGAAACATGTAACAGTGATACCCATTGTCATCAGGGCACATGGTATTTTAAAAAATTTTACAAAATTTTACAAAACATCAAGAAATTGCAGCTTTCTGCAATAACACCAGCGGGACTGCAAAAAACTGTGCTTCTCGGAACATCATATATTTAAGAAGATACTTGGGTGATACCTAGGAGGCTGGCAGCAATCCGTATCAACCATTAGCACTAGTCAATCATATTTGTGACACATTTTTAAATGTTCAGTTGACTGAGTTTCATGTTTAATGAATAAAAGAGATGATGATGATAATACCGGGATTTGCAAATTGAAGTTGAGCGACTGTGGAAAAAGAAATCGTGTGTTGTCCCGATTGTAATTGGAGCCCTTGGAGCAATACCCAAAGGGCTACCCCACTATTTAGAAATTCTAAATTTGCCGGACTTGAACATTTTGACTCTACAAAAAACCACCTTACTCGGAACAGCTTACATCCTCCGACGATAACTTAACAGTTCCTAGGTCCTTGGTTAGGACTCGAGCTGCTGCGCTATTAACCAGCCTCAAAGGCTGTAAATCTCACTAAAGATTAACTAATAATAATATTAATAATAATAATAATAACAACAACAACAACAACAGCCTTTATTGTCATTGTACATCATATATACAACAACATTGGTTTAGCTTCTACTGGTGCAATCCATAACAGAAAATACAAGACAACATGAATAGTATAGAGAATAATTCTTATACAAGTAATTGGGGAAAAAAACTAGTCATAAGTTTCCATATGTATGTGGAGTGATTGTGATTGTGTTTAGGAGTCTGACAGCCCATGGATAGAAGCTGTTTTTAAACCTGTTTGTCTGTCTGGCTATGCTTCTATGTCTTCTGCCCGATGGTAAAAGTGAAAAGAGACATTGGCCAGGGTGTGAATCATCCCTAAGTATCTTCCTTATTCTGCTGAAACAGCGAGATCTGGCGATGTCATCTAGTGGTGTTAGAGGGCAACCGATGGTTTCTTGTGCCGAATTGATCACTCTCTGTAGTGCCTTCCTGCCTGCAGCTGTTAGACCAGCATACCATACTGTTATACAGTATGTGAAGATACTTTCTATCGTGGACTGATAGAAGAAAGTCATCAGCTGTTGTTCCCCCTGATTTTTCCTCAGGACTCTAAGTCTCTGTTGAGCCTTACTAACCACCAGGGCAGGTGTTGTTTTTCCAGGTGAGATCTTGACTAATGAGCACTCCCAAGAATTTAAAAAAAGGAAACTCTCTCCACACGGCCCCCCTTGATATACAGTGGAGCAGGTTCCTCTCTGTGCTTCTGGAAATCCAGCACCATCTCCTTTGTCTTGCTAGTATTTAGATGTAAGTTGTTTTTTTGAACACCATGTGGATACCGTCTGGACTTCTTCCCTGTATACTGACTCGTTCCCTCCAGCTATAAGCCCCAACACTGTTGTGTCATCTGCAAACTTTATTATGATGTTGGATGGATTTGAGGATATGCAGTCATGTGTATACAGTGAGTACAGGTAGGGGCTAAGCATACAGACCTGAGGGGAGCCTGTGCTGAGCTTCAAGGTGGAAGATGTCAAGGACCCAACTCTTACTGTTTGTGGACGGTCCGTCAGGAAGTCTTTGATCCAGTCACAAATTTTAAAAAATCTAGATGAAAATAATTTATACAGAGATAGGGAAGTTACTATATAGTTATACTGAGAAGGAAGAAAAGGTGCCAAATATCCACCAGGTGATGAATAGAAAACGTCTTCAGAGTTAGAGTCAGTTGTAACTCAGTTTGTAACTCAGGCTACAAGTAGCTCAGGCTACAGGTAATTTCTACTATAGAAAAGGTGTAGCATCATAGGAAAAGACATGAGTGATTGTGTGCGGGTTTTCCCAGATTTCAAAGGTTGTTAAGGGTGGGAATAGAAGAGGCAAACTTCTCATTCCTATCTTTAAAAAGCCCATAAGCCTCCCCTTCCTGTCCCTCACCAACCCAAACATATGTGGCTGAAATTCAGGAGTGTGGAGGAGGAGTCCTTTTGAAGATTTGAGTTAGGGAATTAAGGATGGGCATTGAAGTCATTTGTCTCCAGCAGGTCTTGTTCTGCTATTTCCATTCTTACATTTCAGGAGGGGGAAAAATGTTGCTTAAAAATGGCAACCTCCAAATTTTAGGGGCACAGGCTTCAAAGTGGTAGGGGCAGGCTCCTACAACATGTGACTTTCCTATTTGTTTGTTTGTTTGATTGATTGATTTTATAATAAAATCTTTATAAGTAACTCAAGGCAACGAGCATACATAATACTCCTTCCTCCTCATATTCTTCTCACAAAAACAATCCTGTGAAATGGATACAGCTGAGAGAGAAAGAGAGAGAGAGTGACTGGCTATCCATGCATTAAACTAAATTTACATTGAAGGAAACTATGCAAATCATTATAATCAAGGAGTAAGTTGGGTCAGAAGGGTAATATTATACTAAAGGATTGGATTTACATTTTCTCCAGTTATAATGTGATTTAGTGATATAGTATAAACTATTTAAAATAATGGTAAGTTGTCCTGGAGAATCTGTGATTGGATCATATAGATTCTATGATAGTGATTGTGGCTGAAACTACATGCATTATTTCCTTCAGTTATATTGCCATTATGCTTTTTTTAAAATTGGAATCCACAATGAACAAGATGTCATTGGTCTCATTGTTGGGTGGGACCATCACAGGACCTTGTCAACATACATCCATGAATTTCAAATGAGGGATGTCTGAATCCTAATATGAAGAAGACTGAGATATGAATCCGAGTCACAATAGGATGAAAAAAAAATGTAAAATTGCAAATTGTGGAACTGTCCCACTGCTTCTGAAATAATAGCTTTTGCAACTGCACCCAGATAATATTGCAAATGTCACTGAGTATCTGTGGAGTTTTAAAACCCCTCCGATTGAGGCACAGGCTCGTTTCACCTTGCTAACAAATCATAAAACAATCCATTTCATTCCTTTGTTTTGCCTCTTTGCAGGAGGTCACCAAGGGTGAAAAAGATTGCTTGGAATGACAGCATCTCTTATGTTCTGTCACATTTCCGAAATAAGAATATCTCATGCCGTTATGAATTGGGAACGGTGTCTCATTATCGAAGGAAGCAAACAATTCCTGAGGTTTGAATAATAAGAGAGTTTGAAGGTGCCGCGATTGCCAAGCAAGAGAAAATAACCTGCTAATACGATGCCCAAATGGCTTGACGTGCAAAACCCCATAAATATCCACTGAAGTCTGTGGAATCTGCAGGTGTTCTATATCTCTAGCATTCAGGCCAATCTTGACTGACAGTTTTAAAGTTCCTCTAATTTGCATTCACTCCACCCTGCACAATAAAAACATTCTACTACCCCTTTTTTCCTTGGCATAGCTAGTGCAACCAAAACAGAAACTCTGAGATATTTAATAGACTGGAAAATTGAGAAAACACTAAAGATTGGTGGCTTGTAATTATATTTTTAGTTGACTTGCTATATGTTTCCATCTGTCTATCTACTATATCTCTAAATAAATAGAGTCAACACAGGGAAGAAAGCTGAATTATGCTTCTTTACCAGGCTCTGTTATCTAGATCTGCCTCCCCAAACTGCTTTTTTCTGAATGGAGTGACATGATAATCACCTATATACTCAACTAACATAGCAAAAAGAAGGAAAAGAGGTTAGTAGAAAGCTATAGAAATATTATCAGAGGACTCTTTTGCTATTAAAACAAACCAATTCACCACTTGTTTTAGACAAGATAGGTCAGATTCAAGAGAAATCAATGAGACCGTCTTAGGCTAATCATTTAAAGAGCTCCAGAAAGAACTTTAATGATGTGACATATAGCAAAAGTTGGAATGTAAATAGTGTCATATTATATCACATCATAAGAATATATTTATTTAATTAATACACACACACACACACACACATATATATATGTGTGTGTGTGTGTGTGTGTGTGTGTATAGTTAATATTTCAGGTTTCTTCCCGTGTAATTGTGGATATATCCCTAAAAGGGTAGAAGCGACGTTTCGACAGAATCCCATCTGCCATCATCAGGCTTATGTCAGCAGTCATTTTTAGAGCCAGCTTTGCTGGCTGAGGAATTCTGGGAGTTGAAGTCCACAAGTCTTAAAGTTGCCAAGGTTGGAGACCCCTGTCCAAGAGCATGTTTCTCCATTCCTCCTTTAGGGAAATACAACATTCTGCCTTTTTAATATTTCCTAAAATATTTCATTCTTCTAGGAGAAGCGGGGTGACAACTTTTTACAGAATTATACCCATAAATCAGTAACAATTTTAAAATACAGCATTAAAGAAAACAGTTTAACTGTGCTGGGTGATAAAATCTCAAACAATTGATAGGAAAATATCAGGGTAAATGAACGTTGTTTTTTCCATCATCACTCCCAAGCTACTTGGGTACACTAAAAAAAGAGAATAATATGCAGTCTTTAGACTGACAAATAAATGCTACATTTTAACTTTTAATATGGAACTCTTCCTAGGAAGATGAAATTGAGAGCAAAGAAATTCTGCAACGGTCTAGATCAGGGGTCTCCAACCTTAGCAAGTTTAAGATTTGTGGACTCCAAATTTGTGGAGTTGAAGTCCACAAAGTTGCCAAGGTTGGAGGCCCCTGGTCTGGATCAGAGTTTCTTAACTCAGTTGCTCAGTTTCTAAAGTTTAAGACTTTGAGTCCCAGAATTCCCCAGCCAGCCAGCATATGCTATGAAATATTGATGTAAACCAGCTCATTAGCCAAAGCCTCATATTAGATGGGGCTGACATATTTTTAAATTGGAGTTTTCTTTGGGATTTTTATATTGGTTGTCTTTCTTTTCTCCCACATGTATAATGTTATATAACAAAATCTGGTCATTTCCCCATTAATGATTTATAACATTTTTAGAGCAGTCATTATTTGTACTTAAAATGAAATTATGACTTCAACAAGAGCTGGTTGAAGTTATGAATTTATTCTAAGTTGCTAGTACATACAGAAACAACATGAAAAAGAAAAAAAAAATAACAGATGAAAATCCAGCTTCTAAACTTTATGGAAAGACAGAAACAAACTAAGGACGTAAACAATTTTAATTCTATTTTCAGATCATTTCTTCTGATCTTTATCCTTTTCTAATTGAGGCGGGCAATCACATAAATTAAATGAGGCTACCTCATAAAAATATATAACAATTGGAAACTTCTGCCAAAGCAATTTTGCAATTTTACAAGTTGCTGAGTAGATTTTTGTAGCTAGGAACCAAGAGGAATCCTTGCCAGGAGGCACACCTTCAACAGAAAACAGAAAAACATAGTGCATACCTCCACTGTTTCCATTCTTTCAGGCTCTGATTTCATTCTTTATCATTATTAAGTAAAGCTGTGCAGATTCAAAGGCAAAATGGTGCTTCAGGGCACACAGTAGCAACTTTTTGCAATTCTTAAGGCAGCCACACATTTTCTGTGTGCTCTGAAGCACCTTTTCACCTTCAATTCCAAGGGATGCACAGTTCTTTTATGAAGGGAGGGAGGGAGGGAGGGAGGGAGGGAGGGAGGGAGGGAGGGAGGGAGGAAGGAAGGAAGGAAGGAAGGAAGGAAGGAAGGAAGGAAGGAAGGAAGGAAGGAAGGTTTTGATTACAAACAGTGCCTTAAAAAGTAATAAGTAATTTAGGATTCCCCGCCCCAAGTTAAAAAAAATATTTTAACTTAGTTCATTGATCATTCTTTAAGCAGATAAACCAGTCTCTGCTTATGGCTGCTCAGATTTCCTTATTAAAGGCACTGGGGTGTGTTTCTTTACTGCTCTCTGAGTACATAGTACAACTGAAAATAAAAACCAAAATCCAATCAAACCCCAGAATAAAACAGAAACTCGTGACAGTAAGGTCTAATCAGTGGTGGATTGCCCCAGGTTCGCACCGGTTCTATAGAACCAGTAGTAAAATCCGGCAGGAGGCTCCGCCCACCGACCCTGATGTCATCAAAATGCTTCTGCGCATGCTCAGCATAAACCATCCTGGGCCTTCCATTCTTATTCCTTCTCCATTCAAAATAGAATGGCCATACACTATTCAAACTCATATATCAATGCTTTCTCCAATACTTTCATACCATAATAATCAGGTTAATTATTTTGATATCAACACAGCAATTTTAAAACCTATGTGTGGGGTGGAGGACTATACAAGAGAAGGTTGCATCTCTTCCCTTCAAAATAGCAGCTTTACTTTATCCTACTTTAAAGTAAAGAGCCTTCCTTAATGTGAAATTAGATCATTTAAAAAAGTTCTTCATTGGAGTTATGGTGTGTGAAGACTTGAGGCAGGGAGAGAAGGTTAACACTTTTAAGTACACCACTGAAGTGGTTCGGAAATAACGAGAGGCACAAGCAAGCAAGTGACAACAGCTCTTTAATATACAGTGAGACTTCAGCAAAAACTCAGGGGCTGCAGTCCTCCTTATATACAATCCAGGAGGGACTGTCAGCCAATCAGAAACGTAGGCAGGTTTGAAACTCCCGCTTAAAAGTATCAATACATAACAACCACCCTGACTAAATTCCTTTAAAATCCATATATAGGATAAGATCTCACTCTCTTCTCCCTCCCTCCCTCCCTCCCTCTCTCCTTGGCTGGGTGAGCTAATTCTACATCATTGTAATGCTACATAGAATCTTGCCAGTCCGAAAATACAACAATCCTGCTGTCTCCTTTATAAACTGAGAAGGTATTCCTTCTAAGACTCTTTTTCTGGCCATAATGCAGCTGTGGGCTATACTTTCTCTTATCTTACCATTTTCTAGGCAGTGTCTCTTCTCCCCATCTCCCAAAGTCATTCCAACATACCATTATATTATTCTATCTCTTATATCTATCTCCATCGCCTTCTCCATCTCATCCCCCTCATGATAGGTTTAATTACACAACAGTGTTGGAGAGGAAAGGACTAGTAATTCCTTCCCAGTAGTCATTAAATTGATTGGGGTTTTAATTTGTCTTGGCCAAAACTATTTAATTTGATTTTAATTCCACTTTTAAATTTTGTATGTATGTATTTTATTGTTTGGCTGTGCACCGCCCTGAGTCCTTCAGGAATAGGGCGGTATAGAAATCAAATCAAATCAAATAAAATAAAATAAATAAATTGAGAAAACAACACAAGATGTTATGATCTAAAACAGCCTATATTATATCAGTGGGGACTGTTTCAAATACATACGGGGTCATGGACCTGTTAATCTGTCTGATCAGCCACTAATCAGATATAAGAGCTTTTTAAATAAACTTTTCCAAGCCCAGGGAGAGGGCACGTTAGGAAAGTCCATAAGACACAATAATAATGGGATTATAATTATGAAATTATAATCCTAAAATAAGGGAAATCCTGAATCAGCATAGTTTCAGAAGCCTATTGCATTTTCTCAAGAAACCACAAAGCCATCCATTGTATATTTTAAATGACAATTGTTAAAACAAGTTGTAATTCTTTAAATGGGGGTTTTAATTTAAAAAGGCACTAGGCTAGACACTAAGAGACCATGAGTTCTAGTCCCACTTTAGGCACAAAGCCAGTCACTCCCTGTCAGCCCTAGGAAGGAGACAATGACAAACCCAAAATCCTGCCAAGAAAACTGTAGGGACTTATTGTAGCAGTCACCAGGAATCATCCCTGAAACAAAGGGGGGAAAAAACAAACCTTAAAATTTTTTAAACAATTAATACAATGTTAGATGAAGTACTGTTTTTAAAGTGGTGTACTCACTGGCTGAGTCTACCTATCTACAAAACTGTAAGTGTCCCACACTGATTTATTTATACAGTTCTGTTTGGATGGATATAATCATAGTAGTAATATCCTATTTAGGACAATGTCCTAAAGATTTTCCTCCTGACAAACTGGGGAGTATGCCACATCTTCTACTGGATTCTTTCTGAAAAAAGCAGTAGAGTAATGATTCTGAGACTGAGCCTTGAGTAATAATTTTGGAGATGAGATCCAATGGAAGAATATATACCAGTAAAATATTTTCACTGATCCTGGATCTTAAAAGGATACAAAGTGATGTCATTTGGTCATATCTTTTTTTTCTTTTCATGTTTATTTATAACAGATTGAATTGAATCATAGTTAAATACAACCTGAGCATGCTCCCTAATTATTCTGTTAATTTTCCTTTGTAAAGCAATTATGTTAATCTGAAAGATAAAGCTTCTGAGTAACTCCCTTCATTATTTAAAGTATATTAAATTTGGATCATTACTGGTCCTCAGAAAATCCATTAGGTTACTGTTAGTAATGAAATATAATACTGTCTCATTTTTAATAATGTGAAGCTTAGACATACTGTACATAAGGTATACCCGCTGAAATAAACAGAATGTAAGTTACCAATGATTAACTTAAATCCCTTAAGTTTCAATAGATCTACTTTATGTATGACTGTCAATTCACGAAGCATTCCTGACCTGCACTTGGGTTGCCGTAGGCGGGGAACCGAGCCTTGCAGCTGCATCGAGGAACTTGCATTTCAGTCAAAATAAAGCACATTCCAGCCAGCAACATCAAGATCATCTCCGGGGGACCCACAGTGGCTGAAGGGAGTGACTTCTACAACCTGTGAAATTGCTTCATTGGGGAATTGGAGATATGAAGGGAATGTTTCATGCAAAGATGGGCATGATAAAGGATCAAAATGGCAAGGACCTAACAGAGGCAGAAGAAATTAAGAAGAGGTGGCAAAATTACACAGAAGAACTATACAAGAACAAGCTTAACGTCCCTGATAACCATGATGGGGTGGTCACTGACCTCGAGCCAGACATCCTAGAATGTGAAGTCAAATGGGCCTTAGGAAATCTGAGCAAAAACAAAGCTAATGGAGGTGACAATATTCCAGCTGAGCTATTCAAAATCTTAAAAATGATGCAGTAAAAGTGCTACACTCAATTTGCCAGCAAATTTGGAAAATTCAATAGTGGCCACAGGATTGGAAAAGGTCAGTTTACATTCCAATTCCAAAGAAAGGCAATGCCAAAGAATGTTCAAACTATCACACCATTGCACTCATTTCACATGCTAGTAAAGTTATGCTTAAAATCCTACAAGCTAGGTTCCAGCAGTATGTGGATCGAGAACTACGAGAAGTACAGGCAGGATTTCTAAGAGGCAGAGGAACTAGAGATCAAATTGCCAACATACGCTGGATCATGGAGAAAGCTAGGGAGGGTCAGAAAAACATCTACTTCTGCTTCATTGACTATGCTAAAGCCTTTGATTGTGTGGATCACAACAAATTGTGGCAGGTTCTTAAAGAGATGCGAGTGCCAGACCATCTTGTTTGTCTCTTGAGAAACTATATGCGGGTCAAGGAGCAACAGTGAGAACTGGACACGGAACCACTGATTGGTTCAAAATTGGGGAAGGAGTCTGGCAAGGCTGTATACTGTCACCCTGCCTATTTAACTTATATGCAGAGTACATCATGAAAAAGGTGGGGCTAGATGAATCAAAAGTTGGAATTAAGATTGCTGGGAGAAATAACAACCTCAGATATGCAGATGATACCATTCTAATGGCAGAAAGCGAAGAGGAACTAAAGTGCCTCTTGAAGTGGGTGATGTTGTGGTCCACCAGCAGCCTGCATACCTGGCAATGGAGTAGGACATGAGGAGGCTGGGGAAAACAATGGGCCAGTCCTGGAGTCAGGGGAAGGCCCGGACAAGGGCCCTGCGTCAGAGACAGAGATGGGGCCAGGGCCATCTGGGAGCGATGCATGGACTTCGGAGCCTCCAAAGGCAGACATCAGAGAGGCAGAGGAATAGGAGGAGCCTGTTCCTATTGCATGCATGAGAAGAGCTGCCAGAAGGCAAAAGCAGCTGAAGCAAAAAGGACGACTTGGGAGTAAGGCCAGAAGATGATTGGCCACTCCCATAAGGTTTAAAAGAGCAGCAACGAGCCATTGGGTTCTTTGCAACGTTGATTCCAGTGCTTCTTGTCAGTGTCTCTTGAACTTTGTGGGGGTTTTGCCAAGAAAAACCTTTGGCAGGTTGCCAAAGACATCAAAGTTTGGTGATAAGGCCGAGGGACTGATTATGAAGAATTTGTTTTGGACTAAGCTGAGAATTAATTCATTCTCAGCTGTTTTAATAAAATAAGTTTGTTCAGGACTGAATTGTGTTTGGTAATCACTACTTGGGCCTTGGTCACAACAGGTGAAGAAGGAGAGTGCAAAAGTTGGCTTGAAACTCAACATTAAGAAAACTAAGATCATGGCATCCGGACCTCTCAATTCCTGGCAAATAGATGGGAAGAAATGGAGGTAGTGACAGATATTATTTTCCTGGGCTCCAAGATCACCGCAGATGGGGACTGCAGCCAAGAAATTGAAAGACACTTGCTCTTGGGGAGGAAAGCTATGGCAAATCTAAACAGCATTCTAAAAAGCAGAGACATCACCCTGCCAACAAAAGTGCATATAGTCAAGGCTATGGTTTTCCCAATTGCAATGTATGGGTGTGAAAATTGGACCATAAGAAAGGCTGAACGCCAAAGAATTGAGGCCTTTGAACTATGGTGCTGGAGAAGACTCCTGCAAGTCCCTTGGACTGCAAGGCGATCAAACTGGTCAGTCCTAGAGGAGATCAACCCTGACTGCTATTTAGAAGGCCAGATCTTGAAGATGAAACTCAAATACTTTGGCCACCTAATGAGAAGGAAGGACACACTGGAGAAGAGCCTAATGCTGGGAAAGATTGAGGGCAAAAGAAGAAGGGGACGACAGAGAATGAGTTGGCTGGATGGAGTCACTGAAGCAGTAGGTGTGAGCTTAAATGAACTCCAGAGGATGGTAGAGGACAGGAATGTTGTCCATGGGGTCACATGGGTCAGATACCACTTTGCAACTAACAACGACAACAAACTTTTCTTAATATTCTCTACCCAATCAGGGCTTGCTCTTGCTCTGTAATCCCATTCCTAGCACTTATTTGCTTTGTTCTTTCTTTTCTTAGTATTTAATGCACTAATCTACCTCTTTCTCTTTTCCTGGATCAAGTTCTCTGTTTGAGATGCCCCTGGCTGCTCAGGAAAACAATTTCAATTTGAAAAATAGAATAAATCATATTAATTAGTACATAATTTTTCAGTTTTGAAAATGTCTATAGGTACAGAGCTAGATACGCCCCCCTCACTGCCAATCCTCACATCCGCTGAATCAAACCAAAGTCTTTTATTCCAAATGAAGATTAGTGCTCTCCTCTTCCCAAAGCCATCTTATTAGATAACAAACTCAAGCAATGTGTTAGTTATTGTAAGTGAAGCTGTATATTCAGGGCACTCCAAACACAGAGAGGTGAGGGGGTCAACCTGTTTTCCAAAGCACCCGAAGGCTGGACAAGGAATAATGGGTGGAAACTGATCAAGGAGAGATTCAACCTAGAAATAAGGATAAATTTTCTGACAGTGAGAACAATCAACCAATGGAACAGTTTGCCTTCAGAAGTTGTGGGACCTTCATCACTGGGAGCTTTCAAGAAGAGACTGGACTGCTATCTGTCAGAAATGGTGTAGGGTCTCTTGCTTGGGCAGGGGGTTGGACTAGATGACCCACAAGGTCCCTTCCAACTCTGTTAATCTGTTAATTCAGGGGAATTTATGCTATAAATGTTTTTGTGAGGGGAGGGAGGGAAGCTTTGTCACTAGACATAGCGTAGCAGTGGTCAAATATTCGTTTTCTTCACCCTCCTTACTTTACCTTTCATTTTCAATTTCTGGAGAAAACAATGTAAAAAAAAAACTGGGGTAGACATGAGAAAAGAAAAGAGAATCCAATAACCACTTAAGGAAATTAGGTGTTTATTCAGATCAATAGAAGATTCTATGGGTCTGAGATCCATGAAATGTAATTATTATCCAGGTGAAAATTCATTTATTTTTCACTAAAGTTCAGTTGCAGGGAAAGAAGAACTTTAAAAGTTCAAGGTTATAATAGTTAGTGAGCTATGATTCCAGTTTTTCTCAACCTTGACACCTCTCAGATGTGTGGTCTTCAACTCCCAGAATTCGCCAGCCAGCCTTATACAATAGAAAACACTGTATTATTCATTAGCGAAGTCATACAAGTTACATAAATGAATGTTTATAAAAATAGTAGAGAACTGTAGATTAAAAAAATGAAGTGTGAGGATTGACTTCCAGCAGATATCTGTAATTTCTTAAGTCTGCTTTCATTCAACATATGTATGACTGCAGCTGCTGATTGGGGACAATAATGAAAGTGAGGCCATAGGCTAAGGTGAACTACTGATTAAGAAAAAGAAACATTAATTTGAAGTTGGCTTCTCTCCCCTGTCTAAAAGCTGTTTTGTGAATGCTGGAATAAAAGTGAAAAATAGTATAATGCAGGAGCATATCAAGGCTGAATAAAGAAGGTGATTTTCCATAAGACTTTGGAATACAAACAGATTAATCCTTGTTATGGGCTATATGTGATTATTGTCCTGAAGCTTTTAATCATTATGTGGTTTACTTCATCCTCTCTGATCACATACCCTAAATATTACACTTTCTATTTTTCATGTTATCCTTTGTTGTATGTTGCATTAAGTAAACTCAGGCACAGATTGGTAAATCATACATCTTTGATCCAATTAGTTCAATGAAAATTGTATGTAATGCAACATCTGTAGGGAGAGATGGGTGAGTTTAAATATACGGAGAGAAAAGTTACTTTAAAGTCTCACAAAGGATGGGAATTATTGGTGTCTGAGATTGTGCAAACTCTTATATTGTCACAACTCTTTTTTTACTTCAGCAACTGCATTTCTGCATAATAATAATAATAATAATAATAATAATTATTATTATTATTATTATTTTATAAGATACATCAAAAAATTGCAGCGTCCTGCAATAACACAAGTGGAACTGCAAAAATCTGTGCTACTTGGAACATCATACATCTTAAGAAGGTACTTGGTTGATACCTAGGACTCTGACAGCAACCCGTATCAACCATTAGCACCAGTCAATCGTATTTGTGACACATTTTTAAATGATCAGTTGACTGAGTTTCATGTTTAATGAATAAAAGAGATAATAATAATAATTAGCTATATAGATAGGCCTTGACTTAGGACCTCAATTGAGCCAGAAATTTCTGCTGTTAAGCAAGACAGTTGTTAAATGAGTTTTGCTCCTTTTTATGTCCTTTATGACAGTTGTTAAGTGAACCACTGCAGTTCTTAGGTTAGTAATATGGGTGTAAAGTGAATTGACCTTGCTTGCCAGAAGGTCTCAAGGTCCTGCAACATGACCGCAGGACACTGCAACCGTCATAAATATGAGCTAGTTGCTAAGTATCTGAATTTTGATCACGTGAACATGGGGATGCTGCAATGGCCATAAATCGCTTTTTTTTCAGTGCCGTTGTAACTTTGAATGGTCATTAAACAAATGGTTGTTAAATCGAGGACAAATTTTGCTGAATTTCTGTTGGGTCATGCTTTACACAATATTTCCTTTCCTGCTTCCATCTTTTCTATCAGCACTGTCCCACTTTGCTCCATAGCATTAAATAAAAATGAATAGATTATATGAAAAAGGATGGACGGGCTTGGAGAAGAGTCACCAATACAATAAGGAAGCACAAGCCCCCCCCTCTTCCCTCAGATACACTTTTATCTCAATACTATAAAATATTTTTATTTATACTTAAGAATTGTGTCTCTCTTTAAATAATTTCACTCATATTTCCTGAAATTCTTCAGGCTTCTTTTTCTATTTCAGATATTGATTTGGCAAGCAATAGAAGATAGCTTAATCCAACCAAGAGACAGAAACTTTTCCACTGAGTTCACATATATATTGGAAGATAATAGGGAGTACGGTGAAGAAAATTATAATATTAGACAGGAGGTCTATGTTTTCTTTCGAACTAGCTCAGGAATGTTCCCAGCTAGAATATGAAACGGTCAAAGCCAATTACTTTTTTGGGGAAAGGGAGGTATTCCCTTTATTTCTGCTTGCCAGTTCTATATTTCTTGTCCCTATTACTATCAGTCCCCATCTAGTAACCCCCCCCACCCCACCAATATTCCATTTCTCTGTCTTGACAGTTTGGGAAAATGCAAAATAATATTGTTGTTTGTTCTTTTTAACTGAAGGACAGCATATAGTGTCATATAGATGGAACAGGTAACTACAGCGTTGATTATAGGAAAAACAGTTTTAAGAGGAAGGCATTGCTTTCTGAAGGCCCTGATTATTTTCAGCATAAGAAGCAATCTGCCCTGCAATAAATCAATCTATTTTCACTTTAGCAATACAGATTAATTTAGTTTATCATATTGTTATTATAAAATGTTACTAATAATGATGATAATAATAATTCCTCACTTGCAAAGGGCAGCTTTACTTGGAACAGCTTAATCCTGCAATGATATCTGTAACACCATCAAACATCCACATTTGTCTATCTTAGGTCCTTGAGAAGGATTCAATAGGCCAGTGGTTCTCAACCTTCCTAATGCTGCGACCCTTTAATACATTTCCTCATGTTGTGGTGACCCCCAACCAGGGGTGGGTTCTAAATTTTATTTACTATCGGTTCTGTGGGCGTGGCTTATTTTGTGAGCGTGGCTTGGAGGTCATATGACTGGGTGGGCGTGGCTAGCTGGTCATGTGACCGGATGGCCATGGCTATGTGTATAGGGACTACTCAGAGGGCTGAAAAAAGTCATTTCTGACAGGTCCTCGCACTTTTGACTGGTCCTCACACTTATGACCATCCTCACATTTATGCCTGTGCAGCATTCTTAACAACCATGTCACTCATTTCACAACTGCTTCTCTTCAACATGGTATAAGATAGGGCAAAAAACGTAAAATGTGAGGACAGTCGTAAATTCGAGGACTGGTCAAAAGTACGAGGACCAGTCAAAAATAACTTTTTCAGCCCTCTGAGTAGTCCCTGTGCACAAAAGGACTACCCAGAGGGCTGAAAAAAGTGATTTCTGACAGGTCCTCGCACTTTTGACCGGTCTTCGCAGTTATGACGGGTCATCATTTATGCCCATTGTACCATTCTTAACAACTCGTAAGAAAGTCGTAAGTTCGAGGACTGGTCAAAAGTGCGAGGACCAGTCAAAAATAACTTTTTCAGCCCTCTGAGTAGTCCATATGCATAAAAGGATACAGCAATAGAGAGGGATGAAGGAAGGGAAGGGAAATTAGAGGAGGAGTGAAGGTAAGAGAGGGAGGAAGAGAGGAGGAGAAGGAGAAAGAAAGAGGAAGTAGGGAGAAGAAGAAGAGGGGGGAAAGAGAAAGTAAGAAAAGACAGAGGTGGTAGGTTTGAGGAGAAAGATTGCTGTACAATAAAAAAGATGAAAGGGAAGAAAGCCAACCCCAAACAAATATTAAGATATTAAGATAAAGAATGAATTGTTAAACTTTAAAGAATAAAAGAGAACAAATAGGAATAAATAGCAATAATTAGAAACACACATACAAACATACAACGTATTTTCTTTGAACAGAGTATTTGGCTGGTTCACAAATTTAAACAGTTGTAGGAGGTTAGGACCCACCCCTTTCCTAGAAGAATGAAATATTTTGTGAAATATTAAAAAGGCAGAATATTATATTTCCCTACCTGGATGAGAAATGGAGAAGCATATTTTACAGACAAAGCAGCTCCCACCTTCCTGCCCCCCACCCTTTGTTAATGGGCCAGAGGCAGAAACTCAATCCTTTGTCAAAGGACATTTGCAACACAATAGCAACAGAAACTAACACAATGGGCCCCATCAAGCCATGTGATCCTGTCCACCATTAAACCATCTTTCCAAGCAGTCTCCATGTTTCCAGTGTCTTTTTCCCCACTTAGAGCAGAACCCAGAAGGATATTTCTTCCAACACAGTATTTATTCATTTCAATTAAATTTACAATTTCTATATTTCCTTTTTACCATATTTATTCCTCATCTATTTTTTTAAAAAAACCAATATTACCCTTCATCCTCATCTCTAATCTTAATCAAATTCAATTTTTCCCTTCTATTCTATATTATACCCCTTCCCATTGTCATCTATTTTTATATCCATCCTCACATTGGTTAATTATGTAATACAGTTGTTTAATACAAATTCAACATTTTAATATAAATCAATTAGTTATATAACTATCTTTTTTGTATATTAATCAATATGAACATGAATATTTCAATTATTTCCATACAATCCAATTTCTTACAAATCAATTAATTATATTTACCAATACTAATAAACCAAATAATTTCCCCCATATATTCCTCCAAACCACAACCATTTCTGCTTTCAACATAATATCCAATTAATAGTATCTCAATTATTACAATTCCCTAAATAGAGCTTTTTTTCTTTTGTGTTTTAAAATCTTGCCCTAAAATCTTGCCCTAAATTTCCCATTGTTTGCAGTTTTGCACCTACCTTTTTTGGTGAGGAAAAAGAAAAAGAAATCTCTCTGCCTCATTTTGTCACGTTAGTTTCAATTTCCCTTCTCAGCATAGCTAGGGGAAAAAAAATTTGCTCCAGGAATTTAACTCTTTGCAGCTAGCTCTTTGAAGCCCCGCAGCAAGTATTTAAAGTTTTTTTTCCCTCAATCTACCAGCTGGGACTCCGGAGGCAGCAATAGATTGGGAGTGGGCGGGGTAAGCGAACGGCGACCGGGTGATCCAACAGAGGCAGAGGGTGAGGGTGAGTGAAGGCGTGGGGGGGGGGCGAGAAAGGGCTTTGGCGACCCCTGTGAAATGGCCGTTCGACCCCCAAAGGGGTCGCGACCCCCAGGTTGAGAACCGCTGCAATAGGCAGACAAAAATGCCAAGTCCGGTCTGAACATCTGGTTGACTGTGTGACCATCACACAGACTCCTAAACAACTTAAAAATGATCTAGTAAAAAGAAAAGTCAACCAAAAGAGCAACATGCAAACAAAAGCAAACAAAACACCCCCTGGAGCAAAACAAATTAAAGTTTAATTTGTGTGTATTGTTTAATGGACTGCTAAATTGGCCATGCCCACCCAGTCACATGACCACCTAGCCACGCCCACCCAGCTGATCCAGCCCCCCCAATAGTCTGAGGGACCGTGAATTGGCCCCCTGTTGAAAAAGTTTGACGACCCCTGGTGTGACAGATAATAATAATTCCTATAACTGTAGTTGGTCTTAATCGGGATTCTCTGACTGATTTTATACATTTATGTTGGGAATTGATTGTAGCTCTAAAATGAACGGGTTTTTTTCCCCAGGCTTTGTCCAAATAAATGATGAGTCTACAGTCTCTTCAAGAAGACTGCATTGATTTGTCCAGTTCTATTGATTTTCTCTGTATCAAATCTGAGCTGCCAACAAACTGAAGGGTCACTAATGTTATCTTTAATTGATCCATACTTTGCTTAGACATGTTTAAACAGTATTTTAGGTAAGATTCTGTTTTTTTTTAAAAAAAATATTTGACATTGTTACTATTACAAAATTTTCTTCGTGCTGTTAAAAAAATCTTAATTGGCAACTTCATTTACTGATTGATTGTTATCTATGCCTTTAATGTTATAAGACACCCAGTATTTTAAATGCCCTCTAAATTCAACAAATAAATTATAATCTAGAATAGACCCACATAATTTCAATGTAGGGAAATGGAGGCATCCCATATATAGTGAATATACTAAGCATATATCACGTGCATTTTACAGTACAGCTTAAACTTATATGCATATTAAAAGTTGCATTTAGAATATGGGTAAATTAGATATTCCCAAATACCTTTTGAGTGACATTCCATGAAAGGGAAATATATTATCACTGGGTCAGAGCACACCCAGATATCCAAGGACAGAAGGAGAAAGAAGCAATGCTTGCCATTCTATCCAGTTGTCATCCACAGCACAGAAGGAATTTAGATGAGCTACTGAGCTAGTTTAAATTTATCAAGCTTTTGAGGATGCAGTAGCATGCCGAAAGAATTTAGGACTGAGAGGATTCTCAAACTCAGAAAACAATGTTTTGGGGGATCACTGAGGAAATCAAAGAGAGAACATAATATTGTGGAAATCAGGGATTCTTGCCTCTAAAAAGGGGGAAGTGTGTGTGAGGACCAGAGATGGTATTCAGCCAGTTCTGGAGAATCGGTAGTGGAAATTTTGAGTAGTTTGGAGAACCGGCAAATACCACCTCTGACTGGCCCTGCCCCCATCTATTCGCTGCCTCCCGAGTCCCAGCTGATCAGAGTCCCAGCTGATCCCGTGTTGCCCTGCACACGGAGCTGGATAATGGGGTGGGGAGGGAATAGAGAATTTACAGTATCCTTCCCTTCCCCTGGAATGGGGTGGGGTGGAAATGGAGATTTTACAGTATCCTTCCCCTGGAGTAGAGTGAGAATGGAGATTTTGCAGTATCCTTCCCCTGCCATGCCCACCTTTTGATCAACAAGCTCAGTGTCTTAGCCACTGAGCCACCGTGTCCCCACCTAGTGGGTTAGTTACCACCAATATTGGCCACTCTAGAGGAATTGTTTAGCTTTTAAAATTGATTTTCAGAATTTTTTTTTTAAAAAAATTGCAATACTTTCACTAACTTTAACGTAGAAAGCATGCACTAAGAAAGCCAGTTTCCAATGTGTACTAATTAAGAAACATTTTTTTTTTTAAAGTAAAACAGGAATGTAACCGACTCTGTCTTTATTGCAACTTTTATTTTTGGAAAGGGTCATTACTATCTAATCCCAGAGATACAAATATCCTTAAATTCTGAATTGTATATTATGTGGGACAGTAATCACTTCTCTTCTGGGAAAAGACTGAAATGACATAAAAAGGAACCAAGCACATTCTTGGGGAGAAAAGCTGCAATTACTTCATTATTGTCTAAAAACACTGAAAGGCTAGAGCAAGCTAGTTATGCACAAAACAGCTTGAATAAGAGCTGCAAACGTTGCTCCATTTCTCTGGATCCATGGAGATTTAATATTTTCTTTTCTCCTATAGAGCAGTAGAAATTCAGGAATTATAATTCATGTATAGAAGAGCATTAGTGCTCTTGTCTCCTCACACATGGCCAAATCATAGACTAACCACTGTCAGCTTTAATAATTCTGACCTCCATTTTACAGCTGTACATGAATATAAGGTTACTAAAATCAATGAAAAAGTAGAATAATGCCGGGGGAATACACTCCATATATCATGTTAATTTTCCACCTACATTTCACAGATAGGCCAAAGACATAAATCTGTCTCTTTTACACACATATCACATCTTCCAAGGTTAGATAGATACAAAGAATTTCCCTGACATTTCCAATGCACTAATAATTTTTTTTTGCCTTGAATCACTATGACCTTATCTAATAATCTTCTCCTATTTACAGCAATCTAATTTTATTTGGCTTTAGTGATCACCACTTTTCCTTTTAAAGTGATCTGATTAGACTTCCACATATTTCAATTTTTTTCCAGCATACTGCCCACTACTTGCAAGTCTTGTTCCCATAGATTCAGATAGAATTAGATTAAACTGGACAATTTTCTTATGATGCATGACCAGTTTAAGACGTTGAAGCAGGCAGGCAGAATGGCGCCAGCCTAATTTTGATCCAACTAGGGCATGAGTTTAACCTCTCTCTATCCTTGATATATAATAGAGATTTTTTTAATAAATTGCAAAATCAGATCAGACTTTTCCTTATTTGAAAACAAGGCTCTGTTTATCCATAACTAACAAATTCAAAGATTTTGACTCCTTTTTTCCTCAGCTCACTTACCCCTCCAAATATCTAGACCAGATTAAATCACAGGCCTTTCTCTTTCCATGTTCAATGAGTCCAGCAGATAAAGTGATTTTGTGTCTTGTAATGTTATTTATTGACAAGATTTACCACAGTCTAGGGATATGGTTAATTTCTTCCCTGTACAGCAAAACGAAAAACAAAACAAAACAAAGCATTCTCAGTGGCTGAAATTAGTATTGCAGCAAACCAGCTTTCCACATTAACTTCTACAGTGCCTGTGAAAAAGAAATTTTGTTTGAATGCATAATGATTGGGCAGCTTATTGGGATGTTTATTATCAGGACAACGATGGGAGATGTAACAAATTTCTTAGGTGTAAGGGTTGATTGTACTTTTGATTGGCTGTAAAAGCAGGCTGTAATATATCACCAGGCTACTTCTGCTGTCAGTTCGAGTCAGCAGAAGGTTCAAGGTTGACTCAGCCTTCCATCCTTCCAAGGTCGCTAAAATGAGGACTCAGATTGTTGGGGGCAATATGCTGACTCTATATTTAAAAAAATGCTTAGAGAAGGCTGTAAAGCACTGTGAAGCGGTCTATAAATCCAAGTGCTGTTGCTATGTGGTTAATGTTGTTGCATGTGAACTTAGTAATTCATAGAGTTTATATAAGATATTTTCTCATTTCTCAGCTCTTCATGGCTTGCTTTGCACTAACTCTTTTTCCCTTCCAAGTTTCCTATGAAAAAGGATCTTTAAAAAGTTAACCACAGTGATAAACTTTCTCTAAGGTCTCAACATCTTTATATTAATATACCTGTAAGAAGTTTTCAGCTTGACCTATTGGCAGCTTTTTCCCAATTTTTTTTTCTCACGAAGAAGTTGTAATGGTGCCTAAAGCAGCAGCAAATCAGATAGTGAGAGAAAACAAATTGCCTGTAAAAAAGGCTTGGAATTTTCTTTTGCTCCAGCTCTGATTTATTCAAATCTCCATTTGTTTCATCACAGTGATGCTATAAGAAGCTACTCTAAATGTCATGCACCGTATTATCTAATACTCCAAGACTCCCACAAATAAGTTCACAGCATTTTTGTGCAGTTTTTGCTTTGTTTTCCAAATCAATGTCAATTTTCCACCATGTTTAGATTTCTGAAGATATCTAGGATTCTATTAGGCCTCAAAGTAACTTGATCTCAGAATTCCATCAACATTCATTACTGTAACTTTCACACTAAATGTAGCTATTAAGAGGACATCTGATTCCCTTGGCTTTTGGTAGCTCAGTTGGGTACAGAGATCCCAAAATTCCTGCTCAAAGTGTCCCCAAATTTGTAGGTTCTCTCTGGTTAGGTAACTTGATGTTTAAGGAACAAATGTTTATAGCCCTAGAAATTAATACCTGCTTGATAACCTAGAATGTGCTGTTTCTTACAGATATTTGAAAAACTCAAACCCTGTTAATGTTCACAATCAACATTCTCTTGTATGTTCTTCAAATGATGTCAACTTCCTGTGGATGCATAGAATATATAGATGTCTACAGGAGAAAAGCCCTCAAACATCTGGCTGCATGCAAGCAAGGTCCTGATAGAAGCAGGCTTACTGGTAAAGATCATATGGTGAGTACTCCCAGTTCACTTAATGCCTGAATAAGGCTTCAGTCTTTGCCATTACTGATGCAGGTTGAATCCTATTTCATTTATCCAGCTCTCCGGTGCATACTTGTTTTCCAAATGTTCAAACATAGCTCATCTAAAAATATAGTGTTGACAAGTTTCTTTAGGAAATGTATTTCCTAAGATTTGTTGTTGTTGTTGTTGTTTTAGAAATGTGCATTTAAAATGAATGAAATCAATGAGGAAATTGGCTGGAACTGAAATATGTGTGAATGAATCATGCAACTCTAATGCAGCTGGCAATAGATAATTTCTCCAGCTCTTCTGAGGTCATTACAAGATCCGTTACATAAGTTGCCTATGTTTGGAATTCTCAGAGTTTGTAATACCATGACTTCTATACAATGATCAATGAATTTCTATGATCCCTCAATGAATAAAAGTAAATTTAGTTGGTTTAAGGTTGATAAGAAATAAATATATATACCATTTACGTTCTCAGTATGTTAATTATCACAGGGGTCCCTGCACTTTGCGGTACCTCAGCTGTTCACTGGGGTTTGTACTGCTAAATTGAGAGGCAAAGTTGAAACAATGCTCCACAGTCTGCCTCTGTAAGGTTGATCAAGATTATTGTGACCCCCACCTCCCTAAATTGCTTATGAATTCTTGGGATTGGGGAGGAGTGTCTCAACCTATAGCCGAGATGGCGAACCTATGGCACGCGTGCCCAAAGTTGCACACGAATCCATGTCGCCAGGCATGTGCGGCCTTGCCTGTTTGTCTTCTGGGTTTCTGGTTCATATGCATGCGTGACAATCAGCTGCCCTTCACGTGCGTGGCAGTTCTAAAAATTGGTGTGTGCATGCATGCCGGCCAGCTGACCATCAGGTGCACATACATGTCAGAACCTGGAAGTTCAGCTTTTCTGGAGCATGAGCCCTTCGCATGTGAGACAGTGCCCAAAACCAGCCTGTGCATGCACACAGGTCAGTTGATTGTTGGGTGCACATGTGCGATAGACCCCAGAAGTTTGGCTTTTACGGAGCGTGACCCTGATGAGCTCGCAGGATATTTCCATGCGACCTTTTAGGCACTTGATGTCGAAAAGGTTCGCATCACCGACCTATAGTTTGAGTGGTCTATGACAACGCGCCACAGCCAACTCACCATAGCCAACTCATTGCAGCCAACTTATTGTGGCCAACTCTCCATAAGACTCGCGATGGCTAATTTGCCATGGGACAACTTGCCATGGGACCAAAGTTACACTAATATTGAAGAAATAGTCTAATAGAATCATGAAGAAAGGATGCCAAAGGCGGGACAAAATAAAGTGTGAATGACAAAAATTAAAATTATTTTTAAAATTATTTAAATAATTAAATTTAATTATTGAATTGTCTCGCAGTGAGTTGTCCAGTGAGGAGTTGGCCATGGAGATTTAGCTGTAGCAAGTTGACTGTGGTGAGTTGATCGTGGCAATGGCAAGTTGGCTGCAACGAGTTGTCCCATTCCATAATTTGAGCACCCCTTCAGTAGGCTTTAAAGACTTTCATTGCTATTAGAAGTCCTTATCAGAGTCAGGTTCCCGCTTTTGCCAGAGTAGATTTTAAGAAAGAATGGGATAGAAGGGAGTATCAGCTTGTGTCTGAGACATTACTGCCCTGTTAAGCCAACTGTGAAATTGGCAGCTGATTGGAGAGCAAAGTTTAGTTCCTTGTTGCATGCAAGCTTCCTAATTATTAATTTCAATGGTTCTGCCATGTGCAAATCAGTGGTTATTAAACTATAGAAATATTATAAATTGATTATAGGCAGGATTCATACACAACCAAATATTAAGTAACTGACATGGATTAGGTCCCAATAATATGAACATATATTGAAGCTACTCTAGTTAGACAAATCTTTGGGGTTTCTATCAAATTCAATCTACTGGAAATTCCTTAGAACTTGTTCTGTCATTGTTAATGACTCCTGTATGTGCAAAAGCAGCAAACCATATTTTTAGCTAGTAAAAACAATTTTTTACAACATTGTATCCCCTCGGTAATATTTTCAATAGGGTTGCATCCTTAATACTGATTTAAATGTCATCATGATAGCTAGCAAAGTCAGTGATGGTTATATAAACTGATTCATTTTGACTAAATTTGCATAATGCATTTACGTTTAGTAAAAATGTCAGATTTGGAGCACTGACATATACAGGCATTGAAACAATATATATTTTACAAAAATCAAATTCCCAACCACCAGCCACAATGAAATATATATTGAATAAAATCAAATTCCCCAAAAGTAATAATCAATGACTATTTTGTAAAATATCAACCATTTAACAACCAACCTCCATTCTCAAACCAGCAAAAACAGAAATGCAAAATACCAACATTTTCATCCAGAGAGTAATCCATCCTTTGTAAGCTGTTTGTATTATATCAGGGGTGGGCATCTATGGCACCTTTACATACTGTAGACTTCAACTCCCAGAATTCCATGCTAGCTCAGGAATTCTGGAAATTGAAGTCCACAGGTCGTGAAGGTGCCATTCATCCTCCCCCCCGCCGCCCGAATTATACTGTTCCTCTGACAAACAGATTTTCCCTCAAAATGTATTGGGATTTAGTTATAGTATGATTTCCATTACATCCATTTTCTTCCCTTCCACCTGGACACCACACTATATAGTGAAATTGATGTGGAAATAGCTTTCTCCAATTCTTATCCCAGGTCCCAGTACAGATATATTTCAGAAGGTCGTTATTAGTGTTCATTATTTTATCATGGCCTTCCTCGGTGAAATATCTGTGGGCAAAAGTATTTTTATTACATCCATTCTGTCCTGTTTTTATTATATCTATTTATTCTCTGTTCACCTTCTTTCCCCATATACTTTTATTCCTGCAGTAAACTGCCTTTGGGATTTTTAAAATCAGAAGCAGAGTAGCAATTCTTTCATTTAAAAATAAATACCTCTGGAACAAATCCCCAAAATGTCCCATGGGAAAAGATGCAACAAAAGTCAGGTTTTCAAGTATTCACACCAGAACGAATCCTGAGATACAGTTGGGCACATATTTTTAAAAGAAATTTTTAGGTCTTCAATTCTGTTCATTTGCTCTATATTGTCTACCTTTTTTGGGGGTTTTTTGGCCAGAGTAACGCCAGCACTATGAAGATCTGAAATACGCCTTTCTGCTTACAAGGCACAAAAATCTCTGTGAGCTTGCTCCAAAAGTTATTACATTCTGCCTGTAAGGAATTTCAGTGAAGCATTTATTCCTTTTTTTCCTTTCACACTCAATTGAATATCCTGGAAGGTGATTGAGACTCTGTTCCAATTGTCATTAAAATCAATAGGGGAAAAATCCCATCAATAGGAATGGTCTCCATTAGGAACCATGCCCCGTGTGAATTAGCTGATGTGCATAAGAATGTGTTTTGCAATTGTAATAGAGAGATTTTGGCTTTCTCATTTTTAACTCAGGAGAGAAATACAGTGTTTCACATTCTAAATTCATCAGCACTCCAGTTGGATTAAGACGTGATGAGGTTGGAGGAGCACTGACTGCCAGGAGCAAAGAATTGTCAAAATAGAAACAATTTACAGAGAAAGAGAAGAGCTGTGTCTTCTGGTGTCAATTTCAGAAAAAAATATAATCAAAGGTAATCAGTCACTTATTTAAATAATAACAATACATGAATGGGACAATGGAAATCCATGCTGGAAGCAGTAATAATTATCGTATGAATTTTGCCAGAGAAATATGAAGCCAACCTCTTAAATTAAAGGAAAAGTTGGATAATTTGTATTGGACTATTAACACCATTAAAATTGATTGCCTCAAGATTTGTTGTTGTGCTGTTAGATTAAAAGATACATCAATGTCAGTTTTGCACTGGAGACCCTCCCCTTCAAATCCATCAATGACCAGATTAAGTTTGCAATCCCAAACCAATCATCTGGGATATAAGCATTATAGGAATTAGTAGAGTTTACTACTAAATAGACATACATCAGATTAAAAAAAACCTCCAAGTAAATTGTTAACCAGAGCTCAAGTTTCATTTTGTTCCACTGATAAATTATGTAACTAATACTTTACATTGGAATGATGTACATAAAACATTTGCACTGTGGATTATAAAGAAAGAAATAAGGATTTTATATGTTTTAAAACCCATTGTACTTGTATGTTATAAAGTAAGAAATGTTGATGGCACTTTTAAATATACATCTAAGTAGGATGTGTTAGTTAATTCAGTATAGTTATCAAACTGATGTAGTTCAATTTTCTACCCATGGAAAGAACTGACTTTACTTCTCTTTTTTATAACCAATTTTTCAATCAACAATCACTATTGTATAATCTTGTAGATGATAATTCAAAAGTGTTCAGATCTGCCAAATTTCAAGATATGTCAGCATCTCACCTTGCAGATCTTCTACAAGAGTATATGTACAGAAATATCATCCAATGCAGTGGTGGGATTCAGCCAGTTTGCACCACTTCGGGAAAACCGGTTGTTAACTTTCTGAGCAGTTTAGCAAACTGGTTGTTGGAAGAAATCATTAGGGCAGAGAACCGGTTGTTAAATTACTTGAATCCCACCACTGATTCAATGTCTTCCTTTTAGCTAAGATAAAATCCCTGAAATCTTGCCTGAAAATTCCACATAATTTCATATCAAAACATTTAAATTTACATACGGGGATTCTGTGAGATGTTATTTTTTTACTACCTAGAGGTTCTAGCTAGCTTCCTAGTTCTTACAGAAAATACCCTGTTGGTGGGGAAGCTCTGTTGAATATGATGACCAGTTTTGGAGAGAAAGGTATAAAATCAGCAGGGGTTTAGGGTTTCCCCCTTGATTTTCCATAGAATGCCCTTTGTCTAGAAAACCCTGTACCATATTCTGTCTTATTCAGCATGTGCCTAGAATTGAGCAGAATGTGAGGGGTGGTGGAGTCTTTTGAGTGACAGATAAGAGATGGGGCAGGGACCAGCGATGGGTTTATTCTTATCACTGGTTTGCCCCATATGTGCACCTTCCGCACATGCACCCGGCTTCCGCTCATGCGCCCGGCAACAAAAACGTGGCTAAATAGGACGGCATTATGCTGGGGGGGGGGGTGCAGTCGCCGCTACCAGTTTGCCCAAACTGGTACAAACGAGCTGAATACCACCTCTGGCAGGGACCTTTGCCTTCCTCCAGACATATTTAAACCCAATCCATCCATAATTATGCATACCTTGGGCTGCATAAGATGTGGCCAGTAAAGTACAAAATCTTCCAATGTTTTTAGGTTTAGCTAATATAACAGTGGGGCGCGAATTCAGGTTAAAGTCTCCTTTGAATGAACTTGTTCTTTGTGTTTTACATGGATACGTCTTAAGTTAATTTCTGAGTAACAATATAGAAATGGTTTACCTTTGCCTACAGGAAAGCTTTTCAAGTTCCCAGTGTATTCAACAGCTTTGCGCTTTCTTGATTTTGTCCCATTCAGTTATTAATTAAGTCCAACTTTGCTCAGAACAAACATGTCAGTTAGGGGTTACTTCACCTCAGTATTGGCTCAACAGCATATTGATTGATGGTGACTGATGGTGAACTGAAGCAAAGATGGAAGGAGGGGCCTCCAAGCTTTGATTCTCTAGGCCAAGGTCTACTCAGCCTTAGTTTAAAGCAGGTCCTGAATCTATGCTGTGAGACTGAGTGGAAAGGTAGAGACATTTTTATAGTTTAGCCAAGGATACTACCCTTTCGGTGTAGCCTAGGTCAGGAAACAATTACAGAAGTGCTCCTTTATTGAAAGCATCACAGCCAAATCTTGAAGCTCTGTCTCCTCTTATACCAAATATATTCAAAGTGGGCTATCTGCTTTCAAAGGATTATTCTATGTTGTTTTTTCACTTCCATTAGCAGATCCTTCATTCCAGTGGTGGGTTGCCCCCGGTTTGGACCGGTTCACAAGAACCGGTAGTAAAACCGGCGGAAGGCGCCGCCCCCCACCCCAGGTGTCATCATCAGCGATCTGTGCATGCACAGAAGCAAGACGCACGTGCAAGCAAAGCAAGCATGTGTGCGCAATCTCGTTGTGAACTGGTAGTAAAGATAAGTAGAACCCACCCCTGCTTCATTCCTTCATCAAGGTCTTCTGTGACCAGTTTAAAGTCATGTATAATTTAGGATAAGATTTTGCAAATAAGATTGTGTTCTCTATTATAAACTTGCCTTTAGGATTTTTTTTTTAAATTACAGTATTAAATATGTAGTTTATTTTTTAAAAGAATAATTAAACAGTTTTTGAAAAACAAACAAACAAACAAACAAACAAACAAACAAAAACATGCCTTTACATGCCTTTAGGATTTTTTCAAGACCTGTCCTACAACCATCAGAGACTAATGTTGGTAAAGCTAGATAAAGTTTTCTTGATAGGTGTTCCTTGCTTTTACTCTGCTAAGTACTGTCAGCCTAGCCTACTCTCTGTCAACTCTTCAGCTGGTGGGCAACCGACTGTCTGCCAATCTGTCTGTCTGTCCCCCCCCCTTCTATCAAACACACAATTATCCATCCTGATGTTTAAATATCCATCTATCTATCCTGTTATTTTAATATTACATTTAATATTATTTCTGATTGTGTTTCCAAAGCATGTAATTTTTTTTATTGCTGTTACTTATCTTAGGTGGACAAGTGAATTGGGATAGAAAAAAATAATAAATGGATAAATAGATGAGTACTGAAATTTCACAATTACCTCAAGAGGTTGGAGTCGAATGGAAAAAGTCCTCCCTCTCCCATTTTCTTTGTTTATTTTCTTCTCCTTGTTCTTTCTTTCTTTCCTTCATCCATCTCTTTTCCCTCTAATATCCAATCCTGTCTTAATATCTCTTCCTCCACATCGTTGCTCTTTCACACTATCCCAGGAATTGCTTGGGTTTGCTGTGACAATGCATGGCAACTTGCAGGGTAGGTTTACTTCCGGTTTCCTGTCTAAAATTGAGAACTCTCCTTCAAGCCAAAATTTACTCTTGATTATCATGTTTATGTAGTTTTCTTGCTGGTGGGATAACAGTGATTTCCCATTCTTCCTTCTGAAATAACCCTCCTTCCCCCCAATATCTAATTTAGATCCCGGAATTCCCTGCACCAGCCAAACAGTGACTAAGTCTATCCATGTTTTGCATCTGAGCCCAAAAATAATATCCACCTAATTTGGAGTGGGGTGGATTTCTCTGCTGATCTATCAACAGTCTTATAGAATGTGGGTGACCAGTGTGTGTTGGTCCCTGTATAGTTTATAAACTGGATTACACCTAGTGAGGTACATCACCAAAGAAATATAGCACCATACATCGTAATCTGTGCATATGTTTTGAGGCAGCAATATTATCATTCCTAGACTTTGTACATTTAGATTAATATTGAAGGGTTGAATCTGAGATAGAAACTTTCTAAATTAAAGGCGATTGTGAATTTAATTTGAGAAAACTTGCAAAATGTTGTTGCCTAAAAAAAGGATTGAGATGCTTTCAGGGCAGTGACCTAGAGATGTAATGCTTTGCACCATATTACTATTATCACGAATCATTCAGTTTTCGGATTTCTAAGCAGTTCCATGCTGCAGAATAGTTATAAAACAAACAAAATTTGTTAACTGAAATCTGTCTTGCTCTGAAATTTAGAGATTATGTTTCTTGCATACTCAAGAGATCCCCATTTAGTTCTATTTCTTGGGTTTATTGCTAAACTAAGCCAGCCATCTTTTCAATAAACATTCTAAGGTCGTTCCTTTTCCTTCTCTCAGCTAAATTATTTTTCTACCGTGCAAACATTTAAATGCCGGAATTAATCTAGGCAGTTTCTTTCCTTATCATTTTATGCAAAGCACTTTGATTGTCTTATTGATTTCACGTTTTCTTTTTACATTCCCAATAACTTTTGATATAATAATGAATATAATGATGTTATTTAAAAAAAATGATTTCATTATTAAGAATAAGATACTAAAAAAATTCAACCAAACAAAAAAAAAAGGGGGGGAGGGGGAAAGTGCTGTTAGAGTTTGATTAGTAGCAGTGAATAACTTTTCAGTTTCATTCTGAGAGATTTACTTCTAAAATATGTTTATCAGTTTTCAACATTACATTATGATAGCAAAAATAGAAAAGAACATTTAGGAAAATGACAGTCTCTTATAGCTTATCTTTCCATAAATTTCTTCTCTTTCCTTTTCTTTTTTTTCCTGTCAGGAAAAATGATGACTCAAGAGTTATGGAGGCACTGAACAATTAAATAATATGAAATAGATTTCTGGAGGTTTAGCAGTAGTAAATAGATATACATTTTCTGTAACAGAGTTCCAGAGCTGCATTCTGGAAACTTGTTTTAGTACTACTCCCAGAAATGAGAGTTCAAATGTCTCATTCAGATATATCTCCTATGGCAAACCTATGGCATGCATGCACACATGCCCCAGTTCAGCTCTGCTGCGCATGTGCGCGTGTCTCCTGCTAGCCAGGTCTCTGCCATGCATGTGCAGGGGCATGTGCATGGGGGACGCGCATGAGTGGGGGGATGGGGAATGTGTGTGGGGTGCATGCACAGAGTGTGTGATGTGTGCGGGGGCTGCACACATGCGCAGGTGGGCGGGATGCATGTGGGCGGTGCATTGCATTTTGGGGGTTTGGGTGCATACAGGTGCTTTGGGCACTCAGTCTGGAAAATGTTAGCCATCACTGCCCTAAGCTCTCTCCTCCTTCTCTTGTCACCTATGGACCAAAGAGTAGTCAAGATCTCTTTTCTTGATGTCCCAGCCCATCTGACTGGAACAGCTATGGTAGTGAATGAAAGAAGACTCAGGTATTGAAAGAGGATGTTGGTACCATATTGGAGAGCTTATTGAAAAGTGGGCAAAGACATGAAATACAGTTCTCCAAAGTTATTAATAAAAGAACAATGAAGAAGATGAAAAATTATGCAATGTAATTCAGATTGGAAAATCTATAAGGTTGCAATAAAAACATGAATTATTACATTGCATAACAACCTTTGTTAGCTCTTCAGAACCAGCTAATTTTAATGCATGAGCCAGAAATACATGTTCAAAATGCATCCCATATAAAACTGTATGGAACCAACAGTAACCCAGAAGGTAATATAAATTTCTAGTTACCTGAAATTTGAAGCAGTACATTTAGTGACAGGTTGTCTCAAACCTACACCAATTGAAAATATATATACTCTTGCTGGCATTGCCTCAACTAAGATCAGGAGAAAAGTAGCGGCAGAAGCCAAGAGAACTAAGCAAGACCCTCAACATCCTCTGAATGAACATATGCCCCAAGCCAGCTGACTCAGATCTAGGAATAGCTTTATAGCAAAAACAAACATTCTTGAGGGAACACAAGAACAAAATCAAATTAAAAGATGGAGGAAGGAGACCATTGATTAAAGAATAACATGGTTGAAGGATCTGACCTCCCTTATACTACTTGGAGGACCCTGAATAGGTTAAAAGTTGGAGTAAAACCAATATGCTCAAATGGAAGCTCTTAATGGATAACAAGATGCTATGTGAATATGGAGAAACACAGAGCCCGTTCATCTGGTAGTATGTCAGCTACTACAAGAAACATATACCGATAATGATTTATTTTTGACCAACGACAAAACTAGAAAAATGTTTTCATTCTGGCAGTTTAAAGTTTGATCTAGCTGTGGAAGAAGTTACCTGGTACCAAATGTAAGCCCCCTTCCTGTAGAAATTTATTTCTTTTCCAAAGGAAATCTTAACAAGTGCAATGGGATGTATTCCCCCCACAAATGAATATAAGATTTCAGCATTTGATAACTTTCATACATACATAGAGACCCACTGTTACATTTTTAATCAAAGCTTACCACCACATTCCCTCCATTTTATACAACTGACCTATTTTTAAATTTGTTAAGGAGAAAATAACTTCTTGCTTTCTGATATGAGCTCATCCATATATTCTACTCCAGCAACCATTATTAAGAACATGCCCTTCTAATAAAACTAATTTTGTGCCTATCTGCTACTGAAGAAGTTGAGGTTTTTTTATGTTTACAGCATTTCAGTAGTGTTTTCCATGATAACATGGCACAAGACCTTCCATGTGGACAGTCTAAGGCACATGAAAGAAGGAGCGTCAGATGTTCTGGATTATCAACTCCTGTAAGACAAGAATGGAGCATTTTCCTTGTGACTTCTCTTTTTGCCATGATAAGTATGCCATGAGCAGGTAATGCAAAATACCTATGTAATAAAAAATATAGTTTGAACTCCAAACCCCACTCTAACATACATTCAGGACAGCAGTTAGTGATTGGCTTTCCCAATAATATATGATCATGAGCAGGATGGAAAAGGATAGTTGGGGATCCATTAAACACAGCCCAGAAAGAAAGTCTCCATGAGGGCAGTGACACTAGTAGCTCTTTGCTGAGGCATAATGAAAAGCCGAGCATGGGGCAGCATTTTTAATATTGATGTAATTCCCTCCTCAAGTCTCAAGGATAGAAGAGAACACATTATTAATGTATCTGTAAGAAAAAGTCCTACCAGGGTTCTATAATGCTTTTCTTTTTTTAAAAAAAAACCCAAATAAATTCAAATAAGCATCACTGATTTATATTTATTAGTTTGATTTATTTATTAGTTTGATTTATATGCGGCCTTTCCCTGGAGACTCAGGGCGGCTTACAATGCTTTTAAGCAATAGCCTTCATACTTTTGTATATACCTGCTTAGTAGGGCTTTTGGGGCCCGCAAAAAGTGTTCTATTTTATACAAAGTCAGCTTATTGCCTCCACAAACCGGGTCCTCATTTTACCTACCCTGGAAGGCTGAGTCAACCTTGAGCCTGGTGAGAATTGAACTCGCAGTAATTGCAAGCAGCTGGCAGCTAAATACTACTTTAACAGTAGTTTAGTCAACTGCGCCACCAGGCTCTAAGTGCATGATTGACACCTAATAAACTATGCAGATGTTTAAATATGGTTTATACTGGTCAAATAGAGAGAGGTGGGTTCTAAAAGTGTTCCAACCCAGTTTAGGTTCTGTCTTTGGAGTACTCTATAGCATTATGTTTGTTTCCATGAAGGAAAATATTCACAAAACAGGGAAGAAACATTCTTAAAACAGTTCAGCTGAGATATGATGCTCTTTCAGTTATGTTTCATTATTCAAAAGATGTTTTTTTCCATTCTTATCAAGTGCTTATATATAAGTTGTTATTGGTCTACATGATTCTATGTGTAACTCCCTTTCATTGGCAATAATTAACCCAGTCTTCCTTTATAGAGCAGAAGTATCCACAAGTACATTTTTCCCCTCCTGAATTAAACAACCAACTCTGATATATTTTTAGAGCTAATAGGTCCCAACCTGTCACACAATAAATAACTCTGTATCTATTGTCTGATTTATATCATCTCTTTCTATACAACTATAAATTATCACCACGATTCAAATTCTTGAATGTATTTTTAAGTGAAGAGATGTAAACAGCTTGTTTAATTTGACCTTCAAATGTCCTTTCCTGCTCAATCCTGAGCTGATTTCATTGGTATACAATATGCACTGTATTTTCAGCTTGTTACTATTGAATGGAGCTGTGAAATGGCATTCCCCCTTCCCATTTCTGAGGCCTGTCATGCTTCGTCAATGCTGACAAGCAATTATTAGCCTTTGTTTCTTTTATACTATATATTGGCAAAACAATCATTGCAAGGAATTGTAGAGGTAGAAACCATTATCTTGGCACTATAGTGGTAACATAGCTTTTAAGCTTACTGAAAATATCCATTAGGTTCTGTCCTCTTATCTCAAAATGCTTTTTTGCTCCACTTTTGTCTTGCTCCGGGAGTTAAACCACTAACTTCTGAAACACTAAGAAAGGATAGGATAACTTTATTCTCTCCCAAGCTGTTTTCTGACTGTCCTTTGTTTGATGTTGAATATATTCTTTGTTCAGTTCAATCTATGTTACATTAGATTCCAGGAATAGCTCTGAATCTTTGGCTAGTTGTATTTGCAGTGGAAGATCATGGGTTAAAAATATTGATTTTATTTCCAAGGCAAGATAGAATCTTCAAATATCGGTATTTTGGAATATATGGTATATTTACAGAAAATAGTGTGCTATCACTGTTGTCATTATTCCTGATTGCACCTTCTTTGGGAGGAGAGGGTGTTTCTCCAACTGTTTAACAAGAAAATCTGTCTAGCTTTTAATAGATAATAGATAGATAATAGAATTCTTTATTGGCCAAATGTTATTGGACACACAAGGAATTTGTATTTGGTGCACATGCTCTCAGTGTACATAAAAGAGAAAAAAAGAAAAATACATTCATCAAGAATCATTAAGATGCAACACTTAGTGAGTCATAGGTTACTAATAAGCAATTAAATCTTACTAGGAAACAAACAGAACAATATAAATCATAAAAATGCAAGCAACATGGTTATAGTCATAAGTGGGAGGAGATAGGTAATAGGGAGGATGAGAAGAATAATAGTAATACAGTCTTAGTAAATAGTTTGACAGTGTTGTGGGAATTAGTGGTTTAGCAGTAAGTAAAATAAATAAATAAAAAGAAATATTAGAACAGGGACGGTAGGCACGCTCCTTACAGACCTCCTAGGAATGGGGTGAGGTCAACAGTGGACAGTTTACGGTTAAAGTTTTGGGGGTTTGGGGAAGAAACTACAGAGTCAGGTAGTGCATTCCAGGCATTGACCACTCTGTTACTGAAGTCATATTTTCTGTAATCGAGTTCGGAATGGTTTACCTTGAGTTTGTATCTATTATTTGCTCGTGTATTGTTGTGGTTGAAGCTGAAGTAGTCATTGACAGGAAGGACATTGTGGCAGATAATTTTATGTACTATGCTTAGGTCAGACTGAAGTCAGCATAGTTATAAGTTGTCTAAGCCCAAAATTTGGAGTCTGGTGGCATAAGGTATTTTATTGCGGTTAGAGGAATGGAGGACTCTTCTCATAAAATATCTCTGGACTCTCCCGATTATATTTATGTCCGATATGCAGTGCGGGTTCCAGACAGATGAGCTGTATTCAATAATTGGTCTAGCAAATGTTTTGTGTGCTCTAGTTAGAAGTACAATATTACCAGAGAAAAAGCTACGCAAGATTAGGTTAACAACTCTTAATGACTTTTTGGCAATGTTTTTGGCATTTGGGAAAAAAACTATCCTTGTGTCTAATTGTTCTGGTGTGCAGTGCCCTATAGCATTGTTTTGAGAGTAGAAGTTGAAGCAATTTATGTCCAGGATGTGAGGGGTCTGTAGATATTTTCTCAGTCCTCTTTTTGACTCATTCAGTATACAGGTCCTCAATGGAAGGAAGGTTGGTAGCAATTGTTTTTTCTGCAGTTCTAATTATCTGTTGAAGTCTGTGTTTGTCTTGTTTGGTTGCAGAGCCAAACCAGATAGTTATAGAGGTGCAGATGGTAGACTCAATAATTCCTCTGTAGGACTGAATCAGCAACTCTTTGGGCAGTTTGAGCTTTCTGAGTTGGCGCACAAAGAACATTCTTTGCTGTCCTTTTTTGATTTACATTTTTGATGTTAAGTGTCCATTTTAAGTCTTGAGATATGATAGAACCTAGAAACCTGAAGGTTTCTACCGCTGATACTGTGTTGTCTAGTATTGTAAGAGGTGGTAATATAGGAGGGTTAAATATATTTTAAATATATTTTAAAGTTAAATATGTTTTGAAGAATCCATTATTTATTATAGAATTTGGATTTGTGTTTGTTTACTCATATAATTTCATTGAATAAGCATGGTCAGAATTGTACTTCAACTGCAACCTATACATGTTCCATCCAGGAAATATCCAGAGAGCTACCAGATCCATCTGCAAACCTCAGAAACATTTTATTTTATTTTTATTTTTATTTCCTTTTATAATCATTTTTTTCTTTTTTTAAAAATTTTTTTTATTAGAAAGTACAAACAAACAAACAGCAACAAAACATACAAACAAACAAACAAAAATCCGTCTATACATCTTCTTTTCAACTTGTCGCATCGGTAGTCTATATTCATATTTACACCTTTACTCTTTCTTATTTTAACCTATCTCTTATATCTATATTCCTAATACATCATCTCTATATATTCTTTTAATCAACATTTTTAATTTACTTTTAACCTAAATTGGTACTTAATGTTCATATCTATAATTTATATCCTCATTTATTTCTATATCTTTTTTCTTTTCTATCCTCCAACCAAGTATACCATTTCTCCCATACTAAATAATAATCCTTTTCCTCTTTTTCTTGTATTTCCTTTGTAAATTTGTCCATTTCTGCACATTCCATAATTTTACTAAATGCTCTATCCTCTGTTGGTATATCATTATTCTTCAAATTTTGGGCGAAGACTATTTGTGCTGCTGTTAATATGTGGATGATTAAATATTTTATTTCTTTTTCATATTGTCTTGTAATTATTCCTAATAAAAAGATTTCTGGCCTCATTTCTATTTTTTGGTGTATAATTTCTTCTATTTGTGTTCTAATTATTTGCCAATATTGTTTTGCTTTCTGACAAGACCACCACATATGGTAATAGGTTCCTTTTTGAAGTTTGCATTTCCAGCATATTGGGGAGGTATTCGGGAACATCCTTGCCAGTCTGGCCAGTGGGAGGTGCCACCTATAGAACATTTTGTACATGTTTTCTTTATAGGGTACAGACATCGTTAGTTTGTAATTTGTGTTCCATAGTTTTTCCCATTTTTCAAATTCAATGTTATATCCGAAATTTTTCACCCAAATTATCATATTTTCTTTAACCACTTCTTCTTCTAATTTGTATCTTAGTAGGTAATTGTATGTTTTTTTTTATCAATTTGTCGTCTGTCCCTTGTAAAATTTTATCTAATTCATATGGTCCTTTTTGAAATCCAAATTGTGCCGAATCTGTCTTATATCTAGATTTTATTTGCAAGTATGGCGACCAATCAATGTCTGTACCCATTTCTTTCAGTTCTTGTCTCGATCTTAGTTCCCCTTGGTTATTTAGCAGGTCTTTCTAGGTTTTCAGTTTGGCAATGTCCATAGCATTAGGTTAAATCTGTGCCTCCATAGTCGATAGCCATTCCGGAATTGTGTCTTTTTTATCCCCTGCCATGTCTGGAACAATGCTTGTCTGATAATGTGTCTTTGGAAATATCCATGTTGCTTATCTTTTCCCTCCCACAAAAATGCGTGCCATCCTTTTTGTAGATCAAATCCTTCTAGTGTCAGTATTCTTTTATTTTTGAGTTCTATCCAGTCCTTAATCCAAATCAGTGATGATGCTTTATAATATGTTTCCCAGTCGGGTAGCGCTAGTCCTCCTCTCTCCCTTGTATCTTATAGATGTTTTATTTTGATCCTTGCTTTCTTCCCCCGCCAGATGTAATTTGCAATTAATTTATTGAAATCTTTAAAGAAGTTCTTCCCTGGTTTTATTGGAATCACTTGAAATAGATATAGGATTCTGGGTAGCAGAATCATTTTAATTTATTTAATTCATTTTAGTTCATTTTAATTGAGGCAATCTTTCCAAGGAATGATAATTGTAATTTACTCCAAATTTCTAAATCATCTTTTATTTGTCTTGTCAATTTATTGTAGTTATCTTCTCTAATCGATGATCCTTTGTTAGTAAGCCATATTCCTAGATATTTTACCTTTTTTGTCATTTGTATACCCATTTTATCTTCTAATTCCTTCTCTTGTTGATTTGTAAGGTTTTAATTATAGAACAGCCAATATTAACAGGAACTAAACTATTAGCAAGAATAGAAAAATATGGGAGGGTAGCTGGACTTAAAATTAACAAGCAAAAAACAAAGGCATTAACTTCAGAAACATTTTAATGTTATTCTGTAGGTATGATCATTGCAACACTTAGTATTCCCTTAGTATTCTCTGACCGAAGAGGTCCCCAAAAATCTATTTCCAGCCAGCAACCTACTCTCATCCTTGTTGCTTTGCTACGGTTATTTTGCAGGGAAGGGGAAAACACAGTCAAAAGCAAGATGAAAGACTGTCCAGGAGCCATGGCACCTTGACTTCCACAAGGGAAAGGAGAGCCCTCAATTATCAATAGTCATTAGTTCATACCACACCATTTCACCTTTTCACAAGATAGGAAAAAGTCAAGATAGGATGAGATAAGAATTCTCAGCAGTGGTCATTGCTTGCCTTATAGCTCTACTATTTATTTGTCAGAATTTATATTACAGCAATTTTAGCTGAGCTGAGGTTGACCTGGAAGTTCATCTGCAAAAACCCCATGGCGTCATAGGAAAAAGCACTGCACACTGGTCCTCTCATGGGGCCCTCCAAAAAAAGACTATGGTTCAAGGGGTTGGTATGGATAAGTAGAGGAGCATATCTACTGGAACTAAGTTATTTGAGGTCAGCATAAATAGGGCTACTGGAGATGACATAGAAAAATATGTATGACCATGGAAGCAAAGAGTTAGAATTGTCTGTATTCCTTTGTGTCCATCTTCTGTTTGCCTGGATATTTGCAGCCTGGATCTAATAGCTCTATTTTCTTCTGTCAGCAGAGCGAACTGATGAAGCTGGAGATTAGCATTTAATCTGGTTAAGATGTCTCGGATGATTGTCCATTTATAGAACAAGTAACAGTGGGTAAATGGAAACTTCTTGGCATTTTTTATTTCTGTTTTTGCTACTGTATATATTGCTTTTAATCACATTGTTACAATAGCCACCACTTCCACAGTGTTTAGAATATTTAATATTCTATAAATACATTAACATATAAAAATAATACCAGCAAAACATTTCTGTGGTATTCTTAATAGGCATATGGAATTGGATGTGTTTTGTTTGCTACTCATCAGGGTCACTCATGATTCACAACCTACAAGATGATTATTAGGAATCCTATATTTGTAATTATTGGATAATTCTTGACTAAGGTTGAACTTTTTTTAGAAGGGAGGTTGTGACATTTGTTTTTAGTAACACAAGGTTTGAAAAAGATTCTTAATAATTTCTATAAAATAAATAGTTCTGGAGGAGTAAAAACAAACCAAAGAAACAACTTAAGAAAATCTTTTTTAAAAAATTCAACAAACCATGGTTCTAAATTAAGCCAATACATGATTATGAAAACACTTTCCCTGCTGGAATCTCTCTGAACTAAATTTCAGGCTCAAGCCATTTTTACATCTTAATTGTACCATGTTTGTAAATGCGGCATACTTTAAAATAAAAAAGGCTGACAGACTCATGGTTCTTGTTAAGCTGCTCAGGTGAGGTTATAATAAATACCTTGAAATCTGTAATCATTGTAACTGTTGGCATTTTAGACGCTTCTTTGTACTATCAGCAACCACCTATTCCTTGAGCGGAGAGAATGGCAAACAAATATATGCTGGAAATTCCTTTGCCTGCAATCAATATGATTTCATACAATATTTAAATTCACCGCAGTTCTCATAAATATATTCTTTCTGACAGTGTTTGCTCTCTCTCTCCCCTTTCTCTCTCCCTCTCTCTCTTTCTCTCTCTCTCTCTCCTCCACTCCGCCCTCTCATTTATCCTGTTGTGTATCCTCCTGGTCACTTTGCGTGATATGGAGGTATCTTTATCATTTTATTCTGTGGTGTCCAGTTGCTTTCTGCCTCTGACCTGAGCTATGAACCTTGAAATAATGGAAGCAACTAGAGGAAGAGTTATTCCAACTAACAGACAAGAATTTGTTCTGTAGCAGTGATGTTGATGAATAGAAAATTCTTTTCTACCAAACCATTCCACCAAAACATTTAAGAAATGCTTTGAAAATATGTCTTAACATGGACTACATAGTAATGTGGTGCCAGGACTAGAGGTGTCCAGGACTCCAACAGTTAATCATTAATCAGTGGTTTTCCATTCATATGGCACAAATTAAAATGAATCGGTAATGATATTATTATTATTTTTTGTTTCTTCTAGCTTCTACAGATCTCAACAAAATAAGAATAAGATAAAGTAACAAAAGCCTGAATATTAAAGCTTTGGGAAAACTGAAAAAAATCAGTATGATTATGAACCCTGCAAATATGAAATTGGATATGAGTCTATCAGGAAATTTCTAGACTTAGTCTAGACTGGGAAGTTGGGAATAATATTTTCGAAAGATGGTAATGGAAAATTATTTCCACATTGTTGCCAGGAAAACTACTGTAGATAGATTTGTCCAGGTAAGTACCAGGATCTAGCTCAATACAGATTTACCCTTTTCTAATGGCCAGTGAAAATCACCCTGTAACATTTTTAATTGCTTCACTGAGTTTTAATAGCCTTTAGATGTCATAGCTATAATGTTTATATTCTACAGCTCATCTCTTTCTTTCTTTTTTTTTTCTGCCCATGGAAAAAGCTTATCTAGAATATATTTTGTTTTTCTGAATTAAAAATCCCAGAACCTCTCCAAAAGGGCAAAGAATAATGCATCTTTGGGAAGAATTTTTCTCCTGTGCATCATGTTGTAAAGACTCTGCAAGAGCAAGAACTGAAGAAACAATCTAGGTCTGAAGACAGTTTACCCTGCTTATTCCAGAAATATCATACTGAGCTCAGCTTTGACAAAAGAAGGTAAAGCTTATCAAATGATTAGCCAGACATTGTGTCACTTGTCACACATAATTGGAAAGTTTCTGTTTTTAGTCTTAAGGTTTCTGCATCCTAAAGTGCTGACAAAACTGAAATCTTTCCTAAGCAATTCATTTGGCAAATAAAAAAGAGTAACCATTGCTGATTTGCCTTACGTATGGCTTTAATGAGCCATATGAGGGACTGTAAGACGTTGCACATTATCTAAGCATCTGATATTATATTGTACATAGTCACCAACCAGGATACATAACATGTCACAAGTTTTTTGATCCTCAGGACAACTGTATGACACTATATAGAGCAGTGGTTCTCAACCTTCCTAATGCCACGACCCTTTAATACAGTTCCTCATGTTGTGGTGACCCCCAACCAGGGGTGGGTTCTAAATTTTTTTACTACCGGTTCTGTGGGCGTGGCTTATTTTGTGGGTGTGGCTTGGAGGTCATGTGACTGGGTGGGCGTGGCTTAGCTGGTCATGTGACCGGGTGGCCATGGCTATATGTATAGGGACTACTCAGAGGGCTGAAAAAAGTCATTTCTGACAGGTCCTCGCACTTTTGACTGGTCCTCACACTTATGACCATCCTCACATTTATGCCTGTGCAGCATTCTTAACAACCATGTCACTCATTTCACAACTGCTTCTCTTCAACATGATATAAGATAGGGCAAAAAAACGTAAAATGTGAGGACAGTCGTAAATTCGAGGACTGGTCAAAAGTGCGAGGACCAGTCAAAAATAACTTTTTCAGCCCTCTGAGTGCACAAAAGGACTACCCAGAGGGCTGAAAAATGTGATTTCTGACAGGTCCTCGCACTTTTGACTGGTCTTCGCAGTTATGACTGGTCATCATTTATGCCCATTGTAGCATTCTTAACAACCGTGTCACTCATTTCACAACTGCTTCGCTTCACTATGGTGACAAGATAGCACAAATACGTAAATTGTGAGGACAGTCGTAAGTTCGAGGACTGGTCAAAAGTGCGAGGACCAGTCAAAAATAACTTTTTCAGCCCTCTGAGTAGTCCATATGCATAAAAGGATACAGCAATAGAGAAGGATGAAGGAAGGGAAGGGAAATTAGAGTAGGAGTGAAGGTAAGAGAGGGAGGAAGAGAGGAAGAGAAAGAGAAAGAAAGAGGAAGTAGGGAGAAGAAGAAGAGGGGGGGAGAGAAAATAAGAAAGAAAAAAAAGACAGAGGTGGTAGGTTTGAGGAGAAAGATTGCTGTACAATAAAAAAGATGAAAGGGAAGAAAGCCAACCCCAAACAAATATTAAGATATTAAGATAAAGAATGAATTGATAAACTTTAAAGAATAAAAGAGAACAAATAGCAATAAATAGCAATAATTAGAAACACACATACAAACATTCAACGTATTTTCTTTGAACAGAGTATTTGGCCAGTTCACAAATTTAAACAGTTGTAGGAGGTTAGCACCCACCCCTTTCCTAGAAGAATGAAATATTTTGTGAAATATTAAAAAGGCAGAATATTATATTTCCCTACCTGGATGAGAAATGGAGAAGCATATTTTACAGACAAAGCAGTTCCCACCTTCCTGCCCCCCACCCTTTGTTAATGGGCCAGAGGCAGAAAGTCAATCCTTTGTCAAAGGACATTTGCAACACAATAGCAACAGAAACTAACACAATGGGCCCCATCAAGCCATGTGATCCTGTTCACCATTAAACCATCTTTCCAAGCAGTTTCCAGTGGAAACATGGAGTTTCCAGTGTCTTTTCCCCCACTTGGAGCAGAACCCTGAAGGATATTTCTTCCAACACAGTATTTATTCATTTCAATTAAATTTACAATTTCTATATTTCCTTTTTACCATATTTATTCCTCATCTATTTTTTTAAAAAAAACAATATTACCCTTCATCCTCATCTCTAATCTTAATCAAATTCAATTTTTCCCTTCTATTCTATATTATACCCCTTCGCATTGTCATCTATTTTTATATCCATCCTCACATTGGTTAATTATGTAATACAGTTGTTTAATACAAATTCAACATTTTAATATAAATCAATTAGTTATATAACTATCTTTTTTGTATATTAATCAATATGAACATGAATATTCCAATTATTTCCATGCAATCCAATTTCTTACAAATCAATTATATTTACCAATAATAATAAACCAAATAATTTCCCCCATATATTCCTCCAAACCACAACTTAACCAATTAATAGTATCTCAATTATTACAATTCCCTAGTTAAATAGAGCTTTTTTTCTTTTGTGTTTTAAAATCTTGGAACTCTCCTCTTTTGCCCTAAATTTCCCATTGTTTGCAGTTTTGCACCTACCTTTTTTGGTGAGGAAAAAGAAAAAGAAATCTCTCTGCCTCATTTTGTCACGTTGCAGCCTGCTTACTTTCAATTTCCCTTTTTCAGCATAGCTAGAGGGAAAAAAATCTGTTCCAGGAATTTACCTCTTTGCAGCTAGCTCTTTGAAGCCCCGCGGCAAGAATTTAAAGTTTTTTTTCCCTCTAGCCATCAGCTGGGACTCCGGAGGCAGCAATAGATTGGGAGTGGGCGGGGTAAGCGAACGGCGACCGGGGGATCCAACAGAGGCAGAGGGTGAGGGTGAGTGAAGGTGTGGGGGGGGGCAAGAGAGGGCTTTGGCGACCCCTGTGAAATGGCCGTTCGACCCCCAAAGGGGTCGCGACCCCCAGGTTGAGAACCGCTGATATAGAGGTATTATGCAGCATTAGCTAAGCATCACAGAACCTACCATGTTCCTAAGCAGTTGTTTGGCTATTGTTCTCATCAGGCCCTATTTCCTGGTACTGCTTTGTGGAAGACCAGCTGAAATTAAGAAATTACCTCTTAGCAAACATCAGAATTATAATCTGAGATTGTGAATATTGTTATTAATATTACACTTCCCTTTGCCAAACATGGGGAATTTTGAAATTTGGAATCACAGACCTCAGGAAAATTAGTAAAAAAAAAAATCTTCAAATGTGTGTGTTAGCAATACTTTTCTCAAAGGTGCTTTTTTTCAAAGGCAACTGGACTTCCTTGGTTTTTTTCCCTTTGAAAAAACCTTTAGCTTCTTTTAGCTTCTCATCCAAGAAGCTGCTTCTTCAGAACTGAAGAAGTTTCTTGGATGAGAACTGAAATGTTTTCAAAGGGGGAAAAAAAATAAGAAAGCCCAGTTGCCTTTCGGAAAAAAAGCACCTTTGGGACAACCATGACCTGGATGATGGAAAATCTCCATAGACATTGACAATATTTCTTTTATTCTCTGACATACACTTAATCCAGACTATAGAACTTTTTTTTATTAAAAAAAGATGAATGGTGGTGTGTGTGTGTGTGAGAGAGAGAGAATAACAATACTTAAATATATGATTTGCTTTTTTAGTGTCCGTGGTTTTATTTTATTTTTGCTCAGGTTTTTTGTTCATTATAGTTTAGATCTTTATCAGCCTGAGAATTAAAAAAAAAAAAAGCTGGGATAAAAATGAAGTTAAACACAAAAAGGTATTTAGGCATTGATTCATTCTAATTCCTTCAGCAAAGACTATTACACAAATTATGCAGATCTTTTATGTTAGATTCTTATTCTAATGTTCTTTTCATTGTCAACATTAGTGTCATTTTCAATCACCTGGAGAGTGTTTCAAATATATTAAACCAGAAGCAATTGAAAAATAACTAGACAAAATCTGCCTATGGTACAGACTAGAGACCACTGTCAAAACCACTTTTAGTCATCAGATTGCTTTTCTTAATTGATGGAAAATCTTTGGCAAGAAAGAGAGAGTAAGTACATACAATCCATCATGGGGAAATCTGGATATATAGAATTTGGATTCTGTTTTTATTAAAACTAATAAACTGGTTGTCAGTCATGACCGGTTCCACCATCTGATTCTCTTTAAAGCAGTTGTATCATTTTCTAATATTGCAGAACTGCCCTCCTCTCTGTCAGGTCCTTTCTTGTATTCCATACAGAAAATAGCAAATACCTAAAGGACTTATAGAGCATTATAGAGCACTCTATAGAGCACTGCACACCAGAACAACTAGACACAAGAACAGTTTTTCCCCGAACGCCATCACTCTGCTAAACAAATAATTCCCTCAACACCGTCAAACTAATTACTACTCTAAGTCTGCACTACTATTAATCTTCTCATCGTTCCCACCACCCATCTCCTTCCACGTATGACTGTGACTTTGTTGCTTGTATCCTTACAATTTATATTGATATTGATTGTTTCCTGATTGCTTATTTGTACCCTATGACTATCATTAAGTGTTTTACCTTATGATTATTGATGAACGTATCTTTTCTTTTATGTACACTGAGAGCATATGCACCAAGACAAATTCCTTGTGTGTCCAATCACACTTGGCCAATAAAAAATTCTATTCTATTCTATTCTATTCTATTCTATTCTATTCTATTCTATTCTATTCTATTCTATTCTATTCTATTCTATTCTATTCTATTCTTATACTATACTATGAATTATATTATATTATATTATATTATATTATATTATATTATATTATATTATATTATATTATATTATATTACATTATTACATTACATTACATTACATTACATTACATTACATTACATTACATTATTACATTACATTACACTACACTATTGATATTTATGCAAAAGCCGTGATCTGGCTGTGGCATGGCTTTCAAAAAACACCAAGAAGGTCAAAGACAAGCAGTTATTTTAAAGGCAGTCGAGGAGAAACACTCTCCCTCTGTAGGTCAACCTGGGAGAGCTAGAAGTCAATATTAGCTGTCCTCCCCAAAGTTCCTTAAACTATTAACAGTTATCCAGAGATGGACTTTGCTACAGAGCAAAAATAGGTAGGGTCAGGATCTTTACACAGTATTTATGCTACAGCATGAACAGAAAAAGCATTTTGTTACAGAGGGAGAGAGCAAGACCAGGATTTTACATATCATTGAAATGCATGAGGGGTTTAGAGAGCAAATTTGCTAATTCGGTTAAGCTTCTCATTAGTGGTAAATTTGCGTGTGTCAGGAACAGAAGAGGAAAACCGCCTGCCTTCCCCTTTAAACTTACTTTCATGGTTGCAAGAAAAGTTTAGTATAACCTATCACTCAAAGAAGCTCCAGTATAATCCATCAGTCAAAGCAGCTCCTCTTTTCAGCTATCCGCAGATGGAAAATTTTGTCTTGTCTTGTTTATTCATTCAGGTTTCTTCATCTTGTTTGGTTGCACTTGGCAGCGAATTGTTTGCTTTATTGATGCAGGTATCACTGGTAAACATTTGATCTAGTTAAAAGGGACTGTCATTCCTGTTAAATGTTTAAGAGTTAACTGTGGGACTCAGACTATGTGTGATGTGCATTGGGTTTGTGTGTGTGTGTGTGTGTGCGCGCGCGCGCACTTTTGTGTGCATTCAAAGAGAAGAGCAGGGAGGAAGAAGAGGGAGGAAAGAAGCCATCAATTTTCTCTAGATAAATATTAACACTAGATTCCAAAAGCAAAGTTTGCTTTTTTTGAAAGCAAACTTTCAAAAAAATTCAGTACTCTGCTTACAATAAACATAATGCTCTTTTGACTTTCCACAAATAAAACTATGCTAATCTAGGCTTCTGGTACTGGTGGTTCATGAAAAATGTCAATATTATTTTTTTCCCCCTTTCACTGTGACTCTAAACAATCTTCTTTTGAAATTTTGTATTTCTCTACTGTTTAGTAAGAAAGGAAAATTAGAAATAAAAATGAAAATGAAGAACCATATCCTTACCCTACTAATAAACATTATTTATAAACAAAAATCTACTCAGTTTTTAAGCATAGCTTTGAAATTCAACCACACTTTAACAAATTACACTGCTCAATCTGTCTATTCTGTTTATATTTGTTGTATGTATCTAGTTCTTTGTTCCAAAATTCTTGTAATTAGCTAATATCCATTTTAACCATACTATTTCATTGCCTGTAAAGGAGAATTATGGATTTAAAATTCAGGTGAATCAGATATTGCTAACACATCTAGCCCAAACTGTGAAATAAAAATTGCTTTAATTGAATCAACTGCCATTCTACAATTTTAGACAACGTGATTCTTCTTGCAACAACTTACATGAACTTGATAGATCAGAAATAACTTGGTCTAAAATATTAATACCCTTATTACTTCATGTCTGCCATTTTCAAATTGGGATTGTTTCAAAGTGAAATTTATTAGACATCGTTCATACACAAGGACAATATTTTTATATTATATAAATTTATTTTATTTTATTTATTTTTATTTTATTTTTGAACTTGTATACCGCCCTTCTCCCTGAGGACTCAGGGCGGTGAACAGGCAAATAAAAACATCAAATACAAATATTAAAATACAGTTAAAAATATGTATAAATTTGGCCCCATTGATTAAAACAATAAACAAAAACAAAAACAATTAAAAACACTTAAGAAGAGTTAGGCCAGCCCGGCTTGTTGGAAAAAGAAGGTTTTAAGGGCACGGCGGAAGGCACTGAGGTCCTGGATTCTCCTTATCTCTGGGGGCAGCTGATTCCAGAGGGTAGGTGCCCCCACAGAGAAGGCCCTCCCCCTGGGGGTCACCAGCCGACATTGTTTGGCTGATGGCACCCCGAGGAGGCCCTCTCTGTGGGAGCGCACGGGTCGATGGGAGGTCGTCGGTGGCAGCAGGCGGTCTCGGAGATAGCTAGGCCCTATGCCATGGAGCGCTTTAAAGGTGAGAACCAACACCTTGAAGCGCACCCGGAAGACCACCGGGAACCAGTGCAGCTCGCGCAGGAGCGGTGTTACATGGGAGCGCCATGCTGCTCCCGTCACTACCCGCGCTGCTGCGTTCTGGGCCAGCTGGAGCCTCCGGGTGCTCTTCAAGGGGAGCCCCATGTAGAGAGCGTTACAGTAATCAAGGCGAGAGGTCACGAGGGCAAGAGTGACTGTGCACAGGGAATCCCGATCAAGAAAGGGCCGCAACTGGCGGATCAGGCGAACCTGATAAAAGGTCTCCCTGGTTACAGCCGTCAGATGTTCCTCCAAAGACAGCTGCGTATCCAGGAGGACGCCCAGATTGCGAGCCCTCTCTGTGGGGGCCAAAGCTTGCCCCCAATAGTCAGTGATGGAGTCAACTGACTATATCGGGATGCCGGGAACCACAGCCACTCAGTCTTGGAAGGGCTGAGCTTGAGTCTGTTCCTCCCCATCCAGAAATGTTCCTATTGTTAGCTTGCTAAACTAATTTGGTTAATAATTGACCTTCAGTGTATAAGTCTGAATCAGGAAATTTTCATTTTAGGTATTTAAAAAAAATCCTGCTGTGACATGTCCAGAAATTAATCAGATCCCTGTACAACCTTGCCCCCCCCCTTTTATTTTCATTTCTACCTAACTTTCTTGCTTTTGCTCACCAACTGACTGACTCTGTTTTCATATGAGACCTCAAGCTGCCATTGGAATAGTTACAGCGATAGTACCGAATCCTGCCAAGCTCAAGGCCTATCATCTGAATAACTTGGAAACATTGCATAATTTTAAATTCCATGGATTTTAGGAAAATAATGTCACAAAATTATTTAATTATGTACTATTTCCCTCTCTTTTCCCTCTCCCCTTATTTGAATGAGATGCTGGCCTCTAAATTTGGATACATATAAAAATGTAGGAATTGGTTAGGCAGTTTCAGAACTTATGGTAGAAAGCTTGCTCAAGGCTTCCAGGAAATCAAAGACATTTGGGAAGAATAAAAGAAGACTAAAATGTTTTAGTTTACATGGAAATGCAAATATCATCTGTATTATTTGCATTTTTGAAAATGACACAAATCAAAACTTACTTATTGTTCCAATTTTGCTGTTTCCTAAGGTTGCAATGTGAGTCACTTTTATTAAAAAAAACACATTACAGTCAATGTTCTATAGAAATGGATATATTCACAACAATAAAATGCAAAAATCCATTATCCTGCAGAAAAATACAACAAAAAAAAAAAGTCTGTATAAACCAAACATGAAAAGAAACACGCATACTTTTAGAGAAATGTAACCCAACTTACCTATTCATTTTCATGTAGATTGAAAAACAGTTTTCAACTTTCACAAGCCAAACTTGGCAGATTTGCATTTTTGGAGTTGGTCTCTGATTATGGAAGATGGGTGTGGAAGAATGTGGAGCCAATGGTTCAGCATATGTGATTCAGTTATAAAGAGTAGAACTCAGTCCATGCTGTAGAATTACCAAAGCACCACTGAATCATAGTGGTTGTATAAGGGACCACTATATAATTGATCTGCTTTTACTCCCAGTTTTTCCAATAAAATATTATGTTAGTGATATTTGGAAAGTCAACATGTATAACTTTGTGATTGGCCAAGATTTTATACAGAAGCATCCACATAGCACCTTCCAAGACTGGGGGCAATAATCAAACTGTTGGAAGAAAAATCCAGATCCAGTCCAAGATGGAAATAAATGGAGGCTGGTTGGAAAGAAAGATTCTGTTTATTGGTGAACAGAACCAACACACACACAGTATGCAGTTCTGGGACAGGTAACAAAATGGAATTGAGAGTGGGTGGGTTTTATACCTTCTAGATTTCTATGGGGTCATGTAGGGGTCATGGCTGGCTCTATAGGCAAAAGGGGGAAATACAAATCCTATGTGTTTGTCTGAGCTAATCTTGTCAACCTTTGGCTTGTTGCTTCTCTGAAGTTTCTGTCTGCCCCAGTCTTTCTGAATGGATTACCAAATCTGCATTTCTAAAAGCTGGCCTCCTCAGTTTCTGCTTGGGGTAGGGAGACTGGGGTTGGTTTCTGCCTCCCTTAAGATCCCCCCTCCCCCATGCACACACCATTTGTCCTTTAGGGGAAATATTCTATCCTGCCTTTTTTTTATATTCCCCAAAACATTTCATTCTCTAGGAGGATGGGTGGGTGCTGACTTTCTATGAGTGCTAACCTTTTTTAAAAAAAAACAGATGTCATTTGTCCTATCAACTACTACTTTACTTTGTTTGGGTAGTTAGTTCCAGACACAGCTGTATCTGTAATGTGCACAGAGACATAGATGAAAAATACTTCCTTCTCTTCCCTTAGTAGAGAATGTGATGAATCTAAAACCTTTCCATGAGTAAACTGGAGCTATTGGCTTCTATGTTCTGGTCAGAGCATTAGCTCTTCCCTCAGTGGTTGTATCTTGCCTATGAGATCCTTTTTTTGGAATCATAGTTTAATGATCCCTTATTATTGTACAGCTTGCAACAGCTGCTTACAACATACAAACAATTCCATGGAGTTCCCCCTAATTAAGAATTAATTAAGATGTAAGTATTTAAATAAGATGTGCATGTAGTTCTTATTCCTTGCTAAGGCTTCCAAAAATGCCTGACATTAGATCTGAAGAGATGAGAGGGCAAAGAATGATAGTCCAACCGAAGCCATTAAAAGTGCATGACAGGCAAATATAATATCCAGAAAATGCATTTGCTGATCATGAGTCAGTGTGGAGGGTTTTTTTGCATTTCTGTCTGTTTCAATTGCATTTGAAAACCTGATATCTGTGGGGATTGTGCTGTTTTGTCTATATGTGATATGCACAGTGGGGAAAACAGTGATCCATGAGATCAATCAATTCCTTGAAGGTTATATGTTTTGCTGGTGGTTTCAGGCGGATAATTAAAAAAATATGTCTTAGTGCCGGTTGGTGAAAGATATGTTTGCTGACACGGGCTTCTGGGAAGAGGTGGACTTCAAAGTGGCTGCTTGTTCAGAGCATGGAAAATGTATCAGCTAAGACAAATATTGTCAGAGTACAGAGCTTGTGGTTTAAGCTCAGATGAATGAACGCATCACTTCTCTAACGATGCAAGGGAGAAAGATTGTAAATCAGGTTTCTTTGGAAAAGTGAACTTTTAAGTGTATTCTGGAGGCATTATTTCTACAGAACATGTTTTCAAAATGACATCAAAAACACAGAGCACAAAGCTGCTTCTTTTTTTTCCTCCCCCTTCTCAGCTCCATCCACTCGGCTCCACAAGTAAACACAGAATGGCATTTTAATAGCCGGCAGAACATTGTTTACCCACTGCTTGTTCTAACAAGGTGGCTACAGAAACTAGTAAAGGCTTCATACAGATTGTATTATTTTGATGTATGGTGTCATATTTTCTTCCTAGTTCTGATATGTCAGTGGCTTTCAGTTTCTTATCTCAAAGAATTGTAAACTGTCTCTTGGGTCACAGCAAACCGTTTTACCTCCAAAGCTGTTACGAGCTAAACCTTGAAATAATCATAACATTAAAAATCAAGACATATTTCATTTGATTGTTTCTGTATGAATTAACTTAAGCCCTTGTTAGTTGATTTACAAGTATTGAGTTCTAGTACTTAACAACTGTAAGAACTCTTATTTCATAATAATGAATAAATGATAAGTGGATATAATAATAATAATAATAATAATAATAATAATAATAATAATAATAAAACTCCTCAAGGATAAAAAATCCTGTGCTGCCTCTAACTTGAAGATCCCTCTCTACATCAGCTAAAAATGTATTAGTATGGAAAAATAAGCTTATAGATCAGGGCAATGGTGAAATCCAAATTTTTTTACTACCTGTTCTGTGGGCGTGGCTTGGTGGGCGTGGCAGGGGAAGGATACTGCAAAATTTCCATTCCCACCCCACTCCAGAGGAAGGATACTGCAAAATCCCCATTCCCTCCCCACTCCTGGAGGAAGGATATTGCAAAATCTCCATTCCCACCCCAGTCTAGTACCAGCCAGAGGTGGTATTTGCCAGTTCTCTGAACTACTCAAATTTTCCACTACCAGTTCTCCAGAATCTGTCAGAACCTGCTGGAATTCACCCCTGGATCAGGGGTGTCAAACTCAAGGCCCACGGTATGGATCCGGCCTGCAGGGTGTTTAGATCTGGCCCGCAGGAAATAGCAAAGGACTGGCCCATGGTGCCTCTGCAAGTGAAAACAGAGCTCAGGGGAGCTGCACACGCCTCCCCCGAGCTCCATTTTCACTGGCAGCGGGCTGCAGGAGGCCATCATGGTTGAAAACAACACGAGTGATGTTGAGCTGCCCATGCCCCCTGCCCCCCCCGAAGTCAAACACAACCATGATGTGGCCCTCAATGAAATTGAGTTTGACACCCCTGTTATAGATAAAGTAGTTATTTTTTAACAAACAGAAAACTTTTTTAAAAAAATAGCAATATAATAGACTTATGTATCAGTGAACCCTACAGGACTGTTATTATTATAATTAACATTGTTGTAATTTTTGTGTGTGACATTGCTGTAATCTAAAAGGCAGACTGAGTTTGAAGTTTAACTCCCCTAGGGATTTCTCAAGCAAAATCTCTTGTAACTCCTACAGAATTCATTTACCCATTCCTGCCACCAAACCATCAACTAGCAAGGAGGTTCCAAAAAATTATTTCCTTTATTTTCTGAACATCTAGTAAACATGTCCCCTCCCCTCACTATGTGAACATCTGACGTCTTTTACTTATATTCTCAGGAAACAGCATACAGATGTTGTAACACTGGTAGGGTGATGACATTAAACATGAGCCGCCATGGGCGAATAGGCGGCAATATAAATTTAATAATAAAAAATAAAAAAAACAAGGCTAAACTGTTTCAGTGAGGATGAATTTCATCATTCTGCTACTTAAACCATCCAACTTTCTCCCTTCCTCAGCAAATGCTGCTTGACTGTGAAATGGCTGCCATATAAGTTTAATAAATAAATATACATTTAATAAATAATGAATAAGGTAACTGTAATTGTCTTGATGCATAGTCCGGTTTAGCAGTTATCTTCTCACTTTTCTGGCTTCCTCTTTTAGGGTGAAATCTCCAATCTGTTTGTTTCTTGTTGTTCTCCACTTGGCTCTGTAACCTATCATTTATCCCCAGCTGATTCAGATAGTGAACTTCCTTGCTTGTGCAAAACAGTTCTCCTGGCCTCTATTGGCCAAGTTCAAACTGATGCTCCTGAATTAGGTGCACATCTTCATATTTGTATTGTTTGATTTCAACCTCCTATTCTAAAACTGATTTCTTTCATCTCTTTAAGTCTTAATGATCAGATAGTTCTATTCATTGGTAGGGAACTCTTCATTTCTTTAATTCTTACTTTCTTACCTTGCATTCTCAGAACAAATGAAGCCTTTCTCTACTATCTCTAATCAGAAAAGTCATGAACCAAGAAAGCAAGGTAATAAATCAGCACACATCAAGATATTCTAGGGTGGGGATGTGGCCATTAATATTTAAATGGAATATATAGAATAAGCTGCCTTTGTGGATATATATATATATATATATATATATATATATATATATATATATCATATAAGGCAATGAGAAATTGACACATTGTACATATTTATAAATAGTGTAACCATGCCAATGCCAGTGTCAGCTTTTGCAGCATAGATCCAGTAATCATACTGAATAAATTTATCTTTACCTGTTGATATCATCTGCTCAAGGGCACAGAATTGTTATTCCACACCAATATATATTGATGATCCATATTATCACCGTAAGTGATTTCAGGATGTTACACTTATCCTGGCCAAGGAAAGCTTAAAACTAACATGCTTCCTTTGAAGAGAGTAAGAGTAAGAGAGAGTAAGAGAGAGTAAGAAGCTTCAAAGAATATATATACCATATATACACACACACAAAGATACATACATACGTACATGTATATATATATTTATCAGTGAAATATAAATTTGGTATAAAATGGTTTGTCGTGAATGCGACTGCTTGAGGGCTCCTGGATTAGAGCTGAAAGACAAAAGGGATGCAGTATGCTCCCTCCCACATGCTGGGGTAGACCAGGTGTCTTGATAGCGGGTAGACCAGGTGTCTTGATAGAAAAACACTTAATCTCTCCCCTGGCTCAAATTGATGAAGGGAGGAGAACTTGTGGCTCAGAGGTTAATACAACTGCCAAACATGCAGGCAGCCCCATCTTCAGGCTGGTGTTTATGGCTTTGTGCTCCTGGAGGCACGAAGCCGTAAACACCAGCCTGAAGATGACGAATGAGACTTCGTCGAAACGTCGCCAAGATACTTCCAATTTTACATGGGAGAAAACCCGAATAACCAAAGACCTACATAGAAAACCTCAGAATATATATATATATATATATATATATATATATATATATATATATGTATGTATGTATGTATGTATGTATGTATTATAAGAATATATACATAACATAATAATAAGGAAGTATACGCATTGGAGAGGTGGAGCAGAATATCTCTGGTGCTCCAAACAAGTAACCAGGTTATGTGAGCCACTGATACAGGACTTCTAAATTTTGAGGGTAGAACCCAGGTAAAGAAACAAATAACTTTATATTAAAAATGTGATTCCAATATATATTCAAAAATTGATAATTGAGAAGAATTCAAATAGAGGATTTATTATATTTCTTAAAAAGGTGAACATCTATTTTATTCAATTTGAAATAATATTTTCTTTATTTTCAAAGGTATAAGAATTTCTGAGTTCTTTGCTTTTTTTAAGCTAATCGGTTTCCATGGTCTTTGAGTACTTGGAAGGTGCACAAGTATTGCATAGCTTGCTGGAGGCAGAATATGTGGATCTCTTTAAGCTGCAATCCTATAAACACTTAAATGAGAATAGTCTCCAGGCAGGCACAGAACTATGCTGTTAAACACCTAGAGAGAGTCATCCATGTGGAAATGTTCCTGGATGGAGAATGAACACTGGTTTTTTTTATTGCTGGAGTTGTTTTGTATTTATTGTAGTTTTAATTTTGTAAAGCTGCCAAAATCAATTGGAATGGAACAGCCTATAAATTCAATAAATAAAAAGATACAATCAAGTTACATCTATCTACAGTAGAGAATAAAGAAATTTACAATTACATGTCATTAAGACATGAATTTAGATTAAAATATTGCAGAAGAAAAAGTTACAGTTCAACATTTTTAGACTTTCACCCTGATCTGCATAAGTGCGAATGAATTATAAAGCCCTATATTTCAAGGAGTTTATTTTCAGATAATACTTTCAGGATTGAAGCGTTGGAATGAAAAACATTGACGTAATCTGCAGCATATACAGAGATACACCGGAAAGGATCTTTTAGATATATATGCAACTACTTGTGTAAAGTAAGTGAAATAATACTACAGTAGTGAATACTGGCTGTATTTTTTCTTTATTTTTTTAAAATTGTAATCTGTCAGTTTTTATTTTTGTTATGTTAATCTGCAACTTTTCTAGGAAATAATAATTCTGACAGAGAAAGAAATGGAAAATTAAGTAAATATTAATTTACAATAGAAGGTTCTGTGCAAAGTAGAGACTATGTACAGTTTAAACCCACATGCTCTTTTAATAAATCTTTCATTAAAAACAGAAATTGTTTCCTGGCTTTTAGTAGACCAGTAATATACATTGGGGCATCCAAAATTTGATTAGCTTTACAATTTTATCAGCTGTAAAATTGATACATTCTTTGACTTCAGAGCAGAGGTCTTCAAACTTGGCAGCTTTAAGACTTATGGACTTCAACTCCCAGAATTCTACAAGTCTTAAAGCTGCCAAGTTTGAAGACATCTGCTTCAGAGAATTTAAGGACATTAACTATGTTGAGTATCAGAGGAAAACCTAGTTCTCCTGCTCCTATAACCAAACAACTAACTCATTGTTTTAAGATAAAATTTATCTTGGATAAACTGTTCATCTTCAGAGAATAATGAAGAAAATAGGGAGCCAATTAAAGTTAAAAAAACAAATTGAGTACATAGTCTAAAGCACACAAATTGGGAGGACCAGAATTAGAAAGCCAAATGCTCTCCAAATCATGTGGACTACACCTCCCACAATTTCTTGCTATTTGCCATGCTGAATAGGCTGATGAGAAAGTTGAAGTGCAAAATATCTGAAATTTGCTTTAGATTACCATATCAAGCCTACAAGTAATTGTGCTAGCCCACTCTCTTATTAATAGAAAATTCTCTGAGCATATGGACTGGTGGACTTATTGACTAGGTTCAACAGAACATTAGCAATTATAATGTAATTTTGGTTTGTTTCAGTTTAGTATAAAATATGAATGCAGCTGATGATTAAATATTACGAGTGAATGAGTATATGGATTCTTCATCAAGCATTGCTTAAAGTAAACTTTGTTTCAGTGATATAGGAAACTAACCAGTGAACCAAATGCTTGTTTCCATTTTTTATTAACTATGGCCAGTCCTAAATGTATTAAATTTATAATAAACGTCTGATAGGATTATTATAGGAAAGCTAATCAATTTTTATGAAAGAATTTTTTGTGACTACTATATGTCAATTCCAAACCCTATTTATAACGAAACAAAGCATCTTTTTCCTGCGTGTGCTTTTTAATAGGGTTAGAAGCACTTTCTTGATCCTTGTTTTGAAAAGGACTGGTTTGATTTCAGGCTGTTTCCTTCTGGCCTTCTAAGAACTCTCTTCCCCTTTGTCACTGCTATTATGTTTTGACTCCAGAGAGGGGTTCTGAAGCTACAACTGCTTATAATTAATGACAGTTGATGAAAGTTGGCAGCAAGGAGTAAAAAACTGTATATTATTTTATAGGTTACAACCTGTGTTTTTACAAACTCTATCCTTGCTGAATATGACTATTACAGGCAATTCAAACAATCCCTTTGATGTAACTAGATTGGTATAGGGTTTCAATTGTAAGGGGGCAGTGGAGGATAGAAGATAGGATAGCTGTGCAGATGCAAGTTGTGGTTGAGAGACAAGTCACAAGTACACAAGTGTAATATGTGAAAAATCCATTGTGTTTGTTGAAACCTTCAGAGATAGCCTGAAAACTTTTAATGTCTGTGAGTTCAGCAATCTTTTGCTCAATTATATTGGAGAAATTTATTTTTTCTAGGATGACTACCCTGTGTCCCCTAAAATAAGACATACCCTGATAATAAGTCCAATCGGGCTTTTGAGCACATGCACTAAAATAAGCCCATCCTGAAAATAAGCCCTCCCCAAAAACATTTAAATGCACGAGCAGCGAGTCCTGGTCATTTCCTCTGGTTTCCTCCATGCACCCCAAAATAATAAGACCTCCCCGAAAATAAGGCCAAGCGCTTATTTCGGGGTTCAAAAAAATATAAGATAGGGTCTTATTTTGGGGAAAACACAGTATAATAAGATCAGCAATGGAGTGTCCTTTGAATGAAGTGGTTTGCAACACATGGGAGTTAGATTTACAGGCATGTTGTGTTGTGGCACCATATTCTTGAGGCATTGAGAACTGGAGTTTAATTCCATACATCAGCTTGTTTAGAATGTTGGGATAAAATAATACTATTGCATTTCACTTACATTCAAGAAGGCTGACTATAGAGCTCAGGGTTTCATGCCACTTTTTAATCCAGAAGTTATATTTAAGATCAAGTAAGTTTAATTAGTCATAAGGATGGAACCCTCTCTTTTGGGGTTCTGGAAAGCCTGGCTGTGGGCCCAGGCCTGGGGTTGATGTTTGCCATTGTTTAATGACCTCTGTTTTGTTTTGTGGGTTTTGCTAGCAGAATATTGTAGTCCGGGCTATATATTTTTGTTGGTTTTAGTTTTGTATTTCCACTTAGTACTGGAATTGGACAGCCAATAAATTTAAATAAATAAATAAAATATAAAATCCTCTTACACTTTCCATAGGAGGAGAGGTCTATATTTTCTGGATAAAAGGAGTGATGGATGCTAACCTTTGGGAAATGTTCTACCTCATTTGTAATTTTATAAAAATGGAATAATATGTTAGTATCATAATACCACCAAATAAAAATACAGCATATTCAGATGACTGCTTACTAGCATTAAATGGAAGTAGCAAAACATAAACAAAAAAACACCCTATGTGATTAGGATGAATTATTCTGAGCGATAGATAAATACATTATAAAAATCATTAGAGAGTAAGAATTATAGTGAACAAAAGAATTTCCAAGTGATTAGTGAGGAGGAGTCTCAACCTTTGTTCAGCTGCAAAATATATCTTGCCAAATATCCAAACCAGTCAAACATAAAAGTGAGCACTCTATCTAGCAATTTAGCTATCAATCATCTTTATTTCCATTGATTTCTGCCTATTGTGAAAGAAATGTTACTTGAAGTTTTGTTTGTAGATTTTGAGCCAGCGTTTGGAGACTATGTCTTATTCTACTCATGGGCAGCTTAAATCTTCAATCTTCTTTATGGTTAATTAGGTGGCATGGAACCAGGTAGGACTTGTTTCCAAATATACATCCCAAGAGGTGCATGGCACCTGTCTTTAATATTAATTTGGAGATAAGAACAGCTTTTATTTTTCCTTTTTATCTGTTTCCACATCTCAAAATTCTCTAGACTTTGAAGTCTATACAAGATCCAGCATTTCATCTCCTGTATATTCAATAGTGTTAAGGTTTTACATCTGGCAAGGTAACTATGATGGAAACTGTTTTGGACCTTTAAAAAAAAGCATAAATGATGTGGTGCTTGTGACAAATTGGTATTGTTTTATGAAACTTAAAAAAAGCCATACACTCCAATTATTGCCAGCCAACTTGTTTCAAATCACGCCACAGATTATTTCCCCTTAAAGTTACAATTTTCAGATGACAAAGTAAAGAAACATATAGCTACTTTCTCCCCTCAAATTTGATTTCAGCCATTGTAGCAATTTTGGAAAGAACTGATTAAACGAACAAAACAGTGAAAAAGAAAGAAGAAAAGACATCTGGAGTAGTATGGTAATTTAACCACTTTGATTTATGTTAATGGTTCAGGAGAGTCTGTTTTGGGGCCCTCAAAATAGAATAAGCAATTGATGTGCCCATATTGCTTCATAGCTTTAGCTGTCAGCATGTTACCATTCAGTTTTGCTGTTAATATTTTATGATTTAGAAGGTTATAAGCATATGTACAGTGTAGCAACAACACCATCATCATTGCCTTGACTTAATTTATGGGGCTTTCTCTCTCTGAATCTCTTTTATAAAACTGATTGAAAAGAATGTGAATACGAGTGAGGGGAGACAGGCATTTTTCTTTCACAAGCTATAGATTAACCACTTTAAATGGGTCTTTCCCAGGTTAAAGTAGAATCAATAAGATAGCTTATTGCTTCACCAATCCCTTAAGATGCGTGAGACTATTCTGACAACTGCTCTTCCAAAATTAGCTGGAGATTTTAAGGGAAAGTATTCCACTTACATTTTTTCTCCCTTTTCCCTTTAAAAGACAGCTAACGTAATATAATGGATAAGGGGCTGGACTACGACCAGAGAGTTCCTGGTTGAAGTCCTCATTTAATGAATTGCTCACTGAATTTTTACTTTACTTTTACTTTTATTTGATTTGTATACCGCCCTACTCCCGAAAGGACTCAGGGCGGTGAACAGCCAACAATAAAATACATACATACAAAATTTAAAAGCAGAAATAAAATCGAATTAAATAGTTTGGCCCAGACAGATTAAAACCCCAATCAATTTAAAACAAATTTAAACTTTGAGTATTAAAAATATTAAAAATATTAAGATATTAAAATTGTTTAAAAAGAGGGAGAAAGTTAGGCCAGGCCCGCCTGGTGAAATAAAAAGGTCTTTAGAGCACGGTGGAAGGTGCGCAGATCCAGGATCCTCCGTATCTCCGGGGGGAGCTCGTTCCAGATAGTAGGTGCCCCCACAGAGAAGGCTCTCCCCCTTCTCCCCCCAGTCAACATTGTTTGGCCAACAGAACCCGGAGGAGCCCCTCTCTATGAGAGCGTACCAGCCGGTGGAGGCTATTGGTGGTAGTAGGCGGTCCCGCAAGTACCCAGGTCCTGAGCCATGGAGCACTTTAAAGGTGGTAACCAAAACCTTGAAGCGAACCCGGAAGACCACCGGGAGCCAGTGCAGCTCACGCAGGAGGGGTATTACATGGGAGCGCCATGTCGCTCCCATTACCACCCGCGCAACTGCACTCTGCGCCAGTTGGAGCCTCCGGGTGCTCCTCAAGGGGAGCCCCATATAGAGAGTGTTACAATAGTCCAGGCGGGAGGTGACAAGGGCATGAGTGACCATGCATAATGAGTCCCGATCCAGAAAGGGACGCAACTGGTGAATCAGGTGAACCTGATGAAAAATCCTCCTGGTCACGGCCGTCAAGTGCTCTTCTAAAGACAGCCGTGAATCCAGGAGGATGCCCAAGTTGCACGCCCTCTCCGTGGGGGCCAATGATTTTCCCCCAATAGTCAGTGATGGCACCAACTGACTATATCGGGACGTCGGAAACCACAGCCACTCAGTCTTGGATGGGTTGAGCCTGAGCCTATTCCTCCCCATCCAGATCCTCACGGCCTCCAGGACATCACTTCAAGGGCATCGTTGGGGTGGTCTGGGGTGGAGATGTACAGCTGGGTGTCATCAGCGTACTGGTGGTACTTCACCCTGGGAGTGACTTTGGGCTGGTCACTCCCTCTCTGAGTTCAAGTTGTGGGAATAAATTAGCAGGGAATATATGTGCAAGCTGCTTTGGGTTCTTTCTCTTAAAATATGGCATCAGTAGACACACATACAGAAACTGTACAACTATTTACAATGTAAAAACATTAAACAAAGGTTATATCTTGTTTTGAATTTTTGCTACAGGTATGAAAATGTTCTACATTAAAAATGATCAGGGACAAATGGAAGAGAGTATCCATGCCTGAAAATGTTTTTATGTGCCTTCTTTCCACAGTTTAATACAGAAATCAATACAATATACAGCCATTCTTTCTTTAACTTGTATTAGTGTGAACTTTCACATGGATATGTATATGTAAATGCTGCATTTACTATCGGAAACATGAAGATGACACTTTAATTCTTTTCTGAATCAATTGTCCTTCAGAAGAGTTGGATTACACTCCTAACATCCTCAACTAGGGGCACAGAGGTAATTGATACAGCCAATATAGAGTTGATAAAGACTATATTTCTGCATGGATGTTCACAGCAAAATATATACTTATTTTCCCCCCATGTGTGTGCAGAAGCAATTCCCTATTTAGCACCCGTCACCTCATATGGCCTTTGAGGCAGTGAGGTTTCACCTGCCATAGGTTTAAATAAGTGGCATTCGAAACAGCTGTGTCAAAGTACACTATTGCTGTGATTTTAGTTATCTGTAGGCCAGCATTTGTTTCTAGCTCCTCTCTTTTTTTTTCTAATCAATAATCCATAGGATTTATCATTGGGGGACTCTGTGATTTATATTTTCTATCAAAATGAGATGGTGTGTTTTTATTTAATGGATCATGTCCACCCCCACTTTGTCATAAATCTGAGGCAGCAGGTACAGTTGATCTCTTTATTTGCAAGCTAACAGCCTGACAGCTCCACATGGGAGCCAGGCCATTTTCAGGTGTGAAAACTATTTCTGAAAGCCGAAATACAAGGGCTTAAGAAGATTCTTTTCAATGTACCGTAAGTTGCTGTTTTGTCATATTAGGTGGGACATTTTTCCCAAATTAAGGAGAAGGACCAGTAAAAAAAACAAGCATTGACCACATACTGTAAAATTGCTGATCAACAGTGGCTAGGAACCAGCTAATTAGGAAATGCATAAATGAGAATAAATAACAGAAACTAGATATCTACATCATTGCTGTTTCCTTTTTTCAAAATGGTGGTCATATACTGAGGTTGTTTGCATGCCAGCAAATTCCTTACCCAATGATATTAATTCAGTTTGACTTTACTTAACAAGTAGAAAATATAATATTCTAAAATGATTTTTTTTTTAAATTATGCATTGGGGGAAATATTTGTAGGAAAGAAATAGATCTGATATTAAAAATCTAATACTTAGTTTTACTTTATTTTAAACAATAGCAATATATTTTGATATTTGTCTAGTGTAGCATTACAAGCATTAGAATGAGACAGATCCGGCTATAATTCCACATATCTTGTCAGTTGATCTATACCAGGGCTGTTAAACTGGCAGCCAGATGTAGGCCAGATGTGTCATGTACAGGCCACGCCCATGCTGGCCCTGCAAAGGCAAAAAACATCATGATATGTCATGATATGTCATGTGACATGCTCGAGCTTGACACCTGTGATCTATACTTGTGTGGCCAAGTGTGATTGGACACACAAGGAATTTGTCTTGGTGTATATGATAAACCTTCTGTGGTCCCCTTTAGTGGCCTCTTGACTTTTTTTTCCTTACTGGCCAAAATTCATGAAATTCATTCTGATCTAGAAGACAAAGGTGCTGAAAGATCTTGTTCTGACCTAGGCTTCCTGATATAGTAAAAAGCACACAATTAGTCCCAAAACCCTTTTTTAAAAATTTTAACAGCTGTGAATTCCTTTCATTTACAGCATGTGCTGAATCACCAAGAGTTTATAAATAGTCCAACAGAAGTCTGCCACAGTCCTTCGGATAAGGCTGGTAAACACCCACCTTTATCTTCTTTGACACGCTGCCAAAGTGTCAAATTGGCAATTATCTTGGCAAGGCCACACGGAAACACAGAGTCAAAAACAGAGCTTCAAAGTACAAACTGACACCATCCACAATGTTGCTTCCTGCAAAGGCCCACATGCCTTTGGTCTTCCTTTATGTCTTATGGGAGGGCCAATCATCTCCAAGCCTTACTCCAAGTTATCCCTTTTGTTTTAACTGTTCTTGCCTTCTGGCAGATCTGCGCATGCGCACACTAGGAACAGGCTCCCCCTGTTCCTCTGCCTCTCTGATGTCTGACTCTGGAGGCTCTGGAATTCACACATAACTCCCAGATGGCCCTGGCCCCATCTCTGCATCCAACACAGAGCCCTCATCCGAGTCTTCCCCAGACTCCAGGAATGGCCCATGTTCCTCCCCAGCTCCTTACTGTCCAACTCTGCTGCCAGCTCCACAGGCTGCTGGTGGACCACAACAGATCTCTTCTAAGTAGAGATGAGCCTCTTTAGGCAAAACTGGGAAAGACTCCAATCTAAAATTTTGAACAACTGCTGCTGGCAATGTAGAAAATGCTGTGCTAAGGTAGTTGGACCACAATCTGATTTGCTCTAACGTAGATTGCCACGCTGTATAACATGGAAGGCAATGAATGTCTGCAAGAAAACAACCAAGCTCAGAGAGTACCTAGGACCCCTCAAGCATTTTCCTAGCTGTTCATATGAAATTGTCAGTTTTTGCAAAAGATGCTGCCAAAATAATCTTTCTAGTGCCTTAAGATTGCTATACGTTTTTTCTGTCATGGAATATGTGAATAAGCAACAAAGCACAAATACTGGAAAAAGAAACAGGCATGATATACAGTATACACTGTATGAGTAAATTACCATCTTATTCTACCTTACCACTTTGTTTCCTATCACTAGGAAAGTTCCTTTAATATTAGTGTTAAATGTTTACATAAGTACCAGTAAGTAGTGGAACTACAGGTGGGCAGAGCTGGTAAAACAAATTGGGTGGATGATTTCTCTAAAAGAAATTCTCTAACACTTTCCAAAAGACAGAATTGTTCATTAGCAGAGATAAGAGCATTGTTATCATAGTGGCATGGACAGTGAGGGACGTACCTTGATGCATCTATGTCTCATTAATGCTTTCAGGTGCAATACAAAGTGCTTATAAAGCACTTTATAAGTGGCAATTGTTACTTATATACCCCTACCACTACCCAGGCATACAGCCTGGTTATCTGAGGGATCACCCATCCAGTGAAGTCTGGCAGAGAGGGGGAACTATAGGTTATTTCTATTAAATACCGGTAATAGCACCTACTACATGTCTTCTCAATCATGGCAGCTGCCTTCTAAAACAGAGATCTCCTCCAGAGATTCATATGGTCTAAAAAACAAGTTATACTCCCAAGTTTAGTTATTTGTAGAGCCTGATTATTTTTTTTAAGGGAATGAATGATTACTTCAGTTGCACATATTTTTCTTCTTTTCCTTTTTAATTATATAAGCTGTCCAGAATCATTTGGGAGCCAGGAGGCTTTCTAAATTAAATTAATTTATTTTTTTTTAAAAAGGAATTTCCCATGTTATCTTTCATTGGGATTTAATTGAAACAAGGAAGCAAGTGAACTGTAGATCATTAAAAAATTGTTATGATGGAAATTTAGAAAACGTCTGGAGTTGAGCAAAATTCTTGTGTACACGTCACTGGAAATGAAGCTAAATATATGACATCATTCATATAGTGTAATATTCATTGTTTTATACCTCATCATTCTTTGGTTTCATTAGAAATCTGAAAACCACAAAATACTCATGTGTTATTTTTAGCTTGTTCTTCTGAAGCAAACATTTTTTGTTAGTGTTGTTAAGAAAAGAGAAACTGATTGCACTATGGCAGAGTCTGGAGTGGAGTGGAGTGGAGTGAAGTGAAGTGTGAATGGAAGTTTCTTTAAGGTGGGAATTCACTTAACATCTATTCTTAAGATTTAATTACTTTATCTTGTGAGGGTCTGTGCTTTAAATAGTTTAATTTGGAAAAAGGTGATGCCTGTAAGATAATTGTGTGATGACACCCTTGATCAATTTTTAGCAAGTGGCAAAGTTGTCTGGGCAGAATCAGGCCCATTTAGTCATCAGATGGAGTCCAAGAACTGCAAGCTAGATGTTCTGGAAAAAGGCAATTCCAAAACATTTCAATGTTACCTGGATCTGTCCAGGACGTCATCAAGAACACATCTTGAAGGACCCTTTACTTTTACTTTATTCTGGACTAGAAAAAGTTGTGAGCTTTTGCACTAAATCTAAAATCAGAAACAAAAGTAGTCATACTAAGCTCTGAGTTCTAATATGTTAGTACCTGCTGTGACAAGAAAAATAAACATGTTACTTACACATTTATCTGCTATTGCTTATTTTCTAGATTCATGTTGTTCAGTTATGTAAGATTGATTATAAAATTAGATATAAATAATATATAAATAATTGTTTTGATCAGGTCTTTGTGCAGTTCATTTGGCATTAGAGTTGGCAGATCTTTAGTTTAGCAGTGTCATCACTTGCATGTGCTTGTGTGTTGTGAATGACAATAGATAATTGATTCCACTCCTTGAGCCATCCCGTGCATCTTGGTTCAGGTTGCTTTGTAAAACTTGGGTTCTGATAGATCCCAGAATGTTTTGTTTTTTTTTTTGACTCTGCTCTAAAATTAATAGTAGCCAATTAACACATAAAGCTGTCTCTGTAATATACTTAATTCATTCTTTAAAAGCTGCTTATATTGAGGAAAAGTGATTTCTGGGATTAGCTGCTATCAGTAAAGAATAGGTCATAGGATATAAAAAGCATTCAATTCAAAACTACAATTTAAATTAAAGTCACTCAGTTCAGGAATACAGTAGCTGGAATCCTGGAAGTGAGCATTTTAGTTTTCTGGGCCTTAATTGTGGTGATGCAGAAAAATTGGTTCACATTATATTTTGATAGAAGCTCACACAATATTCCATTCAATACACAAGCTGGAGTTGTTATTTTTGATATTGGTATTCTTCAGAATTTTATGATATAGTTCTCAAAAACAGGTGCATATGAAATGTGCATAGTAAAGTAAAATATGTCCACACACAAACATAATGTACAGTAATGGATTTCTAAAGGAAAATTACAAAATAGCTGTATCAAACATGCACTGTATGGAATACAAATGTTGATACTGAATGAAATCATAGGCATATAAAAGCAAGATAGGACCAAGAATTTGTTTTATGAAACGTTGATAGAAATTGAAGTTATATATTCACCTTTTCTCTTTTCTGTGTTGTATCTGAAATTATAATTGTTAAGTTTTGTTTTTATTTATTTTATTTTTTTAAAAAATAACCACCATGAATGACAATAGGAAATATCAAGGTTTCATGACAAGGATCCAGGTATTGGCAGGTTACATCAATTTTATCACATTAACGAAACACTAGAATCACAGCTGGTTTTCCCAAAGCAACAGAGCTGTCATTCAGTGGGAATCTCGTTGATGTGCAAATGCCGCCTATCTTTGCTTCAGTCCATTCATTTTGGAAGAAAATGTATTTGACACCTGAGGGACAAGAACAAATTAAGAGAAATGTTGCTTATGTAATGGACCCAGTCAGGCCTCATATGTGTTGCAGCAACTGTTCTATCTGCAGGATGCTCAATCACCATGAAAGCCCTATATTATCTTATTCTTTATATGAATGAAGTGTGAATACATTTCTTCATTTTCCAAAAGCATTACACTGACTGGATTTTGTATGGAAGCCACTGAATGAGTTTTTCCACAGTTATCTTTATCAGATTGAAAATGTGTGTTTTTCTTTCCTGTCAGGTGGAGTCGAAAGTCACTCCCAAGTTTTAAGACTCAGACAAACAGCAATGTTTGCTTAACTGTGTTTAGGTCTTCAGACTGCAGGGGGCTAAACAGAAAATCAACATTCTAATAAAGTTTTCACCAACTAAATTCTCTAGAATAACTTCTGGCTTTATTGTTCACAATTGAAGGTAATGATTCTTAATGAAAATGTATGCTTTGAAAAAATTAGTTTAGTTTAGTTTAGTTTACTTTATTATATTTATATACAGACCTTCTCCCGAAGGACTCAGTGCGGTGAACAGCCATGGTAAAAACAATATACAACAAAAATTTAAAAACTTAATTAAAATAATTCAATCATTGGCCGAATTTAAAACACCCAACTAGAATCATTTTAAAACCCCTATCAAAACCCAATTTAAAATCCTTTATCCCATCAGACCAGCTTGCTGGAATAACAGGGTCTTCAGAGCACGACGGAAGGTGCGGGTTCAGGGATCCTTCGTATGTCCGGGGGCAGTTCGTTCCATAGGGCTGGGGCCCCCACAGAGAAGGCTCTCCTCCTGGGGGTCATCAGCCTACATTGTTTGGCCGATGGCACCCTGAGGAGTCCCTCTCTGTGGGAGCGAATTGGTCAGTGGGAGGCAAACGGTGGCAGAATGCGGTCCTGTAGATAATCAGGTCCTAAGCCATGGAGCGCTTTAAAGGTGTAACCAACACCTTGAAACGCACCCAGAAGACCATCGGGAGCCAGTGCAGCTCGCGCAAGAAGGGTGTTACATGGGAGCGACGAGACGCCCCCATTATTACTCGCGCGGCTGCATTCTGGACCAGCTGGAGCCTCTGGGTGCTCCTCAAGGGGAGCCCCATGTAGAGAGCATTACAATAGTCCAGGTGGGAAGTGACGAGGGCATGAGTGACTGTGCGCAGGGCATCCCGATCCAGAAAGGGACGCAACTGGGAGATCAGGCAAACCTGATAGAAAGCCCCCCTGGGCACGGCCGTCATATGATCTTCCAAAGACAGCCGTGAGTCCAGGAGGACGCCCAAGTTGCGAGCCCTCTCTGAGGGGGGTAAGATCTCATCCCCAACAGACAGCGATGGTGTGAGCTGACTATATCAGGCCGTCGGGAGCCACAGCCACTCAGTCTTGGAGGGGTTGAGTCTGAGCCTGTTCCTCCCCATCCAGATCTGCACTGCCTCCAGGCAGCGGGACATCACATCAAGGGCATTATTGGGGTGGCTTGGGGTTGAAATGTACAACTGTGTGTCATCGGCATACAGTTGACACTTCACCCCAAAGCCACGGATGATCTCACCCAGCGGCTTCACATAAATGTTAAACAGAAGGGGTGAGAGGACTGACCCTTGCGGCACCCCACAAGTGAGGAACCTTGAGGTCAACCTCTGCCCCCCCATCAGCACAGACTGTGTGTGGTCAGAGAGGAAGGAGGAGAACCACCGTAGCACGGTGCCCCCCACTCCCACCCCCTCCAGCCGACGCAGCATAATACCATGATCGATGGTATCAAAAGCCGCTGAGAGATCTAGGAGGACCAGGACAGAGGAGCAACCCCTGTCCGAGCCCTCCAGAGATCATCAACCAATGAGATCAATGCCGTTTCCATGTTGTAACCCGCTCTGAAGCTCGACTGGCACGGATCTAGATAGACAGCTTCATCCAGGAATCAAGGAAGTTGTCCCACCACCACACTCTCAACAACCTTCGCCGCGAAGCGGAGGTTGGAGACAGGACAATAGTTAGCTAATACAGCCGGATCCAGGGAAGGCTTCTTGAGGAGGGGCCTCACCACCGCCTCTTTCAGGATGGCTGGGAAGACACCCTCACTCAATAAGGCGTTGGTAATCTCCTGAAACCAGCCTTGTGTAACCTCCCAGGAGGTCAGCACCAACCAGGAGGGACACGGGTCCAGTAAACATGTGGTAGCATTAAGCCTCCCCAAAATCCTTTCCACGTCCTCAGGAGTCACATGGTCAAACTCTTCCCAGGTAATACTCTCAAGACTCACCTCCGTATCCCATCCGAGGCTATCCAATCAGAGTCCAGGCCGGCCCGAATCTGAGCGATTTTATCATGCAGGAATTGTCCAAAATCCTCAGCTCTACCCTGAAAGGGATCCTCCCTCGCTCCCACCTGTAGAAGAGAGCAGGTCACCCTGAACAGGGTGGCTGGGCGGTTCTCTGCAGATGCAATAAGAGTGGAAAAATAGTTGGATTTCACCACTCTTATTGCCACTAGGTAGATCTTGATTTAAGACCTGACCAGTGTCCAGTCAGATTCAGTATGGCTGGACCTCCAATCGCTCTCTAGGTGTCTTTTCCGGTGCTTCATCTCTCTCAGCTCCTCGGAGAACCAAGAAGCCAATTGAGAATGGCACTGAGTCAGAGGCCGCAAAGGCATGATGCAATCCAAGGCTCTGGCGGCCGCCCTATCCCAGGCGGCCACCAGTTCCTCAGCCGAGCTGTGAGTCAGAGCCTCAGGGAATGGCCCAAGCTCCATCAGGAACCTCTCGGGGTCCATCAGGCGCCTGGGATGGAACCACCTGGTCAGTTCCGAAGCAGTCCGAAAGTTCAGCTGAAGGAGCGAATGATCTGTCCATGACAAGGGCTTAATGACTAGGTCCCCTATTGTGAGATCATTCAACCACTGACAAGAGACAAAAATCAAGTCCAGCGTGTGTCCCCCAGTGTGGGTGGGGTAATGAACTAACTGGGTCAGGTCCATGGCCGTCATGGAGGCCATGAACTCCTGAGCCACTTCCGACATTTCACCAATGGATGGCAGGTTGAAATCCCCCATGACCATAAGCCTGGGGGTATCCACCGCCACCCCGGCTATTACATCGAGCAGCTCAGGCAGGGCAGCTGCCACGTGGCAGGGAGCCAGGTATGTAGTCAGCAAACCCATCTGCACTCTATATCCCACTTCACAAAGAGGGACTCACAGCCGGCTATCTGAGGAACAGTGGCCTCCCTCGGACTAAGACTTTCTTTAATAATCACCGCTACCCCTCCGCCCCTCCCCTGGGCCCTCGGCTGATGAAATGCGAGGAAGCCTGGTGGGCACATCTCCATGAGGGGGACCCCATGGCCCAACCAGGTCTCCATGATCCCAGCCAGGTCCGCTCCCCTTGAACTAAATCATGAATGAGGGGGGCTTTTTAGCCGCAGACCTGGCATTGCACAACAACAACCGACGGCCCGGGCCCTGAGACTCTGCACAACCTGAAGTACAAGAGTTGCCTTGGGGGCCAGAGCACACCACCGCTCGCAAGCAGGAAGTTTGTGCTCCCCGAAGTATTTGTAAGAACAAATACTGTTTCTTTTGAAAAGGTGTGAGATAGTGAAATAAGTAAACAAGAATGAATGCCAAACCATGTTGTTTTAACATGATAACGTGATCTTTCACAATAGACTTAGAAACCAGTGGTAATGTCCAACTCCTTGTGATTTAAGGGCACTACAGAAGTGACTTGGTATTGTTGTCTTCTGGAGTATTTTTTTTTCAAACCCTGGTATTATCTGGTAATCCCATCTCTTACCTTAAGCATATTCACTTCTATTTTTCTCTTTCAATGTTTCCCTATGCTTTTCTTAAAAATAGGTCTATCTGTCATCCATTTTACTTTTTTTTTTTTTTTTTTTTTTACAGTCATTCAAAGTAAAAGAGCTTCACAGTCAGCTCCCAATAAACTGTGGACTATTTGGAAGCTGAGGGGTGAAAACCCTTATTTTTCAGGTCATTGGAAAATGATGAAATACTGCACCGGTGGACTCTAAAAAAAAAAAGCACAGGGAAAAGTAGGAAGCCCAAGGAAAGAAAAGTAATAATGAAAAAGATGGTTCTTCCAGATTTCAACCAGCAGCCTTCTTTTTACCACAAAAGAGCTGCATATGTAATATAATGTTGTTATATTACAGCATTCGTAGCAAAAGTATCTCTGAAAGACATTTTAAACTCTTGTGAACACAAATTCAGTTTATGTTTACCAGGGTTTGAAGGGGCATTCTTGCTTCTGTAATAGAGCTAATAAACTGCCAGAATTAGCCTAAAATAAATTGTAATACATTATTTCAAATAGACAAAGGCACTTGAGGCAACATAGCATAGAAAGTATAGTTTGGAAGTAGAACAGAAAAAACAACCCAAGATTGTTTTGACAGTGAGTTGGGGATTAACAAATGGCAATATTGTTTGCTCGTTCACCAGAAATATTTGCCAATGAAGAAAATGCAATGTGCATAAACCCACAATCTATATCATACTATTTAGCAATGGACTTAAAGCTGGGTCTAATACAGTGGTGAAATCCGATTTTTTTTTACTATTGATTCTGTGAGTGTGGCTTGGTGGGCATGGCAGTGGAAGGATACTAAAAAATCTCCATTCCCACCCCACTCCAGAGGAAGGATACTAAAAAATCTCCATTCCCACCCCATTCCAGAGGAAGGATACTGCAAAATCTCCATTCCCACCCCATTCTGGGGCCAGCCAGAGGTGGCATTTGCCGGTTCTCCGAACTACTCAAAATTTCCTCTACCAGTTCTCCAGAACCTGTCAGATCCTGCTGGATTTCATCTCTGGTCTAATATCCTTTGTAATAAAAATACCTGTTTCTCTGACACATATATTTTTACAAGGAAAAGGCAATAAAACGAAACTAGGTTGTTGTTGTTTTAAATTATTATTTATGTGTGAAAATGGCCATTATAGTGGAGAGTGTGAATGAAGCTGCTGAAGGAACATATGTTTATATTCTGAAAGACATGTAATTAAAAGAGCTAAATGGGAACAGAAGAAAGAAGATATAATTCAGTCTGAAGGTTGTTCATGATAGTTGTTACTCCTCCTTAGTTATCAGATCAGCCTGTTAATCATATCCCCCCTTCTGTTTCAAGATGTTTGAAACTTTCCTAATTTGAGTTGGCAGCTCTTCTCTTAATGTTATTTTAATAGACCTTGTCTTGCTTTCAGAGAACAGTGAAAGCAAAGATTTTCTGAAGAAAGAAAATTGCCTTATCCCTGCTGAGTTGTTGATTTAGTATAGCTATTAATGACTGAACAAAGCTCTTAACATTTAAAAAAAAATCTATATTAGAACCAACTGTGGCGATGGAAGTCACCAAAAGTCATCTCATAAAGATACCAACAATTGGTTCTAAACCAATATCCTAATTGTGGTTTTGATAGCTTGAATGAATGTGTGGTCAAGGAATCAAGTGGGGCATGAAATAACATTGGTGTTTTTTTAACGCTTGCAGATATTCTTGAATATTTCACCTCAAGCAATATGTGACCTCAGGAATGTGCAGAAGGAAATTAGCCATTTGGAAAACAAATGGAAAGAAACAGCAAAGAATGCTCACAAGTTTTAACTCAAGTAAGGTGACTCTAGAGATAGAGTTTTGTGGTAAAGATCTGTTCAGTTTATTCTATTATTCCTTTTAGGAACCATTTTATATCAGATTTTAACATACATACATACATTTTACATGGCTTCAAGCAAGAGTCGATATGAAGTTTGTTGAGATCCAACCATTGATAGAGTCCTGTAATTCTTATCAAGAATTCCTATCATTATTTGTTTATGTACCAAAATTCCAAATCAGTTAAAAACTCTGAGATACAAATAATAGAAATGTTCAATTCAAAAAAATAACCAAAAGGAATACAATATTTTCAAGCACTGCTTACTTCTTAAAATTCTATTATCATATTCATATATCCTTCTTGAAAGAATAAACATATCTTCCTGGCACCCAAGAAGTATTACAGTATATGGCAAACATATTTCTCTATGAAAGACATTCTGAAAATGGAAAATTATCTCTCAGAAATGCCAATCCCAGTGACTCAAGCTAGTGAGCATGAAAAGAATACCGGAACATTTCAACAATAAATCATAATAAGGTTTCTTTCACCTAATTAGTTTCCTAAAATGAAAAAAAGAGAGTTAATTTGGTGCAGTGGTTATTGCTGTTGTTATTTAATTATTTAATTAATTAATTACATTTTTATGGCCACCCATTTCAGCAGATTCTGTGTGGCTATAAGGAGCAGGCTAGAAACACGGAGATCATGAGTTCTAGTCCTGACTTAGTTTACAAAGCCAACTGGATTACTGTGGGCCAGTCATACTCTCTCAATTCTAAGAAGAAAGCAAAGGCAAACCATTTCTGAAAAATATAGCCCAGAAAATTGCTGCATTTGTTGATGGAATTGCCAGGACTCAAGGCTGACTTGGAATTATAGGAAGAGGAGAAGGAGCAGAAGAAGAAAGCCTGTGTTGAAGATATTAATGAATTTGTAGGAGTTGGTTTAAAAAAGATAAAAACTAGAGTGCATAGTTCCAAAGGCACATTATCCTTTCAGTAAAAATATTGCATCCCATATTCCTGAGCCATTATTTTGTACTTGGATCAGGAGGATATATCTTGAAGTACAAAATAAAGCAATGTTGAATCCATAGGTTTACTAAACTTGTTTTTTTTTTTTTTACTATCACTCTCTTTACCTCCTTATCGTCTATGAAGTTTTCACCCAAACACATGATTTCGTTGTTGCTATTGTCAGTAATGACTTAAATATTAAAGCACTATTATTCCAGGGCAATTTCCAATCTCATTTTCATAGTCAGAATAAGCATACAAAATTTGAGTCAAGCTATAATATGATCTGAACCAGAAACATTGGCTTTGCTATTTTCAGACCATACATGAATGAAAATCAACAAAAAAAAAATCCTGAAATTAACTTGTTTTTCTAATGAATATGATGGTTAATGACTTCTATTCATTGCCTGTTAGTTTAAAAAACTCCTCTCAAAAAAAAAAAAAAAAAAAAAACCCCACACCACCTTTATAACTCTTTCTATTTCTATTCTTCCTACAACAATCCTGCCAATCCATGGTCACTGGTCTCATTTTACAGATCAGGAAATGGACTTTAAGCTTGCTAATTTACCTGGAAACCGGCTTCTTTTATTCAGTAAAAAAAAAAAATAACTTGTAGAAGATTGGAGCTGTGTGCTCTGACCACTAAACCATTGGCGCAAACAATCAGAACAGATTCATAGCCCCCCAAAGGAAAGTTATCATAATGAAGGAGCACACTGAAAAGCTTGAATCTGAATTACACCACGTAGGGCCAGTCCTACCATTTAAGGAAAGTAAAAGTGCTGAACAGGTTGGAAGTTTTAATGAGATGCTAGAGGACAGAGCTCTGTGTACCACCCAATGGATTATCACCTTCATCTAAGTTCAGTGGGAGATGCCCTTCTATAAAAGGACTGCTAATTCTATGCTTATTACAGAAAATCAAGCTGCCTTCTTGGTTTCAAAATATCTTGTGCTGGTCCTCATTTCACATGTCCATCCATATTCAGCATGCTGCTCTGGATAAACTTTACACAGAAGAATCATGATATAATGTATTAACATTCAGATGCAGAAGTATATATTGAACACTTTGCTGACTTCAAAGAAATTAAGTGTATTAAACACATTGATCTCATTAGAATTCACAGGGAGTTGCTCTTTCTCCTCCCTCAGGCTGCTTTGGAAAGCTCTAGTACAATAACAACATAGCACAAGACTATACATCCTGGGTTTTACTGCATTTTGCCAGATTGTTCATGACTAGAATATTGATTGCGTGATTCTATCTGCAATGGCCAAGCACTCACCTCCTATCACTCTTCTTCTCCTTTTCCATTATGCTGTAAATAGATTGCCCAGCACAATAGAGTCCACAAACATTCAATAGCAGTTGAGTTGCATGAGCCTCTCTCTCTCTCTCTCTCTCTCTCTCTCTCTCTCTCTCTCTCTCTCTCTCTCTCTCTCTCTCTCTCTCTCTCTCTCTCTCTCTCTCTCTCTCTCTCTCTCTCTCTCTCTCTCAATATAAAAAGATACCTCAACTCCCAAGAGCAGATTCAATATAAAGATTTGAATTGCATTATAAATTATAACAATAATGAATAATTCTACCCTTACAACAACTTAACATCCTTTTAAAGCAAATTACTTGGAAATAACACGCACTGCCATTTTTAGGTAAAAGATAAAAAATCAAAAAGCTGCTCAAATAACATTAATTTATAAATAATCTTTGTTGTCTTCAACATGATCAAACTAAATTCACTTCCAATGCTTTCCTCAAAGCTCTCTGGCTGGGTAGGCATGGCTGGTTGGTCATGTGACTGGGTGGGTGATGTCACTCATCACACCCAGCTCCGCCTCCTGGTTACTTGCCTCAAACGAACTGGTAGGATTCAGCCAGTTGGGGCTAATCCCATCACTGTTGGCCCTGCCCCTGCCCATTTTTTGGCCTGTTTTTTGGCCATTTTCAGGATGTTTTTGGGGCCATTTTCAGGCCAAAATCAGCCTGAAAATGGCCCCAAAACAGCCTGAAAATGACCTGAAAACAGGCTGGTTTTTGAGCTGTTTTCTGGGCCTTTTTCCAACCAAAATCAGCCTGAAAACGGCCCAAAAATGGCCTGTTTTTTGGGCTCTTTTCAGCCTGTTTTTTGCACCTTTTTCAGGCTGTTTTTCACCCAAAAAGCAGCTGAAAACAGCCTGAAGAGCAGGTGGGGGAGGGGCCAACAGGTGGTCTGATTTACCGGCTCTCTGAACCACACAGAATCAGAACAAGGGGTTCGGGCAAACCCGTCCGAACCTGCAGCAGCCCACCTCTGATTAGTTTATTTAGTTTATGTTTAGTTTATTATATTTATATACCGCCCTTCTCCCGAAGGACTCAGGGCGGTGAACAGCCATGGTAAAAACAATATACAACAAAAATTTAAAAACTTAATTAAAATAATTCAATCATTGGCTGAATTTAAAACACCCAACTAAAATCATTTTAAAACCCCTATCAAAACCCAATTTAAAATCCTTTATCCTGCCAGACCAGCTTGCTGGAATAATAGTGTCTTCAAAGCACAACGGAAGGCATGGAGGTCGGGGATTCTTTATATGTCCGGGGGCAGTTCGTTCCATAGGGCCGGGGCCCCCACAGAGAAGGCTCTCCCCCTGGGGGTCACCTGCCTACATTGTTTGGCCGATGGCACCCTGAGGAGGCCCTCTCTGTGGGAGCGTATTGATTAAACAAGACAAACCACTCTGAAGCTAAATTTGGTAACAACAACAATAATCTGAGATGTTTATTCAGAATTTCAGGATTTGGGAGGTAAGCTTCTTCAAGAGAGCCTTATATTTCTTCTTAAGTTACAGGGTCAGAGCCCTCTTGGATTCAGCATTGATACTGGGTTGTGATAAGGCATTTAGGCTTCTATTAGCTTCAGAGCTGTGTTCCTACCTGAAGGAGAGAGACGTGGCATTAATGAGGCATAGATTATTAACCTAAAGTTGGGATCATTATATACTTTTCATTAGGTGCCCCATGAAGATCCTCTAGGAATTGCAGCTGACCCAGAATGTGACAAGACAAGCAGGATATGGCACTTCTCCAAGTTGTATTCAACTCCAGTTCTGCTTGTCTGTTGCCCCCTTTCAGATGTACAGTTTGGTGTCCAAAGCCTAATGGAGTTTAGATCTCAATTGACTATGGGATCACCTCCTCCTGTATAGTCCAACCAGTTCTCCTTTTCTTCAACAATTCTTGTACAATTCTTGCTGGATGACTTAATGCAGTAATGAACTCTATTATCTCTGTAGCAGGGCCTTTATTGCATAACAAGCTATTATTGGAATTAATGTTGATGACTTGTAATGATTTTGTGAGAAGCATTTGGGAATGCGAAGCATATCAATGTGTTAAACAAACAAATAATGATAGGTCATGGTCCTAAGTGATTAGGACACAAGCTCTACAGTATATATTGTTTCAAGTTAATCTAAGAGGTCTCAGATTGGCACAATTTGAATTATGGGATCAACATCGATATAATCTTGAATACAAAGCAGGTTGGGTAATAGTGAATGAACTCAGATTTGTATATGTGAAAATATTCTATATGTTTTTTTAAAAAAATTCTTATGTGGGGTCTTTGAATGTTTCCTCGAAAGTCTTATTTATATACATGAAGAGAAGGCATAGTTGTAACTTCTCAAATAGCCCGCTCCATTTTATAATGTAGAAAATGCCCATATTTTTAAATTAAAAGTCCACAGAAATTCGACAGATCATATCCTGGGTTATACATAGTTTTAGGTTTTATAGGATGGTCAAAAGAAAGGTTACCATATGTTGTGGCAATGTGTGTGAGAGACAGAAAAAAAATCCAAGATCCATATTAGGTGACGGAAACTGCTTCCTGTTGCCAATCAACGGTAGTCCTTCCTTCCTATTTAAAAAGATGTGTGGGATCATACCAGGGGTGAAATGCTCCCAGTTTGGACCGGATCACCCGATCCGGTAGCGATGGGGGCGGGTGGTTTGGAGAACCGGTAGCAAAAATCCCTGCCCCCCCCCCTGCCCAGCTGAGCCGCACAATCATCAGAGGCTTTTTTTTTTACTTTTAAAAGCATTTTTTCTACAACCTCTTCCGAAGAAAACATGCTTTTAAAAGTTAAAAAAAAAGCCTCTGATGATCGTGCGGCTCAGCTGGGATCATCAGAGGCTTTTCAAAGCATTTTTTTCTGCAACCTCTTGGCTGAAGAGGTGGTAAAAAAAATGCTTTGAAAAGTCTCTGGCAACTCCCAGCTGAGTCGCCTGATCGTCAGAGAGGCATTTTTTAAAATGCCTCTCTGACTATCCCAACTGAGTTGCCTGATTGGCAGAAGCTTTTCAAAGCATTAGAAAAAATGTTTTGAAAAGTTTTTTTTTTTTTAAAAAAAAAAGTTGGCCACGCCCACCCAGTCACATTAACCCCCACCACCAAGCCACGCCCACAGAACCGGTAGTAACAAATTTTACATTTCACCCCTGGCTCATACATATCATAGTTTGAAGAACATAGGTTCCCTTCCTCATGTCAATCTGTCCTAAAATAGAAGCATGTTAAGAGAGGCCACTGGCATCTTATCAAATTGGTAAAGTAAGTGCAATCACTGAATATTTTTCTACTACATTTTTTTTCTTCCTGGAAAAGTATGGGATGGGAAAAATGAGCATCTGTCTTATTTGGGATCTGCTGTAAGAGAAAACCTAAATACAGTCCCACCAGAATGCTAAACTTTCATTCATAGACCCAGAGATTGACATGTATATCTGGGGCATTTATGACAATGACTATAGTTCTATGCATTCAGTCAGATGTCAGATGTCAATAGGTTAAAGGGTATGTCTCAGAAGCCATAGTATTTCTTAATAGGTTGACTAAGGCTGACTCTTAATTGTTCTTAATAGATGGAAGTGTTCTATCCTTCTGAGGTCAGTAAAATGAGGACCCAGATTGTTGGGGGCAATATGCTGACATTGTAAACCATTCAGATAGTGCTATACAGCACTATGGAGTGATATATAAATCGAAGTGCTATTCCTAAACACTATTGCTATGCATCTTCATCAAGCAAGACAAACTGAAAGTTGTTTTATTCATGTTTGCTGGACACAAACACAACCTGTCATTTGACTGTAAATTATGACGTATCAAACTTTATTGCGATGTCAAAAATCCAAAAAACCTATATAAAATACACTGCTCAAAAAAATAAAGGGAACAAAAGCAGTAGACATCTGAGATCTGAATGAATGAAATAACCTTATTAAATACTTTGTTCGTTACATACAGTAGTTTTGTGTTCCCTTTAGTTGTTTGAGCAGTGTATAAACTATTGTATGTAAAGAACAAAGTATTTAATAAGGCTATTTCATTCATTCAGATCTCGGATGTCTTCTGCTTGTGTTCCCTTTATTTTTTTGAGCAGTGTATTTTCATAAACTTTCAATTCTCAGGCACCATAGTTAATGGCCAAGGAGATGGGACCCATTATCCAAAACATCTCTGAAGTATGGTAGGGATACTTTGACATAGCCATAACCAAACTTATTTCTTTTACGTAATAAAACAGCAGTAAATAATATTTCCTTACAGTGAAACTCTGGGATAGAAGCATATAATATTATGGAATGAATTATTTTAAAGTCCAGATATGTATGGATAAAAGTAACTGTAAGAAATGAAGTACAGCCAAACTAAGGGAACTGTAAAAATAAGATTATTTATTTATTTGAGTTCTACAGTTGCCCATCTCAAACAAGTTACTGAAAGCATGCTTGTGCTTAAAATACAAAAGCTTTGTTTCATTTTCTTTCTTATTGTACATTTTTCAGCAAGTGGACCATGCGCTCTGACAAGAAGCCAAGACTGTAATAAAGAACATACTGATGCAGCAGGTCTTCGAACAAATATCTAAGTTAATGAGTGAGCTAACATTTCCTATTACTGCTGCTGCTCCTACTAGGAAGTGGAGTGTATTTCCCAAAGCCAGTGGGAAGAAACCAGGACAAATTAAGATAATTAGAGTTGCACATTGTGCTCCATTCTCATTTGTGTTTATTCCTTGTTATTACAATTTTTCTTAATTGTGTTCTGTAGTAATTCCAGAAGATGCTAATAGGGCAGGCCTTACCTTCAGGCAAAGATTGGCAACATGAGAGGTTTTTATTGCAAGGGTAGCACATTTACTGCAAGAGCAGCAAATGGGGAAAAACTATTTCTTTTTCCCCATGCAACTTTGCTACTCAGTATCGCAATAGGATCATGATGAGAACTCGAGTATAGAGAAGTGCGAAAGTGATTTCTCTGTTACCTAGCAAGGCAGCACCAGGAAGAGAGCAATAACAGTTCTGGTGAGTTGACAACTTGTTGGCAGATGCTTTCATTGGAGAGTGTGTAATAGTTTAATGGGAAGCAGAACTTATCATTAAAGGTGACAAGAGGGAGGTTTTATGAAACCTTGAAAATCATTGGTTCACTGAAGGCAACTGGTAGATTGATATGTTCCAGGTTGACACCACTAAATGTTATATATATATTTTCAGAGACACTGTATTAAAAAAAATCATTTGCCAATTTTACATAGAATTTTGCTTATAACCCAAACAAAAGTGTAACCCAAACTGATGACAAGTGGTATTCCATATACCTCCATGGCCTGTTTCATACATAGTATGAATCTGAGTGTTATCCAAACTCATCTATTATGGTTTCTTGAACTATGGCTTACTGTATTCAACCACCTGATGAATAAAAATACAAACTTTGCATCACTTGATAGGAACGGTTATAAGTTTTGTTTTCTCTGTTGGGTTAATAATATAAATATCTAATTTGGTAACCATAGTACACTTGATTCAGATTATTATTATAGAGCTCATATCTCTTCATTCTTGCTTCAAAGATACTTAAATTCCTGAAGCCCTCTAATGTCTTGTGTGCATGAGTTCATGGTCTTCTTTTTGCTACAGTACTGGAAAGTACACCCCATAAGGAAATTATAACCAGGAATAGGTATTACTTAAGGAAACTTAAAGGAAAATGAACTTACATTGTTCATAATCAGACTAGCTGTTAGTGTTAGGGTGCTGGACTAGAATGAAGAACCAGGTTTAATTTCATCCTCTGAAGTGGAAGATCACTAGTGGGCTTTGGTTTAGTCATTCTCTCTATCTCTCTCATGCTAACCTATTTTATAGATTTATTCTTATTAGGACAAACATGGAAAAGTTAACAAGTATACCTTGATGAGCTCCTGGAATCAAACCAGAATATAACTCTAAGACACAAATTAGTTCATGCATAGGTATTCAGTTCATAACTGAGCATAATAATAAAAGCAAAAACAATTTAACATCTTACTTTGTCCCTTGATACTTTTTATTCTCATTAGAGATTTAAGTTAATCAGAAATTGTATCAAAGTTTATTAATGACCTATTCCTTCAAGATAACCATATCATTATTCATCTACATTTCTGGTATTATATTCATTAATTAGGTCCCTAAACGTTTAATACATTTACTAGCATTATACTGTTTCTTTGTATTATACTGGCAGGCCCTTTTCTCCCCTTTTCTTTCTTAGTCATATTGATTTGATCAGGCATGGCTTATTAGCATTTAAATCTGCTAACAGCCTATTATCATTTTGTTTGTGGCCAAAATCATTACTGGATTCAGTGCAGATCAAAAGCAAATGTTAAGTAAGGTGAATACAAATAAAACATTATAGAGCTAATATGACATTCATTAATATATAAGAGTAATAATAATGACAAAATCAAGACTAGAAGACAAAAAAAACCCCTCTGGTTAAAAGTACATGCTGCTGAAAGTTAACTATTTGATAGCTCTGAGATAAATTACTTCAAAAAATAATTTGACATTTATAAATGATTAGCTATAATTGAAGACAGTTTTGAAGTATTATAACAAAAATGATATTTTTCTTTTTCTCTTCCTTCCTTTTATCCTTCCAGAACATTAGAAAAGGGAAGACATATTCCCACAATTTAGTCATGCTTCTTCCCTCACACATGCAATTTTTATGTTCAGTTTAAACTTTACCACTGATCTAGCTGGACATGATACCTGACTCAATTCTAATGGTTAAAATTGTCCTCTAAACCAGAACAGAAAGCCATAGTTTAATGTTAGTTTTTAGATTGGAAGGTAAGTCTAGCTATAACATTATTATTTTTTGTGTATCCAACTAAGCTTGTGTAAGATTAGTCACAATGAGGTGCTTTGTGCCTCTAAGACATTGTTATTCAACCTTAATAATTTTAAGATATGTGGATCTGAATTCCCAGAACTGGTTGGCTAGGGAATTTTGGGAGTTGAAGTCCACAAATCTTAAAGTTGCCAAGAAATACTGCTCTAAGGCAAAGCACCATTCACTTAATAGAGGCAGAAAGCCTGTGTGAAGTCTCAGTGAGACAAACTGCATAGGCTTGCGGCTTTGTTTTAGTTTCTTCTGACACCCACAAAGCCAGAATCTGCTTCTGTACAAATGAAGAGCTTGTGAAGAAATCTCTCCGGGCTAGTACAAATGCTGCAAGGGGCTGTATAAAAGATCAAAGCAAAGCGATTTGACTTTCATTTTCATCTTAGACATAAGGGCAGTGGGTCTACAAGGGGTATGGAGCCAAATGATGATTTGCACCAATGCAATGCAAACACTATCCTTTTTGTACATGTGTTGTGGTACAGTTTGCATGTATGAAAGGGGTGAACTTTGCTTCACAATACTACTGTTGTCATTTTTGTTGTGATTCCTGCAGATATGTTGGAATGAATGGATCATGGTGAGTCACTGAACAATTTCTTGTAAGTCCTATGTGTGTCTTTAGTTAACAATAGCCATGAAATTATGAACTAAAAGTGAAGTTATTAAAAAAAGAGATTCCAGAGTATGCTTTTTGTTTCCAGTTCTTATGTTCTAGAGCAATTATGCAACTGTGGAACTATGGCCCTTGTATGACTTGTGGACTTCAACTGCCAGAATTCCTGAGCCAGCCATGCTCAGGAGTTGAATCTGTCAGAGTTTCTTGCAAAAATCAAATCCAGAAGCACACACAGATAAACTGATGCAGCAGGATTCATTAACTTCTTTATATTCACAATAATACATGGAGTAAATTTACAATACCAACAGCAGATTCACAGTTTTGTTTCAGCAGAGCAGACAAGTTCACACACACACTGGTTTCAGTTTCGTTTCTCTGCACAGAATCAGAAGCTGCAGACTAAGATACGGCCTGCTCCAGTCTGCCTCAGCTCCCAATTGGCTGACTTAGTTGCTATGCCTTTTCATTGGCTGACTTGTTACCATGTCTTCCCAGTCATGAATATTCTGACAAACTCCACAAGTCGTAAAGGGGCCATAGTTCCCCACCTCTGGTCTAGAGGAACATTTGCCCAAAAATATCTCATATATGAAATATAGTGTATGTATTTTCCTTTTACCTGCTCCTTTGTTAACTGAACAAATGAGAGGAAAATTTTAGTGTACTGTATGCACATTCAGATGTTATGAATTACCTTGCAGGCCGCATTTTCCTCTTTGATCTCAACCATCCAAATTTTCTTTACAAGCTGGGGGAAAAAATGATCCAGGGTACTTACATTTCCCAGTTAGCACTGTTGAATAGAAACCAGTTTCATTTTGCATATAATAGTTGGTTAATAAACAGCCATAATTTGCCAGTAACAAGCCAGGACTGAAGTTGGCAGAATATGAATATAGCAACACATCTTTCAGTCCAGGAAAGACAGAAGGATTTTTATCAATAGCACAGGAAATAATCACCAGCCAGCTCTCCTTATAAGGTACAGCTGTTATATTTCTGTGTGGGGATTTCGACCCTTTATCATAAGCTGAATTCCATCCCTCCATTCCCATACATATGGATGAGGAAGTAAAGAAGACTAGACAGCAAGAGAAAAATACTTATCTACTGTCTAAATATATCACTTATATACTACAGAAAATAAAGATTTAAGTTATTCCTTCACTCTCCCTTCTAGTTTTATTCCTGACTTTTCTTTATATTTTCCTTCCAGTAAAGACAATTAAGAGAAACATTTATAGCTGATTTGGCACGTAGGTCTAACTCAGCAATTAGAAGCTAATTGGGAGAGGAAAAAATGAGTATTTTTATCTGGCTGCTGAGTGGATTCCATTTTTTTAAAAAATCACCCCATACTGCTGTGCTGTGGCCTGAGGAAGTTGGGTGACAGATTAATTGTACAGCAAAACTAAATTTATTTTGTCTATTCTTTCCCTTGCTTTCACCCTTAAATATCTGTAAGTGCTTCATCAGAAACAACCCAAAAAAGTTCATCCAGTACTTAGGAGATATATTTTCCAGATTGCTTTAAATTACTTCTGCATTCCATTTTTAAAAACGAATTAACCCTAGTTGAATCACTATGATAGATTTCCTCTAGATTTCCAGACTTTTTGTCTCCAAAATCTTCTCAACCCAGTTTGTTTATTTATTCAAATGAATTATATGACCACCCATAAAAATATGCTAACAACATCACACAAAAGCAATATTTGTTTACAACCAATATCCTTTGTAATAATAATTAAACACATATGAAGAATACAATGAAAACTAAGTATCTAATAGTCCATCTGAAAAAAAAAAAGGAAAAGATAAACATCCATAAATTCTGGGCTCAACTAACATCCTGGTCTGATGCCTAAAAGTTAGTCTTCAGACCCTTTGCAAAACTAAGATGTTCAGGGCCATCTGAATGTTGGGTGGAGGATCCTGTTCCATTGAGCAAGGATGCTAACTGAGATGGCACATATCTTGGGCCCTACTACATGAAATTGTTTCCTATAAGGTGTTCAGAGCCTGCCTTACCAAGGCAGATCTGTCGCGATCAGTGCCAGGCAATACTACAAATAATTTAGTCTTATGCCATGTAGTACTTTATAGGTGATCACCAGCATCTTGAAGCTTATTGGAGGCCATTGCAACCTATGAAATAGGCATCCCAAATTCTACACACCACTACGTTCTGGACCAATTGCAGTTTTTTGATATTCTTCAAAGGCAGCTCCATGTATAGCACATCCAGCTGGCAACCAAGGCATGAGTGACCAGGTAGGGTGCATTTGGTTCACTAGATATGGGTAAAGGCTATGCTGGCCAGCGGCCATGGCTGCTACTTGAACTATGAGTCAGAATGCTCTCCAAATGTGTGTACTGATTCTCAGGGAATGCTTTAGGCATGAGAGCTGACTGGGTGATTTTGGGCCAGTTACTCTCTCTTTTAGTCCAATTCATCTCACAGATATGTGGTCATGGGAAAAAGAAGAAGTCAGACTTATTAAATATGCTGACGGCCTTGAGTTTTTTATATATTTTGATTCATTGTATATTTATTTATTTTTATTTATTTAGCACTTAGCAATAGCACTTAGACTTACCATATTTTTCATGCTATAAGATGCTCCGGACTCACCTAGCTTTTGGGGAAGAAAACAAGAAAAAAAAATCTGCCTCTGCCTCCAAGCAATTTGCCTCCTTGCAGCAAACAGCAAACAGCCTGGTCAGCTTCAGCACAGCCTGATTTAGCATGAGTAGTTGATTGGCAGTTGAATTGGCCTCCTGGAATACCACCGATTAGCTGTTCCAGGCTGTGGGGATTACTGCTGCCCATCGCCGCTACCACCTATCGCTGCCTTCACGTGCCCCATTTTTGGCCTCCATGTGCCCCATTTTCAGCCTCTGTGCATCCCGTTTTCAGCCTCCATGCCTCCCGTTTTCAGCCCATTCCAGGCAGTGGGGATCATTGCCGCCCGGAACGGGCCAAAAATGGGATGTGGGAGGCTGAAAATGGGATGCTCAGAGGCCGAAAATGGGGTGCAAGGAGGCAGAGATAGACGGCTGCAGTGATGGGAACAGCTGATTGGCAGTGTTGTGGGAGGTCGATCCAACTGCCAATCAGCTACTTGTGCTAAATCAGGCAGTGCTGAAGCTGACCAGGCTGTTTCCTGTTTGCTTCAAGGAGGCAAATTGCTGGGAGGCAGAGGCTGAAGGGTGGGCAGGGCTTCGGCAACATTTGCTCTATAAAGCGCACAGACATTTCCACCCACTTTTGGCGGGAGGAAAAGTATATTTTATAGACCGAAAAATATGGTATATACCACTTCATAGTGCTTTGCAAACCATTCTAAGGAGTTTACAGAGTCAGCATATTGCCCCCAACACTGTGAGTCCTCATTTTACCAATCTCGGAAAGTTGGGAGGCTGAGTCAACCTTGAGCTGGTTAGGATTGAACTGCTGGCAGTCAGCAGAATTAGCCTGCAATACCACATTCTAACCACTGCGCTACCATTTATTTACTTACTTGCTTACTGTATATTGTATATTTACAATCATATTGTATATTTAGAATCATGTCAGTGTGATGGGTGGCTATATGAATTTGATTAAAACAAGATTACCAGGATTTATTTCACACACACACACACACACACACACACACACGTATATGGTAATCTTGTTGAATTTTGCTGCTTCTGATGAGTTGTAAAATGTCTGAAACTCATATTAACCATGCTTGCTTAATCATTGTAGTTACAATGTAGTAACTCTTAAGTTAACAGAGTTAAAGTAACAGAGACACATACTGTAACTACCTCTCATATTTCATCTGCTATTTTCAAATAAACCATAAAAACCTGTGAGGCATATGTTGTGAATGTTTGCCTCAATAATTTGTGTCAATCGTTCCTGTATCAACTTTTGTTGCCTAAAACGAAAAGCTTAACTGATTCCAACTGGATCCGCTAAGGAGAAATCCATCTGTGACTGTGAGTCCCTCTATAATTATGTGAAATTAAAAAGTGATGTTGAGTTGTACTTGATTTGTAACAGACCCATATAAACTGTATAGACAGGAAAATTATACCAACAAAAACAAAAACACATCAACCTTATAACCTCTTTTTTTTTGTTGTTGTTAAAAATAAAATAAGCCAAATTAAGGAACAGAATATATTCCTGATGACACAGAGACTTGGACAATTCTGATTTCACTTGTCAGCTAAAAATAAGGAATGAAGGAGTCCAACGGGATTCTTTGCAACTTTCCATAAAATGAGTTTCTGTTCTGGGAAATGATTGTCCATGCATTGATAATTATACCTTATAGATAGACCATGAAACAGAATTTCACCTCAAAATTAGCATACCCAAAGAGTAGTCTCATCAGGGATTGATTGATTAAATTTATATGCCTTGTGGTTTGAGGAAACTCTGTGCAGTTTACAATGTAGTAAAACATAGAGACATAAAAACAATTGAATAAAGCAGATTAAAATTACAAAAGGTTAAATATAAATGAAAAGATCACGAGTTTTAGCGGCACAACCGTGGTGTTGTGTCACTACAACAACCACACCCAGCTTACATTCTTCTTCAGGGCTCCACCCTAACTGGCAGAGGCTGTTTTAAGATTTTTCCTGAAGGCCAGAAGGATGGGGGCAGATCTTACCTCCAGTGGCAAGATTTTCCAAAGGATGGGTGTCATGGCAGAAAAGGATCTTCTCCATTAGATAAACCCCATCAGATAAAATTTCTTGACTGAATGGGTCACAGTAGGCCCGTCTTCCAGAATGAATCAGGCAGGCCAATCCACTGGGGCAAGATGGTTCCTCAGCTGTCCAATGCATAAAGGTGATGACCAAACCCATTTTCATCCCCATGATGAAACCAGCATTGGACCATTGACATGTAGATAGATACAAAAGGGTTGGAGTCATTTGATCCCCTCATCTTGCCACACCCACTAAAAAGAGGAAGCCGTCTGTTCCCATTCTGTGTGCTTCCCGGTAAGTGAAGGGACAGGGAAAGAATATGTATATGGTAGATGTCTCCTCTCTGTGTTAACCTGTTCATTCCCTTTCCTCTGCTTAATCAAGGTCAGAATGTGTCTACATTGGCATTCTACACAATTGTGGGACTGAAATTTTATTCTACAGAAGAGAAGAACAAGAAGAGAAAAAGACTCCTGAAGAAATTTGGAAACTCCTGGATTATGGGATTGTGTTCCAGCTCTAAGAACTTTAATGCTTTCAGGTAGCTCCATAAAGATTCCTCTCAGAGACCAAAGCATTCTGAGCCTTAAGAGTCAAAACCTAAGCTTTGAACCTGGGATTATATGGAAAGATAATGAAGGAAGCTGGAAATATTAGTCTTCTACTGTATGTCCAGGAAACAGAAGGTTTCTTTCTGAGCTACATTTTGCTCCAATTGATATTCTTGGAAGTGTCATGTATAACCAGTAATCCAATTTGGATGTTATCAGACATGCATAATAGAAGCCAGATCAGTCTCTTCCAGGAAAGGCCTGAACTGACATCATTTTGACTGTCTAAGTGTACAGTTTAACTCGTGTACCACCTGGTTTCCATGAGCAATACAGCCTGCACATGCCATGAAAGTTTGATTACTATAGGCTGCAGGCAAAACATTTCCCTTCAGAGGGCCAAATGTGATGCAATATATTGCTTGTGTCTGATACTTCAAACATTGTAGAGCAACATGTCCAGGGCCTCCACAAAATGTGGCATGTGTTCTCATTTAATCAAATCCAAAAGATGTATATAAGTTAATTATAAAGCTTCTAATAACAATTTCCTCTATTTAGTTAATTAGTATAATAGTTAAATATACTGTAGTTAATAAAAATCAGGACGGCTGTGGCATTCAGAATTCTGGCTTATTTGGCTTATTTCCTGTTTATGTACGCTATTAGAAGAACATATACTTTCATGTGGCATTCATGATGCAGTATACAATACAGAAAAAAAGTCTTTCATGTTAAATAGTTTGAACTAGTAATAACCTTATTTAGAGCCAACTTTCATGATAATTGATTCATGTATTTCACTTAGCTGTTTAACAAGGAAAGTTAATATTTAATTAGCTACATCCGTAATGCATATAGGCTTCCAGTTACATATTGAAAGTTTATGTTCTTTGCAATTTCTCTCATAAATCTCTATTTTTTATGAAGAGAGTCTTCTCCCTATCTACAGATGAGAGATTGCAGTGCCGGGAGAAAAAATCCACTCAGTACTGTCTGTTCTGTTGATAGGAGGTCACTGATACGACCTTTACATTTAAATCAACATTATTACTTATATTACTAAATAAACATATTGATCGATTTATTGATTATGTGCCATCAAATTGATGTTGACTCTTAGCAACTGCCTAGGTAGATTTTCTATGTGACAATGCCCAGCCTGATCATTCAGGTTTTCCATTACAGGTTAATTGAATCCGTTCCCTTCCAGCTGGCTGTTTTGTTCTCTTTTCTTCCATTTTTCTTCACATTTTCTTCATTTATTTATTTATTACATTTATTCATGCTTTTTTTTTAGAGAACAATGTCTTCATAATATCTCTGAAGCATGATAAGCATGATTAGAACAATTAACTAGTGGAACAGCTTGCCTTCAGAAGTTGTAGGTGCTCCATCACTGGAGATTTTTAAGACGAGATTGGATAATCACTTGTCTGTAATGATATAGAGCATGGGTGTCAAACTGGCAGCCTGTGGGCCAGATGCGTCATGCACAGGCCACGTCCACCCCAGCTCCACGAATGGGAAAAATGTCACAAAATTTCACATGATGGCAACCTGACACCGCAAGTTTGACACCCATGGCATAGAGTCTCCCTCCTGAGCAAGGGGTCTAAGTTCCCTTCCAACTCTGTTGTTGTTATTCTGATAATTTCAGTTTGCTCATTTACGAGTTTATTTTTTAAATAATTATTTGTCTTCTTAGCTGTCCCATGGTATTTTTCAGGAGTCTAATCCAACACCAAAGTTCATAAGCATCAATAGTCTTCCTAACCTGCTTCTTCAAATTCTGAACCAAGCTACTTAGACGAATATACAGCATGGAGGCTGTGACATTCTAACATACCACCATCCGCGACTTATGATCAGAATTGGGAACAGAATTTCCATCGCTAAGCAAGACGTTTAAGTGATTCTTGCCAGAACCTTTTTCCATGGTTGTTAAGCAAATCTCTGCGGTTGTTAAATGAATCATGCAATCGTTAAGTGAATCCAGCTTCCCCCATTCACTTTGTTTGCCAGAAACTGGCTGGGAAAGTTGCAAATGACGATCACGTGATCCCAGGATGCTGTATACATGCCGATTGCCAAGTGCCCAAATTTTACTCATGACCATGGGAAATTGGGGGTGCTAAGTGCAAGGTCTAGTCATCAGTCACGTTTTTCAGTGTCACTGTAAATTCAAGTGGTCACTAAATGAATGGTGGTAAATTGAGAATTCTGTGTACTGCATTGCAGTGGTGGGTTGCCCCTGGTTCGGTCCGGTTCTATAGAACTGGTAGTAAACCGGCAGGAGGCTCCGCCCACCCATCATGATGTCATTGGTGATCTGCGCATGCGCAGAAGCGAGTGTGTGTGCACGCTCCCCAGGGGTGGGTTCTACTTACCTTTACTACTGGTTTGCAACTGGGCTGCATCCTGATGCGTCCTGATTACGTCGGGGTCGGTGGGCAGAGCCTCCTGCCAGTCTTACTACCAGTTTTATAAAACCGGTCTGAACTGGGGGCAACCCACCACTGGTGCTCCCGTTGCAAACCAATAGTAAAGGTAAGTAGAACCCCCCCCCCCCCACTGCATTGGTATCTAAATGTCTTAAAATACAGGACAGGTTTGAGTTCTTAAAAGAAAAAAATATTTCAATGCTTTGATCAGAAAAAAATATTTTCAGTGATGACCGTGTTCAGAGATTTATGTTCTATCCCATTTTGTCTTTTGCTTGACAGGGGGAAAAAAGGTCTTTTTCTCTTTTTCGCAGAAACAAGACCAGAGAAAAACTAGTGTAGAAAAACTAGCTCTTTGCAGTCTGTCCATTGAAGCAATTTATAAGCCCCGAGGTATTATGTACAGTATCTATGTAATGTGAACAAATAAATAAATAAATAATGGATTGTATTACACTAGCTGTAAAGGGCGTTGTTTAATTATCAGTATCACTAAGCTACAAATGGATCACATATATCCACTTTTGGACTAGAGGTCTTTGAGGTCAATGCTGTATCAGAAATTGGGGAGGGGGGGCGTTCACATGGAATTGAACGGAAAAGAAATTGTTTTCTGTTTGCTTAAGAGATCAGAAATATTTGATTAAATATGCATCTAAAGAGCTGTGTTGGCGTAGTGGTTAGAATGCAGTACTGCAGGCTACTTCTGCTGTCTGCTGTCTGCCTGCAATTTGGCAGTTCTCACCAGGCTCAAGGTTGACTCAGCCTTCCATCCTTCTGAGGTGGGTAAAATGAGGACCCAGATTGTTGGGGGCAAATAGGATGACTCTGTAAATCACTTAGAGAGGGCTGTAAATCAATGTGAAGCAGTATATTATTATTATTATTATTATTATTATTATTATTATTATTATTATTATTATTATTATTATTATTATTATTTATTAAATTTATATACCGCCCTACTCCCAAAGGACTCAGGGCAGTGAACAGCCAAGATAAAATACACATAATACAAATGTTAAAAACCATTTAAAATATATTAAATACCATGGCCCAAAAACAAATTTAAAACACCAATTTATAAGACAAATTTAAAATTTAAAAACGATTTTAAAAAGAGATTAGGCCAGACCAGTCTGCTGGAAAAGGAAAGTTTTAAGGGCATGGCAGAAAGCGCGCAGATCCAGGATTGCCCCCCACTTCCTTTTTTGACCAAGTTTAGGCCTTTTGGCCTTATTATGGTCACCGCTACCCCGCTTATCCTGGTTTGCTGAGTGACTCTTACTTCCCCCAGTTTCATCAAGCCCTCTCTGAAATCACACCACTGCAAGATTTCTCCCCATACTAAATCCTTCTCATGAGCTGGGCTCCCTGACTTGCTTCTACCCGTATGGGGAAATAGATCTGGGTACACAAGTCTGGAGGGAATCTGTGTATGACTGTTCTCACTACCGTTTTCCACCAATCCATTTGGATTATTTAAATTGGATCGGCCTCGTGAGAGGATGGCTGGTCCAAGAAATTACCGGCAGTCAAATAACATGTATCCCCCCCATTGCTGTGAGAAGGCAATGGAGTCAGATTGTTTGTACCTGGATTGGAACTTTCCCTTGTGGACTATAATATCTCGGTGGTCTCCCGACCATGGACTATTTCACCCTAATGAGCGGATGTATTCAGTGCTTGAGTCCTTGCCCTGCGAGATTTCACCCTCTTGCAGGTTTGTCCCTCCACTCTATCGAGGACCTATCTCGATGATGGACTTTGGAGTCCTGAGAGATGACATGCTGCAAAAAGAGGGCTGTGGGGTTTTTTAGGGAAGTATTTGAACAAGATTTTAAAGGATTCTGGGAGGGGGGTGAGCTGTGTGGGTTTGGGGGAGAACCCACGGGGAAGGGTGCCTAGTCCAGCTGAGGAACGCGGCATGGAGGGTGCAGGTCCTGGGGTCAAGGAAGGGGTTAGAGCTTGTGATGTGGATGGCTATGACATGGATACTATAGGTGGGAGGGGCAGATATGGTGGGAGTAGGAGGCCACATCATGTTGTGGGAATGCGTGCTCGCTGTCTTCAAGCGGTGGCACGCTCCGGCCTCCAATGCTCCTCTCGTTCCCCAGGTTGCACAGATCCTTGGGCCCTGGGCCTTCGGCTGATGCTATGCAACGCCAGGTCTGTGGCAAATAAACCCCCCTCATTTGCGAGCTTATTCAGGAGGGGCGCATGGACTTGGTGGGTATTACGGAGACCTGTTGGGCCAGGAGGGGTGAGTCCCTCTTGTTGATATGTGCCCACTCGGTTTCCGTGCATTTCATCAGCCAAGGTCACAGGGGAGGGGGGGTGGCTGTTGTTATTAACGAGGGTCTTAGTCCGAGGGAGGCCACTGTTCCTCAGACGGCCGGATGTGAGTCCCTCCTTGTGAAGTGGGGTCATGGGGTGTAGATGGGCCTGCTAGTCATGTACCTGGCTCCCTACCACGTGGCAGTGGCCCTGCCCGAGCTGCTCGACGTTATAGCCGCGGTGGTGGTTGATACCCCAGGCTTATGGTCATGGGGGATTTTAACCTGCCATCCATCGGCGAGGCATCTGAGGCAGCCCGGGAGTTCATGGCTTCCATGACGGCCATGGACCTGACCCAGTTAATTCATGGCCCTACTCACACAGGGGGGAAACACGCTGGACCTGGTTTTTATCTCTGGCCAGTAGTTGAGGGATCTTGAGATAGGGGATATAGCGATTGAGCCCTTGGAGGGTAGGGATGAGGACTTTGTGCAATATCTGTATGACAAAATCGCTCATATTTGGGAACACCTAGACTCTGACTGGGTAGATCCAGGAGGGATGACAGAGGCAGGTCTTGGGAATATTATTTGGGAAGAGTTTGATCCTGTGACTCCCGAAGATGTGGGCAGGATACTGGGCAGACTGAGTGCGGCCACATGTTTATTGGACCCGTGTCCCTCCTGGTTGGTGCTGGTCTCTTGGGAGGTTACACGAGGCTGGCTCCAGGAGATTATAAAGGCTTCTTTGAGTGAGGGTGTTTTCCCCACCGCTTTGAAAGAGGCGGTGGTGAGGCCTCTCTTCAAAAAGCTTTCCCTAGATTCGGCAGTGTTGGCTAATTATTGTCCAGTCTCCAACCTTCGCTTTGTTGCAAAGGTTGTTGAGAGTGTGGTCGCGTGACAGCTGCCTCAGTACCAGGATGAATTGGCTTATCTAGGTCCGTTCCAGTCGGGTTTCAGGCCTGGGTACAGCACGGAAACGGCATTGGTCGCATTGGTTGATGATCTCTGGAGGGTTCGGGACAGGGGTTGCTCCTCTGTCCTGGTCCTGTTAGACCTCTCAGTGGCTTTTGATACCATTGACCATGGTATCATGCTGCACTGGTTGGAAGGGTTGGGAGTGGGAGGCACCATGTTGCGGTGGTTCTCCTCCTTTCTCTCCGACCGGTCGCAGTCTGTGTTGTGGCACCCCACATACAAGGGGCCTCAGGGTTGACCTCTGACCCCTTCTGTTCAACATTTATGTGAAGCCGCTGGGCAAGATCATCTGTGGTTTTGGGGTGAAATACCACCAGTACGCTGATGACACTCAGCTGTACATCTCCACCCCGGATCACCCCAATGATGCCCTTGAAATGATGTCCCGGTGCCTGGAGGCAGTGCGGATCTGGATGGGGAGAAACAGACTCAGATTGAACCCATCCAAGACTGAGTGGCTGTGGTTTCCGATGTCCCTATATAGTCAGTTGGTGCCATCACTGATTATTGGGGGCGAGTCGTTGGCCCCACGGATAGGGCTCACAACTTGGGTGTCCTCCTGGACTCACTGCTGTCTTTAGAAGAGCATTTGACAGCTGTGGCTGGGAGGGCTTTTTATCAGGTCCACCTGATTTGTCAGTTGCGTCCCTTTCTGGATCAGGACACGTTACGTACGGTCACTCATGCCCTCGTCACCTCATGCCTGGACTACTGTAATGCTCTCTACATGGGACTCCCCTTGAGGAGCACCCGGAGGCTCCAGCTGGTCCAGAATGCGGCCGCATGGGTGGACGTGCGCTCCTATGTGACTCCCCTCCTGCATGAGCTGCACTGGCTCCTGGTGGTCTTCCGGATGCGCTTCAAGGTTTTGGTCACCACCTTTAGAGCGCTCCATGGCTTAGGACCAGGGTACTTACGAGACCTTCTGCCACCAGTAGCCTCTCACCGACCAGTACGCTCCCATAGAGAGGGGCTCCTCAGGGTGCAGTCAGCCAAACAGTGTCGACTGGTGGCCCCCAGGGGGAGAGCCTTCTCTGTGGGGGCACCTGCCATCTGGAATGAGCTCCCCGCAGAGATACGGAGGATCCCAGATTTACGCACCTTCCGCCGCGCCCTCAAAACATTTTTATTCCAGCAGGCTGGTCTGGCTTGACTCTCCCTTTTAATTTGCTTTTAAGTTTTATACAAATTGGGTATTTTTAAATTTGTTTTTTGGGCTAAAATTATTTAATGTACTTTTAAATGGTTTTTAACTTTTGTATGATGTATTTTTATCTTGTGGCTGTTCACCGCCCTGAGTCCTTCGGGAGTAGGGCAGTATATAAATAAAATAAAATAAAATAAAATAAAATAAAATAAAATAAAATAAAATAAAATAATAAAATAAAATAAAATAAAATAAAATAAAATAAAATAAAATAAAATAAAATAAAATAAAATAAAATAAAATAAAATAAAATAAAATAAAATAAAATAAAATAAAATAAAATAAAATAAAATAAAATAAAATAAAATAATAAAATAAAATAATAAAATAAAATAAAATAAAATAAAATAAAATAAAATAAAATAAAATAAAATAAAATAAAATAAAATAAAATAAAATAAAATAAAATAAAATAAAATAAAATAAAATAAAATAAAATAAAATAAAATAAAATAAAATAAAATAAAATAAATAAAATAAAATAAAATAAAATAAAATAAAATAAAATAAAATAAAATAAAATAAAATAATAAAATAAATAAAATAATAATAAAATAATAAAATAAAATAAAATAAAATAAAATAAAATAAAATAATAAAATAATAAAATAATAAAATAAAATAAATAAAATAAAATAAAATAAAATAAAATAAAATAAAATAAAATAAAATAAAATAAAATAAAATAAAATAAAATAAAATAAAATAAAATAAAATAAAATAAAATAAAATAAAATAAAATAAAATAAAATAAATAAAATAAAATAAAATAAAATAAAATAAAATAAAATAAAATAAAATAAAATAAAATAAAATAAAATAAAATAATAAAATAAATAAAATAATAATAAAATAATAAAATAAAATAAAATAAAATAAAATAAAATAAAATAATAAAATAATAAAATAATAAAATAAAATAAATAAAATAAAATAAAATAAAATAAAATAAAATAAAATAAAATAAAATAAAATAAAATAAAATAAAAAATAAATAACCAGGATATCATTTTTGTTCTGGGGATTGTTGTGTTAACCAGGATATCATGGGGCATATGTTACCGCAGTGGTTTTAATCTTTTATGCCATCCAGAATCACTGCTGCGAGATGGGTAGCTCTCTTAAGCCATTAGGAAATTTCTCCTGGAATTAAGGAGAAACTTCCCAATAGTGAGGACAATTGACCAACAGAACAGCTTGCCTTCAGAAGTCATGGGTGCTTCATCACTGGGTTTTTTTTAAGAAGACACTGGACAGTCACTTGCCTGAAATGGTATAAGGTCTCCTGCCTGAACAGGAAGTTGGAGAAAACCACCAAAGTCCCTTCCAGATCTATTCTGATTGATTTAAATAAATAAGTAGGGTGTTCTTAAATTTCTACTCCGGCAAATTCTCTAGAATTTCATACCTGGCCCTATAGTATCCACTGTAATATTGTCTTGGTAGCTCCTGCTTTTCCTATCTTCCATGGGACACTTTATCTGTTGTGTGAGAGACGGCTCATACAAACCTGTGCTGCCTTTTGGGTGAGTAAAAGGTTAAAAATGAGTTGGGGGGGATATAATGAAATAAATTTTATAGTCCTGGGTATGTAGCATCATGGTGAAAGATATTGTGCCCCCCCCTCCAATAATTTGTAAACTAACAATGTCTAATTCTCCCTTGTAAGACTGAACACTAGACTTACTGTGCATGCCTATCAATGGCAATGCATTTTAAATATTCCACATTTTGCTTAAAATGAACACTCCATCAAATTGTTTATGGCAAAGATGGATAATCTTCTCTGGCTTCTGCAATATGCCAGCTAAGTGGTATTTCTTGATGGTTCATTGTGTCTTGTTCTTTGTTGGTTTTTCTTGTTCAGTGTTCTTGAACTGCTATTGCTGGAAGTACTTAGCTGAGAGATTCACAGAAAAAGCACATTGCATGGGGTAGATGACCTATGAAGTCAGACATAAAAGGCTTCTGTTTCATTCTCATCTCTCCCCCCCCAACATTGTTCCACTTGATTCTGAAGGATTAGTAGCTGTGTGACACTACACAGCAGTCATTTTGCTCCCTTGAGTAGCCAGTTAAATTTGTCAATCTCTTGTTCTCTTCTCTCTCTCTCTAGATTTTCTCCCAACAATCAGTCAGCTGCAGGAGCCTAAAGACAAATGCATTGTTCTGTTTCATTTCAAACTTGCAGTATTCTGAGAAAAGGTTCACACATTCTACAAATATTTAAAATGCCTTTAGGCCTCTTATTATTAAATATAATAAAGCAAAGGCTAGAGTAGCACATTCGCTCAGCTGTTTAGCTGTACTTCCCAAACAATCTTGGAGCCAACAGGAAATCATACCTCCCTAAAACCTGCTGCTTCCTCAAAAAGACTTTATCATGTATGTAAAATAGGTTCATGCCAGGGGTAGGTTCTACTTACCTTTACTACTGGTTTGCAACAGGAGCGTGCATGTGCGCGCTTCTGGACATGCACAGATCACCGATGATGACATTGTGGTGGGTGGGCGGAGTCTTCCGCCAGTTTTACTACCGGTTCTATAGAACTGGACCGAACCGGGGGCAACCCACCACTGGTTCATGCTGCCTTTCTGTCCATGTAGATTTTGTGTTTGACATTCCAAGGACCATGCTCTGACGGTTGTATTGGTTGAAACTGTAATCTTGCCCAACATCTAATAGGTGAAAAGTCTCTTCCAGCTGACATGCAGAAGACTCTGGTTAGTTAGTTACCTACATGTTCTTTTTCCTTTTCTCTCATACCCACTGAGTGATGGGAACAACAACAATAATAATATACTTCCTTGATATGGTTTTGGGCTTGCATGCTCTGAGAAGGATGAGAACTGTGCCAGAGATTCAACCAAACTGGATAGGTTTTGCCAGAGGACCCAGATGAAGATTGCCTCTTCCATAAATAATATGGTGAGATGTAATTTACACATACCAGATTGATTGTCACCCAGATCAACAAGGACTGCATTGGTGTTGGAGTTCCTGAACATCTGGTGTGAAATGGGCTGCAGGACTCAGGTCTGTTGGCTGAGCAACCAGAGCCAACAGCTGCAGGATTACTGGAAGAAAAATTATTTACTTGGAACTCATTATGTCCTGCAATGATACCTTTAATACAATCAGACAATCACAACTGCTTATCTCAAGTCCTTGGGAAAGACTCAATGGGTAGATAAAAATGCCAAATCCAGTCTAAACATCTCACTGACTATGCAATGAACCATAATACTTCCTTATAACTATGACTACTACTAGATTGGCTATTATATTCCAGAAAAGAGAGTGGTCCTATTTCTTGGTTGCCATATGATGGTTGAAAGAGATGCAATCCCTGGATAAGTTTTGTTGAAGGACATCAGTTTGAGAAGTGGGGGTTTATAAAAATGAGAAGTCAGAGCTTCCCAGAAAGAAGTGGCCACCAGGAAGGGAATTTCCCATTAGATGAACTACGGAAATATTAAAGCCAGGTTCTCTGAATTATACTTTCATTACATGTGGTAAGCCAAGAATGAGAGTTAATTTCAGGGCTGTAGGGTTGATCAGTTAATCAATCCATTTAAAAAGTAGTTGCGGAAGCCAGATTTTTGGCCTTCCTCACAGCCTAGCTGCAGAACAGCTACTGAGCAGAAGGAGGTAGTCCCATAGTAGACTTATCAGATCAACTGGGGCCAGCAAATTGCAGTCTCTGACCTTGTAATCGCAAATCTCCTCTTCCATGAATCATAGGGAATCTGGATGGGAGATCTTGAGATGGGTTAAGTATAAAAATACTATTTTCAGAACAGAGCACCTAAAGCTGCTTCTGCTGTGAAATAACAAGAAAATAGAAGCCCTAGTATGTAAGAGAAAGTTTCCCTGGAACTAAAAAGCCCATCTTTTTGCTTTCACTTTAAAGGGAGAAAGGAAACCTGGATAATGTAGCTCTTGGAGTCTGGCCCAATAGGAAACCTAAAAGTTTTCATTCTCTTAATCTATTGAACCAGCCAATATTTTACCTTGGTTAGAAGGCTTTTCTAAGAGGAAAGTGGGGGGGAAAAAAGACTGATGCTGGGAAAGTGCTCCCTTGTGGAAAGATGGAAAAACAAGACACGTTTAAGAAGATATTAAGATAGTCTGCTCAAATAGATGCCTCCTCATGAGTAAAACTCTCCCCAAACAATGAGACCTGCCCCAACAGTAGCTGCTACACCTTAATACCGCCATAATGAAAAAGCAGAAGTTGGGCCACTGTTGTTACACCTAGAAGCAGTTATATAGTCTCATTATGTAGTTGATGTCTGCACTGACTGCTTCCGTGTCTTTTGCTGCAATAAACACAGCCACCTACCGTGTTTTTGAACTTTGCAAGGTGTTGTGCTTTCTTCAACATCCCATAGGGAGATGGAGCATTCCCAGTCTCTAACACAATAGCTAATGGGAAATGATTATAAAATGCTTTTTCTCTTTCTGCTGAGGCACAAGGTGATTCATAGCGTTTACCTCTTACTTGTGCGTACCTTATTTGCCCAGTGGGATGTAATTCCCTCCATCACAATCAGCAGGAACTTTTCCATTCTCTTCAGTGAGAGAGGATGGTGCCAGGGTGAGAAAACACAGGAAGAGCTTGGACAATAAAAGGTAGCTGTTGCTTATTTGGGGGAAAGGTTTAGGACTGACAATCGTAGAATAGATATCTGTTGGGCAGTAGAAAATTATCTGAATGGGAAGCTTTTATGAAACTTTCTCATCCAATGGATATAAAGCCAGGCTAGTTTGAGTGCTTTTAACGATGAAAATATTTGTCAGGCGAAAATCCAAAAATTACATAGAACAATTCAGCCAGAGTTCAGTTCTTTATTTGCTTTCACACAATAAGCAGAATCTTGTCATACTAAGCCTTACTATGCTCAGCCTAATGGATATATCCTGGGAAATTCTAGGGAATGGCTATCCTAACTCCCCTTTTCTACCTCCTACCAAGCTCCTCTTGTCTTGCCCCTTTTTCTGGAATCTGCCTCCTTCCTAAGAAACGGTTTACAACCAATCCTCAAACTTCCAACCATAGCAGCATCCTCATGATCATAGGATCAAAATTTGAGCGCTTGGCAACTGGCGTGTATTTACAATGGTTGTAGTGCCCCAGGGTCATATCATCATCATTTGCAACCTTCCCAGCTGGATTCTGACAAGCATAGTCAATGGGGGAAGTTGGGTTTGCTTAATGACTGTGTGATTCACTTTACAGTTACAGTGATTTGCTTAGCAAAAAGGATCATGAAACTTGGCGTGATGCACAACTGCCTTGCTTAACAATGGACATTCTAGTCCCATTTGTGGTTGTATGTCAACTACTACCTATAATCCATCACTCCAGCTTCCCCTCCATAGGCATCACCTCTCACAGTACTATATTTATTCACAATCCAGTCTCCAAAATGAGAAGTCAGAGTATGTAATTACATAATATGATCATGCCTGGCGTATTAAATATTGCAGTAATCTCTGTCAGTGTACTAAATCCCCATCAGGCTGTTTTGGCAGTGAAGAACTTTTACGTTTATTAGATAATAGATAGCTAGAGGGTGAGACAACGAGCGAAGAAGATTGGATGGTCAGTGGAAGATCTTTTGCCATTTAGCTAGCTTAAATATTTCAGATATTTCAAAGGCATTAAACACTCCCTGATTATTCTGTCACACATTCATTTTATTTTATTGCTGGTTTTTATCTGAATAAACATATAAATTAAGTGCTGTAAAGTATCAGCCATAACTCAGTGACAGAGGAATGATTTGCAGATGGAGGGTCTCCAAGTCATTGGATTCTCCAGTGAAAAGGTAATGAAATTATTTTATGCTAGAGATCCTGGTCAGATCAGACAATATAGGGCTACCAGATCTGCAAACTCCTTTTTGACTTTGCTGCCACTGAGTGGTCATCCAGAGTTATGCAGAGTCTCTAATCCTGGACTATGTTTAACATGAATCAGGGAGGTGTTGAGGTACAAACCTTATAGGGGTGTAAATGCAATTAATTCCTGGAGAGCATAGAACAATGTGGCTTCATTGATCCAGTAGCTACCTACTCTTTGCCCCATACTTTCTCAATAAACCAACTTGAATAGGGAAGGGCTGTTGTTGATCATCGGTGGAGTTACCTGATACTGTTTCATGCCCATTGTCTGCCTGGAATTTGACAGCTCAGATATGGTCACCAAGTAGGAGGTGCAATGGAAGAGGATGTGGAAAGAAGGAGGAGCAAATGAAGGAAGGAAAAGTAACACAGAGTATCTGTTAACATTTTCTCCACTGGTATTCCTTAGTCAGGAGAAGCAGGAGAAGCATTTTGCCTGGCAATTCCCTGGCAATCTCTACGGGCTGCACTCTTCTGCTCCCACTTTTCCAACATATCTAGGCTTCATGATCACTAAATGACAGCAAATAGATATAGAAAATTGAACAGTTTGCTAGGGGTTGTCTGAATTGTGGCAGCAGTCCAGATATGGACACCCTCTCCTCTTTCTGTTCCACAATCTCAATTGCTGTAGCTAGAAGGGTGCTCAGTACTTAACTTCTAACATATTTTTTTTGGTGGGGTGGAGGAGAGAGGTGATTGAATGGTTTGCTGTGGATTTCAGAGATCTCTCCTGAAGCTTTGACTGAAACATCTTTGATGTTTGAAAGCTGATGATGAGAAAGTACTCTGCATCAGATCCAAAGAGACAAATACTGGTAGGGTCCTTGTATGTCCACTGCTTGGACATTGACCATTTGCAGTTATGACAGTGATGACAAAGTAACTTTTTCACCAATGCCCATATTTCTGTCATTTGCAGTATCTCTCTCCCTCCCTCCCTCCCTCCCTCCCTCCCTCCCTCTCTCTCTCTCTCTCTCTCTCGCACACACACACACACACACACACACACGTGTTCACCATTACAGTCATTTAATACTGTATGTGTCATCTGTGCCTGAGATTTCTTCCCGCATCACAGAAAGGTGAAATTGTCTAAATAATTTTGCTGCAAACTATGAAAGAACAGAGAAAAGTTCTGAGATGTCATTCATTATTTCCAGGTCTAAATATGAACTTAGATTAAACTTCAAAGTTAACCAATTTTTGAGCATCTTTGCCTTTCAAAAAACCAAAAAAACCAAAACATTTTTAGACCATGAATACTGAGTTCACATTTGCAACAATCTACTGTACTGTATAGGGTTGGAAGAAAATTAATCTCATTGTGAGATTTCCATATGAGAAACATAAATAACAATGGTATCTGTTGAAGTCTAACATAAGTGTGATTGCACTGCACATGCCACTTACCAGATATACACACAACCTTAACAAAAAGGGCCAAATAGGATCTAGCAAGGACTGTTCTGTGTTGTCATTTATTTTAAGAGAGCAGGTTAGCTGGATGACTTTGGACAACTTATTCTTAGCTTCTATTCCACATATGTCAAATAAAAAGAGGACACTACTCTATTTCTATATCCAACAAAGCAGCTTTGCTATTGATAATGAAATAGTTATGTCCCTCAGGACATAGGCAATGATGCAGTAGCCGTTTATAGGATTAGTATATAGATTTCATTAGCCCAGCATTATTATCCTCTTATATCAGTGTAGAAATATTAGAGAAGGGATAGCTAAATAGGGTAAATCAGTGTAAGTATAGCTTCCAGGGATGATAATCATTTCAGAATAATGAATGAGGAATAAAAATATGATCCAGCCAATATGCCTTTGGCAATGTTTTTACTCTTATATTGAAATATTTGTAGCATTTGAAGACTAAATAGATGTATTAAATTAATTGTTTAAGATTATTTGTATCCATTCATACTTCCTACAACTTCTATTTTAATTAGGAACATTTTTATATATCAAGAATTCAGCATATTTTCATGACATATTTCTTCCCTAAAAAAATCTTATGCAATTAGCTTCCATTTCCTTTGTACTCTACTCACCATGATTTTGCATAATTTTTAATAACTATCGATTTCATAGATATACTTAATAAGATGTTCTAAAAATGTAGCAAGCTAATTACTTGTTGGTTAATAATTGACTTGCTTAAATTTAACTATCTTTCCGGGCTTGTCTGTGATTAAAATCATGTTGTTAATTTATATTTTTGTTTAAAAATGTTGCTAATGACAAAAGTAACATTTACTTTGAGAATTGATAGGAAACCTAGAACTGCATTCCTATTGGTAATGGGTTTTCCATGAGCCTGTGAATGAAATTCTTTATTTCTTTGTAAAATAGGAAGAATATCGATAATTATAATCAAGATGGATGATCATGGAGCACAGTAATCTGGTCCAGATTACTGAAGGCACATCAGACAACTGAAGAAATTTCACATCTGCGCTCTCCGCTCAATCTTTGGTCTTTGTAGCAAGAACATGCCTCCAATCTGGAGGTCTTGGATTGTGTTTAGTCTATCAATATTGAATCCCTGATTATCAGAACCCAGATGAGGTGGGTCAGACACATCATCAGAATGGATGAGTGCCATATCTCTCACCACTTTCTCTGAAGTGTCTGGGAAGTCTGGGAAAAAAACTTGAGTTTCACCATGCAAGCACTACAAAGATGCTGTGAAAGAAACCATGCAACATTGACACATCCAGCCAAGGGAACTAGAAGCTGCAACTGTTGACAGAACTCGCTGATGAGCTAAGAAGCCTCCACCAAAAATGAGGTGTTACCGAAAACTGATAGAAAACCATGCATGGCATCACAGACTAGCCTCTACAGTTACTACCACAATGGACTTTCAGTGCCACCCCCACCCCCCCATTCTAGATTCTGTCCCTCCAGACTAGAACTTCAGAGTCATATCCATTTCTACAGATGAACTGCACAACAGTGTAACTTCTTTGAAACACACACACACACACACACAAAAACCAGAATGCTCAGTTTAAATGCAGTTTGTCTAAACCTCATTTGCCATTTCCTTGGTTTCCAAGGAAAATGGCAAAATAAGAGAAATTAGGCATACAATGATTCAATATCCATACTATGGAAATGCAAATTTGCTATTAAAATATGAGTGTGATGTAACTTTTCTGAATGTACAACATTTGTGGCATACTGATAGCTTTAATATGCCTGTTGTTGTGGAGGAGGGGAGACAATGAAAGTCTGCAAAAGGGCACTGGAACCTCTGAAATTATGGACTGTCCCTGTTAACAGATGGCTAAATAAAATTAATGATTAAGCATACAAAGTGCTCCTTTTTTAACTGATGTTTTCTGGTCTCTGAATAATGCTTCTGCTATAAGCTGAGTGATCCACTCACTTAGAACATCCCGGTGATTTCCATAATCACATTTATAGTTTGGAATATATAACTAAAAAGGAAGAAAAATGATCTGTTAATGGTACATATGGGAGTAAAATACCTTCCTGACAAGATTTTCCTTTACTGCAGTTGACTTTATCTTTTCTGGGCATCATGCCTAAAAGTTCATATATCAGCTTTCTTTTTGAATATATTTGAAATATATACCACCAGCAGCACTATTGCTTCAGCTGATCTTCATTCAATTTGGGCAGAAGCCAGACTATTACAAAATTATTTCATGCTGATACTTCAGCTTGTATCACTTTTGCAAAGGACAGATTTTTCTATCTTTCTGTGGATCCCAAATGTCTTTAAATGGCTCCAGAAAGCATTTCTCAAATGACTAAAATATTTGCATTCCATGCATAATTCTATCAAAATGGATGAACTCTGTTTTACCTGGAAATGGCTGAGAAATTTCAGATATGAAATAAATACCTGCTGGTATTTATTTCTGCAGCAATCTTTCCTTGCTGAACATACTTGCAGAAAAATAGTGTGATATAAACAGTTTGAGCAAATTTACTTTCCTTTTAATTATATCTTATTTCATCCCATAATTGTCAGTTCCATACTTTTTAAAAATTCTGTAACAATATAAGTAATACAATGTGCTATTTGTGTTTGAATTCCTAAACAGACCACAAGGTATGTTTATTAATGGTTTGTTTTCTGCTTTGCATAAGGAATGTGCTGGTCCTGATCTTGTATGCAGATCTCAGGTTTTGTAGAACAGGTAACTTACCTGTGGAAAGGAAGCAGCAGTGACTCATCAGGTTTCTTGCCCAACAAAATACTGTCACCCGTTTCATGCAGAAAAGAATCCTAGTACAAACCTTAGTGTAACATTCAGGTCACCTGTTCAGAGATAAGAAGCGTGCATAATTTTGGAAGTCCAGCAGCATAGAGCTTAAAATGGTGAAATGGACGATCCATCTTCCCACAGAAGCAACGAATTCCCTTCTCTCATTTTAGCCTTTACAGAAATATAGTAGAAATAGAAATAGAATAACAGAGTTGGAAGGGACCTTGGAGGTCTTCTAGTCCAACCCCCTGCCCAGGCAGGAAACCCTACACCACTTCAGACAAATGGTTATTCAACATCTCCTTAAAAATTTCCAGTGTTGGAACATTCACAACTTCTGCAGGCAAGTTGTAAATGGCTTAGGACTTGATTGTGGGACTGATCCTTCCATTCTGAACTTAACTGGCTATGTAGATCTGCAGAAGAAACCCTTTTGATGAGCCCACAGTCGCCAGATGTTTGGCTATCTGATATGTGAAAGAGATGAGGTGCTGTTACCTGTACGACTTTAGGCACTAAAATATACCAGGAGGAATGTTTGGTATTTAGAAATATCAGTATTCATAAAAATGCCAAAAAGCTGTTCCCTTTTGCCAACTTTTTAATTGTTAAATTGATTTTAATTATTCTGATTTTAACTGCAATAGTTTCAATGTGTATTTTTTTTTATTATAAAAAGTACTTGAGTACTTATTTAACACCATCAGCAAAATCCTTTTGCTCCTTCTCCCTCCTTCCTTTCTTTCTATCAAGAGCCTGTTTCATATAGAAGAGCGATATGGCCGTACATAATCACTCTGTACTCTGTTCATTATCCCTAAGCTGAGCAATGAATTCTACATACATTTGCTACTTGGGTTGATTTGAATCTGAATACAAGATTGCATGTAATTAGAACATAACAACTGCCTGCTGGATCAGACAGTGGCTCTTTTTAGTCCAATATTTTGTTTTTTAAGTGGCCAATAGAAAGCTATACACAACTTGCAAGTAGGAGTTACGTCAAACTGCAAGATGGTAGCAAACATATTTGATAATAATATTGGATGCAATCCCATAACAAACAACTGGACCACCTCTTGAACCTCATCAGCATCGACAAAATCACCACCAGTCAATTGCAAATGGCAGCTCTATTCAGAATAGCTTACATCCTGCAACAATACCATCCACATCTGCCTATCCCAGACCATTGGCAATAACTTAATAGGTGGACAAAAATGTCAAATCTAGCTGGAACTCTGGTTGACTGTGCCATAATAATAATATTCTACATACTCCTCACCTACAGGTATTCCACTGTAACTTGCATTTGGCATCAGGCAGCCCCTAGCTCAAGAGATTATACAAGTGTAATAACCTAGGGTAGACATGTCTTCTCTGAATGTAGGCAATCCTCTTTTAAAACCATCCAAGGGAGTGAGCATCTTGTTGCTTTCCAAAATCAGATGGGCAGCAAATAAATTTAATAAACAATACATGAAACAATTCCCGTAGGATAATTTTGTACAGTGTGAAGAAGGGTATTTTTATTTTGTCATTTCTAAATCCCCTTCCAATTTACTTTATTGAATTGTTTAATGTTTTGGAAGAAGAAAGAAATTTTCTCCCAGTTCAATTTTCCCACACTATGTATTTTACGTGCTATGACCATGTTTCACTTTAGTTGTCTTTTTTTTTTTTTCCCTCTAGTCTTTTAGGATTTTCTCACAGGGAAAATATTTGAGCTACCTCATGACTTTTGGTTGCCCTTTTCTACATTTTTTGCAGCTGCATTATGTCCTTTTTCAATGTTGTAACCAGAACCGTACAAATTATTCAGAAGTGGACATGCCACAGATTTGTATAACAGCATTACTTTGTTGGCATTTTCATTCTTAATCCCATTCCTAAAGATCTCCATGGTGGAATTTGGTTTTTTTTTTCAGCTGCCTCACACTAAGTTGACATCTTCATTGAGCTATGACACTGTGACCAATGAATTTATGACATTATGACCCCAAGGTCTTTTTCTTGGTTAGTTACAGATAGCTCAGCCCCATTGGTATACGCTGGGGAGAAGGGACCTGCCCCAGTGCATCATTTTACATTTAGTTAAATTAAATTGCATTTGTCTTTTGAATGACAAATGGAATTAGACTTTGGAGTACTTATAATAACACTTGTTTTTTGCTGTTCAGAATAATTTAGAATTTTCCACAAACTTGGGCAGCTCAGTGCTTAATTAAGTAAATATAATTTATGAACAAGCACTGGTCCCAGTAATGATGCTTCTTTTTCCATGGATTGATACAATTGTACATTTAGCCCTTCCTATTTGTAAAATCTATTAACAATTCATACAAGACCAGGTTCTCTTATCACATGACTGCAAAGTTTACTCAAGAGCATTTGATGAAGACATTTGTCAAGAAATGTTGAAAGTCCAAGTATATGATATCTCAATCAATTTACTTACAGCCAAAGGGCCCAAATAGCAAGTTACAAATATAATCTAAAATTTGGCACTAGAAAAGACAGTTTAGCAAGGAAAATATTTAATAAATATTGCAATGCACTTAAAAACCCAACCTCATGAATGCGTTATTAAAACCTTGTTTTTATAGCCATAGTTAAAAAGCTGGCTGTTTCCCCTGTAAGACTTTTATCTGCAAATAACATTTTAACATACTTACTGCTTTTGATTTTAAAATAGGTCAGATAATGCTGAAGACTCTTATAAAATTCACAATATACTAAAATATGATCTGTTTCAAGATCAACACCATTACAGGCTCAAAATCTTTAAGAAATGAGGATTTTTGAAACCTACCATGTGGCATTCTTGATTGCAATACATTTAATCTGGCTTTCGAAAAGACTATTTGGTATTTACTTAAATATAAACCATTTGGATATTTAGAAAGCTGTAATTAATTCCACAAGTTACAGGTGAACACAAAACTTTGGCTTTAGCCATTATTTCCTGTACTGAATTATCCCATAATCTTTGTTTAATACAATGAAATGCTGATGTCATATCCTTGGAAAATAAATAGGATCAATGACAATCCGACTAATCTTTTGGGTCACCTGTTTAAATCACATATCTACAAAAGATTCATTTGGGTTTCTTGAAGCAACTGTTCCTTGTTTTTAAAAATGTATATATGCAACTAAAATTTAATAGTTCATAGCCAAGCCTTTGTTTTCAATGTGTATTGCTCAGTTTTCAGGAGAATAACAGAATTAGAGGATAATTTGAAACATCCAAAACAAATTTTAAACATTTCACCTGCAGTTGAGCTATGTTATTATTGGCAAATGTAATCCACATTGGAGCTCCATATAAAATTCAAGATGTAATTTTTGCATTAAATACCTGCATTGCTGTAGCAACAAAAAAAAACCCCTCCTTTTGAATAAAAATATTGAGGAATGGACCATCATAGAAGATTTTGCTTTTAGAAGTATTACCTTGCAATGATGTTGCCAGGATAGAACATGATTTTAAAAAGGCCCAAATAACTAACATTCTCTACTTGTGTTATTATGTGATCTTGAATTTGCCAGAGGTACTTTTTAATTTTTTAAATTATTTTTTTGGATGGGTGGAGTTGAAGCCCCTACTTGAGGCACAAGTTAAGTTTTGACAAGTAAATCCATTGTATATCAACCATGATAAACTAAAGCGTTGATTTTAAAAGTATACAATATCAGTGCATCATCTCCATCCACATGCTTGTTGATATCCTTGTTTCAAGATTGGTGAGATAGGATTTATCTTTATGGAATACATGCTTGATTTCATGGATAGCTAACAGCATGCAATGGAATAATGGAAAACATAATAGCAATAAAGGAATCTTTTGTGTTCATTCATCTAAGATTCTGTTGATCCAGATAAATATATGTAGTCCTTGATTTAGGATCACAACTGAAGCCAAAACATTTGTTGCTAAGTAAGGCAGTTGTTAAGTGAATTTTGTCCTATTTTATTACCTTTCTTGCCACAGATAGCAATAGCACATATATCACTTCATAGTGCTTTATAGCCCTCTCTAAGTGGTTTACAGAATCATCATATTGCCCCCAACAATCTGGGTCCGGGCACGATGTGAACCGGTAGTAAAGGGAAGTAGAACCCACCCCTGAACTGCTATATCTCTGGACCCCATATCAATGGCTTGTTAATGTAAGTGCACTATTGCTATTATATCTATTATACCTTTTGCTTCTGCCTTTACTTCCAATTTATTAGAAACAATAAACCTCTGATCTTAAAGTAAGATTTATTGCTTGTGGTTTTGTTTTTGGTTCTTTTATTAGAATTTTCCTATGATAATCCCATGACCATGGGAATGCTGTCATGGTCATAAGTGTGAAAAATTCCATTTTTTCAGTACTGTTGTAACTTCAAATGATCATTAAACAAACTGATGTAAGTTGAGGACTACCTGTAGTATCATTTCAAAGTGAAAGTGAGGGTAGTAATGTTTTTTTCCTAAAAGAAGATTTAAATTTGTTCTAAAAATTGGTGGGGACCATAAAATGCTAATGTTAGCTTCCTTTGGGCACTTAATGTTTGAAGGACAGAGACGATCTTTGGAAGACGAGTTCATAGACACAGGATACTAAAATCAGCAATAACCTAAAAATGAAACACACACACACACGCAATATTATGTTATTGTTGATAACGTACAGTTAGTGGTGGGTTGCTCCCGGTTCTGTCCGGTTCTTTAGAACTGATAGTAAACGGGGTGAGAGGCTCCGCCCACCCGCCCGGATATCATAATTGATGATCTGCGCATGTGCAGAAGCTTCTACGTGAGCGAAGCGAGCGCGTGCGCTCCCATTGCGAACTGATAGTAAAGGTAAGTGGAACCCATCCCTGCATTCAGTATGTTTCTTTTATTCATAACACTCCCAGATAAGATGGGCACAAGTCTGGGTGCAGTTTTCCCTATGTGAGCTCTTACTTTTGAAGAGCTGGCAAAAGGACATGAAAAAACAGTACATCCAGCTGTTCTATATGAATAAATGTATGTGAATGCATTCAGAATTAGATCAGGCCATCTGAGTTGTCTCAGGCTAGTGATGGAATGATATGGACAGATCTTTCTCCAACAGTTTACAGTATTAATTGTTGTTGGTTCTTCCCTTTTCCCCAAGCTGCATCCCCCAATGTTCATTAGTGAAGGATTATGTACAGTGATGGGTTTCAAAATTTTTTACTAATGGTTCTGTGGATGTGGCATGGTGGGCGTGGCGTGGCTTGGTGGATGTGGCTTGGTGGGCATGGCAGGGGAAGGATACTGTAAAATCTCCATTCCTTCCCCAATCCAGGGGAAGGATACTGCAAAATCCCCATTTCCTCCTGATCAGCCGGGATTTGGGAGGCAGAGAATAGATGGGGGTGGGGCCAGTCAGAATTTTTACTACCGGTTCTCCAAACTACTCAAAATTTCCACTACCAGTTCTCCAGAATTGGTCAGAACCTACTGAAACCCACCTCTGCTTATGTGGGGGGGGGAATACTATACTGGTGACATAGCACTCTGCATTGAGACAGAAATATCCTCCCTTTGTAGAGAATCTCTATTTTCTTCATGTCTCGTGATTCTGATAATATGCAAATGGATGAATCAGCACAGTATCTATAGCAAAATCTCTCTCTGTGTGTGTGTGTGTTTCTAGCTGCAAGAGTACCACATCAAATGCTGATAGACCTGTGTGAAATCAATCATTTTTACTACTCATTATCTCAATGTTTTCTAAAGGACTCAACTCCTAGCTGCAAGTCTTCAAGTGCTTAAGCAAGTGATGTATATGACTGTATGAGCCAGGCCTACATCCATCTTCTTAAGCTCTATCTCTTTCATCTACAGCTGTGGACACCATGTGAACCAGATGAATTAGGCTATTGTCTACAGAGGCTGATAGGACTATAAGACTATTAGTGTCTAGAGTGCTGCAGTTCTTATTGCTTTCAGTATGACTGAAGTGATACGCAGGAAAGGAACACTGCATGACCTTTTCTCATTCTTTCTCTTGGCTGGTGGTATTTATCCTGCGCACAAATGGATGATTCCAGGAACAGCACTTTAATAACAGTCTCTGTCTTTTGAAAAGAATGCTTAAAATCCCATTTTCTGGTTCGACACAGCTAAGCAGCATGCAGCGCTGGAATGTGAACTTTCTTTATATAACGAACTCATCCAAAGTATATTTAACTGCTCTTTGGACTTTTTTGGGGAAAATGGTTTGACTTCTGCAATGCCAACACTAGGTTTTTTTTTTTAAAAAAAAAGCTGGGAGAAAAATCTAGCCACAGAACACTTTGATCTATGAAGGAATCCAGAAATTCACTGACACAGTCAAGAATGTGACTGGCTTGACTTTTATATTATGTTACACATCATGGTTCAGTCATCTTGTTTGCCTTACAAGGTTTTTGCAAGCAACATCAGAGCTGTCCTCCTGAGCTGCAGTAGTAACTAGCAGTGTAGCTAAACAGCTGATTTAATGAGCTAGGAATTTAGCACAATGGTGCATTCAAAGAATTCAGGCACCAAAGGCCAGCTGTCAACTGTATTTCCCTCTGGCTATATCTCTACATGTCAAACAACTTTCCTTATTATCTTAACCCAAATATCAATTACTGGAGGGCTGCAAATTATACATCATTGGATTGGCTGATTTTTCTCTGCTTTTTATGGAAACCACTTAAGCTATATATCCACATATGCTCTATTTTTATGTTAAACTATAATTTGGCTCTGCATTTTAATTGCTATGTTTACACACTATATTTTTTTTATTGTTGTAAGCCGCTGAAGTGTAGGGATAAACAGAGAAGCAAGAGAGAACTAAATAAATAAATAAACAAAGAAACCTATCTTCTGAAAAATCCATAATTTAAAATATTATAGAAAGCAGTAGTACATTCATGGCATATTTTTAGTAAAGTATTATTCTCTTCTAAAATATGTAATGTTACGTGGAATATCAGTTCACCGATGAAATGAAAGGATTAAAAGATAGTTTGTTCAGAAAGAACAGCCAAACTAAAGAAGAGGCACTGTTGGGCTATATGAAGTATATATTGTGCAGATTTATATAATGATCTAGGAATTTAAGATAAAAGTCCAGGTAATAGCATTTAGATAAGACTACAAGGAAGGGAAAACAGCTACATTCTTGACTGAAAGGGTATACTATGGATAATTGAGCCTAATAGAAGATTTAGCCACGGTGGCGCAGTGGTTAGAGTACAGTACTGCAGGCTACTTCTGCTGACTGCTGGCTGCCTGCAATTTGGCAGTTCAAATCTCACCAGGCTCAAAGTTGACTCAGGCTTCCATCTTTCTGAGGTGGATAAAATGAGGACCCAAAATTGTTGGGGGCAATATGCTGACTCTGTAAACCGCTTAGAGAGGGCTGTAAAGCACTGTAAAGCAGTATATAAGTCTAAGTGCTATTGCTATCTAATGTCTACATAAATTCCAAGGAGGAAAATCATAGTAATAATGTGAGACCTTAAATGGTTCTATTGATGGAAGGAGTAAGTAAGATGATTATGAAACATCCGACTGCTATAAAAATGTTTCATTTTCTAGGGCCAGTCCAATTATTTTTGGGACTTTTAAGGAGCTTGATGATGTCATCTGAGAACTTTAAGCAATCATAGAGTACAGCAGTGGTGGATTTCTACCAGTTCGGCCCGGTTCGGGTGAACTGGTAGTGGCGGTGGTGGGAGGCTCCACCCACCTGCCCAGACATCATCACGGACACTCTGTGCATGAGCCGAAGCGCCCCGCGCACTCACAGTTCCAGGCTGGTAGTGAAGGTAAGTGAAAACCACTACTGGACAGTGGTGGGTTGCCCCCGGTTCAGACCGGTTCGCAAAAACCGGTAGTAAAACCAGTGGGAGGCTCCGCCCACTGACCCGGACATCATCAGGAAGTTTCTGCACATGCACAGAAGCACATATGTGCGGTCCCATTGTGAACCGGTAGTAAAGGTAAGTAGAACTCACCCCTGCTACTGGAGTACAGATATCAGACAACTCGATGAGAGCAGTTGTTATCCCTATCTTCAAAAGGAGGAAATTATGATGTTGATACTGGGCAAGCCTCCAGAACAGATCATTAAGCAGTCAGATACTAGGCATTTAGAAAAGAGCATTTTGCTTGCCAGAAGTCAGCTTGTTTTTATCAAGAATAAGTCATGGCAAACTAACCTCATTTTTGACTGAATGACAAGTTTAACTAGCCACCATAATGTGCTGGATGTAGTGTTTGTCTTAATTTAAACAAAGCAATCAATAATGTCTTCCACAAATCATAGAAGAATATGAAGCAAAATGTTGGCTGGATCATGCTATTATTGATTGGAAACATTTTACAAGATAGTATCAAGGTTCAGGAAGGTCTTGACAAGCTGGAACAATGGGCAGAAACTAACCCAATCGTTTTCTGCAGTGACAAATGGAAGGTCCTTCATTTGAATATAAAGAAAAAAAATAAATAAAAGCATGAATATATGATGGGAGAGACCATACTGGATAGCAGCCCATATGAAGAGGATCTGAACAGCTTGGTAGATTGCTTGCAGACATTTCATTACCTAAGTAGGTAATATCATCAGTGTGAGTAAGAGTGGGACTTGTTCCCATTTTATATACCAGTATGTAACCATTTTCGGACTGAGTGTCCAAAACGCATGCCCAAGTATAATGCCGCATGGCCCCCTGCATGTGCCCCACCCCCACATGCATGCAAGTGGGCCCCCACATGCATGCACGTGGGCCCCCCACATGCACCTTGCCCCTGCACATGATTGCACAGCCCCCCACATGCGCCCTGCTCCCCCCATATGCGCAGCAGAGACACGAAGACCAGCTGGCCGGTGGGAGGTATGCACGCATGCATGGCAGAGCTGAGCTGGGGCCCACAGAGAGGGCGCTGTTTGGCACCTCTGGCACACATACCATAGGTTTCGAATCACGGTTATATATAATAGCTTGCATTGCCATTTTGGTGGTGGTGGGGTTTCTCCTTGCTAGTTCCTTTAGGGCATGGATGTCAAACTCAATCACGTCACATGGCGTATCAAGATGTTTTTTGCCTTTGCGGAAGTAAGGTGAGCATGGCCTGCATGAGATGCATCTGGCCTGTGAGCCGCCAGTTTGACAGCCCTGCTTTAAGGTATTTTTTTCTGCTTGATTGTTTGCGTGGTGTTAATTCCTGTTTATCTGGGTGTTGGCTTCTGAGAAGAATATGTTTGGGTCTTTTGTTTTCTCTTTAGTGTTTTTATTGTCTGTTCTGAATGAGGTGTACATATGGTTTATTACCATGTGTCTTTTGAAGGCTGATTTATCTAAATGCCAAGTTTCTAGGATTTTCCAGCATTTTGTATTTAATCAGGCACTTTTTGATATCCATTTTGTTGGAAGATGTATAGGTGGTCTTTTCTTCTTTTTCTAGTGTTCTGGATTGCTGCAATGCATTTGTACTCTACTGAATAATGTTTGTACATAACTGCTCTTGAGGGAAGTTAGCTTGTTATTTTGGTAATGGAGTACTTGGTTAGTGTGGGCTGTTTTTCAATAGAGTTGCATTTCTAAATAGTATTTGTTACCTCTGCTAATGATATCTAGAAAGGGTAGTTTGTTGTTTTCTTTTTCCCCTTGTCAATGTTATTCCTCTGAATATGTTGTTGGTAGTTTCATCTGTTTTTTCTAGTTGTTTCTTTTTTATTACAAAGTCATCTATTTACTGGATCTATTTTTCATTGTGTATATATGAGTAGCTTCTAGTTGCAGTGTTATGGTCTCTACTATGAGTCCTGAAAATGGTTATCCGCTGATTTGTTGGTAAATTCATACATCATACTGAAAGTAGATAGTGAACAGAGAGGCTTTTTAAAAAATATATACTTTATTAAATTTCTACAAAAGATAAAATATCAAAACCAAATTGATTAATAAGGAAAAAAATAGGGGAAGAGAAAGTATAAAGGCATAAAGAAAGAATAACTTCCAACTATTACAGTTACAAATATAAAATTTTTTGATTTACATTTCAACCAATCAATCAGAACAGAGCTGGAAGGGACCTTGGAGATCCTGTAGTCCAACCCCTCGCTGGAAACCCTATACCCGGGATGGCGATACCCTATACCACAGATGGCACGCATAGCCATATCAGTGGGCACACCTGTTCAGCTCCAGCGCGCATGCACGTGCTGGCCATCTGATTTTCAGGTTTTCTGAGCCTACCAGAAGTAGGGAAACAGGCTGTTTCCTGCCTCCGGAGGGCCTGGGGGTGGTGGGTAAGGCTCGTTTTTCTTTCTCACCTGACTCCAGATACTCTCTATGCATCTGGGGAGGGTGAAAACAGCCTTCCCCACCCCCACCCCACAATTTCTGAAGGCAAGCTGTTCCACTGATTAATTGTTCTCACTGTTAGGAAGTTTCTCCTTAATTCCAGGTTGCTTTTCTCCTTGATTAGTTTCCATCCATTGCTTCTTGTCTTGCCTTCTGGTGCTTTGGAAAATATGTTGAAACCCCCCCCCCCTCTTTGTGGCAGCCCCTCAAATGCTGGGTATTTCAAAATTAACCAGCATTTCCACAATTATAAACATGGTAGTGAAGTAGAGATTAATGATTAATTTGGCTAGGTTGGGTGTCTTACGTAGTTCTGCTGCCATGGATTCTTTCACTAGTCCTGGCTCTATAGATGTAAAGAGTGCTATGACATTGAATGAAACCATAATCTCATCTTCTTCTATATTTAGGTCTCTGATTTTCTGGAGGCACTGTAGTGAAGAATTGGTAGAATATTTGCTCATCTCTAGGAGATGCCCAAGCTTTTTTTTATTTGTAAGTTTTTAGTAAATTCTTTAGGAACTCTTTGCTTACAAGTGTTGGATTAGATGATCTCCAGTATTTTTTCCAGCCTTCCCATTCTATGTTTTTAGTATATGAAATCCAGAACAACTGTCACATCTAACATCTGTTGTATATTATGATTACAACATCTTTAGAGAGATAAGATTGGTGTAGTGGCAATCACTGCTTGATTGAGCAAAAGACAGGATCACATTTATCTAGACTCACAATTTTCTTGCTTCATTGCATTATCCTCATAATATTGTCAGTTTCTGAATAATTTATTGTTACAGGCAGTTCACTGTTTTTTTGCCTAAAATGTAAACATCCTTCTGTCATTATAATTTGTAATGTCCCTTGTTACATTCAAAAATATTTTTAAAAGGTGTCCCTTTTTTAGGAAATTGCCAACCTTTTAAAAGGGTCCTGCTGCTGTGCTTTTAACAATAGCTTGAGTATTACTCAAGGTAAAGTAAGTTTGATATATTCATGACAACTCTCTTTTTAAATGTAGAAGGGCAATGTAGCCTATTGATCTTCTTCCTCTTCCTAGCATATTCCTGCAGGTGCAGGGTCTGCTTTTTGGATCATTGAATGCCACTTTGCATGGTCAGATGTGTCTCCAGGGCAGCTTGCATATCTTGTTGATGGTGTCTTGCCATCTCTGTTTTGGATGCCTGAGAGGTCGCCGGCTATTGACTTCTAGTTGGTAGGCAGTCTTGGCCATGGTTGAAAGTGTTGCTTTCTGGACATGTCCATACCAGCAGAGTCAGCCAGGGGTGAGATTGAAAAATTTCAGCAACCAGTTTGCTACCTGGTTGCTGAGTGGGCGTAGCCATGGGTACATAGCCTACATGGCCTCCTGCAGCACAGCAGGGAGGCATTTTCACCCTCCCCAGGCTCTGGAGGCTTTCCTGGAGCCTCCAGGAGGGCGAAAACAGCACCCCTAGGCACTGGAGGCCCTCTAGAGGCTGGAAATGGGCCTATTTCCAGACTTCCAGTACTTCCAGTAGGCACTTTTTTTGCCCTCCCCGAGCCTCTGTGCATGCCCTGCTCTTACCTGGCATCCAAAACGGGCTGTATGGAGACTCCTGGGAGGGGAGGGGAGGGGCAGGGTGGGCGGTTGTCAGCCAGTCCTTTGAACAATCAGTTCAGCAAACCAGATTAAAATTAACATCTGATTCGCTGGAACCAGTCCAAACAGGCTGAATCCTACTCCTGGAGTAGGCTTTCTCTCATCTTCTCTATTATTGGTGCCACACAAAATATTGCCGAATGGTGTCATTTGTGATGTGGTCAGGAAGGGAGATGCCCGATATCCAAAAGAGCATTCGCATTTCCATGGCATGGAGATAGCTTTCAGTCCCTGTTTTTGCTGCCCATGTAGCCTATTGATAATGGGTTTTAAAATGGAAAGTCTATGTAAAAGCTGTTTTAGGCATGCACAAGGCTATGGATTATGATGTTCTATTTGTATTTTTGAAAAGGGAAGAATTTTCATGGTTGGTTGACATAATTGTAGATGAGGGGAAAGAATCCTTCTAATATTTTGTGTATGGTTATGTTTATACATCTTGTGTGTATGTGGGTGTAGGAACATTTAGATATACGCATTCTCTCTGAATATATTTTTATGTCTCTGTGTGTAAACACACATACAAACTTACACATAAAAACACACTCCAATGATAATGCTTGGCTATGGAAGTTGGACATTGGAAAAAAAAAAGGAAAACAAATAGATACTTTCAAAGTATGCATTTGGGGACATTAATTAATTGCAAAATATATTGATTACAAATAAACAGCTGGACCAACTAAAACTGCTGATCCTTTAAAGCAGCAGAAACAAATATTGGACATGGACTATGAATGGATGGATTAACAAAAGAAGAAGAAGAAGAAGAAGAAGAAGAAGAAGAAGAAGAAGAAGAAGAAGAAGAAGAAGAAGAAGAAGAAGAAGAAGAAGAAGAAGAAGAAGAAGAGGAAGAAGAAGAAGAAACTACTTGACACACAGTTGAGGAAGAGAGAAGGACAATGGAAAGCATCGAAGAAATTACAAGGCTGTCCTCAGAAAATATATATAGGGTATTACTGAAGACAAATCAAAAAGATGAATCTTTCTCAATGATCTTTCTCCAAGATTTGTCCTGACTGAATCACCTCAAAGTGTGAGTGTCTGTGCTGCCAACCAGGTACAAAAGAAATTTGCCCATATAGAGCTAATATCTTCATATGATGAGTCCCAAAGCCAATGAATTTTCAACAGGTAAGTTAAAATAGCAAATGGCCTAAATAAAAACAGAGTGGAGTAGGCCTTTCCAGCCACTATATATGGCAATATGACCCAGATATTGAAATCACAAACACAAGCAGTTATATTCCATGTTTGATCTCCCAGCAAATGGCCCTTGATCTCATTGTTAATGAAGAGGGGAAAATCTCTGACTCCATTTAATAGTTCTTTCAGTAACCAGGCTACATAATTAGCTTTTCAATTCCTTTTGAATGTTGGATAATTTGTTAGTCTTAAATTACTATATTTTAATTTATTTTCAAAACATTAAATATTAACTATGGCAATACCTGACCCTCTAGACGTGATTAATATAGGCATTGCTAAAACAGGCTTATAATTAAATATCCCTTCCATAAATAGATGGCAGAAGGAAGCAACCATTAAAATAACATTACATTGTTGAAGAGAAGCATTAGTTAGTGAGTCTGAATTCTGAACAACAGATATCCAACAAGATGCTGGTGTGTTTGCTTTTTTTTTTTTTTTTAATTCCCTGTGGCTGTTAAAACTATTTATAGGGCAGGATGATGACATGAGCTGGAAAAGAATGCCACTGTGTTTCAGGCAACAAGCTTGTGAGAAATATAAGCTAAATTTCAGTAGCTGTGAGGACGCAGTCTCTTTACAGAGAGATGTCAAGCTCTCTGTAAATGTCATACACAATGCAAGGAATCAGCTTCCCAGAATTTTAGATGATAAATTATATACTTCTCCGAATATTGTCACACTTTTCAATATTATACATAGACACAAGTTTATATTTTGTGATAAAATGGTTACTGAAGCATGAGTTTAAATGTTATTTACACACACACAAACACACACACACACACACACACACACACAGAGAGAGAGAGAGAGAGAGAGAGAGAGAGAGAGAGAGAGAGAGAGAGAGAGAGAGACAGAAGGAGGGAGGGAGGGAGGGAGGGAGGGAAGGAGAGACTGTTTCTAAAAATGTAGTTTAATTTAAAAATGGAACTGTGCATCAGATAACAAGGAACCAAGAAGGATACTAAATGAATATACATCAGAGATGGAGAACCATGGGCCCTTTATGACTTGTAGACATGGCTGCCTCAGGAATTCTAGGAGTTGAAGTCCACAAATCATAAAAGGGCCATCATTCCCAACCCTTGATATAGATTTGTCCACCTAGTTTGGCCTATTTGACGTAGTTTTGTGCAGTTGTCGGTCAATTGTTTTATTTAAAATATTTATATTTCACCTCTATTTATAAAATCAATTCAGCCATCACACTCATTTTTGCCTTCACAAAATTACAAACACATCTCCCTTTTGCTGTTTGGATATTTGCAAATGAAGTCAGTAGACATTTTTAATGAGAGGAAAAAAGGAAGGAAGGAAGGAAGGAAGGAAGGAAGGAAGAAAGAAAAAAGAAAAAAGAAAGAAAGAAAGAAAGAAAGAAAGAAAGAAAGAAAGAAAGAAAGAAAAAAAGAAAGAAAAAAAGAAAGAAAGAAAATGTCCAGGGGCCTTTTGTTGCTCAGTAAGAAATCAGATGCTTCTTCTAAGAATACAAGTCTTAAAATAAAAGGCAGCAGAGGATTCTGAATATGTTCCACTTGGCATTTTCATCCTTTTAATTTTCATTTATTTTAGGAAAGCTTTGAGTATACAGTGGCAAAAGAACTCCAGCTTTCCTTTCTGGTTAAATATAATAAAAATGAATAATTCATGTAGTGGGTATATATTATTAATCTTATTTAGTAGCAAGGCAAGAACTGTTTGCAATTGGTAGTAGTTAAAGTTACATAGTGCTTTTCCTCCACGAAGAAGAAAAAAGAGCACAAAAAATCATTAAAGTTCAGTAGAATCTGAGGTTCCTTGCACATTGCCCAAACAAGTGGAAAACATGGATCTTATGGGTGTTCCTTTGCTAGCTACAGCCATGGCAAAGATATAGTTCATATTTTTTAGTGGTAAGAACAGCACACATTCTCATACTTAATGGATGGCTTCTTATATTATGTTTTGAGAATGCATCAAAAAGATATTAGCATATGACATAAGAAACGAGTATTTTTTTTGTTATTTTTTGAAGTATTGACTCAGATGCCTATTGGACAGGAAATACAACTTTAAGCTGCCATGCACAACTGCAAGAAGTGCATGATTCCCAACTTTGAGAATTCCCAACTTCAACACCACTTTTGAAAATATCAGTTCAGATTTTTAATAAGAGGGATCCTATCACTTCCCGGAACACAGTTCAATGAGGAAAAGACTGGAAAAAAAGAAGGAATCAGATTTAAAATGAAAATTATGGTTAGAAAATATTGAAAGAATTATTGTTAGAATGAGTGACTCCCATCCCACAATTTGCTTCAGTCCTTCTCGCCAATACATCATTTCTGTGGTAATTTTTTAATAGAGAGAAGGCTGCCAATCACTGTTCTAACTAAATATGAATGTCCCAATTTAATTTTGACTTTCTGGACCTCATCAGTTTATATTTCCCAGTGTATTTGTTCAGAGAATGTTGTGTTAAAAAAAAACTCCAATATAATATATTCTTATCTTATTAACAAACAATGGAATGTTATGGATCAGCAACTTTGACTGATATTCTTAAGCATTCCCACAATTTATAAAGGAAGTCAACATTTTTTTTAAAAAAAATTAAGGTATTCTAATAAGACTTGGAAGGAAAAAAGACTTTTCTCTCATTGTCGCCACCCTTGTGCAAAGACTTGAAGATGTGATTTAATCATTGGGCTTGCAATTCTAGATTTTTGGCAGAATCTGTTCAGTGCCTAAATTGATTGGTGGTTGTTGGTGGTTTTTTTAACTTGACTGCTGATCTAAAATTGTTGGTTTTTTTTTTTTTTTACTGCTACACATTTTATGGTGTTTTAAACTGTTTTAACTATCCAGAGTAAATTTGATAGATTGAAGTAATAACAAATACATCAATAAATAAATCTAATTTTACCGATCTTAGAAGGATGGAAGGATGAGTCAGTTTCGATGGGGAAAATTAGTCTGCAATACTGTATTCCATAACCACCATGTCACCAAGGATAGGAACTGAATGTATGTGCTGTGTATCTGGCTGATATCTATGCCTGGATGATCCTCAATTTAACAACTGAAGCCCCACTTCAGGTTGAAATGGTTATTGGCCTCTGATTTGAACTGAACATTAGAACCTGGAGGGGCTTTTTCAAGAGGCAACTGGACTTTCTGTTTTTTTTTTTTAAAGACATTTCACTTCTCATCCAAGAGGCTTCTTCAGCTCTGAGACCTGCAGGACAACAATGACCTGGGTGATTGAGAATCTCCATAGAAATGAACACTAGAACCTTCTCTGATGGTTCATGATGATGGCCTACTTGATGAATTCTTCTTCTTCATACTTTCTCTTTTATGACTGTATTTACACATTTAATGAGCATGGTGCTCATATTAAATGACTCCAGGATAATTACTTTTCTAACATAGGAGGATAATTGTTAATATTAAATACACTCTCATACTTCAACATTAGGCAAATTCCTGGCACTCCTGCTTTGCATGAACAAATGCTTTCTGAGATTCTTTTATTGTTTTTTTAACCAGCATAATGTCACATCTAATGTATCATCTTTTCTGTCTGACTGTAGGACTTTGCTGACAAGCTTCATCATTTTGTTGAACTACCCATTTCACCAATACAGTTGTCACTGTCAAGTTTCAGGATTTTTTAAATACTACTTTTTCTCTCCATAGGAAGTGGACACTAATGGTATGGAGGACATTATTCACTGATATCTTTGCTTATGGCGATTTTCTCAAACTGTGATATTTTATTTAAGATTCAAGAGGGCCTAAATTTCCCACTTAAGTCTGTGCATTATGTAGATTAAAAGTATAAAAAGCAGTAGCCAGTGCATAGGTATCTTTTTGAAATTAGAAATTGGCACTAAGTTTGCAGCCCTACTCTATCATTAATTTCTGAGAAGAAAGTATGCCTACAGCAGTGGCATTCCTACAAAATGCTCATGGCACTCAAAAATCTCCACTATCCATGACTTTAATTTTCTTTGAAGAATTTTTATTTAGAAATAATAAACTGGAATATGGTATTCTACAAATATATAGAATGTGGTGACTGCAGCCCTGAGATCCGAAGGCTTGTAGCACTTGGAAGAACTGCAATGTCTGGTATGAATAACATCTGGAAGAGTAAATACATCAGCCTCATAACCAAATGCAGATTAGTTAACACAATAATTTTTCTAATTGCTACTTATGGCTGAGAAATGTGGATTCTGAAAAAGGCAGATAGGACAAGAGTGGACACCTTTGAACTGTGATGCTGGAGGTGACTATTACGCATTCCATGGACTGCAAAAATAACAAATAAAGAAATCCTAGACTGAATCTCACAAAAAATATCATTTGAAGACGAAATTCACCAGAGAGAGGCTGTCATACTTTGGTCATGTCATGTGAGTTGACTCACTCAAAAAGTTAATCATGCTGGAAGTGATCAGCAGAAAAAGGAGAAGGGGCCACCCTAGTACCTGTTGCCTGGACACTATAAAAGATGACACGGGGATGACCATAGTAGATCTGAAGGAGGCAATGCTAGACAGAGGGGCATGGAGAGTGCTGATCCACAGAGTGGCCGTGGATTGGACACACTGAATAGCTGACAACAATGATTCTACAAATAAAAATTCCAGATTATAACATCTTCCTTACTTATAGGGAAACCTCTAGGTCCAATATAGTTCCATGGACATTCTCAGAAGAAATTAAAGCAAGGGTGCTATTCAGCAGATTCTGACAGGTTCTGGAGAACCGGTAGTGGAAATTTTGAATAGTTTGGAGAACCGGCAAATACCACCACTGGCTGGCCCCAGAGTGGGGTGGGAATGGAGATTTTGCAATATCCTTCACCCAGGAGTGGGGTGGGAATGGAGATTTTGCAGTATCCTTCCCCTGCCATGCCCACCGAGCCATGCCTACCAAGCCACACCATGCCCACCAAGCCACACCTACAATTCAAAAAAAATTGAATTCCACCACTGAATTAAAGCACTGTAATTTGTTTGAAAAATATTTCGATGAAGGACAAAGATCAGTGGAAATGGGATCCAGTATCCATGGAAAGGAGCAACTTCTCTGGTTTACCATAGATGACCTTCTGTTTTAGAACAGATGAACCCCCTATGCCAGCCATTACTTGTAAGGCTTGAAACTGGTAAGATGAGAATATTTGATTTCACATCAAACATTTTGTTTATTTCTTAAACAAAAGTCAGGTGGTAGAAACTAAAAGATCATTGTCTCAAAATGTGGGAGGAAGGAAACCAGGATTTAACCCTGAGGACAGATATAATATTTAAGATTCCAGAGTGCTTTTAGATAAAGAGGGAGAGCCAATTTAATGTATTGTTAAAGCACCAGACTAAAACTGGGAGAATATGAATTCTAGTTCCACCTTAGGTACAAAGCCATCAATGTGACATTGGAAAGTCATCACCCATAGGAAGAAGTAAAAAGAAAACCATTAAAGCTCTTGCCAAAAAACCCTGCAGGGACTCATCCATGCAGTCACCAGGAATCAATATTAACTAGATAACAACAACATTATCAATGACTTCCTAATTTTCTGCACTAAAACTATCCTTTCTGTTATTGCTTGTGAACGTAGGTGGAAAGAAATTTAATTTTCATAACTGGTACAAGCCTCTGGAAATACCCAAGGCTTGTTCTCCATATTCCAGAAGATTGCTTGCATTTAATAGTTACGGTATCTTCAACTAAAGTATGAAATTCTGTGCTTTTTTCTATTATTTTGAGATTTAATGCTCCCTTTTACACTTAGCCTTAGGTTCTACTCTTAGCCTTAAGATTCTACATTAGAATTTTTCAACTAGGTAGCCTCCAGCTATCATAGACTGGCTGGCAGTTAGTTCAATACTTTTTGGAAGAAGGCTCACATACATTTTCAACCGTGTTATGTGCTCAAAGCAAAGACTCAAGTTTGTGGATTTGTTTTGTTCTGTTTTTTTGTTTTGTTTTGTTTTTTAGCAGTCATCAGTATAAATCTTAATGTAACAATTATCTCATCAATGAAGGATGCATATTTTAATATTTTTATAGCAATTATCTAAAATTTACAAATTTCTTCAGGAAGAGTAAGGAAAAAATAGACCTTTGTTAAGGAGATAAAGCTGGGAAAAAAGAATGAATTCATCCAACAACTTCTAGAAATATACTTTATGGTGGTAAAGCAGAGTCACCATCTTTATCTTAGGTAACTCCTCCTCTTTAACTTTTATTCAACTGCTAAAAATGACACGTTCCTCTTAATGCTAGAAAGGACTTTACATAATGAATAGGTGCAAATGAAAATTTTGTTGGATTCATTAAATGAAGAAGAATTAATCAAGATTCACAAATGTCATCAGGTATAAGATGGAAAAAACTTAAATTAAAAAAAAATATGTGGACAAAAGCAAAATTGACAGAACAGTTCATCTGTACAACTTATTCAAATTGATAGTGGCTTTTTAATAATCTTTCTGGTACTGTGCAAATAGGTAAGACTTGCTTTAAGATCACGGACAGATCAAGAAAAATGTAGGTATGCAATATTGCTCAATTATAAAAGATGTCTAGAAAGGGGGGAAAAATAACATTGAAAGCATTTGATAGGTTTAGCCAGGAGATGAAAAGATGGCGTAAAGCCATGCTAACTGTCTTCAGATATCTGAAGAGCTGTCATATTGTTCCAGAATACAGGACCAGAAACAGTGGGCATAAATTACAAGATAATAAATTTCAGACCAATATTAGGAGGAGTATATTAATATAACAGAGTATCTCAGGACATGATGGACTCTTTGGGAAAAGTATTTAAACAAAACATAGATATCCGTCTCTAGAGGAGTCTCACATTGGGCAGAAGACTGCTGTCCAAAGTACCTTCTGAAGCTCACCATTTTTATTTAGAAGAGATTGGGTGGAAAAGCACACAAATGTCAAATCTACAATTTAACAAAGTTCTGCTTTTAAGCATGAATAATAATACTACAAAGAAAGACATCCAGGAAAACAATAGACGAGGTGAAAACAGTTTTGCACTTTCCCCACTATTTTAAGTTTAAATAACAGATAATATAAGAGTCAAAAGTTTCTCAAGATAGAGCTGTCAGTTATATCAACAACATAGAATAGCCCAGTTTTAAGCTATTTTTTTGAGCCCTAGTGGCACAGTAGTTAAAGTGCAGTATAGCAGGCAAACCCTGCCCACATCCTGGTGTTTGATCCTGACAGGGCTTGTGGGGTAGCTGCAGTGGTGGGCTTCAAATTTTTTAACAACTGGTTCTCTGCCCTAATGGCTGGCTGGGTGGGCATGGCTGGCTGGGTGTGGCTGGGTGGTCATGTGACCGGGTGGGCATGGCCAACTCGATGTCACTTCTTTGCCTAAAAGATAGCCTATCTCCTTTGCTCCCTCTGCACTAATGAGTTTAAGAGCTGCCTCTAGACATTCATTTAGAAACCTGCAGTTGAAAGCTCTTCATGTCTCCTCTCCTTACCCTTAAGATCTGCAAGGTGCAGAGATCAGCTGGGCTGCGATGCTGGCATGGGTAGGCTGTGGTGAAGGCAGGCAAGTGGGCAAGGCACGGAGATCAGCTGGGCTGTGTGGTCTGGGCAAGCAAGCCAGAGAGTAGCTGGGCACGTGCGTGACTCTAGCCATCAGCCAAAGCAGGTGAGGTGAGATAGGGTGGGGTGGGGTGGGCGGGGCCAGCCAGCCAGTGAACCGACAGCAGCCCACTTCTGAGTAGCTGGTTCATCTACACAGCCATCTGATCTTTTTTATTCAAAGTGATGGCTGCTTGATCAAAAAAGGAATGGGGTTTGGTAGCCATCTATCCTTCCAAGGTTGGTAGAATGAGGACCCAGATTGTTGGTGGCAATATTCAAATAATGCTTTTCATTGTAAACTGCCCAGGGAATGCTGCTATGGGGTGGCATATAAGCCTAAATGCTATTGCTATTAGAAGCACAAGGCAAAAAGTTCATTAAACCATGGGAGGGGAGGGGGAGTAAGAAAATTGGAATAGAGTGGATATAAAAAGAAAAGTACATGTTCATGTTGCAACAGGACAATCAACTGTTTCAATGTCTCCTTCCTAACATACAATAAAGATTGCTATTCATCTGGGCAGTATGATGTGTCAGAGACTAGCCAAGTCTGAGACAAGAACTTAGTCTTTCCATGAATTGTCAGATGTCTCAGAAATTCTACTGAGTCTTCCCACTGAGCCTGACAGTTAGATTGCTCTTTCTCTACTCTTTGAGCAACAGAATGATGACTACCAAACCCCAACTCTCTGTTGATTAAGCAGCCATCACTTTGTTTGAATATAAAAATCAGGTAGCTGTGCAGATGAACCAACTAGCTCAGACTATGAAACAATTAGCCCAGCAGATTTGATAGAATCATCAGCCTGTATAACAGCTGGGCTCTTTTGCCTTGGGAAGACAAGCCAATACTGTAGCTGCCAGATGAGCTGCAGTTGCTGCCATTGAAGTTCTCTAACACAAAGTGTACATTTTTGTGGCTGACAAATATGCTGGGAATCCAAGTAAATGTCTATTACTTGGATTCCAAGCATATTGCTCACTCATAAGAACATAAGTATTACTTTGCTGGAATAATAGTAATAATAATTCCCCAATGAAGCCCTAGTTTGACGTGATTGTGGGCTGGCATGCTTTGAGGAAGATAAGAGCTATGTTAGAGTTTCAACCATACTGGACTCCACATCAGAGGGACCAAAACGAAGAGTGTCATTCCTATATAAGCTATATGCAGACAGAAAACTTACAGAAAAGGGGTGCAGTAGCCTAATGGTTAAAACACTGGGTTTATTGACCAAAAGGTTGGCAGTTCGAGACCCACGTATCACATTATGGGTTGAACTCCCTTTCCTGCCCTAGCTCCTCAAAAACTAGCAGTTTGAAAGCATGCAAATGCGAGTAGATGATTAGGTACCACTTTGGTTGGAAGGTATAACAGCAGTCTATGCCCCTCGATATATAGTCATGCCAGCCACATGACCACAGAAACATCATCAGACAACAGGCTCCCTCAGCTAAGAAATGGAGATTAGCACTATCTCCTAGTGTTGGACATTACTGGACAGGGAAAAGCATTACCTTTCTTTTACTTATAGAAACCGTTTCTAGATTGATTATCATCCAGGTCAACAAGGACTTTGCTAGGTGTTCTACTTCCTGGACATCTGATGACATATTTCTATTTAGAAAATCTATTTAGATTTTGAATAAATTGCAATTTAAATAGCAAATGCAGAGCACAGACTCCATCAGTTATCCTCTGCTTGACAATATTCTCTCATTCTTTCCATCCCTCTATTTTTCTGCTCTTCAGCATAGAGAAGAAGGAGGAAAAGAATTATAGAGCTGCAAGACTGATCATTCACAAGTAGAGATATAGATTATGAGATATAGGATGTGATATGATATATATAGGATATATGAGAAATGAAACTTGAACTTTGGGGAATGTAGATCTGTTTCTATTTCTCTAAACTGAAGTTTTCATTCATTGATAGGGTCATCCCTAAATGTTTTGTCATTTTTATAACAAGATACTAAAATATTCAACTGAGTTTTGAATGTCAAGGAAACAGATTGAAGACTTTTATTCTAATTTAGTAGGACTGTAGGAAATAAAATGATTATATGTATGATGGTGCAGTACAATATTTCTTTCAAGTCTGTTATTGCTCCATTTCTAAACAAACCACCCAAAACATCCATAAATGGTAGAATAATTTCTTGTGAATTATAGAAGTTGAATAGCATACTGCTAAATGATACACATGACATTACTTGCAGATTTACTTGTCTGTTTCCTATTTCTTCCTATGCATTAATCATTTTGTTTTTCTGTTGGCGAGAGGCATAAAGTACAAGTAATGAACATTATCCTATCTCTCACATGGCTTTTATGAGCAGAATGTAAAATCTCTTATGAGGAATCTTGGGCATGAAAGCATCTTTACAAATATTTAACCAAGAAATGCCTACTTATTTCTTTAGTACACTGATCTGCTTAATGTAAGCATGGTAGAGCACTTGAGAGTCTTCAACATAATACAAAAGCTTTATTATATGTTATTAACTATTTACCCACTCACTTCTGAAAAGGTCAGGACATATACATAGATACATAACACATATACATGCATACTAGTTCTTCCTGTTTTTTACCGCTTATTCTTCAGATGAGTGAAATCATTTGAAATAAATATAGTCACCTGGACATTTTTGACAGGTAAGTTAGCAATAGTTTTTTTTATTTTTTAGAAGTTAGATTAGTGTCTTGAATTTAATGCTAACTTTCAAGACAGAGAGAACTGTATCTATCTATCTATCTATCTATCTATCTATCTATCTATCTATCTATCTATATCACCTACCTATCTATCTATTTATCGATGATTGATCGATCGATCGATCGATAAATAGATAGATTGATAGATGATAGATGATAGATGATAGATTAGACAGACAGACAGACAGACAGACAGATATAGCTATCATCTATGTTTTATTACTATAATTTTACAGTTCTGAATGCTAAGTTTCTTTCTGTGAATGGAATGGAATTCAGATGTAGAACATATTGATTCTGCCCCTTCTTTCATTCTGCATCTTTCTACATAACTCTACCAGTAATTGGAGCACCCTTGGAAAAAGAGATATAATGCCAAAAGCTGCAGAGAAAAGGAGTCCTTCTCTCTCTCTTTCACTCTCACTCTCAACTGAAAAATCATGAAAGTCTGATTTTAAAGAAAGGATGGTCATGTTATAATGTAAACTTATAAGGAAAATGTTGCTAAGGGGAAACAAAAATACCATAGGGTAATAAAAAAAAAATCCTGAAGAATAGTCAAGGGTTGTTCATTTGATGCATACTTTTTTGATGCAATTTGGTTATTTGAAAGCTTGAGTATTATACCATCATTATTTTTCCAGACAGATTTGTTTGTACATGCAAGAGGAATCACAAGTCATTAGCTTGTTACCGGTAGATATCCTAGTTTCTGTCTACCTTAGTAATATTTCAATTACTCTAAAATATAGTTATGAAAAATATAATTTGGCGCATGCAAAATAAGAACTATGAAAGGGCAGCATTTGCATATGAGAATTGTAGGCAGCATGACAAACCATTAATAAACTTCTGTTAGTATCTTCTAAGTATTTAGAAAATGTACAGCAATATGATGAACAAGAATTTTATGGGATTAATTTAATGGTTTCTTGCTATGCATTTCTATCATTTGCTGTCATCATTCCATTTTTTTTTTTACATAAAATTGAACTTAACTCTGAAATATCCTTGCTAGGACATATCTAAAGTTATTCATTCCAGACTTCTGTTTCCAGGCTTGTAAAGCCCTTTCACCAGAAGCAAAGTTTTGTGACTTCCTCCTATCAAGGTTGTAATCTACATGAGTATCTTTAAGGTGTGGAAGATACATATGTTCTATTTTGAGTGAGCATCACTTTTTTGGGGAAAAATTAATAGCACATTCTACTTCTTCCCTACATAGAAATTTTAGAAAATAAATTTCCAGATAAATTCTAAAGTGTTCTGATTGTTCTAAGGAAAGTCTGAAGTCCTTTTGCTCTTTGAGCTTGGTTGCTTCTTGCAGTTTCATTACCTAACTAGGTGACAGCATCAGTCCTGATGAATGTGGGTTTTCTCCCTGTTCACATATGTTAGCTAGCCCTGCCAGTATTGATGAAGGTGTAGTTTTATCCTTGGTAGTTCCTTAATTAGGGTATTGTTTTCTATTCTTTGTTGGTCTAGTATTAATCCCTGTTTATCTCGTTTCTGGAAAGAATGTCTTCTCATCTTTTGGTTTGCTTCTTAGCATTTTTACTATCTCTTTTGCATAGTGTACAAATGTGGTTTATTTATCTACGTCTATTGATGGCAGATTTGTCTGAGTGCCAAGCTTCCAGAAATGCCATAACTTTGGATGTAGTTTAGTCTAGGATGCTCACAGTTCCCTGGTTGAGATTATGGTTGAGTTTATGCATGTATTGTTGGACTAAGAAGTTTTCCTTGTGTCTGACTGCTATTTGATGCTCATGGGTGCACTCTGCTACTCTTCTGTTTGTGAGTCTTACATAGTGGCTATTACACTATTCCATTTTATTCTAAGGAAAATATGCATATAGAAAAAGAGATGAATATGTTTATTTTTTTCTTTCTAGAAAAAGAGAGAATAATTGTTTAACAATTTAACAATTAATTTAACATTAATTAAAGCAAGCATTTCTAAACAAAAAGATATGAAAAGATATTAACATCCATATTAAGGATTTTTGTCCAGAAGTGTATTTCCAAAGAAAATATCAGAAATGTACGAGAGAAGTTTATCTCATCACTTCCAACTGTGGACTTCTACCCCTTTCATTGTATGATCAGCTCAATTATTCCTAACTCAATTAAGGAGAAAAACATTTTAAAGAAAATATAGTACTATTGATTCAAATAAAACTCACTCTTTATTAGTACATGTCTTAGAAGCACATTCTTGATTGATTTATATTCCTCCTTGGTAAAATTGTATGTCAGTATTTCAGTTGGAGGCTCATTGATTACCAGTCTGAAAAATATTTTAAAGAATTTTAAAATGATTTAATGAGATATTTCATTACTGAAGAAATGGCCAACCTTTCAGCATTAGACTTCTGAATCTTTAAGGGCTCTGTAAAGGGTAAAATGTCCATGAGGGCAACTTATTTTGTTAGAGTGCTGTCACTTTTTGAAAAGCTATATGATAAAATACTATTTTCTTTATCTCACCAGTCACTGAAAAGTGGGTCATTCTGGCTTTATTTCTTAACAACACTTCTGGCCTGAACAATTGAAAGTACTGTAAAGAGGAATATTGTTGTGAGGAATATTCCTTATAACCTAGCAATATTCTTACACTATATTTCTTCTGTAGATTTACTTGTGAGGAAGAACTGTTCAAACTGTTTCTGAAGCTCACCTGAGCTCCTTCTCATCCTTTTTGATGATAGCTCTTTGAAACACTTGCGGCAAGAATAAGTAAATGACAAAATGTGTGTCACCAGCAAGTGTTCACTTTTGTGTTTGTATCAGAGGTGAAAAGATAGAGTGTCATCAACTTTTCCTCATTATGGCCACCTGCAGGCTCTGATCATTCAGGTAGTCCTCAATTACTGATCGCAATTGGAACCAACAGCTCTGTTGCTAAGCAAAGCTCTTATAAAGTGAAATGCCATGTGAGTGTGCCCAACTTAAAACATCCGTTTGATCAGTTCTGGCTGAGATGGTTGAGCAAACCATCATAAGTCTTAAATGTGGTGACATGTAACCACAACTTGTGACTTCCTTCCAACTTGCCCATTGACTTTGCTTTTTGAAAGCCTACTATAGCATTAGCATTTAGACTTATATACTGTTTCACAGTGCTTTACAGCCCTCTCTAAGAGGTTTACAGAGTCACCATATTTCCTCCCAACAATCTGGGTCCTCATTTTACCGACCTAGGAAGGATGGAAGGCTGAGTCAACTTTAAGCCTGGTGAGATTCGAACTGCCAAATTGCAGGCAGCCAGCAGTCAGCCAAAGTAGCCTGCAGTACTGCATTCTAATAAATGACAATCAGGCAAATGCAACCATCAGAACTGAATGCAGATTGCCAGGTTCCTGAATTGTGATCTGCTGAGATGGCCACAACCTGAGGGTTAGTCATAAGTCTCCTGTTATGGTTGCGAGGAAAAGCAATACTATGGTAGTATATGAATGGGGCATAGTATTAACTCTTTTTTCAAAACTTAAGACCTTGATATTCTGGCATTATTAGAAGTCTCCAATACAGACAATTAAGATATAATTTCCAGAATACTCCAAAGGGAACATCAGAGGAATCTAAGACCTGTCAAAATGTTATGCTCCACAAAATGCTGGCTGGGGAATTCCGGAAGTTGAAGTCCACATGTAATGTATCAAGTTTCGGCGGGAAGTTTAAAGGTAACTGCACGTCAGTGATTGGCTAGCTCCCTAGCCAGAATGGTATATAAAGGGAGCTGTTCCACTGCATCTTTTGCTGGAGTCATACCGTGAATTAAAGAGCTGTTGTTACTGATGACCTAGCTTCTGTCTCCTCATTCACCCGACTTAACACCACGTATCTTCAAGTTGCCAAGGTTGGGAAACACTAATCTAGAGCAGGGGTGTCAATTTCACAGCCTGCAGGTTGGAAATGTCAAGCACTGGCCACCCCCACCTCCATTTTAGCGAAGAGGAAAAAAGTTGTGATACATCACGTGATGACAATGTGACACCACGAGTTTGACACTCCTGATCTAGAGTATCCAGAACTAGCATCACAAATTGCTGGACTATAGCATCTTTTATGCATATGATCAAACGAAAAAGGATGAAAACCAGGTAGCCCTTTCTAAATAATAACCCCATTGTTTAATTTTCTCTCTCTGTCCCATTAAAAAGTAGTAGAACATTTTGATCAGTTTTTCTTTCCTTCCAAATCAACAGCTACACATAAACATACTGATGCTGGAGTATTGTCAGTTAGGTGGGATCCACTCCTTATTAAAACCCAAATGCAGTAATTATGATTTATATACGATTACCCTAAATCTGCACAGAATGACTTTAAACAGCCAAATAGCCATTAATTTGACTGTTCAAAGAGATGCTTATAATCTTTTAAAATGTCATATACAATATTCATTTCTAAATGCCCTACAGTGATTTTGGAATTTATTTAAAGTGGGCTGTTGATAGCTCTTTTATAAATAAGCAATTACAGTAAACTAAAAATATCATGGCCCATCACATTATACATTCTATAATTTCATGGATGAAAGGCCTAAAGCTGATCTGCATAAATGTGGTATGCCTCTCAGCAGGTGAAAGGTTTGATTGCATATGATAATCAGAGTTATTATTTATAGTAACCATTTATACTTGTTATTTATTAAAATGCTGTAAACCACATATTGATTTCAGTAAGTCACCATGACTTGTATAAAAACTAGGCACAGGATTATTTAAGTATGTTTAACATTCCAATTGAGGTTGCATATTAGTTTGCAGGTCAAGTCTCTTATAGATGAAAATTGCAAAAAAAAAAGTTTGACTGACCAGATTTAAAAAATAAATAAATAAAAGACAGCAAGGGTATTCCAAGTTTAGTAGCAGCTAATCCTTGTGTATACGGTAATCTTCTCCAATGTGATGTCTTCAAAAATATTGGACTTCAACTCCCTCAAGGTCATGCTGGCAGAGTGGTTAGAATGCAGTAATGCAGGATGACTCTGTTCACTGCCAGCAGTTCGATTCTGACCGGTTCAAGGTTGACTCAGCCTTCCACCCTTCCAAGGTAGGTAAAATGAGGACCCAGATTTTTTTTTTTTTTTTTTGGTGGGGGGGTTGTCAATATGCCAACTCTGAAATCACTTAGAGAGAGCTGTAAGATGCCACAAAAAGGCATACAAGTGCTATTGCTATTGTTATTATGTTGGAGAAGAGTGCTATATAATATGAAATGTAGCTGCTGAGTGAAAAATTGTTTGGTTTAGACTAAGAATATAAGAATCCTTCCTGTTGGTTCCATTTATTTTCTTTTCAAATCATTTGCAGATTTCTTGAAACTGCTTATGCTCCCCACAGTGCTCAACAAGAAGCATTTATTTATTTATTTGCTAAATTTACAAAACCGCCCATTTGACACATGTGATTCTGAGTAGCATACAAATTTAAAAGCACAAAACAATAAAGCTCGATAATGAAAAACATAACAAAAATCATTAATAATTAAAACCCATAAAAACTATAGTTGTAAGGCTAAGGGCAGGTTTGTTTATTACCCCAATTTTTTGATTCTACCTCAAAATAAAAACAGAATATAAAAAATTAATATACAAATTAAAATTAACAATATGCTCAGAAGAAACAAGGACAATGATTCCATAGTATATCCAATAATGCTACAGTCTTTATCATGTTCCATGATGCAGTGGAATGAAGGAATCAATGAATGAATTGATGAATTAATGAAATACTAGTTTGCTACAGCTCCAACATCAAAGTAAATATAATTAGCACTTTATGTATCTCCGAAGACACTTTTCTTTGATATTTTTGTTACCTTTCCCCTTCGCATACATGCATAATTTCACATTAGGTTTATGTTTTGCTTTTTCCAAATTTATAGATGATTCTAGTGCTCTGCAAATAACAAGGGACACAATGGGTCATAGGACTGAATAGTAGATGTCTAATAAAAGTTTGATTTCACAGTGACCTGAGAATCTGCTTCAGGGCTGAGCAGGCTTTTTTGCTTGAATATGTTCTCATTAACAATTTAATGGTATAAAATCAACACATTGAACAGAAAGGAGCAGGAACTTAATTCTGCATATTTCCTTTGATTGAATAGCATGGCACATTGGGGCTTCAAGAAGAGTGATAGTTAATCTTTCCAGACTTAGTTTCTGAATATGGGCAGCTAATAATTCTCCAATACTTTTCAATTATTATTGAAAAGTAGAAAAATGGATCTCTGAATTAAACAGCTTTAATCTGATTTCATTGATTGATTCAGTGAATATGTATAAATGAAAATGACTGGGATGCTTACCCTGACATCCTTGCTAATTTGGTCTCCAAACACTATTCACAGTTGATCCATTTTATTCATGATTCACATGCACACACACACACAAAAGGCATCTATTAGTGTCAACCAAGCCTGGCAAACAAGGGGAACAAATGATCATTTACTTTAAAACAGTTTTTGAAAAAAATATATTTTGAGTCATGTAAAAGACTTTCTACCCTAACTCAGGACAACAATTCAGTCCCCCCCCCCAAATGTGAAAAGTGTGATCCTGTCTTTTGTTCATTCCTGCTGCTCAGCCTTAAAAGAAGCACCCAGGGAATATTTCAAACATTCATTAGAGTGAAATCCTTGAAGATGTCCAGCTGAAACTTGGCAGGAGTATTCTAAAGAGTCTATCAACCCAGCTCTTTTCATCCCATTCTGCCAAATAAATGAAGCAGGTGCAGGTGTTTAATACTTTCCCATGTGGCAGATGGACATCTTTCTTTTTTAGCTGAATCTTGAATCCTGAAGCAGCTTGAACTGGTTTACCCTTGAATCACAAATGCTAATCTAATCATGTTCCCTTCAGATTTTGAATTTCTGGATAGAAGTGAATCAAGGCTGATTCTTACAAATCTATTTAACAGCCCATGAATGTGCAAGTTTGCACATAAATAATATATAAAACAAAGTATGGGAAGCACACACAGTCTCTGTTTTTCTTCAGTTGGTGAGATGAACATATTATTAGTAGGACGGAGAAAGGTGAAACCATAGGTGTGGTTTTTCTTGGAGTAATGTTGTCTTAATAGAAGGTATATATACCCAATTTATCCGTGATGTTCAGATGTTGTGAAGGAGACAAACCTGTGCCTGTCAAGATTTAGAAATCAAAATGCATGCCTAGCAGTATGTTTGACTACATGATGAATGCGAGTATTTGAAAATTTGAATATTTTCATAAGCACTTAAATGCAAAACTTGGTTTCTTAAAAATAAATGCGTTCAAATAAATGTTTTGTGGTGGGGGGGGCTTCTCTAAGGAAAAATAAAGGGGAAATATCCATTAGATGGTTTTGAGGATGATTTTAAGCAATCGGATTTAGCAAAAACTGAACAGAACACAAATTGCAATTATATAAGGTCTCTTTTTCCTGCAAGAACAAAGAAAGATTAGAACTGAGGAAGAAGTCATTGATGAGTTGGCATTTTATATCTTGGCTTTCCTCAAACAAAAAGCTTCTTGTATTCTCTTCTGAGTAGAATATAGTCATCATTCAACATTTAAAAAGAACCATTGTCAAACAGCTATGCCATCTATTCACTCGCTTATTGTAGAGCTCCTTATATCTACGACAAAGAGGTATTTTTTTCTATACCAGTCCAAATTCCCAACAAACTTCTGATTGCTGCCTTGTTGTTAGAAGTTGTGAATCCCATGACTGTTGCTGTTGCCACTGAGCAATGTGGCAGCTGCTCCACATGAAGGGCAAAGTTCAGAAGGTAATCAAATCTCAACTCACCAAGAATCTATTGTGATTCTTTAGAATTAACCTTTCTCATTTAACTGTTACCAGAAGTTTATGACAGAACAGCCTGATCCATAGTCTATAAAAAAAGCAGGATATTTATGTTAAAGCAAGTATATTTTTACAAACTTCACTTGGTCAACAGGCGCAAAGAGGGTCTCCAGATCATAGGATTCTGCAGTATTGTCTAGGTGCTACAGCATTTTCTTATATTGCAGGAAGTTAATTTATTTGACTAAAAATCAGCTCACGCTGCCTTAACTCAGTCTATGCTTCATTGGACCATGGGTGAAGGAACATTCATTCATGTAACCATGCTGCTGTGCTGCACTCAGTGAAGCAAAGGGAACAAAATTATTCATCATCAAGCCTGGAAGAAATATGGAGCTCTTTTATAATCTACTTGATTGGTACCCAGCTATAGCAGTGTTTGGATTTGCTGCATGTCAATAGCCAGTATGGACTGCAATTAAACTGGCTTTACAAAGAAAGTTTGTGGCTGATTATTTTCCAAACTAGCTACCTTTAATGTAAGACAATGCTGTGAAAATGGTTATAGTTAAATTGATACGGAAAGAAACAGAAGTGTTTGCTTCTTTACTCATATAGAACTGCACTTCTGGGATATTAATGCAATAATATTTGTATCATGTATACTATTTAACATATATAAAATTTAAATAGGAAGGAGATGGTAAAAAAAAAAAAAACAGCATTGGACTAACCTATACTCATTTATCTCAGAGAGACTTGGAAATAAATTCTTTAGTGACCTGGAAATAAATTGTTTGATTTCTACAGCAAACTAAGAACTTGTAAAGGATAATTATCATCAGTTTTTGCCTCCAGAGCATTTCCCCACTGATTGTGATCATAGCTGTTTTCTGCTGTAGCTATTGAGTTGGCAAGTGAGGAAATGAAGGAAGATAAGTTTTAAATAACGCATCACAAATAGTTGAAAGGTTCAAAAGCCAGATGTTGAATTTCTATGTAATGGGGGAAATGGTGATTGGTTTGAGTCAAACAGCTGGAAGTTTCCATGCATTTCTTCATGTGTATAATAAAGCAAGTATTTTTATTAATGGGAGAAGAGTCCCGTGTGAGATCCCAATAATTCAAAAGGAAAATGAATTCCATATTTGGCTTGCTGCATTTCCAGTAGTGTTAAAAATGAACACAATCCTCCAAAATAGAAAATGTGATGAGAGAGTTTGAAGAAAGAAAGGAAGGAAGGAAAGAAAGATCTAAACATCTGGCTGACCATAATAGAATAGAGATAGAGACACAATTAGAGATAGAAAACTGAAAAATGGTCCTGGTATAAACCAACATGGAAATGCTATTAATGAAATAACTCCTGTACAAAATAGTTGATATTCTTCCAACTGTTGCCTCCTAATAATGACTGTCAATGACTACTTCAGCTTCAACCGCAATAATACATGAGCACACAATAAATACAAACTTAAGGTAAACCTCTCCAAACTATATTGCAGAAACCACAACTTCAGCAACGGAGTGGTCAATGCCTGGAATGCATCTATCGTTACTTCCCCAAACCTCCATAACTTTAACCTTAGACTGTCTACTGTTGACCTCACCCCATTCCTAAGAGGTCTGTAAGGTGTGTGCATAAGCGCACCAATGTGTCTACCGTCCCTGTCCTACTGTCCCCATTTATTCGTATCCTTATCCTGTACTCATAATCATGTTTATACTTATATCTGTTGTCTTATACATGTTTGACAAATAAATAAAAATATAAATATAAAAATAAATAATTCATTGTATTCCAATGTTTGCCTCTATAGACAGCCATACATTGCAGACCAGTCATTGATTGGTAAATCTTCTGTTTTACATTTTTCTCCCTGGCATTTTGGAGGGGAGGGACGTGGGGATGGACATTGTCATAACTTCTAGACCATCATTAAGTCCAGATGCAGGCCATGTTATATGATGCTTTTGACTATGCTAATCTCATGTGGTGTGCTATTCCATCAAAATAGCTTTTGATGGGCTCTATTTGGAATAGTAACGAGGAAAAAGAACCTGCCCTCTTAACTTTTTAATATTTCTGAAAATTCTGGACATTTTAATCAACAGTAATATATGTTGTGTTAATTATAAGAGTCATTAAAAATCTTTCCAGCATATAACATAATAATGGGATAGCCATGGGAAAAATAAATTAGTTATTTCTATAATTACAGTTAGATTTCTGAGACTGGATCTATCATATTTTACATGGAAGGTCAGATTTTTGTGAGCTGCTTCATATTTGATGTCCTGGACTATTTTTTTTTTAAGGTAGGATATGCAGTTTCTTTGACTGACGTAGATCTTTGTCTTTGTTTTAGACAGGTTTCCTTTATTTTCCTATGGCTGATTATAATGCAAACATTTGTAAATTTAGATTGTCCCAGTAAGACATTGAATTTTTTTTTCTTCAGCTCTTCATCTCATCACCCTTGTTCTCCATTAAAATGTGGTTCTTAACTGATGATTATAATAATGCTTACTGAGCACTCTTCAGTATTCACAGCAGATTTTGACCTTAGAACAAGATTATATAGCTGTTGGGTGGGAAAAGTTAAAACAGAAAGTAAAAGACAAGTAAGAGTAATAATAATAGCAATAGCATCAGCACTTAGACTTATATACTGCTTCACAGTGCTTTACAGCCCTCTCTAAGCGGTTTATAGAGTCAGTCTATTACCCCCAACAATCTGGGTCCTCATTTTTCCAACCTCAGAAGGATGGAAGGCTGAGTCAATCTTCAGATTCAAACTGCCAAATTGCAGGCAGCCAGCAGAAATAGCCTGCAGTACTGCATTCTAACCACTGCACTACCATGGCTCTAATAGAATAAATAGATAGCCTATGGAGAAAACATACTTCATTAGTAGAGGGGATTCCACTGCAGATTGTAAAGGAGTGAAAGATACAAAGCTATTCCGATCCATCTGTAAAAATTTACTAAATTCTGGAATTTTATAATTAATTTATAATTGTCTTTGCCAGCAAATCATGGAAAAGATCTAAATGGCTTCAATTGCATTAAGAGAATGTTGGGGAGATGACTAACTCTGATGACATCTTTCTTAATTCAAAATATCCACGTAGGGGTTTAATTTCATCTACTTAGATTGGCTGAATAATTTCTAATTTCTAAATGATTTCTAAACCAAACTACTTGAACTTAACTTCAGAAACAAAGAAGCACTGGAGCCTGAATGAGTGGTCAACATGTCCAGCCAGCCACTATCTATATACTGCAATATATAGTATATTTTATACTAAAGAAGGGCCTCAACTTCAATACAGATGATGCTAATCAACTAGAATTTTTTCAACCCTAGAAAGAACATTTACCATAGAAGACGTTCAAGAGAGACCTAGGAAACCATAAGACAAACAATCATAGCACAGACAAGAAAGAACAGAATCAACTCAAAGCAGAGGAAAAAATCCCTCAAAAACCTAAAGAAAAACCAATCTATCATCATCCTACTAGTAGACAAAGGCCAAACTTTGGTTATTATGGTCAGATCACAATGCATAAAAAAAGCCAAAGAATTACTGGAGGACAATGAAATTTACATCCTAGTGAATACTAATCCAATACAGAAACTAAGAACCAAGAAAAGTTAAATCACCAAAGAAGAACAGCGGCAGATAAAAAGCAGTGGATCTGTCCTCCCATGAATGCCCCAAAACACACAAGCCAAACATACCTCTTTGTTCAATTATTAACAGGAACTCTAATCTACAACATTACTAAAGAGCTGACAAAAAAAGCTTGGACACCTCATAGAGGGAAGTAAATACTCAGTCAACTTCCAACTACAGTACCTCGAAAGAAGCAAAGACCATAGGTGAAGATGAAATCATGGTCTCCTTTGAAGTCACAGCACTCTTCACATCCACAGACCTAGAACCAGAAAAAGAATCTATGACAACACTGCACAACTGACCTGAGCAAATACACCAGAATTGAAATATCCAGAGTCATGGAATCATATGCAAGCTCAGAGAGCATCAAGGATCCCTCAGTTCAACCCTGACATTCTTTTCTTGATTTGTTTAAATTATTGCATCACTGTTATTTGGGGACTGTGTGAAAATTAATTTTGCTTTAATTCAAAAACTATTTAACAGAATATCAGAGTTGGAAGAGACTTTGGAGGTCTTCTAGTCCAATCCCCTGCTCAGGCAGGAAACCCTAAAGCAGGGGTATCAAACTTGCAGCTTCATGTTATCATCATGAGATGTATCACAATTTTTCCCCCTTTGCTAAACTGGGAGTGGGCATAGCCAGCGCATGATGCATCCAGCCCATGGGCAACGAGTTTGACATCCCTGCCCTATACCGTTTGTCTGACTACACTGAACAAGTCACGTTGTCTGAAATGGGTCAGTAATTCAAACCAAATCACCAAAAAACATAGCTTGTTTGATTTTATTTATTTTTAAAATGGAATCAATAATCCATACTAAATTGCTGATTTGAGGACAATGTATCAGATAATTTCAATTTTTTTTTAAAATTTGATTTATATGCCGCCCTTCTCCGGAGACTCAGGGCGGCTTACAATGCATTAAGCAATAGCCTTCATTCTTTTGTATATTTTATACAAAGTCAGCTTATTGCCCCCACAAACTGGGTCCTCATTAAATTAAATTAATAATTTGAGTTAGACAATTCAACTGATTCACTTCTAATGCTTGAGTATGAAAAAGGTAAGGAAAATTGGCCTTTACCCCCATGTGTAGTTTACGTGCCTAGTTGTTAAGACCTCTGAGAGGACTCCAACATTTCTTCACTGAGATAATAATTTTTTAAAAATCAGATAATTTGCTGGCCTAGTGATGGAAATTGAAAATGGTTAATTCCCGAATTTAGATCAAGTACAGTTGCTCTCCCTCTGCTTTCACCACTTGCTGGAAGCTGGCAAAGAAACAGGATGGAGAGGAGCCAGTTCACTAGATCTTTGGAAGATAAGTAAGTGTCCACAGGTCTGCCTGTGGACACCTGGTGGAGGGAGGGAATATGCAGGATGAATGTTGCAGTGCCTTTGTGGTGAATGACTACCGTGGTGCTACAACATTCATAAACTTCGGATTGTGTTGTAAGTACTTGGATGGGGGTATATTGCAATTTCAAATGGTTGCTAAGTGAACTGTTGTAACTCAGGATTACATGTAGTTCAATTTCTGTCCAGTGCAGAAATCCATTACTGCAGGGTCCCTGATAAGAGCTACCCAACCTCTGTTTCAACACTTGTAATGAAGGATGGTCTACCATTTACCAAGACTTTCTTTTTTTAACAGTTCTAAGTTTTCAGGACCATCTTTTAGATGCCCTGCCCCAAACAAACCCCTCTATTTTCTTGAGGGTGATTGAATACCATATCACTATCATAGTGCACATGGAATGATCATGAAATTGATAGAGGTTTTACTGAAGAAAACATTGTGTTTACTTCCCAAATCTTTCTGAAAAAAGTTACCAGACATTCCATGCAAAAGAGCTTTGAAACTTCTCTCTTCTTTCTCCATGTTTAATCCTTTAATCAGTGGTAGAATTCAATTTTTTTACTACCGGTTCTGTGGGTGTGGCTTGGTGGGTGTGGTGTGGCTTGGTGGGCATGGTAGGGAAGTATAGTGTAAAATTTCCATTCCCACCCCACTCCAGGGGAAGGAGACTGCAAAGTTTCCATTCCCATCCCACTCCAGGGGAAGGAGACTGCAAAATCCCTCATTTTCTTCATGTCTGGAATTTATGTATTTTAATAATATTTAATTTTTAACATTGATTTTAAAATACATTTATATTATTGTTTATATGTGTGTGTATTTCATTGGATTATTGTATGTTGTCAGATATCATCTTGATGAGATGGGTGGTTATAAATATGATTAATAAATAATAAATACATGATTGATTTGTCATTTGTTCCAGTACAAAGGGAAGGAAATATATATATTCCATATTTGTATGGATCTTCGAGTTCATCTGGAATGTTTTCTCTGGAAATAAAGTAGAAACAAAAAGAAAAAGGAAATAGGAAAAGGGAAAAAAGGAAAAATTAATGATATCAGTAGGAAATAGAAAATGGTTAATTCCACAAATTAGATCAAGTACAGTTGTTTATTACTAAGAAAATTGAAGCACGCTATTTTGGACATGTAAAGGAGCTCTCACTAACTGGAACACTTTGAATGAAATAGTTTGAAGCAACATTAACTTCAAAATTATGCCATTCCTTTTGTTCTTTTGAAATGCAGTAAACGTTCCCTCATTTACCTTCCAGATGATAAAGCACTGATTATTTCGTTGAAATGATTAATTTATCTCCCAGTGATCTTTATTTTTGCTTTAATTCTAACATCCTATAAATCTTCCTTCATTTAATCCTTCATAAGTAATAGTTGTACAGAATTATTTTAACAGTCTTCATTTATTAATAATGTTATAGTTTTATGTTGCCAGCATTATTTAGCATTTCAACAGTGTTTAAGTATTTAGTCTTAACTCAATTATCTGGGGAAAATATTACTGAACACCAGGATGTACTTCTGAATAAATATGCAAAGGTTTATCTTGTGAACATTTTTTTTTTGCATATGAAAACAAGTTAATAAAGATGAACTTGATTATAAAATAAGGAAATCGTATAAAGGAAGTATCTGAAAAGTCTGTAGTTTAGCCTTTTCCAGCCATGTAGTTTCAAGATCTTTGGGAATGACAAGATGTCTATCTATCTCAGTATGAGTCAATCCTGTTGTTCCCTTCCATAATTAGGTGGGGAGAAAAAATAGCCCTTCAGTCCCCAAACTGTGGGCTTCAAAATTTCCATCATCTAGAGGGGTCATTTTAGTACTGCAAGTAATCAGCAAAGTTATAACCATCACCATGGATCCAGCCCAATGGTTAAAAAGAATTATGCAAAACTGCAAGCATTAACAAAAGTTCTGGAAGGGATAGATGGATTCAGTTGAGATAGTCTAGACCAGGGGTGTCAAACTCATATCGTCATGGCGGCATCACATGATGTATCAGGACTTTTTTCCCCTTCGCTAAACCTGGGGTGGGGGTGGTCAGCATGTGACGCATCCAGCCCATGAGCCGGGAGTTTGACAGCCCTGGTCTAGACACAGGTCCTCTTTTAAAAAGATGGAGCTGATTACTTTGGATTTCTCCTTCCCACTCTTGCTTGTCCAGAGAGATGATGTATCTTCTTTGTCTCTCCTTCCAGTATGTCAGACGACAGTTCCGTTTATGCCTTTGAGTAAGTAGCTAGAAGACAATCCCTTCATAGCTTTCCCTACTACGTTGGGCAAAGTGACATAAATTGCATTGGAAAGCACAGATGCAGGACTTGTAATACATTAAGCTGATTTGTCTATTCTTCTCTTTAGAGTTCCTTCTACCTAGCCCACTACCTGGTGGAGGTTCAATAGATTGCTTTGTAGGAATCACCTTTTCTATAACCCTAACCCTAACCCATCCAGGAGATCTTCTTAAACATGAAATTGTTTGGATAAGAACTCTTAATTATTGCCTTGCTAGGTATTTTAATTTGACCTGCTTCCTTGTTGCATTATTGTTTTAACTTACTTTTAACTTACTTATTGCTTTGTAAGGAAAACAATCATTATCCCCTAAAGATCAGCTTGACTACTGTAATCATCATCAGATACCATCCAGTTGTGTTGTCTCCAACAGGCTTTCTCCTATGATCAGTAAGAAGTGGTCTTCTCTTCAATACTGTCTGGGAAGTCATTATCCTACAAAACAATATGTTTGCTATGATTTAGGCATGGATCCCATATAATTTAATTGCCTCAACATTTGAGAATATAGGTTGAAACTATTGTGTTGTGTTATACTTGGTGACATAGTACAATCTTGGTAAGACTGCTTAATTAGTTTTATGTTGGTTTATACCTTGGTTATATATAGGTAAGATATAATTTGTTTATATCTTCTATTTTAATTATGTAATTTGATACTATGCACCACCTTATAGTGAAGCATATGTCAGACATTCCACAAACATAATAAATACAGAAAAATATTTTGCCCTTTTTTTTTTTTAATAAAATCACAATTCCTTTTATGTAGTTTATGGAAATTAGGAATCAGGTTAATTATTAGTACATTATCACTGCTGCTATTACTATGTACTTCAGGAACAAGTAATTTTAATCAATGTATGAACACATCCCTATGATTGGACAATCACATTCAGAAATGTTTTGTTTTTTTACTTCTGAATATGACCGTACCAAGTAGCTGAATATATACCAATCACATTTGCTTGGAAACTTGAAGTTCTGTTGAGAAAATAAGAAAATGTCAAACTTTAATTATGAATCTGACAACATTTATAGTTATTGAATCAACGAGATTATTTATATTCCTGCAATTAAGCAAATGCCCAAATAGCTTTAGAAGGCACTTCACAGATGGTGATATTAAACTCGGTAACTTCTTTATAACACTGAGATATTAGGTGTCACTTCTCACTTCAATCAAGGTCAATTAATTCATTTGCTCTCTAATCTGAACGTGACATGATCTAGCTGCCATTGAAGTTAATGTTCCTTGATTAATAACAGCTGAAAAGGCTTTTCTATTTCTTCTGGAAGGACCCTTCACTTTATGACATTAAGAAGCCATGAAATATACAATGCTCATTGTTGAAACTTAATGTTCAGAGCATTCACAATGTTGGGATGCTGTTCAAATCTAGCTTCCATCATCTCTAATCACTAATTGTGTTAGCTGAAGCTGATAAAAGTTGTATCCCATGATCCTTCCCATAATATTCTATAGAGTATATCAACTCTTGGTAGAAGATTTGATGGTAATTCTGGGAATAAAGAGGAAAAAGAAGAGAAAGTTTTGAGAATATTAGTAGAATTCTGAATTCAGTTTTATCCAGAGCTCCTTGGACAAAGAGGGAGATGTGTGTAATAAACATTTATGGATATTCTCATGTGTGATAAATGCATAAAATAAAACTAAGGAGCTGGGATGGCTTAAGGACTTACTCACTAACAGTGTCATATGGTTTCATGGATTGTAGTTCAACATAATAGAGGGAGTATTATGCTGAGCAAGGGACATGTTATTTTTGGAGTAATTGCAAACAATGCATTCAGAGGGGAAATACATGCAAGAGATAGGTCGGTATAATTAGCCAATAACAGTAGTACTCATCAGTGTTTTCACTACTTGCTTTCATTTTCCCTGACCTTGCTATTTCTTCCATCCAATCATAACTTTCATTGACACTGAGTGTGCTTTATAAAATAGATCATAATCCAAAAGACTACTGGATTAATTAATTAATTAGTTGTTCAGGTGTCCTAAGATTCTTCGGTATTTTATATAATTACATGTTTATATCTAAAAGAACAGCAGGTTAAAAACATGAATAAAGAAGTAAAAGATGGCACAGGGCTTAAGTTTAAAAGAATACCATCTAAAATAACTCAGTTTTTAACATTTTCCTGAAAACTCACAAGATCAAGGCTAGTTTGATTTCCATTGGGAAGAAATTCCAAAGCATTGGCCCCACCAAACTCAACTGGTGCCTTTCAGCTTCAGCATGCCTCAATTCATAGAATTGTGTGACTATAACTATTTTTTTTTCTCTAGAAGATCGAGCCATTGGGCCATTCCAGTTAGAACAGTCTTACTGGCATCTATAAGCCATAAAGGGGCTGTATAGGTCCACACCAACACCTTAAATTGTCATCATAATCCAAATGACAACCAGCAAAATTTGTTTTCTGCTTCGAGTTTGAAGAGTCACTGACTACAAGGGTTGCTGAATTAATGCTCAATGTAAAGTGCATTGCAGCAGTCTAATATTCCTAATGAGGGAATGAGTATGAGTTGTTATAGTGAGATCCTTGGATACCAGGTAAGGCATAAATTGGCACATCAGCTAAAGTTGGGAAAAGGTGCCTGTAATTATTGCTTCCATTTGTTGTTTGGGCAGGAGCCCTGAGCCCACAAAGATCCCCAAATCATAAACTTACTAAGTAGTGGTTGTCTAGAGATAACACCAGTCTTGATAGAGAACTCCAGTGTACAAACAGCAACTTCTGTGAACTTCCTATTGTTTCCCATCCAGAATCTTACAACCTCCAGGCATAGGACTGGACTTTGACAGCAACTCCCCTGCAACCTGGGAGTTTGTATGAAACTCTTTGTCATGGCCCTGTCAGAGCCTGAGTCAGCGGAAGAAGACGAGCTGGAGCTGGGGCTGACAGAGGTTGAGGGGGCAGCCTTGTGGGCAGGAGCAGGATGAAGCTGTTCCAGGTCCCTCAGGCCTGGGATCAGGGGTGAAATCCAGCAGGTTCTGACAGGTTCTGGAGAACCGGTAGTGGAAATTTTGAGTAGTTCAGAGAACTGGCAAATACCACCTCTGGCTGATCCCAGAGTGGGGTGGGAATGGAGATTTTGTAGTATCCTTTCCCTGGAGTGGGGTGGGAATGGAGATTTTGCAGTATCCTTTCCTTGCCATGCCCACCAAGCCACGCCCACAGAACCGGTAGTAAAAAAAAATTGAATTTCACCACTACCTGGGATGGCTTGCCAGCAGGGAAGAACAGGGACAGGATGAATGAGAGAGCGGGGGAAGAGAGGGCAGGCAGTGGAGATGAGGACGGACAGAGCTCAGGTGATAAGCAAGAACAGCCCCTTCCTGATCCCCAAGCATGGAGAGTTGAGAGGAGGCAGGACCAGCGCAGTCCAACTCTACAACTTGGGAGGAGATCGCTCCATCCGTCTTCACAAGGCACACCTGGGGACTGAGACTTAAGGAGACGCTGTGGGGAGGAGCACTTATTGGGAACAAGCACTGAATTTATGAAGTTTTGTATCCCGTTGCCAGTGGTGGGCTGCTGCACGGTCGCAAGGTTTCGGGTGAACCCTTAGCTCTGATCGCTGGCCTGTTCTATGCTATCCATTTATAACTTACTTTCTGGCTTGTTGACTGGCCCAGCTATGTTCTGCGTTGCTCCTGCTGTTCTCACCGGAGCTGCCTAAGCTGATTAGGAGCCTGTTTGAAGCTCTGTTTCTCTCCCAAAGGGGCGGGTGCGAACAAAGCTCACAACCAACAAACCCTTTGTTAAAGAAAGTACAGCCCCCCTCTGCCCATTGTTGATGTTTGGTGGACTTCTTGCCTTATTGCTGCTTTGTTTCTTTGCCTCGCTGGACTTCTTGCCTTGAAGCCATTATGCTAAGAGTATTTTGCTGGACTACTCACAACCAGAGATTGCTGGAAGTGTGTGTGTGAGAGCTTTGCTCTGGGACTTGCCATAAATGTGGGAGCGTTTGGGGGAAAGTTGGAGCAATAAAGGAAAGTTTGAACTATCTATCTATATCTATATCTATATCTATATCTATATCTATATCTATATCTATATCTATATCTATATCTATATCTATATCTATCTATCATCTATCTATCTATCTATCTATCTATCTATCTATCTATCTATCTATCTATCTATCTTGTTCCTGCAGTTTTTTTCTTCCAAGACCAGTACTTTGTGGTTTGGAAGTATTCTCAGACTATTTAGAGTGTGCAGTTGACCATTTGCAAGGCAAACAAAAACTTGATCTATCAGCCAGACCATTGTTTGAAAGTGAAGTATTTTTAGTTAGAAAAGCAAAATAAAAGCCATGTGACATAAAGGATGATCTGATATAACCTGGGGTCATCAAGGGACAAGAAATTATTTTGAAATCTTGTTTTTTGTCTTAAAACTAGTCAAATAGTGGAAAAGAGTAAATACTCTGCTTTTTTTTCTTTGTTTGTTCACTGTGCAATGTGGTAATGTCTATCATCTACCAGGTGTTCTTCATTGTATAACCAAGTATTGATTGTCTTCTGGGCAAAATTCAATGATAGCTGAAATGTCACAAGTTGCCTTTGATTATTACTGCAACTTTAATTGATTTTCCGTTGGCTAGCTAGCACAACTTTTTCCCACAAGAGAAACAACTACATGGGGAAAAAAAATAAATCAGAGAAATTTTTTCTTTAATTTGGAAAGGATGAAAGGAGAATTTGGTTTCTTGAAACATCAATATAACATTGCACAGTATTTGTACAAAAGGTGTACATTTATTATAGAATTTCCTCTAGTACAGAAACCTATTCATGCTGTTCTTTTACTAATAATACTGATATTTCCAGATGAAGAAAAGTGAATATAACGTGCTTTTGTTACCTTAAGCCTTCTTGTCTCTGGGGTTTTTTTGGGGGGAGGGGGGGAGGGAGTTGAAAAAAAATTAGTAGAAGAGTCTAAAAAAACTTACATCTCCAAATCACCAATTAATAAGGCTAAAGCATTATATTGTAGCAACATACAGGCAATTGGAAGTTAAGCACTTAATATAGAGTGAAGAATCCAGGGTTGTGTTTTTCCCTATACCAATAGATGTTAGAGACAAGCTAGGTTTGCTTTAATTGTCAAGAAATGTCTAGAAAAAGATGGAACTGATGAGGCAAAGTCTCAAAATGCAATCAGCTGGGTAATTGCTCTGTAAAGTGAAGCTGAATAATTTCCTTCTGTGCCATTCTGGCACTCTTGGGAACAGATGTCTTGTCTTGTGATACCCAGTCCTCTATATGACAGATCTACTTGATCTGTATCATATGATACATTTCAAAAGTATTGGGACTTCAGCTCCCCAAATTTCCCATAATGTTTAGGACACTTAGAAGCTACAGTTCTAAAATATCTGAAGGTTTATAAGATTGTGGAAGATGGTTCTATATAAGAATTTATAAGTTTAATACTGCCATGAGGTACAGAAAAATTGGATTGCAATTTATGTATTTTTTGCTTTTAAGAGTGATAGATTTTAGCTTTTCTTGGAGGAATAAATTTCACAAAGGGAGGCAGCGATTGTGGGGAAGAATCAGGTAATGAACAATGTTTGAAATTTAGGGTGTCAGCTGCTATGACTGTCATAGTATAGACAATTGATCCATAGAGATTTAATGTAAACACTTCTGCCTGCCTCATTAGACTGAAAGTTGCTATAAAGTCACCAGAGAATTAAACTGAGTTTAAATTATTATGAGACTTATTTTCTGCAAATTGGATATAGAAATATTAAATGGACACTTGAGCTGAAATACTTCCTCTTGATGTGTGACACTCCGTGGAAGTGAAGTTGGACTTTGAAGAAGCAGGATAAGAAAAATGTTGATGGTTTTAACACTGATGTTGAAGAAGACTTTTGAGAATACTGTAGACAGTCAAGAAAAGAACTGGAGCCAGAGTTGTCACTCAAGGCACAAATGACCAGGTTCAGATTATCCTAATTCAGACACATCATGAAAAGGCCTAGCTCTAGAGCTTCTAGAGCTGGAAAAGGTGGAAGGAAAGAGAAGATGACAATAAACAGAAAAATGGGTAGACTAAGTAATGGTGCACTCCTGGAAGACCTGAATGATCAGGTTAGAGACAAATAGTCATGGAGAAAATCTATCTATGTTTTTGCTAAGAATTAATAATAGCATGATGGCACTTAATCACTCAGATGTAAGAAAGGAGGCTGGAATTCAGTTGTGGAATGAGAAGTTATTATTTATTTTTTTTGTTCCTCCACCCTCATTCCTTTTTTTCTGAGAAGAAAACCATCATCTTACAACCCTGTGCAAAAAACTTCAAAAATAATGGGAGATCAGAAAAAAAAATCACAATCATGGTTACATCTTCCTTGAATATAATTTAGTCATATTTAAATAGTTCTTTTCCATGAGCCACATTTAGTATGGCTCATATTTTAACAGAGCAGTTTAAAAGCCTACTCAGGTAATTATTAAGTCAAGCAACCCTAATTTATATTTCTATTGAATGTGATTTATTTCTAACTCAAATAAATATGTATGGGATTAAAGCCTTTGATACCTGAGAATTAAGCATCCATTATTATTTGCATAGGATGTACAGTCCTTGAGTCAGGATCAAAAATATGTCTCATTATATACATTGTTGATCATTAAATGAGTCCTTTTAAAGCTGTAAATAAATATCACCTATTGAATGGTCTGTTAAGAGCAATTATAGTTTTCCTTTTTTCCCCATTCTCAATAAAATTTCATATAGACAAAACAAAATCATCGCTTTTGCATGAAAGTGAAACAGCTTGGGGAAACATAGTTTCATTTGGGACATTTTTAAAAGATGCACAAAAAAATAAATAATAATTTTAAAGCTTTATGGTTTGACTTCAAGTGACAGAAGAGCAGAACAAGTGTTTTCAGTACTAAAAAAAGATTAATTTATTTCAAAATATTACATGAAAGAGCTTTTCAGCATCACATATCTTTTTTCTATTACCCAAAACTTTCTTTGTATTATATTAATGATTTCAAGTCCTAAAGAATAAGGGTTCAAACAAACCTAAATTTTGAGATATAGGATGTCAGATTTCCAGCTAGTTCTACTACTCAGAACGCTGTGGCCATTGTAAATTTCAGCTTTCTGGATAAGTGCGAAGCCCTCTTAACATTTTAACTATGTTTTATTCAAAGTGCTATTCTTGAATTCATTTTTGAATTCATTATGAAGCAGTTGCACATACAAAGTTATGTTTATAAATACAAAATACTTTTAATTCCTGATGCCCCTATGTGCTATATTGATGCATTTCTATTTTGAAGGAAATTAATATAAAGAATGCTTAAACTTTTTTTTTAAAAAAGTGATATATATCTGAAAAGGTTATATTATGTAATTTTCCTCTCCAAGCTTTACTGTCAGATACTAAGTTAAACCATCATTAATCATAAGTGACTGTAATCATGTGGTCACTGTAATTTGGTTGTGCTGTATAAAAGATAAATGATATGGAATACTATTAGCAATAATGGCTGTCGTACAAACATTTATTATTACATGAATTTGTTTCATATGACTTTGAGATAAAATCCATGTTCTTGACTTCCAGAATTATTTTGCAATAAAAAAACCCAACCCAACAACCTCTCAATCACGAAAATTGAAAAACTAAAATTGTCAGCCTCAGAATGGCCTGAGAACTTGTCACATATTCTCCTGTTATCTAAAATCAAGTCAGAATAGGGTTTCTGATAAAGGAGAATATTTGTAGCTCAGGGTTAAAATGGTGCTTGGAAAGCACTCCTTGGTGCTTTCTGAGCTTGGTTGGTTTCTTGCAGATGCTATATTACCCAATCTAGGTAGCATTATCAGTATTAGCAAGTTTCCTTACTAGCACCAACAACATTATCTAATATGCATAGACTGCAAGAAAACAACCAAGCTCAGGGAGCACTAAGGACCCTCAATAGGATTTGTGAGGCAGTATGGAGCTACTGTATGTTATACTGTTGCCTAAATATAAAAAAATGCTATGTTGAAAGAGAGCTCAAGCATAAAATATTTGAAAGAGACTAACACCCCCATACCTCTCCCCTGCTCCCAAAGCTCTGATTGGCAGCTATGATTACCATAATACTGTGGGTCCTTTGAAGACCCATATCAAGACCCATATCAAGACCCAGAGCAGACAGATATCAAGGGTTTATTTTTGATAGATTGTGTCTAATCAGGGAATCACATGGGATAAATGATAACACTGTGTCACCATGCAACTCCTCTATCCTGGATAAAACCAGAACTCAGTGAGATTAGTTAATGAGGTCATCAATAAAAATGGGCATGGAATTAACAAAATCAGATGGGGCTTTTGCCATCTTATTCATGTTATTACAGCTTTTTGACACTGGTATGTTCCAGTGAATTCAATATTCTGCTGCAAGCAGATTATGAGATCTGAAGTAAAGGATAAGAAGCATTCACTCCTTACTACTTCTATTCTATTCTATTCTATTCTATTCTATTCTATTCTATTCTATTCTATTCTATTCTATTCTATTCTATTCTATTCTATTCTGTTAGTTTGTCAAACATGTACAAGATAGCAGGTATGAATATGAACATGGACATGAATGAGGGAAATGAATACAAATAAATGAGGACAGTAGGACAGGGACGGTAGGCACACTGATGTGCGTATGCAGGGCCCTTTTAGGGACCTCTTAGGGATTGGGTGAGGTCCACGGTAGACAGTTTGAGGTTGAAGCTGTGAGGGTTTGAGGATGTAACAACGGAGTCGGGTAGAGCATGTCAGGTGTTCCAAGTCGTATTTTCTGCAATCAAGTTTGGAGCGGTTGAGTTTGTATCGATTGTTTGCCCATGTATTATTGAGGTTGAAACTTAAGAAGTTGTTGATAGGTAAGACGTTGTAGCAGACAATTTTGTGTACTATGCTTAGATCAGACCGCAGGTGGCGCAGTTCCAGATTGTCCAAGCCCAAAATTTCAAGCCTGGTGGCATAAGGGATTCTATTGTGAGTAGAGGCGTGGAGTACTCTTCTCATGAAATACCTCTGGACCCGCTCAATCATATTAATGTCTGATATACATCATGGATTCCTTGCCATTTAAAAGCAAAAAGCTCTAATTGGTTGCGATAGTAAGTAATATGGTCCAGCACAATGGCTTATATAAATCGGCTGGTAATCTGGAAGGGTGGCCAAGTATCATGAGGGCTTAAATTCCTTCAGGTCCACAGGCATTACCAACGTGCCTTTAGTCTAATCCCTGCACCTTCCCATTTCTGATGGCTGTTACTAATATCAGGGAGAGGAGAGGCAATTGAAGTTTATGCCTGGTGGGGAAAACTGATGAGTGGTATGAATTCTGATACTGTATTTCCCATTCTGAGTCCAAAGCTCTCTTCTTTATTTCAAAAAGTAGAATAGAAGGAATCCTCTAACCTATAACAAGATCCACAATAGTCCCGCCTTAGGCATGAAAGCCAGCTGGCCAATTTTCTCTCAGCCCAACTCACTTCACAGGATTGTTGTTGTGGGGAAAAATAGGAGGAGAGAGGAGTATGAGGTATATTTGTCACCTTGAGTTATTTATAAAAATAACAAAGGCAAGATATAAAAATAAATAAATTGCCCACCTAACAATATCAACAGCTTCATGAAATTCTGTCTCAGCTTTGCGTCAACCCTAATGAATTTTCAGCTATTTAACATTAATAAGAAAAGCTCAGATTTCGCTCATTTTCTATTTATAGGATTTATAAGATTTATTCAGCTCATGAGAATGCTTAAGATGCTGTCAGAAGAAATGCAATGACAAGTCCACAGAAAAACTGCCATCTCTCCACCTCTTTTCATCACATTTATTCCAATATAGATTCGTGACACATTTGGAAGTCTCCCTTGTTTAACTTTGTCAAAAGTATAATAGAATCACAAATGCAATGTGGCTTTTGGAGGCAAGAAAAGAAGGAAGTGATTGCAAGCTTGTCTTGGACTCATTTCATATGATGAGCTCTTTATAGTCATTTCTTTATGGCGGATAGACATAGCACTGTGTGTGCAGACTTACAAAATATAGCCCTTAGCAAACAATTGCAGTTGTCATTCATTAGGATGAGTATGCCTTTATACATGTCCTATGAAAATCATTTCACTAAGTTGATGTTTAGATATGCAAACTTTAGATAGATGATAGATAATATATAGCTGATGGATGGATGGATGGATGGATAGATAGATAGATAGATAGATAGATAGATAGATAGAGGGATGGATGGATTGATAGATAGATGATAGATAGATAGATAGATAGATAGATAGATAGATAGATGATGGACAGACAGAGAAGCTCTCTCTGGTTTTCTAAAATTAACATAGGAAATTAATGAAAATGATAATAAAAATCACAAGTCAAATATCCATACATGCAGCTGAAGCACTGATTATCACTTTTCTTTAAGAAGAGTTAACTATGGTTTAGTAGCTGAAGAAAAATAATTGGAATTTCAGAGTCCAGATCTGGATTCCAAAGCAACACCTAGAATGAATAACTCTGACTAAAGTACCAGTGTAGCAGTGCTATTCACATTTTCACTCCTAAAAAAATGTTGAATCTTTGATTCCATGTGTTCTAAAATACCATCTGGAATGATGTCCATGTCACCAAATAGCCCTACAAGATGCATCCCATGATTGAAATGTGCAAAACTTTTTTGCACATTTGAATCATGGGATTCAATAGATTAAAATGGATCACAATGGATGGAAATTAATCAAGGAGAGAAGCAACCTAGAACTAAGGAGAAATATTTCCTAACAGTGAGAACAATAAACTAGTGGAATGGCTTGCCTTCAGAAGTTGTGATGTTCCATCACTGGAGGCTTTTAAGAGGAGACTAGACAACCACTTGTCTGGAATGGTATGGGGTCTTCTGTTTGAGCAAGGGATTGGACGAAGACTTCCAAAGTCCCTTCCAACTTCGTTATTCTGCTATTCATTCACATTCCAGACATGGTCATTGCCAGGACTCTTAATAAGTTTGCTTCTCATCTTCAGCTGAAACTTGCTATAGTTTTTCTTCTGACCTTCACCATATGGATATTAAAAGAGATACATTATGTATACAATGACTTGTCTCCGTGCTCATCATGTTTGGTAAATAAGCATGGAAATGAACATTAAATAATAAGCATGAAAAAAATCTATACATGTAGACTTTTTTAGATGGGCTCATAAATTACTCTACATATCATGATAGGTGTTCAAGAAGCTTTAGATAAGCTGGGCATCCCCCCCCCCAAAAAAAGAATGATTCATTCTTGTTGCCCACCACTTAAAAACATAAAGACCATCTTGCCTCTACTGTAGCCCCATCAGTAGTGTTGTGACCCCGACTTCTGAGCCTGTCCTGACAGAGGAAGAGGACTCAGAAGGTGATGGGGAGGAACTGACAAGGCCTCCCTCTCCAGGACCCTCCTTTCTGGCAATGCCTCAGGTTCCATCCGAAAGCCAGGAGGAACAGCCTGGGATGTGCCTGGAGGAAGGCATATCGAGGCACCAATTGATAGGGAGTGAGGATGATGAATCCTGGTTTGATCCCAGGCAGCGTCAGAGGGAGAAATGTGCGCAGCAATGGAAGAGGCATGGGAGGGCCAGAGATTGAGCTGAATCATGGAGCCACGCCCCATCAGGAATAAAAGTGGGTGGGATTGCTCTTCAGGCTTTGTGATGGACAAAGTTAAACCCTGAAAGTCACATCGTGATCTCTGAAATTCGGCTTGGATATATTTTGTACTGAACATTGACTAAACTCTTGTCTCGTGGATAATTTGTTGCTCCTGGAACGGACTGAAGATAAGTCGTCTTCTGCTTTATGGGAGTGAAAACGGTCTTGGCAGGCATTCAGCAGTTTGCTGCCAAAACCTTGGTCTGGCAAAAATTCTAATCTGCTTACCTAATAAAATATTGGCAGGCGTGCTTGGTATTACGTTTGCCTGTGTGAGGAGGTGGGGACAGAACAAGTAGTTTGTCATACTAGTGTAACAAACTATTTACATCAGGCCAAAAATTCTTGGACAAATTGGCTATAATATGATGGCTTGATCTCCTGAGCAGGAACTCAACAAAGTTGAGTTAAGAAACAATAACAACAACAATTCTACAGAGGAATTATTGAGTGTCATCTGCACCTCTATAACTATTTGGTTTAGTTCTGCAACCCAACAAGACAGACACAGACTTCAGAGGATAATTAGAACTGCAGAAAAAACAATTACTACAACCTGCCTTCCATTGAGGACCTGTATACTGTACGAGTCAAAAAGAGGGCTGTGAAAATATTTACAGATCCCTCACATCCTGGACATAAACTGTTTCAACTCTTACCCTCAAAACGACTCTATAAAGCACTGCACACAGGAAGAACTAGACACAAAAACAGATTTTTCCCGAATACTATCACTCTGCTAAACAAATAATTCCCTCAACACTGTCAAATTATTCACTAAGTCTGCATTACTATTTCTATTAATCTTCTCATCGTTCTATCACCCATCTCCTCCCACTTATGACTGCATGACTGTAACTTTGTTGCTTGTATCCTTATGATTTATATTGATTGTTCCCTAGCATGATTTGATTGCTTATTTGTATTCTATGATTATCATTAAGTTGTACCTTATGATTCTTGATGAATGTATCTTGTCTTTTTATGTACACTGAGAGCAAACGCACCAAAGACAAATTCCTTGTGTGTCCAATCACACTTGGCCAATAAAGAATTCTATTCTATTCTATTCTATTCTATTCTATTCTATTCTATTCTATTCTATTCTATTCTAGTATAAATCAGATTTATTTAGGGTTTGCATTTATGATAGGTAAGAAATGAAAATAAAAGACTAATAACAATGAGGCTGCTTAACACTGAGAAAGAAAAAAGAATAAGATATTTATAGAGAAAAATGAAACTGGATAAGCAATTTAATTTAGTTAATTATTATTTGTATTAACCAGGGCAGTCTTAATTGATAGTTACTATTAATCAGCTGTTCCACTAATTTCAAGATTTCAGATAATGTTTATTTTTACTTCTTATTTTAATATGAATTTCTTCAATTTATATAATCCAAGAATAGGACCGAAATATCATTTTTTAAAAATGCTGAATTTAAATGATTTTCTTCTTGCAAATTTTAGTTTGTAAAATGTCAATTGAATAGCTTGGCATGTCAAGGAGATGATAATATCCAGAGATGTTTAACTTGTACACATTGTAATTATCATAAATTCCATATGGACACAAGAGGTCATGATAACCAAAGTCTGTAAATCCTTGGATAGAAACCCTATCATATGGTGTCATCTACATATCACTAGCCTTGGCATCTTACATCAAAGCACCATCTGCTGCAAGATATATTTTTTTACAGAACTCTATACTTCTAAAGAGAAATGTCTGCAGGAGAATACTTCTCCAATCCCCCTCCCTTTTTATTAATGGCAACCTTCTTTCTTAAGTGATTATCTAGTGTATTTGTTTATAATTGTCTAGAGTGCTGTAAAAAGTTGATTCAGAGATGATTCAGTCAAATTTCTTACTCAACTTTTTAAAACTGAATTGGAAGGTCAAGTTGAAGGGAATGAAATGCCTCCAATCAGCTAGTATTGCAGATGTGTCTTTGGGAAAATATAAGTGCTTTTGTTAATTGATCTGGAAATCAGACTAACACTATTATTATGGTTCATTGCACAGTCAAGCAGATATTTACAATGGATTTGTCAACTTTATCCACCTATTGAGTCCTTCCCAAGGACCTGAGATAGCAGATGTTGTTCTTTGATGGTGTTAAAGATATTGTCGAAGGGTGTAAGTTGTTCTGAGTAAAGATGCTTTTTGCAGTTAACTGACAGTGATTTTGTCAGTATTGAAATGGCCCTCCAGAAGTTTTGAGGTTGCACCCAAGGCATCTATTGCTGTTACTACGTTTGCTTTCTTTTTGCCACAGTCACTCTATTTCTAGTTATAGGTCTTTGTATTTTGTTATCTTCTTCAGTTCTTTCTCTTTTGTTCTGCTCTCTTCACTGTTCTCTTCTGCCATGTCCACTATCCATTTTTCTTTCTTTCTTATCTTATCTTTCTTATCAACAGTTGTTAACTATGGGATATTATGTGGCCATTGTCTGTTGATTTGAATTGCAATTGTAATTCTTACTATTATTAATCATCGCACAGTCAGCCAGATGTTCAGACTGGGTTTGGCATTTTTGTCTACTTATCGAGTCCTTACCCAGGACCTGGGATATGCAATGGATGTTTGACGGTGTTACAGATATCGTCACAGGATGGAAGCAGTTCCAAGGAAAGCCAACTTCTGCAATTGACTGATTATTATTAATAATAATAATTTGTTATTATATACTTTATTCATTAAACATGAAACTGAACATTTAAAAATGTATCACAAATATTATTAACTAGCACTGATGGTTGAAACGGGTTACTGCCAGCATCCTAGGTATTGACCAAGTACTTACTTAAAATATATGATGTTCCGAGTAGCACAGTTTTTTGCAGTTCTGCTGGTGTTATTGCAGGAAGCTGCAATTTCTTGATGCACTGTATAAAATTCTTGGACATGGTGCCGAGTGTCCCGATAACAATGGGTATCACTGTCATATGTTTCATCCATAATTGGGTAGCCAGGTTGCTACCCGATGGTTTGATGGCAAGGTTGCAAGATTAGAAACCAGGCATTCTTATGGGTGTCATGGTATAATTTAATTGGTCAAGAAAGAAAGGAATTGTAATGAATCTGGCCACAGGGTAGAGATATCAACTTTTAATCCAATGAGCAAAATATGGTAGACATTCTTAGAGGGCATTTCATTAATTTGAATCTGAATAATAACTAAAGCCTTTACAGCATCTAATGAAATTAAACAACTGAAATGTATTTATATACAAAGAAATCATGTTTCCTCTTTTTTTATGAATTCAGACTGAGATGGATGATTTTGAGGTATTCTGTAATCTCCTGTTGCAGTTAATATTTTAACATCCTCATTAAACAAAGATATTGGTCTATAACTTGAAAATCTACTAAGAACTTTCTCCCTTTTAGAACTATAAAAGTAAAGTAGAACGATTAAATGATTTATTATATTTATATGATAATATAGATGCTAATGAATTTAGAATACTTTTGTGACATTAAATTGAGAATCCAACAGATCCAGAGGCGTTCCCTTATTTCTTTTTTAAAAATAATTTGTTTAATTCAAGTTTTATAAAACATACTGTGTTTCCCAAAAAATAAGACCTGTCTTATATTTTTTTGAACTCTGAAATAAGCACTTGGTCTTATTGCCATGCACTCAAAAGCCCAATTGGGCTTATTAACAGGGGATGTCTTATTTTGGGGAAAACAAGGTAGAAAAACTAGCACAAATTTATAAAGAGAAGAAGGGAGGGAGGGAGGGGGAAGGAAGGAAGGAAGGAAGGAAGGAAGGAAGGATAACAAGATTATCCTTCTATTATCAAATCATCTTTTGATTTCCTTTTACAATCCCCATAAGAAAATTCTAGTACAACTCCGAAGACTTTCCTTTATTTCATGCATTTAACTGTGATTTCTTCTAATGTCAGTGGTTGCATCCCTTTTTAAAAATCCTCTTGAGATTTTCTGCTCCATTTTAACGTCCCCCTTATTAAAAACTTGCTTTTAGTTACAGATATCTTCAGTTTATATAATTGAATTAAAAAAAAAACAACAAATGAAATAGATTCTGCTTCAGTATATAATTGGTTATCATTAGTCTGAATTCCAGGCATACATTTCTTTTGTTTTAACCACTGAGCCAATAACGTTCCAGCTTGCTGATCCCCGTTTGCTCTGATTAATGCAATTCAAAGAATATTCAAATCATTTTCAGTGAGGCAGCTGCAATTTAACCTGGGCTACTAAAAATTCTTGATGTAATTAATCTATGTGGTTTCTAGCATTAAGATAAAAGTGACCCTTGAACTATCATTTGCAATTGAACAAGATAAAAGATCTCTAAACCTTTTTTGCTGAAGAGATAACAATAGTGTATCTATGATAAACGCCTGAAATCCATTCCAAAAGGTTAACATATTAATAGAACTACTGTTTAATGTTTTTTTAATTCTTCTTAATATAGTCTGCAAAACAAATTCTTTAAAGAGAAGCATTTGGATACCATCTAAAATTAACTAATTTGTAGTGCTTTAAAGTTCAAAATGAGCATCACCAAAGTAAGGTCTGAGATTACTTGAGCGACCAAAGCAGAAAAGGTTAAAAAAAAATGATCTAGCTCAGTGGTTCTCAACCTTCCTAATGCCGTGACCCTTTAATACAATTCCTCATGTTGTGGTGACCCCCAACCAGGGGTGGGTTCTAAATTTTTTTACTACCGGTTCTGTAGGTGTGGCTTATTTTGTGGGCATGGCTTGGAGGTCATGTGACTGGGTGGGTGTGGTTAGCTGGTCATGTGACCGGGTGGCCATGGCTATGTGTATAGGGACTACTCAGAGGGCTGAAAAAAGTCATTTCTGACACTTTTGACTGGTCCTCACACTTATGACCATCCTCACATTTATGCCCGTGCAGCATTCTTAACAACCATGTCACTCATTTCACAACTGCTTCTCTTCACCATGGTGACAAGATAGGGCAAAAACGTAAAATGTGAGGACAGTCGTAAGTTCGAGGACTGGTCAAAAGTGCGAGGACCAGTCAGAAATAACTTTTTCAGCCCTCTGAGTAGTCCATATGCACAAAAGGACTACCCAGAGGGCTGAAAAAAGTCATTTCTGACTGGGCCTCGCACTTTTGACCAGTCCTCACACTTATGACCATCCTCACATTTATGCCCGTGCAGCATTCTTAACAACCATGTCACTCATTTCACAACTGCTTCTCTTCACCATGGTGACAAGATAGGGCAAAAACGTAAAATGTGAGGACAGTCGTAAGTTCGAGGACTGGTCAAAAGTGCAAGGACCAGTCAGAAATAACTTTTTCAGCCCTCTGAGTAGTCCATATGCACAAAAGGACTACCCAGAGGGCTGAAAAAAGTCATTTCTGACTGGGCCTCGCACTTTTGACCAGTCCTCACACTTATGACCATCCTCACATTTATGCCCTGCAGCTTTCTTAACAACCATGTCACTCATTTCACAACTGCTTCTCTTCACCATGGTGACAAGATAGGGCAAAAACATAAAATGTGAGGACAGTCGTAAGTTCGAAGACTGGTCAAAAGTGCGAGGACCAGTCAGAAATAACTTTTTCAGCCCTCTGAGTAGTCCATATGCATAAAAGGATACAGCAATAGAGAGGGATGAAGGAAGAGAAGGGAAATTAGAGTAGGAGTGAGGGTAAGAGAGGGAGGAAGAGAGGAGGAGAAGGAGAAAGGAAGAGGAAGTAGGGAGGAGAAGAAGAGGGTGAGGAAGAGAAAGTAAGAAGGAAAGAAAAGAGAGAGGTGGTAGGTTTGAGGAGAAAGATTGCTGTACAATAAAAAAGATGAAAGGGAATAAAGGCAACCCCAAACAAATATAAAGATATTAAGATAAAGAATGAATTGTTAAACTTTAAAGAATAAAAGAGAACAAATATGAATAAATAACAATAATTAGAAACACACATACAAACATACAATGTATTTTCTTTGAACAGAGTATTTGGCCGGTTCATAAATTTAAACAGTGTTTAGTCATTTCAATTAAATTTACAATTTCTATATTTCCTTTTTGCCATATTTATTCCTCATCTATTTTTGTAAAAAACCAATATTACCCTTCATCCTCATCTCTAATCTTAATCAAATTCAATTTTTCCCTTCTATTCTATATTATACCCCTTCCCGTTGGCATCTATTTTATATCCATCCTCACATTGGTTAATTATGTAATATTACAGTTGTTTAATATGAATTCAACATTTTAATATAAATCAATTAGTTATATAACTACCTTTTTTGTATATTATTCCAATTATTTCCATGCAATCCAATTTCTTACAAATCAATCAATTATATTTACCAATAATAATAAACCAAATAATTTCCCCCATATATTCCTCTAAACCACAACTTAACCACTTCTGCTTTCAACACAATATACAATTAATAGTATCTCAATTATTACAATTCCCTAGTTAAATAGAGCTTTTTTTCTTTTGTGTTTTAAAATCTCCTCTTTCTCCCTAAATTTCCCGTTGTTTGCACCTACTTTTTTGGTGAGGAAAAAGAAAAGAAATCTGCCTGCCTAATTTTCCAACGTGCAAAGCCAACAGCCTGCTTTACTTTCTCTTTCGTTTTTCAGTTTAGGTAGGGGAAAAAAATCTGCACTCTTTCCAAGCAAGCAAAAGAGCCCTGAGCAAAACAGCTGAGAGCAAATCAGCTGGGGGTCCGGAGCTGATCCAAGCAAGGGCTAATTAGCCTCTGCTGAAGCTCCGGGGGGCAATAAAATTACAAAAAAAACACTGAACCCTTTGTTAAATTGCTGGCTCCCCCGCCCCTCGCCCACCACTATTTATTGGCAATAAACAATGGTGCGGAGGGGCGGGGCAAGCCAGCCATTTAGCAAAGGGTTCGGCTGCAGCACTGGCTCTAGGGCGGCCCTTTGAAGCCCCGTGGCAAGAATTTAAACAGTATTTTTTCCTCTAGCCATCGGAGGCAGCAATAGATGGGGAGTGGGCGGGGTAAACGAACGGCCGGCGATCCAACAGAGGAGTGAGGGTGAGTGAAGGCGTGGGGGGGAGAGAGAGGGCTTTGGCGACCCCTGTGAAATGGCTGTTCGACCCCCAAAGGGGTCGCGACCCCCAGGTTGAGAACCGCTGATCTAGCTTAAAAATGAGAAAAGAAAACATATTCTCAAAATGCTGAAAAAATACCCCATTTACAGTATACGCTTGCAATACTTTCCAGTATGGAAAAAATATTTTCTTTGCGGTCTGTCTAGCTAAGAATCTTGGCATAGTTTGAAATCACTATCAACAATTATTGATCAATGGTTTGTAAAATGTAGTTTTGAAAAAAAATCAGTGGTATAGTTCAGGAGTGTTCTTGGTGGTGTAAAAAAAAAAAAGCAGAGCAATTGTCAAGTGTAGGAAATCAGGAGTCAAGGTGGTCAAAGGAATACAGGTTTATTGCATGCTGTTGATAAGAATCTGAACCATTAACAGTCAAATCGAATTGGCAGTAGATAAGGGTCAATGAAATTCAAAGCGGGGCTGGACTTAGTCTCTTCTGGGCATGAAGGGATTCTACACTCATGACACACTTGACCTCTTCCTCAGGCTCAGTCTGGTTATCTCTTACATAATAGTGTTATCAACTATCTTTATGGCCAAGAAAATAAAATGTCTCTCAGTGTCACAGTTCTCATATTCCACTTGAAACATAGAATTTTCAATAACCTTAATAGCTACCCCACATTTGAATATCTATTAATACAGATTTTCCAATTCAGAGTCTATTGTATTTTAGGAAAGGCTGATCATTGAGTAGAATATATGATTCTTGCAACTTAATTATACCTGGTTGTAATTTTTCCAGTTTGTTACATACCGGTATTTACCCTTTCTAAAATGGAAATAACATAAATCTTAGGTCAGTTTATATTCCAGCCAATTACTTTAAGTTTCATGCCTCCAGGTAGAAAAACAATTCTTCAGGTCAATTTCCCTGTATTACAGACATCTCACACAGTAATAATTAAAAAATAAAGAAAGATAAAACATTTAAAATAAGGAATATGGATCTAAGCAACCATAACAAATAAGCAAAACCCCACCCCACCCCAGTGATAGGGGAAAAATTCCCATCTCCAAACTGTAATAACACTTTTAAATGACAGAAGAGAAATAACTCAATTCAGTCTTGGTCTAGGTTACTGTCACCTAAAGATATGTTGATTCATTATGTTGAAGCTATTTACTGTGAGTTGGCCATCATCTTTAACAGAGGTGAGTTTCAGCAGGTTCTGATCAGTTCTGGAGAACTGGTAGCGGAAATTTTGAGTAGTTCGGAGAACTGGTAGTAAAAATTCTGACTGGCCCCGCTCCCATGTCAGCTGATCGGGAAGAAATGGGGATTTTGCAGCAACTTTCCCCTGGATTGGGGAGGGAATAGAGATTTTACAGTATCCTTCCCCTGGGGTGGGGTGGGAATGGAGATTTTACAGTATCCTTCCCCTGCTACACCCACCAAGCCATGCCACGCCCACCAAACCATGCCCACAGAACCGATAGTAAAAAAATTTGAAACCCACCACTGATCTTTAAGTAGTTGAAATTTTCATATTTGTAGCCTCCTTCTTCATTTTAAGAGGCAGCATACTAAAATAATATTACATCCAAATTATTAAAATAAAATGTACAAATTTGGGCATTAATCACTATTCAGTTGTTTACATGAACAGTTTTGCCCATACAGTCCAGAAGGAAGGCAACTACTCAGCAACCCTACAAACCAGTAATCTGGAAACCTGAACTGATTTGACCAAATTGGATCCTTTGATTGATTGGAAGGTCTGAATTGTATCACATTGATTGTCTGAATAGCTTTGCACTGTTGAATAAATTTGGCTTGATTTTATGAACCTTAATCGAGGATTTGAATTAGATTTTGCTGGCTTTACAAAAATATTTTGATGACCTCCTTTTCTGTTAGAAGAGTGAGGCTGATGGGGCCATGCTCTATTCACAAATAAATGAAAATTCTTTTTCTGTTAAAGTAGCAAACAAAAATGTGCCGTCAAATAGTATATATTTGAATGCTAGTGCTTGAAATTTGTGGAAAGAGAAAGACTTAATAATTCATTTTAAATAAGGACTGAATGCTCAAATAGTGGCATACTTCCTTTCTCCCCACCCTTGTATGATTTCTGTGATGAATAGATATCTGGGAAATGAGGCTTATTCACTTTTATTCCTTTTCAGTTTTTTTTAAAGGCACTGCCCTCTTGTCCTATTGGTAAAATGTACCAGAGAATAGATTTTTTAGATATACAGACCCTTCTCAAATATGGATCATTGGACTGATAGATTTTTCACAATATATAAGAAACAAATGTTATGAAGCATTGGTCACCTTTAGTGGGGAAGTACTTTATTCTCTAAGAGCCTGCATTTGTGAAGCTGTCTTATTCTGCTACATTTGGAGTCTTATTTGTTATTCATTATTTTTCTTTTATTATTCATGTATGCTATTCAAGGATTGAAGAGGCTTTTTTGACAGCAGCAGCAAAACTGATTTTGAGGGTTGTTTCTCATGGCCATCTTCTTTTTTCAGAACCCCTGAAAGTATTCTATGCATTCCAATAATGCAGAGCACCAAATTCTTCAGAGCACCAAAAAATTCTAGATGAAGAATTGTTCCATTTATTGCTATTGTATAACCTTTCCTTAAATGTGAAACTTCAGACAAACATCTTCCTGTACTTCTATAAAAATACATAATAATACTGAAGTCCAAGGTTAAGTACGAGATGCAGGAGGCAGGAGCTTACACTATTGGTGTTCTCCTGAACCCATGATGTTTGGCTAAAGTGGGATTTACCACATTTTTCAGAGTATAAATCACTCCAGAGTATAAGACGCACCTTATTTTGGGGGGAGGAAAATAAAATCTGCCTCTGCCTACCAACATCCATCAGTATTCATCTGGCTAGCGTCCTTGCAGCAAACAGCAAAACGCCTGGTCAGCTTCAGTATATTAGCATGATTCAGCTGATTGGCAAGTGGATTGCCTCCCAGAATACCCGCAATCAGCTGCTCTCAGAGGTGAACTTTAGCAACAGGTTCACTGGTTGTGAGTACGCACGCTCCTCGTTGGGGCAGATACATAGCTTCAAAAATGCAGTTGATCATCACAGTGAGTACAGCAGGGGAAGAGCAGAACCGGTCCGGCAAGGCAGCAGCTGTTCCGGGTTGCCATTTTGGCATCTGTGCCTTGCTTTTTCACCCTCCGAAAGCTCTGTTTAAGAGGAGAGAAGCTCTTTTGCAAATGGAGCTTTTGGTGCTTTTGGAGGCTGCTTGAGAGGCTCTCCATTTGAGAGGCTGAGTTTGCAGCCTCCAAAAGCTTCATTTGTGAGGACATGCGGAGGCTGAAGGGTGGGGGCTGGCAGGTGGGTGGGGCTACATTTAGTGTATAAGACGCACCCAAATTTTCACACTCTTTGGGGGGGGGGAAGTGCATCATATACTCCAAAAAATACAGTAACTCTGGTTTTCCATATGGAAGAAGCATCCAATTCATACCTCACTCATATAGACAAATACATACGTTTGAGAGCAATGAAACACTTGTTTGCAGCAGAAAACAGGAAGCAGCTGTGAGACACAATATTGGCAAAGTAACTCTTAAAGACACTGTTACATGATGCTGAACTGAAACTCATACTCACTGTTTTCCTTTCTTGAGGGGGCTCCCTGAGGACTACTTTCAGAACAACGCTGTCTTGCCGTCACACAGGTTTCATATCAGAATTCCAGCTTAGAATGACACTGGTGAACTCTTGTGATACATTACTGCATAACACTATATATCTATTCCACACAAAAGATGGAGTTCTCCCAGCTAGTTAAGCTCATGAGATTATATATATATATATATATATATATATATATATATATATATATATATATATATATATATATATATATATATATATATATATATTGGACAAGAAGTGATATTCACAGAGGCTTACGTTCATAAAAGTTCAATTATTTCTAATAAATCAAATGGTATATTTATCTCCCTTAAACAATATATTTATTTATGAGCAATATTCCACTATTGTTTGACAAGGTGAACATATAGATTGAAATATTTTCAGTTGAGATATGCTACGTTTATAACCTATTCAGAAACACCATATCCATAATTCCTAAAATACGGATAGACTGAATAAATCATAAGAATTCATTTCAGTGATAACTTGCTCAGAGTTCTGAGTTGACAGTTGCCCTATTTGAAAGATTCAATAATATTTCCCTATTATAGGTGTTCTAAATAGACCTGATAATATCAGATCCAAGACATCCTTTGAATGTTATTTCAGACCTCTGAGTTGTGTTTTACACATATTAAAAGGCAGTAAGTGTTGTGCGGCATCAGTAGAGACATTCTTGGTGAAACTAAAAAAAGCCAAGATGATGGGCACTGTAAACCTCATTTTTAGCATATAGCACTGGTATGACAGCCATCTTGGTTGATAGCACTGGTTGACCAGTACCTTCGTTGTTGTTGTTTTTATAAACAGAGCCGACAAATGCTGCTTAGCATCAGATCAGAGGATTTGGCAAATATTCTGAGAATCTGCTATTTTCCTTTTCTAAACCAGCCTCATCTGAGAAGTAATTGTCCACTTGGCAGTCAGAGACAGCATCGAGTAGCCCTGAGGTCAATGTTTCTTCAGTGCTGGACCTATGAAGTGACATAAATGGCTTGTTTTTAGCTGATAAACTAGGTTGTTATATGCTTAATTTCAGACTTGAATTGATGAAATGGACTAAAATTGGATTATTTTAATATAGTTTTGTTAACTATGTTCAAAATGCTTATCGTATGAACTGATTTAAAAACAAATTGTTTCTAAAAATTGAAGTTTTGTAAATTAATCTCACTATAATTAGGTGACGCATGAAGGGAGGATAGTTGCATTTGCAGCTCAAAAGAAAAGTTTCAGAAGAATGTTTTAATTAAGAATTATTCTGCCTGTACAACCTTTTTGGATGAAAGGACTTAATGTGGAAGTTTCAATGTTCATATGTAGGTGCACGTGCTTCAAAAATGATATGGAAAAGGTGTTTTGGGATGCACAGGAATACAATTGCAGCCTTTCTTTAATTATTTACTGTCAAGCTTTCCTGGAAGCCAGGACACTTAAGTTAAAGGTATGACTATATTTTAAACAGTCAACTTTTTAAAGTAGCCAGATCTGCTTTCAGGCTTTTATGAAAGAGATTTGGTATATATGTTCTCACACTTTCTGAAACTTATCACCTAAATCATTTTCAAAGCATATAAAGCAAACTATGCATTTATTTATTTGGTGGCAGCAGTGCCTCAGATAGAAGATCCATACAGAGAATGGTAAGGACAGCTGAGAAGATTATAGGAAGCTCGCTTCCCGTTATTCAGGATACTGCTTATAAGTGCTATGCGCTTAGAGCTCAAAGCATTGTTAGAGATCCCACACACCAGTGGCGAAATGCACTTACCTTAGCTACTGGATCGGAAATGTGACTGTGTGCGTGCGCATGCTCACTGCGCTCACATGTGTCTCTTCTGCTCATGTGCAGAGGGTCAAAAACAGGATGTAATGACATCCTGGTGGGTGGATGGAGCTTCCCATCACCGGCCCTACCACCTCGCGCGAGCTGGGTAGATCCAGCCGGATTTCACAGCTGCCACACACCCACTTCATCATCTGTTTCTGTTGTTCCTCTCTGGGAGTATGGGCCAGAGGGGAACACTAGTATGGGCCCACCAGGACCAGTGGTGGGTTGCCCCCGGTTCGGACCGGTTCTATAGAACTGGTAGTAAAACCGGTGGGAGTCTCCGTCCACTGACCCAGACGTCGTCAGAAGTGATCTGCGCATGCGCAGAAGAGCAAGCAAGCCAAGCGAGTGCGTGTGCATGGGCACAATGCGAATTGGTAGTAAAGGTAAATAGAACCTACCCCTGAGGAGGACTATTTAATTCTGTAACAGCTTTCTTCCTTATGCCATCCATTTTGTAAACTCACAGGATTCTTTTAATTTTTTACATGTATATGTATACATTTGAACTAGACTGTGATATTTCTCTGTGTCATGTATGGGTGTATATGTATGTGGGTGTATGCATAATGATTATCTTTTGAGAGCCGAATGCAACAAAATTTCGTTTTAATGTATGCTGATTAGTGTACATTTAAAGTGACAATAAAGTATTCTATTCTATTCCATTTTTAAGAAAGGTGCTTGAAGCTTTTGATTTTTGCTTTGCTGGTTTTTTTTTAAACTATTTTTCATTCAAAACAAAATCTAAGTAAAATGATAAAAAGACATGTAGATTAAAAGCTATAAATTATTATTGCAAGGCAAGTAGCAAAAAAATAAGACTGTAACCCCTCTTAATACTACTATTGTGTTTTGTCCTAACCTATTAACAAAACAAAGGTAACATGGATCCTGTCATAATGACTGATCTTTTGATAGCTTTATAAAATAGTCTAACAAAAAAGAGAGAGAGAAGAATGTGTTATTTGTACAAAAATACAATCCTAGCAAAACACAGTACAAATAAGATTAGTTGTGATTTGTCATACAAACTGCATTGATTCTTAACAGGACTGAGAATTAAGGCACCTAGTAAAGTCATTTCTAACCAGATTGTTTTATTCATTTCTATCTATGTAAGTATACCTGTTTCATCATATTTGGTTCACTTCCTGCTAGTCCTGAGGGGGAAAAGCATATCCTCATTGTAGATTATTCTAGCTGTAATAATTGTATTCAATGAAGTGAGGGGGGCAGACATTACCTGAAGAAATCTCTTTGTATAGTTACAGCATGGTATGTTTAATCTGTAAACAGGCAATGAATAGGAAAAATGTAATTATCCCCAAAATACTTTCTAGGCTTAAGGGCTAAATTTTTAAAGAGGTGTGTAGGGAATTGTATGAGTAAATCTCATTATTGTTAACAGGATTTATGTATTAATCTTCTCACAGAGTGTTTTTAATTGTTTTAAAGTTGAAGGAACAAAAGGGCTAGAAAAATATAAAACAAAGGAAATACACATAATCACCATTTTTGCTAATTTATTACTGGTAATATCGAAGAGGCCAAATTATATATTGGTTATAATGGAAGGTACAGCAGTGGGTATATTTATTACTTAAATGGACTGTAATAAGTGCAATCAGAAACCTAGGAGAGATCAATATGTGGAAGAGCAACCAAAATAAAATTCCAGGATGGCAGTTTAAAGCATGAAGAAAAAAAAAAAAAAAAGAATCCTAGAAGAAGACAGAAACAATCCATTTTCTTACTGTTGGCAAGAAATAAATATGTATGTATCTCAGAAGTCACCGGAAGTCAAGCTTGACCTGAGAGTGACTTTACTGAATCTTCATGAGTCAAATAAAAACAACGCTCTAGAATTATTCTGAGATTAATTAGTTATCTTTCAGTGTTGCACAATAAAGACACCAAAATCCATTAAAGGAAATCAAACACACTAGAATAAACTAATTGATTAAAATAATTAAAAATGATAATCAGTTCAATGCAATTGAGGCTGAAATAAACATTACAAATACATCAGAGAAAACATTGCTTAAACACATTGGTGGTGGTGAAAATACAAGAGGGCTAAAAAGGCCCAAGAGAAAATAAGACATATTAATTATGCTTTTTGAGGAAGAATATTATGTAATTTAGAGTTATGACTGAAAAATATGTGCCATTGAAGTACACAGTTACTAAAAACTGAAGTAGGAGAAGGAAAAAGGCTTCTTCTGCATTTTGGTAGACATGTAGGGGGTAGTAAATCAAAATAAATGTATTTTCATCATTTCCTTAAAGTAAGGAGGGATAAGAAATGGGAAATAGCTCATTACAGGCAAAATTCCTGCTGAAAGCTATTACTCCATTCCAATAGAAGTAACCATTTCTCAATGTTGGTCCTCATTGATTATATGTGCAATTAGTAGTATGAAACCCCAAAGTTATTAAATAATACCGCTGGCCTTTCAGGACTGAAAAAACCCAAAGCCTTGGAATTAAAAAAAAATGTCAGCCTTGTTTACTCTGGGTGAACAGTAAAAGAAATGTTATTTCTAATGGATAGGGTTGCTGTATCTGGCTGTTGAAATTCCAGTTGACACTATTTATGTATTTGTTCATTTTATCAATGTATTCAGTCACCCATTCCACAACTGGGATGAAGATTGATAAACAGAGTATTGAAAGCAATAGACAAAAAGAATAAAGAATAGCTACACAATAATAGTACTTTGGTGCCTGAGGACAATGAAGTTCAAATCACATAACCTATAGATATGAAAAAGAAAACACCATGACAGGCTAACCCAACCTAAAGGCCACATACCTGGGGGAATATCCTGATCTTCAAAGGTTTATGGAACCCTAGCAGGGGCAGAATACAATAAATTTCAGGGGTATAACGTTCTGTGCTGGGTGATGGTAAAGAGATTCTTTAAAAAAAATCACACTTTAACTCTTTGCTGCCATCTCACAGTCTGCATTTTTGCAGTCCAGATAAAGTTAGTCTTATGCTGAAGGGTTACATGCTCATCGCTCACATCTAATACTGGGAGATTAATTACTTCATTTGGAGGACAAGATTCAATATAGAGTCACCATGGTGTACTTCCAGACTGAGCTCCAGCAATATAAAAATATAACTATCTTTTCCTCCTTAATGGATTTTTTTTTAACAACAAGAAAAGGGACAATGGCATTGTTGTGCCTCTTGGATATGGGGATGAGATGGTGTGGGGTGGGCACAATCTGAATGACGGAATGAATGGCTTTTCATTTAGGGGATGCTCTTGGTATATCCTCAACAAATTTTCTGATATACCCTCATTAATTTAAAGGCTAGGGCTATGGAATAAATCCTGGAGCCTCCTCATATGTATGAATACCTCTGGGCAGTTGTACAATAAAAACTACTATATTTGCTATGAACACTATTTTTAATTAATGTGAATTGCCTTCCACTGTAGCAAAATAATCTGTGTTATATGTGAGTGTCCCCTTTGGTTTCTTTTGAAATCATATACACCTTTTGTCTTCTTGCCTTTGATCATTCCTTTTGTTATTTATATTAATTAGTTGGGTAATGGATTTTAATTAGATGAGGTTTCAAATTGACTTCCTCAAAATAATATAGGAAAATGATTCCAATACTATTGCCTCATCTCCAAAAATTGATAGAAAAATGTACAGATACCACAGCTGTTTTAAAACAGATGCAGTTAATAAGGATATGCAAAAAGTGCATATCTGTTTATTAACTGGAATTAGAAGTTCTCACTGAATGAAGCAAATCTGATATTTAATGAAAGCCAATAGCATTGTAGTGTATGCACATGGCCCCTGTTGGTTGGGGAAGTATGAGCATATTTTCTGTACTAAGAATACATCATCACACAGTGCTTTTTATTTTCTATTAGGATGTGAGTCATTTACATGAGATAGGAAGAAAAGGCTAATTGCACAACTGAATAAAATCTGAGTGCTGTAATTGATTACGGTTATGGATTTTGTTGGTTTTTCTCATAGCTCTCCTGGGGTTGAGGGTAGAGAACCTAATCTGGTCATACTGATACAGTGTAGGATAGTGTAGAACTAAGAATAGTTTTCAGCACGGTATCACAAAGTAAATTAGATCAACCTCAGGAATATGGAAAAGGATTTTGCAGTTAATTAGATTAACATAATTGAACATGGTGTTAGTTTTCTGGAAGTAACATTTATTATTGGCATAAGCTGAAATGGGAGAAGAACAGATGATACAAAAGAACAATTTTATCTCATGTGGAACGTTTTCTTTGCTTTCATTGATTGGGGGACTTGAAGGGATGTGACAGTGTTCATAATGCAGCTATTCTCCATTTCTCTGACATGGATTTAGGCTGAAATTACACTCTCTCCCACTAATTCCCATTCACATGACAGCTACATTACGCTCACCAGGACCTACCCTATGTCCCTCTGCCTAGCACCATTCACAGAGGGCAGCAGTAAGTCTACTAAGGCAATTCTTCCATGTTGCAAAAAAGAGGATATTCACTGAATAGATGCTTTTTGCCAATATGTATTTATTTATAGTCTTCAGGTGCCACCAGCAGTATAACAGAAAAAAAAAGATCAAAAAGGAAGGAAGGAAGGAAGGAAGGAAGGAAGGAAGGAAGGAAGGAAGGAAGGAAGGAAGGAAGAAAGAAAGAAAGAAAGAAAGAAAGAAAGAAAGAAAGAAAGAAAGAAAGAAAGAAAGACCATAATAAGGAAGAAGGAAAGAGAGCCAAACCCAGGATGTGTATTAATTTCGGAAACTAATGTGGAACTGAACTGATACAAGCCTGTTCATTTCATTTAGTGCAGTGTTTCTCAACTTTGGTAGCTTGAAGATGGATGGACTTCAACTCCCAGAATCCCAGGATTCTGGGAGTTGAAATCCATCCAACTTCAAGCTTCCAAGGTTGAGAAACAATGATTTGGTGAAAAGTGCAATGAGGATCAGAAAGGAACACCTTCAATTAGCATCCCATAGTAAAATTCCACAGGGAAAATGCTAATACTTTATTTCTGGATCTAAAGCATTCTGGATCTTTGCTATCATGCCCAATGCTGCTACCCTAGGAGGAAATTTAAGACATTAAAAGTATTTTGTGCTCATCAAAATATTGGAATGGGATTAGCATATCATGAAAACAATCAGATTGATACAGTTTATTAGCTCAGAATGGTTAGATTTAGACCCAAAGTGTTTTTTGGGATGTTCAATGAACTATGCCAACACCACTATCCCAGAGTCATCAGGCTACTTATTTATTTATTCATCAGTCCAATATTTATTATTAAGAAACAAGAGCTTCTCTGTGGTCATCTGGCTTTTTGTTCCCCTCCCTACACTTGCTTGTAATCATAAGTAGGAGGCAGAATATGGTTAGCAATTCTTTTCTGCCCCCCCCCCAAAAAAATCTAAATAGTTTTTCTTAGAGAAACTAAGTGTTTTTCTTAGCTTTTCCCTTTTTTCCTCACTTTCTTTTCTTTTTCAGATCTGAAAAGATGGCTTTTCCCTGATCAATTTCATTATCCTAGATAACATACTTCTTGCATATGGATGTGAGCAAATTGATTAGAAGATAAGACTGCTGGGTCTATCATGCAAGCAGAGGTGTTATTTTCCTTTGGAATCAGTCTACTATGATGCCTGAGGATAACAAATCTGGCAAAATGCAAACTGATTGAGGAATCAGTTGACACAATTCCTCATTTTAGGCACAATTAAGGTGGGGAAAACATCTTCACAGGTTCCCCAGTGAGAAGCCATGCTCTGTTTTTAAAATCCCACCTAAATGGCAGGGAATTGTCAAATCCTTTAATAGACCGGTACTGAAAGGATCAACCTTGTCAAGTTTCTCACCGCAGAATAGAGAAAAGATCTTCAATTTGTAGGCCATCTACAGAAAAACAAAATACCTTCAGATTTTTTTTAAAAAAGTAGCATGAAAAAGATAAGGCTGACTGAACATAAAACTTGAAACAGCTTTCTCTTTCTTTGTTGTTGTTAGTTGGGAAGTCGCGACCCCATGGACAATGTTCCTCCAGGCTTTCCTGCCCTCTACCATCCTCTGGAGTCCATTTAAGCTCATTCTGTTTCTTAGAGGGTCCCATATCTGGTAATTGTGAAGACCAAGAGAAACTAGAGTATGGAAACATTTCAAGATCTGAACTAATGTTCTTTGGCATTAGATGGTTGGCACACTGTGTCATTTTTACATCTCTATCAATTTTCCCTATCATTGTGTCTTGTACAAAATGTTCCAGGAATGTAATAATGTGTAAGGCAATGAAATCTGTAATTCACTGTTCGAAGGAAATGTGTTACATTAGACCAGTGACGGCTAACCTTTTTGCCATCGTGTGCCAAAAGCGTGGGGAGCGTGGGGGGGGGTGCCACACGTGCATGTGCCCACACCCATAATTCAATGCCCTCATGCCCCGCCCACCCCACACTCCTCCCGCTTTTGGCATGCGACAGCAAAAAGGTTACTGGTGGGCCTGGTAGGCCTGTTTTTGGAGGCCTACCAGGCCTCCTCTGGAGCCTGGGGAGGGTGAAAACGGCCTTCCAGACCCCCCAGAGGCTCTCTAGAGGCCCCTCCACTGGGCCCAGAAAGCCCGAAAATCAGCTGGCCGGTGTGTACATGTGTGCTGCAGCTGAGCTAGGGCAACACTCGCATGCCCACAGGTATGGCTCCACATGCCACCTGTGGCACCCATGCCATAGGTTCGCCATCAAGGCATTAGACCATTGTCCCCAAAAAATAGAATATGGATATGAGTCTTGGATTGATGGATAGGTTTCACTTTAAATACTTGAAATAGGGCTGTCCAGATCTTTAAGGGGGGGTGGGGGGAAGGTATTTCTTCAATGAAACAAAGCAGCCTCCTTATGGGCTTCATCACTTCTAACCCTGGAGGTCAAATTGTTTCCTTGGCCAGTTCTGTCATCTGGAAATTTCAATAGCTGGAAATGCCATACACTATTGTATGCACACTTTTGGCTAAGGCTTCCAGGTGATGCAAAAGTCTTTGTCAAAGCACTTTGCCTTTTGTTTTGATAGGAATCAAAGTGTTTTTGCATCACAAAGTGCCTCAGCAAGACAAAGATTCCTTCAGAGAAGGTTCTGAGACACCAACTTTTATTTAGTTAATGCCAAGTCATAATTTGGCAGGTTTAGTATTTAGTATTGACGGATTCAGAAATGAACAGAAGTAATATGCACAGAAACCAGTGTGGTGTAAATATTAAACAAGTTGAATTATGAACAAGAAGATGCTGCTTCTAGATCATTCTCAGCTATTATTGGATGACTTTGCTTTAACAGATTAACAGAGTTGGAAGGGACCTTGCAGGTCATCTAGTCCAACCCCGGAGACCCTACATCTGTCTCTACTTAGGATCGAACTCACAACCTCCTGATTGTGAGGCAAGAGCTCCACCTCTAGGCCACAGCAGCTGGGCTCTTTCTCAGCCAAAGGAAAAGGCTGTTGCAGAAAAGCAAAGAAGAGAATGATATGCACTGCTCCTTGAATGAAAAGTGAGATAAATGTTTAATATCAACATTAATAAATTAATAAATATCTTATTTATTTTTCAAATTTATTTATTATATCCAAATAATTGGTCTTAAATGGTCAGGGCTGTGAAAAAGAATTAGGCAGGTTGATTCAGAAATTCATCAATACTATCCCAAGGCAAATTTCACAGTGGCCCCTTTTAAGGACTTCTGACATCAGTGTTTTCTGGGGAAAAGGGATTTGAATCTTGAAGGGAGAAAAATCCAAGAAATCCAGTTAAACAAAACTTATTTTGTTAGTACTCTTTCCCTTTTCTCTGAGCCAACCTGCTAATGAAAGTGTGTACGAACATCTTTTGAAAGTAAATATTTTGTCTAGAAAACGTTTCTACATACTAAAACACAATACAGTTCTCTATATCTTATAAAAGTCCACTACACATTTCAATTACAAAATAGATAAAATATAGTTGATCAAAACAGTCACTTTTTATTAAAAATTGTTTTTAGACATTTTTAAAGAACGTAGATAGGGGAAGAAAACATTCTCTTGTCTTCTTGATGGCTCACAATCATAACAGATGCTTGATACAGTTATCTTGAGACCACCTTGCAAAAACCCATGGGATCACACAGTTCTCCTTGAGTAGAACCAGGCACTGAATTATCTTATTTATAACTGCTAATCGAGATGTCAGCAAAACAGCAGAATAAAATAAACTTCAAAATTTGTCAAATCTGGATGCAGATGTACAAGCAGGACATTGTAGAGGTACATGTTACATATGTAAATAGCAAGTGAAGCCAGGGATGTAGGCTTCACTCAGGTCCGGGTTTAGCTGGACATTTGCATGCCCACCACTGATTGGTGGATTCAAACGGGGCTTGCCACTGATTGGTGGATTCAAACAGAGGGAAATGTAAAGCGTTGTCAGTGGCTGAATCAGTGGGACTGCTCCCTTTAAAAGGGAGTGCTGCCAGCTAAGCCATTGCAGAAGTCACTCACTTAAATAAAGAGCTGAAGTTACTGTCTGTCCTCATGCCTCTTTATTGCCTCCCATGATCTAACAATACAGATGCACACACCCTTCAGTATATTGTGCGGTGGATATATTTCAAAGAGAGACTTCTGCAGTTATGTAGAATTGGTTTAATGAGAAGATGGAGTAATATTTCTGAACTGATAGGTTGGCAGGTAAACTGCTAGTTGACATTTTCGTCCTGCTAAATATCGTATTACAATTCCTTCCATCTTCCCAAATCATATTTTAATTCCATCTCTTGTAGATAGGTCAAAAGTAATTTAAAGGAAGTTTTGGGTGCAGTTTGGTTGGTTGTCTTGTTTCATCTTTTCTTGAATAGCAGGCTAAATTGGATTGATCTTAGTTTTACATTATACTACACAATCTCACGCCTTGTTTATTATTATCTCTCCAACACCTTAAAGAAATCATTGTTAAACTGAGGCTTTTGGAAATATACATCATCCTTTAAAATACCAAGGATTCTACTATTTGTTCAAGCTGTCTCCTTAAGACTGTGATGACAGCCAGTCTAGTCTTTATATATTTCCGATGGACACTGGCATTTCCCACTGACAGATATTCATATATGCCCTAATATTAGGCCATTCCCTCCCCCCTCCCCCGCCACTGGTGATTTAAAAGTATCTTCTTACATAAAGTAGTAGTCATTTAGCCAATGTAAACATGGCTATTATTGACATAAGAAGGGTTGAATGACTCAAAAATGTTAAAAATTATTATTGGCAATCCTTGCTTCAATCAGAGTTAAACCATTATGAGTTTCTCCATTCTCACTGACATTGGCCTTGTATTACCAACCTGAATATCACCCTTGTTGGTTTGCATTCAGAACTGGTGTAAATCTACATGAGTTCCAAAGCATAGGACTATGAAATATTTCTCCGAATTCCTAAATCATTGTAAAAGGGCTCAACACTTCTACAGTGCTGCATTCAACAGACATACAAAATAGCCAGATGCCAATGGAGGGAATTCTAGTTTAATCTTTTCTATGTTAAGGGGGTGGGGGCTCAGAATCCTCCAAATTCTATTTTTATATTAATATTATGCTAAAATCTTTTCACCTACCGTGTTTCCCTGAAAATAAGACCCTGTCTTATATTTTTTTTGAACCCTGAAATAAGCGCTTGGTCTTATTGCCATGCGCTCAAAAGCCCGATTGGGCTTATTATCAGGGGATGTCTTATTTTGGAGGAAACAGGGTATTTTTTAATTTGCAGCCAGATTTTTTTCTCCTCTCATACTAATGAGCCACATCAGCACACACTTTGTATGTATGAAACTTGGTATTTTTATTTTATTGCCCCCTTCTCGGTACCATTAACTTGCATGCCTAATGTCATGCTGTATATTTATCAATGGTATTTAAACAGGCTACTGTTAAGCAGGTAGGTTGATTGCGCTAATAAAAATTGATAAATAGTCAGGTAATCCTTCCCAATTTATTGTCATGGCAACAGACAGTACATGTAGCTTGTTGCTGAAGAACAGAATGCTAATAATCAAATGCATCTGATCCAAATAAATCTATAACACAGCTTGCTAATACAGTATCTTGATTGTATGTATTACTGAAAAGTCATTCTCATTAATTCCACCTCTAAATTACTTGGTAGATTTGTTCCGAAGAAAAGCAAAATTGGGGGGGGGGGAGGAGCACCATGGATCTATCATCAAACACTATTCATTAAAGCACTAAATTTTAAGTAGGGCTTCTAGTTTAATCCTCTAAACTCAATTTTTATTTCAGGATGTTCCTTTCATAGGGATGAAATTCAATCTTGCACAGTCATTGCAACATGACACAAAGAAACACAGAAAATGCACTTCAATTAAGTAATAATCATTTGGCAAAAATGGCCATTACTTGCGGTAATGCTTGGTTTGTTAGCTAATGGCCCAAGGCAAAGCTGAGAGCAGTTAAGGTTCAAGCAAGCTGCTTGTGAATTGGGGCAGTCAGAGATTTAAAGAGATTTGCAGAAGGGGAGAGCTGTTATATGCTAAAGCTAATGGTTTATTTGTTTTTTTGTTTTTTAAGAGAATGATTATATCAGACAACTTGACTGAAAACATCAGTTGTTCTTGGGAAAAAGACAATTGATGTTCTGCTGAAAACACTAAAGAATATGGTGTGTTAAATAAATAGCTCTAGGCAGAATCCCCCTCCCCTATAAACATCTTTCAACTCTGTAGCAAGAAATAGCATGGGCAGTAGTAAATCTCTGAATAAACATTAGTCACTTATGTGATAAGAAAACAATTCCATACAAAGTTGCAAATATCAAAACATGAAGTCATCTCAGAGAAATAATGCCGGCAACATACCTGACCATCTCTTTTTTATAAACCATGCTAGTTAGTCAGCAAATTGCAATATTGATTTTCTTTCATCATACAATCTTTCTTTCATCATTTGTCAAGCTATTGGTTTTAGAACTGGAACAGTTGCCATATTGCTGTTAGAACACACTGTAGAGTATGATGGTTGAGCAGAACAAAGTGTTCTTTCTGTGTGCAGCCTAGCAGAAATCAGGCAGAGTTAATTGAAAGGAATAAAATAATACAATCTGAATTTCCATTAGATTGGTAGTCCCCAGTGTTTGATCATCAGTGGGATGTTGCTTTGAAATAGAAGTCTGTTTTCTTAGCTATCAAAAGAAATGACTTCCATATTAAAAGATGAAATGTAAAAAAAGAGAGGAAGGTTAATTTTATCCTTCTTGTAATTCATCTTCTACTACCCAAACACAAAACTCACAGTCCATATATTTCACAACTTGGAGAAGAGACATTAACGTATGAAGTTATATATAATGTATGGATTGCATGGGTGTGTGTGTGTTTATATGTGGTGTGTGTATATCAGAGGTGGGTTTCAGCAGGTTCTGACCAGTTCTGGAGAACCGGTAGCGGAAATTTTGAGTAGTTCAGAGAACCGGTAGTAAAAATTTTGACTGGCCCCACCTCCATCTATTCTCTGCCTCCTGAGTCCCAGCTGATCATGAGGAAATGGGGATTTTGCAGTATTCTTCCCCTGGAGTGGGGTGGGAATGGAGATTTTACATTAGCCTTCCCCTGCCACGCCCACCAAACCACGCCCACCAAGCCATGCCATGCCCACCAAGCTACGCCCATAGAACCAGTAGTAAACAAATTTGAAACCCACCACTGGTGTATATATGTATATGTAATCATATGGATATTACTACATTTGCGTCAGGAATACCGAAACACATCTGGGTGAAAGGATTAACCAGTGACATCACAGTTGCCCTAGGGATGCCAAGTTGGAGGCTCTTTTCATGTCCCCCACCGAAGTGGTACCCATCTATCTACTTGAGGTCACTCGCCTTTAAACTACTGGGTCAGCAGTTGAACACCAGCCTGCCAATCATCAGCCCAACCATGTGAGCCACTGTGCTCTTTGCACACACACAGGATAAATATATTTCATATGAGAGAATGAGCCTTGCCAATAATGCAGCCTTCTATTTTAAATATGTGGGATGTTTTTCATAGCCATAAAATGAGAACTTGTTGAAAGCAGCTCAGAATGGATCAGAATTTACTTTCATGACTCTATAACTCTCTCCTGCAAGTCTCCAGTATCCCAAGAAATCTCCTACAATAGGAGGAGATTTTTGGTATCACAATCCTATCTGACAAATTATGTTCCAGTTATGCAGGTTACTGTTCTTAGCTAGTGCTTGAATTGTCCCTTACACTTATGTGCTTTTCCCAAAGGTGCTTTTTCCAAAAGGCAACTCGACTTTCTTGGTTATTTTTCTTTGAAAATGTTTCACTTCTCATCCAAGAAGCTTCTTCAGTTCTTGGATGAGAAGTGAAACATTTTTAAAGAAAAAGCTAAGAAAGTCCAGTTACCTATTGGAAAATGCACCTTTGGGACAACCATGATCTGGATGATTGAGAATCTCCATAAACACATATGCGCTCTGAATCCTTTTATTGTATCATCTGGTACATTTTTATTTTGTTTTTGTCTGATTCAACCATACCATCACTTCCCGCCTGGATTTACCATCACTTCCCGCCTGGAACCATCACTTCCCGCCTGGACTACTGCAATGCTCTCTACATGGGGCTCCCCTTGGGGTGCACCTGGAGGCTTCAGTTGGTCCAGAATGCGGCCGCGCGGGGTATTATGGGAATGATGGGGCACTCCCATGTGACACCTCTCCTGCGCGAGCTGCACTGGCTTCTGGTGGTCTTCCGGATACGCTTCAAGGTGTTGGTGACCACCTTTAAAGCGCTCCATGGCTTAGGGCCGGGGTATCTACGAGACCGCCTTCTGCCTCCAATAGCCTCCCACCGGCCAGTTCGCTCGCACAGAGAGGGCTTCCTCAGGGTGCCATCGGCCAGACAATGTCAGCTGGCGACCCCCAGGGGGAGAGCCTTCTCTGTGGTGGCAACTGCCCTCTGGAACGACCTACCCCCAGAGATACGCACGATACCAGACCTCTGGATTTTTCGTCGGGCCCTGAAAACACATCTCTTTCATCTGGCCGGGCTGGCTTGATCCCATCCTTTCGGTTATAATTTGAAATTGGTTTTAACTGGGTTGTTTTAAATTGAGGGCCGAAATTATTTAATGACTTTTAAATTGTTTTTAAATTTTATATGTTATGTTTTATCTCGGCTGTTCACCGCCCTGAGTCCTGTTGGAGAAGGGCGGTATAAAAATCAAATAAAATAAATAAATAAAATAAATACCAACATCATTCTTGCATCTGACCCACAAATGGACATCTGTATGGAAAAAACGTCAAATCAAAATTACAAGTAATGGTAGCTATTCATAAAACCAAGTAAATTGTATGTTCCTTAAACCTATGTACTTTCAGATCTGTTCTCTTTTCTAATGCTTATGATATTTTTAAAAAAGTACTTCACATAATGAGAGTTAAGTTTATCATGATCCTTTATATCTATCTGAATGCCTGTTTCACAGTGCTAATTACTTAAACCCAATTTTCCCAAAGCTGCTGCCCTCCAGATGGTTAGGACTAGAATTCTCAGCCAGTATTTAATCTTTGTGAACTGCTATATAAATTGGTCAGATGGTCTTCTTTTAGACTAATTATCCATCTTGTGAAATTCAGGATTTGGTATTCTCAGAATTTTTTGGTGCTAGGGTTTTATTTTTATTTTTGTTCAGGAAACCACACAAATATTTTTTTAAAAAAGTATTTGTGTCTAAAGATACACCCAGAAAAGATGGATCCAAAAATGAAAAACACCATTAATATTGTACTTTAAAGAAAGTTGCATTCAAACTTCTGCCATTCAGAGAGAAGAATGCTCCAACACGGGAAGTTTTTAAGAAGAGATTGGACAACCATTTGTCTGAAATGGTATAGGGCAGGGCTGTCAAACTTGTGGCCCACAGGCCAGATGTGTCATGCACCAGCCCCACCCACACCCGGCTTAGCAAAGGGGGGGAAAGTTGTGATATGTCACATGATGATGCAAGTTTTACACCCTTGGCATAGGGTTTCCTGACTGAGCAGGGAGTAAAACACCTCCAAGGTCCCTTCTGTTATTCTATTCTATTCTAATGGGAAAAAATAGGCTTACACCAATCAACATATCCCTAGCATTGATCCAGGATACACTGACAAGAGAGAAAAGTATGGTCAATGGAAGAATGCATGTAATTGTTTAAAATTACAATCTACAGTCAGCATTTCCAGATCTATGAAAATAATATAGAGGAGGGAGGATCAGTCATCAACTGTTTCCTTCACCCAGAGTAGAACACCCTGGGTGAAGGAAATAGGTGAAATCTTTGGCTCCCTTTCTTCCTTCTTTTCGTCCTGAGGAATACTCCTCAGCTTGAGGAACCTTCTCTCTTCTCTGCCTGGGCAATGAATTCAGTCTAGCCCAGGCATTGTAGAAGGATGGAGGCATCCATTTAGTGGATTTCATGTATTTATCACAGATTTCCATTTTTAACTATTATAATAATACTTCAGCTCAAAGTCATCTAGCTTATCTCTTGTGAGAGTAGATTCAACTGATTGATTCAAGTTAGTTGTAAATGCATCTATAACTCCATAAAAATCTTCAAAGATATTCAGTTTCCTGTATCTTGTTAAAATCCCAATTATATGCTATTTCAAGTGGCCTTTACACATTTCTTTATCTCTTGTTTTGGACAACTTCAACAAATCAGAGTTATTTCTGTGGCATGTAGTCTATTTATTTATACTTCTAGAAGATGGAGCAGTGACCCTTGTAGACAAAGAGGTGGAGAGAGTGATTAGCAAGTACCAGAAAGCAAACACTAGACTTTCTAAAGATGTAGAGAACCTGCTGAAGTATGTGCTTCCCAAGTCTCTTGGGAAGAGATGGGGTTGAACACAAAACAGCTTGAACACAAAAATAGCCCAATCAAGAATGTTCAAACTAAAAGGTTAGATTATCAAGGAGACTATTCTGGAGTAGCAGTTAAGAGCTTGTTTTCCTGGGCTCTCAGCAACAATCATTCTAAGCCTTCCAGTCTCAGTTGTAAGCATATAAACAGTGTCCATCTTATGAAGTCTTTGGCTCCCTTTCTTCCTTCTTCTCTTCCTGAGGAATACTCCTCAGCTTGAGGAACCGTCTCTCTTCTCTGCCTGGGCAATGAATTCAGTCTAGCCCAGGCATTGTAGAAGGATGGAGGCATAATGCAGCAGTTGCTTTCTCTATAAGTTTCTCTTTGTTGTCCTCTGGCATTTGCAGTCTCCCTAAACCTTCTTCTCCAACCTTGACATTTGCTTCTTTATCATAGCAGCCTTTATGTCAGAAGGCATGGAGTGTATAAACATTTATTTATATTCTGCTGCTGTAGCTCGGAAGGAGGTTTATGTTTTCACTCCAGAAAAATAGCTAGAACAAGACAACAATATGCTTAGTGAAGAGGAAGAAGGATCAGTGTTTAAAGAAGAAAGAAAGAGAGAGAAAGGTTTATGAAGTGTTATTCCAGAGATATCGTTATATAACCTGAATTCTCTAGATCAGCGGTCACCAACTGGTAGTCCATGGACCACTGTGGTCTGCAGAAAAATTATTAGCATTTTTTATATTGCACTAAATCAGGGGTCCTCAAACTACGGCCCCTGGGATGGATACGTGCAATGAACATTTGTGTTGCTGCAGAGAGTCTCCCCTTCGAGGTCTTTTTGTGTGGGTCGGAGGGGGGCAGAAATTCCAACTTTGTGTCTGCTTCAGCCTCTTGGTGTGGGGCTTTGGCTGAAGGCTGAAGGGAAGCACCATTGATGGTGAAGAGCCGGAGGGCCTTGTTCCAGTGGGACTGCAACATGGCCTGGAACTGGCTGACCATCTCAGCCCACTGAGCCTCTAGGCGCCTGTACCTGGCCTTGCACTCCCGCAGGCCTTCCCTTCCCTTTGCTTGGAAAGCCTATGCTCCTAGTCCTCAGTGAGGTGCTTCTGCTGAGCCGCCTTCTCAGTCAGATCCAACTTGAACTGAGCTGTTTTGCCAACTCTTTCTCATGGTGGCTGCTTAGCTCCAACAACTGCTTCCTGTTAGGGCCCTAAGAAGCCTGAGTGGGGAGGCAATGAGTTGGCCACGCCCAGCCAGTCACATGAACACCTAGCCACACCCACCCAGATGGTCATGAGGCAGATCATATTAGTGGTCCACTGGATTTCAAATTATGAATTTAGTGGTCCCTGAGGCCCGAAAGGTTGGTGACCCCTGCATTAGTAACCTATATTCTATGGTCAAAGAAAATAGACTTATAAAGTCTGACTTTAATATGAAAAGAAAATGGAAGATTTTGTGCCACTATTTATCTTCAAGAAATTCATCCCCCTCATTTCCATTGTAAAGCCAATAGATTTTTTTAAAACATTAGTTTAATTAGATAGGAACATTAGAGAATTTGATCACTGAGATAATATCAAGTATACTTATTAGAGCAGCCTAGGGCCTAAATATGGCTTTGGTATGCGCCATCAAAGGCAAAAGCACCTATGGATATTTAACGTTTCTAGATACCAATGATTTAATATATGCAAAATGCTTTCCTGACAGAAAGGGCTGTCTGCATGTTAAACATTATTAGTGTCATGTGTACTCTATGCTGTCTCAATTGATTCTGATCGTGTCTAATCAGGATTTTTCAAATAATTCCTTTCTGTGTCTGGAAGAAAATTAAATAAGAAAGTCTTGTGTACCTTTAAAATGAGAGTTTGTGAACTAGGAAAGGCAAAGTGATAATGGAAGGACATGGAGAGAGAGAGTGAAGAAATGTTGTATTTATCAGAAAAGGGGACAACAAATACTTGAAACTGTAGCACAAGAAAAGAGTGAGAAACCATTGAAATGAAGATGTTAAGGTTATATAATCAGAACAGTGTTTCTCCGTGTTGGATGTGTCTCAATGTTTCAGATGTGTGGGCTTCCAGACTTTTTGGAGTTGAAGTTCAGACATCTTAAACATTGCTAAATTTGAGAAACATTAATCTACAACGTTCTTGTTAGGGCCTGTACCAGCATAGTTCTGCAAATGACCTTATCGGGGTATTTATTCTATATTTTGAGACTTGAACAAGGTTAGCACACTGTTAGTACCTGAAACCAACACAAATGGAATCCAAGGACCTCAGAAGAAAGATAAAGTATATAATGAGACAAATCTAAGGAGAGTTCCAATCAGCAGCCCATCTAGTCTAGTGTGTTGTTTCAAGATGGGTATATTTCTACAGGAACAGAGTGCAGAGCAGGGTCCAGCTGCAAGAATTTCAGGTGTGTTGCATAAAGATTCTTCAGGAACAATAGAGGGATTTTTACAGTTATATCTCTGCTGTTCCTAGGCCAGTCTTAATCCCTTCCAAGATATTTTATATTGAACAAGGCAGGAAATCTGGTGTCCTGTTCCATCAATGGCCATGCAAGTTGCAGCCCACAGTGCCAACAGGATCAATTAGAGTTCTCCAGCAAAACCACAGATAACCTTTCTGCCTGGGTCTTAACACCACATAAATGATAGTTCTGTATCTAACCCTATCACTATATGAGATCTGTTTTATTTAGCTGTATTTTTAAACTGGCTGTACACCGCCCTGAGTCCTTCGGGAGAAGGGCGGTATAGAAATAAAATTATTATTATTATTATTATTATTATTATTATTATTATTATTATTATTATTATTATTACTACATAAAAAAGTAACTCCTTATTCTAGGATTAGCAAGGAGTCATCAAACTCCATTAATCACTAGTAGCCTGATTTTCTATGAATTTGTTCAATCATCTTTTTTTAAAAAAAAAGTTCTCTTTTTTGGTTTAACATTTTTATTGTATTATAAAATATTATAAAATATAAAAGTAAATATCCTGTTTCTCCCCAAAATAAGACATCCCCTGATAATAAGCCCAACTGGGCTTTTGAACGCATGGCAATAAGGCCAAGCGCTTATTTTAGGGTTAAAAAAAAATATAAGACAGGATCTTATTTTCGGGGAAACACGGAAAATAGTGGGGAGGAAAAGGGGGAAGGATAAAAAAAAGAAACATTGACTTCTGACTCTCTCTGTTGCAGTAAAATAAGGCATTAACACCACAACTTTTTGCTTTTTCATAATAATATGAACCAGCCATTTCTGTAAAGATCTATCAATCTACTCGGTAAAACCCCAAATCAAAGTTTCATTCTTTTCCACTTCAAGTACGAAGTTCAGAAAATGTTCTCCAGAATGACATCCAATGGCAATATGTAGCATAGTATAATTCTGCCTAATATGAAGAGGTACTTCTTTTTATTGGTCTAAACCCCTTCACATTTCATTTTAAGAGATGCCCAAATTTCAGCAATATAAGAAAAAGAGAAAAACTTAGTTCTAACCAATTTTTTTTAATATGATCTACGATTGTATACAGTATATACATCTTCCCTTATCTATCTTTGCTCCAAATAAAAAAGAAATATTAGGTGGTATAGTCTGACAGCTGCATTGCCACCAGCATTCCTTTGGGGACCCAAAAGAATGGGCAGGTAGCTACAAAATTTTCAGCATTTGGGGGATTTGATTATAAAAACTTTCCTTAATCCTTACAGGGGCTAAAAACACATTCTCCCCTCTAAACCTGCCTCAGACCTGCCTTTCAAATAGGTCCTAATTCCATCTCTTTTTAATATGCCTCTAATATAATGCACAATCCTGGTCCAACTTTCCCAGTAATGGAAATAATAAAAATTGTGGAGTCCTGCCTTAAACTTTCTTTCAAGAAATGCTGCTTGTTTTCTAAATTTTTTGCTTGCTCTTTTTCCCCAGCTGTCTTTCTTTCTTTCTTTCTTTCTTTCTTTCTTTCTTTCTTTCTTTCTTTCTTTCTTTCTTTCTTTCTTTCTTTCTTTCTTTCTTTCTTTCTTTCGCATGAGGTAACCCTGTAGAGTTGGTTGGTTACATTTTCCTACACAACCATTTATATTCTTTCTTTCTTTTTAATGAAAATTGCAATGCATCCTTACAATAATCCTTTGGGCATAATACATATATGCAAAATTTTCTAGATTGATTGGAAACCTGAAGGGACAGCTGAAGAGAATTTCATGTGATGCAGGGCAGATATTTTAAGTGGAAAAAATTGGTTTAATAAGTCTTAATTAGCACATGTATAAAAAAAGTCATAAGTGATTAAATTTTGTTTGTCTTCCTAATATCTCTAGACTGTCTTTAAACATAGAAGCCTCCCAATTATTGAACATGACATCTTAGTTATAAAGCACACGATGAACCACTGACTTGAATGGTACAGCTTTAAAGTCAAACAATGCTTCTATTTGAATTTGTTACTTGCATCTTTTCCCAAAACAAGGAGAATGCCTGATTTTTATTCCCATAACTTGCGGATAAACTTTCTCTTTCCATTTAACACATATGACAGGGTGCCCTGATTCTCTAGCACACATTTATGAATAAACAGCACATTATTTTCACCTGAAATTTTCTTATCTCAACATCTTTCTCTTGAATATTGTACTTCAAATGCTGTGAACTTCCATGTTGCCTAGGAGGTAACACTTGCCTTAATCAAAAAATCCTAAATAAAGTAATTGGTGCGTATGCATGCATGTGTTAGGGGAGTGAAGTAGGCAGGGAAGCATTTTGAAAAGAAACTGTATCCGAGAAAGAAAAAGTACCAACCCCACATCTATTTTTAAACATCAGTGATCACCTAAGCATGCATGAGGCCAAAGAGTCTTCAGAATTAGAACACTATATTAATAGAATATTTATTTATTTATTTATTTTATTAGATTTCTATACCGCCCTACTCCCGAAGGACTCAGGGCGGTGCACAACCAAACAATAAAAACACATACATACAAAATTTAAAAATAGAATAAAATCAAATTAAATAATTTTGGCCCCGACAAATTTAAAACCCCAAACTTTTAAAACCAATTTAAAATTGAATATATAAAATACTAAAAGATATTTAAAATTTTAAACATCTTTTATAAAAGAGGGGGAAAATTAGGCCAGGCCGGCCTGGTGAAATAGTAAGGTCTTTAAGGCGCGGCGGAAGGTGCGCAGATCCGGGATCCTCCGTATCTCTGGGGGGAGCTCGTTCCAGATAGTAGGTGCCCCGACAGAGAAGGCTCTCCCTTTTAATTGTTGAGAATAGTTGTTGAGTTAAAAGTTAAGAATAGTTGTTGAGTTAAAATTATTTCCTATATTAATTTGAGATCACCCCTCCCAAAGTTGTTAATTAATACTTCTTTAGGAGACCCAAAGCTGTGCTGAATAGGCATGATTTCTCTGAATCTAAACTTTCTCCAGCCCCTGAAGATATACTGTTGGAGATGAGCTCAGACTTCCTTGTGGCTACTAAAAAAAAAAAAAAAAGAAAAGAAAAATTAGTTTTGGGAAACCGGTGCATAAACACCCACATATATGATTTTAAATATAATCTGCAATCCCTACATGGTGGAATATTTTAAATTCTAATGAATCAAACAGTTTTGAGCCCTGGTTTATTTTAAGTAAAGTTATCTAAAAATGGTTTATCAGGGCAGGAAATCCAAGCATTTCCTTTTAATTTTACCTTTGTTTATCAATGTGTCTAATTGTGATTAGAGATGTAAATCCAATATATTTTATTATCTGAATTACATATTATGGTCCATCATGGGCTTTGTTTGGTTATGTGTTTATTTTGTCTTTTTTCTTCACATTTCTTTTTTTTTAAAAAAAAGTCTCAAAAAGCAGCATTCATTTTCATTTTCAATTTTTCCTTGTATGAAGGATTGTATATACAGTATAGAGCTTTAAAAGAATTTACTGAAGGAATTTTTCTACTTTATGCAGATTTCTTTGATGAGGTGCTTTGTTCTGTAAATGTCCCCAATAGAAGTGCTTTTTTAAAATAGCCGCTGCTTTTTTTAGATGTGCTTTTCCTAAATATTTTAATGGAATTTTGAATAGAGAAACACTGATGCCAACAGACTCCATTCAATATTGCTAACCTGTGCTATAGAACAATCTGTTTTGGTAACTGATTTATTTTATATCCCTAATTACATCCCTAATTAAGATTAATTCATTTCAAGAGCCAGATTATTACCGAATATATCTATAATGCAAGAATGTGCTTAGTAGAAGCTATAATGCTGAGTCCTAAACAGTGATCTATAAAAAGAGAAAATGACTATTTGTTCTCAACTTGCAATCAATATCTGCTGGTTCAGAAATATAGGAGGAAAAGAAAAGTATCATGTTCCATTTCTGATATCTCTCAAATCAATCCTCTACAAGACTTGTTTGTAAAAGCCTTTCTTTTCTGCAATAAAAACATCCACTTTCAAACCAATGTAGTCTCCAGACATTATGATTCAAAACACTGGGAATCAATTGGTCCCTCCACACCATCTCACTTACAGGAAATGTAAGCATGTGTGTCTCCATGTGTAATTGTATACAGACACAACATATATGGAGATGCAGTAGGACTCGTGATTGGTCACATTTCTGAAATTAATTGCTGATTGAATGAACCGGGTTCATAGGAACACTAGTGTTGCACCTCAAGGCTACCACCATCTCTGATAGGCAAAGAAGCTAATGAGGTTAGACAGCTGATTGGTCAACTGCTCATGGCAATCTTAGAGAACTTCTGAGGTTGCAACCAGGGATATTGCTTACAAAGAATTCCAGAAATACCAGAAAACTGTGTGTTTCTAAAGCACTTTGGAACCATCTAATTAAACTTCTTGCTTCAAAGAAGGTTCTGAGTTTTATTCAGAAATCTATTTCAAAAGATCTGATTCAATCAGTGCTACATCTAATGGAATCATGCATTCCATGTTCCATATCATCTTATGTGCAAAGCAGGTTTTTTTTCCCCACTTATGGGGATTTTTTGGAGGGAGAGTCTCACTGGATTTGTTGATCTCAAATGTCTTATCACAATTAGTTCTTGATCAAGTAATTCTTGTCCACTTACATTTTTCTGGGCAATTTAAAATGCTTCTGGGAGAGCATTTTGGTGGTGGTGGAGAAATGAAAATGAGAAAGGGCTGGAGGCTGGTTTTTCCTTTGCAGCACATTTTTTTGTTCCTGTTGTGGGGACGCGACTCAGGGTAGAGTCTCTCAGGCATTAAAGGTAATACAAGGAGGTATTAAACTTTCAAGCAAGGCAAACTCTTTGGTTATTTCCCTATTAGGACTTAATGTCTTCTTGAGTGACCTAAATATGATTTTGCCAAAATAATAGTAATGGAGACAGTCATTTTAGCAATAGTGATAGCACTTAGATTTACATACCACGTCACAGTGTTTTACAATACTGCCTGAGCAATTGACAATGTCAGCATGTTGCCCCCAATAAACTGGCTCCTCATTTTACCGACCTCAGGAGGATGGGAGTTGAGCCAACCTCAAACCCCATTAGGTTTGAACTCCAGAGGGTAGATAGAGTGAGCCTGCAGTAACTCATTGTAACCACTGCACCATCAAAGCTCCATTTCAGTGATGGTTGAGGAAGGCTATGAAGTCACTAGTGAGGGAATGGCCTTGGCAAACCAAAAATACTAAGCACAAAATGATTGGGAATGATTGTGCCATTGTCAGGTCTTTTAATAAACTCTTCTTCTTTTGGTATGTAATTTATACCAGAGTCCTTGGATGTGTTATCTCCTTTGAATATCCTTGATTTACACACAGCCAGCCAGTTCTGAATTCAGATGTTTAGGATCAAATGCAGGAAAATTTCCATAGCATCTGTAAATATTATCGTATATGTTTGTTTGCTTTGAAATAGAAGTTTCTTAAAACTGTTGACAGAAAAGAGGCAAATGCATCACTTTGGGAACAATATGTTGCTCTTTCTTTGTAATAGACTTACTGTTTTGCTTCTTCTTTTGGCTGTTTATTTGAAGGATGAATAGGTCATTCTTAGCAGGAGAGCTCATCACATGGGCACAGATACAGAAGACAGATGAGTTAGTTCCACACTGACTACAAATTATGTATGCTGGATAAATTTATATTCACATTTGCATTTGACCTATGCTTCAACTTAAAACAAAACAAAACAGATTTAACAGAGGAAAAAAATAAGCTGAATTTCAGACACTATTTGCAGGGGGAATTCAGCAGAAACATTATCTTTGCAAATAAGAAAATCTCATGGCTGATACTAAAAATAAAGAACTCTGTAATCCTGAATAAGTTTGAAGACATATAGTTGGAGATAACCTTCCATGTGAAAGTTCTCCATTCTATTTCATAAAGGCAGATTTATTGCTTGGCAAAACTAGAGAGATGCCAGTCATGGATAATCCATATGGAAGAGGTGATACCACTCTGTGATCAGCACAGCCGTGACATATGATGTAAGAGATGTATGCAGGAAAGTGATCGTATCAGGAAACTCTGGTTGTGAACTTTCCAGATAGCTATTATATTGTAAACTTAGTTACATCTATTTCTATAAGATATGTCCACACAGTTTTCCAATAAAAGAAATACTGACGTTTATGATGGATTCTCAGGCTGAATTTACACGGTCCAGCTTTGGTTCTTAACGTTCAGCATTTCTCAGTTTGGTGTATTGAGATACCTGGATATGAAATTCTCACTAGTCTCTAGCCAACATAGACAACAGGGAAGTCTTTTTAAGATGTTTTTAGATGGGCATCCTCTGAAATGCATTGCATTGACATCTTCCTATTCATTTCAAACCTGTTCTGCTCAACATATCCACAAGGAGCCTCTTTTAAAGAAAAAGAATGAGTATCTTTTTCAGATCAGGAGTTTAGCTTCCTTATCTGGTCTTCAACTCAGTCAGCCATTTTATCTCCATTTATACAGAAGCAGGTTTCAGGCACTTAACAGGCATGTGCAATCACTCTTTTGAGTGTTTATCATAGCTAGTTCCATTTGGATCAGTGAAAGATAATCTGGCACCCATCAACCCAGGCCGGCAAGGACTGTGCCCTTCCAAAATCCCAAAACTCTGGATTAGGTTGCTCATCCCTGATTTATCTGGTGATTTCATAACCTGCCAGCAGTTAATAAAGGTTCTGAAAATTCCAAAAGAGAAAATATCTATTGCTTATTCAAAATAATAATAATAATTAGATAGATAGATAAATAGATAGGTAGGTAGGTAGGTAGATAGATAGATAGATAGATAGATAGATAGATAGATAGATAGATGCATATGTTCTCATTTCTTGGTTTTAGGTTTAACAACTGTGATATTTAATTGATGGTTTTCTCTCTAGCAACTGAGCCTACTTTTCGTACGTTATCAGTCTTTTTCAATTCATCTACATGGATGCAAAGAGGGAAAGTCACACAGCTTCTTCCAGGAACTGCAGCAAAATCTAAAAAAAGAAAGCTGCAGCAAGCAAGAATATAAGGAAGAATGCTGTGCTCGTATTTGTATTCTCTTTTCACTCTCTTAGGCAAGGAGTTGCTGTATGTGTGACCCAAAATGTCTCTGTTGAGTATTGCGGCTCAATTACCATAAAAGCATCACATTATTTTTAGTGCACTTGGATTTCACAGCATACAAGATAATAGATACCACACCATTGGAGAAAAAAAAAGATTATGAAAATAAGAGATATGTTAATAGCAGCAAAGACTGCTGGGGGATTTTAATTTGCATTTATTATCCAATTACAATTTGCTGCACATACAAATAACACCAGTGTGAAGGCCAGAAATTTTATGGGGAAAATGTGAAATGGAAATATGTGCATTTTTGAAGAAATTATGAAAACAGAACATTCAAAGTAGTTTGCTTGGTAATTTGGATGATTGTAGCTTAGACTACACTGATTCACACTCTTGAATAAATTCACACATCTACAGCCTCACCTAATAAATGTTGGAGTTACATTTCACAAGCCCCCAATTGCCTGTTGTGGTAGCATATAATAAATTTTGATGCAGCATATGGGAAGACAAAGAACTCTTTTCCTAGTGATGGAACATCCAATAGTTATTTAAGCACTTCTATTGCTGAAATAAATAACACACACACACACAAAGTAATAGAATCATAAAGTTGGAAGAGACCTGAGAGGTCATGCATTCTAACCCCCATCCATCTGAGACAGAGTTTTCATTCTGAGCGAAGCAGCCAGTCTTCATTCTGAACATCTGTTTCAAGATCAAATAAATTAATTTCAACCTGTCTGAAGGATTGCAAGCTGCAAGTTGGGGGAAGCATATTGACTTCAGTTCTGAGAGCTGACTGAAATGACTTGTTAAAGGTCGTGGATTTTGAAAAACTCAGCAGACCACTTCTAGGCATTGACAGAAGCCACAGTGAGGTCAGAATAAGTTACATCACAACACAGTTGTGTAATTTGCACAGGTGCAAAATGGTGGAAATATGTACTAGAATTCAAAAGGGGAGCTAGTTTGGTGCAGTTAAGGCACCAAACCAGAAGATCAACAGTTCTAGTCCCACCTCTGGTACCAAGTTAGCTGGATTACCTTTGGCCAGTCTGTTAACACTAAGAAGAAGCAATGGCAAGCCACTTCTAAAACATTGCTAAGAAAACTGCAGGGACTTGTCCTGGCAGTCACCAGGAGCCAACATTGACTCAAAGGTACAAAAATGTTAATACTTTAAAATAAAATTTACAGTAAATTACTTCTATTTAAATGCTCTAACACTGGAAGTTTTTAAGAAAGGATTGGACAACCATTTACCTGAGCAGGGACTAGAAGACCTCTAAAGTCCTTTCCAATTCTGCTATTCTGTTATTCTGTCCCAAAGTACACATGAGATTAGAGGAATCAACCTATTCAACAAATTAGAGCAATCAACCTTGTTCTTTGCTTCATAAAATTAATATATATATATTGAGAAATATTCAGAAATAAACTTTCCATTTTTAGAAACAATCATTCATTTTGACTTTTTTTTCAGAATGTTTATGAAAAAAGTTTATATTTTGTTATGTATGCCCATAACTTCACCCACCATGTATATTTGTACATTATGCTTATTTTCATGTGCACATTCCCCTATTATATAAATTAAATGTGGATCTTTTAATTGTAGAACTGCAGCACACATTTTGAAAAAGTGAAAATAACAAAGGATAATTGCTTGCTTGCTTATTCATTCTTTGTTTATTTATTTGTTCATTCATTCATTCATTCATTTATGTTTTCTATTAGTTTATACACTGCTCCACTTCCAGAGACCCTTAGTGGCTTACATTATTACATGCAATTGGTTTTAAAGCATAAAAGGGTCAATTTATATTAAAATACAAAAACAACTTTATATCTGTTATCTCCCTCTCTTGCACAATATGTTAATAGTATCGTTCTTTTTAAGGGCTTTCTGAAGAACAGTGGGGATGTAGAAAGGCAGTTAGCATTTATACTCATTTAAGGAATCTCATGTTAGTTTAGTTCTCAGATCAAGAAAGATCTGTTATTAGTAAAATATAATTGCTTTTGTGCTAGTTTGTTTCAGTGGTGGGATTCAGCCAGTTTGCACCACTTCAGGAGAACCGGTTGTTAACTTTCTGAGCAGCAAACTGGTTATTGGAAGAAATTATTAGGGCAGAGAACCGGTTGTTAAATTACTTGAATCCCATTACTGGTTTGTTTCCTTTTTAATGGGAGAGCATGGTTGTTTCTGTTTAACTGGTACCAAAGTGTTAGGGTTGCCAGGTCTGCTTCCAAAAAATAGCGGACAAGCGGGGTGGGGGGTGTTAAGTAGTAAAAAAATAAAAAAATAAAATACAATTAAATTATATATTTTTTTACAAACATTTTAACATGCCATTTTAGATCAGTCGACACAAGCTACAATACATTTTAAAAATGTGAACTGTACATAATTTTATAATATATTTTTATTTTAATCTCATCATTAATTTTTTCGGAGAATCGAGTTCAATGGATATTTGTTCTTTGTCTCATTCTAACTTATGAAAAAAAAGACAAAACGCGATTCTCCTATCCTTATTCTCTTAGACTGTACAGCTTTAGATTACGTACCATTTCATCATAAAGCTTTTGAATAAAAAAAATGTCCACTATTTTGTGAAAAAAAATAGTGAACATAATGTGAAAAAAAGCGGACTGTCCGCTCAAATAGTGGCCACCTGGCAACCCTAATTAATTGTCATAAACCTGCAGTCTCCCAAAATATGGCACTTCTCTATAAGTGATCTCTAGAATTGTCTTTTAACTAATTGACAGTCCCAAGATTATCTTGTAAGGTTGTGCCATGAAAAATAGTTCCACTATAACTTCCACTATATGGGGACTTCAATTCCCAGAATTCTCAGCAATGGCCATTGAAGCTCAGGAATTGTGGGTTTTATCCAAAGGGCACCAGCTGAGAAAGATTGATGTATAAACACATAATCTACTACAGAAATGTACCAGATATTTTGTGATTGTAAATACTGGTTTCAACTTTTGGAAGTCTGCAATTTCAATCCCTATTAAAAAAACAAAATATATAAATGGGTATTATATAATCAAAAGGTAGGCATCCTATAAAATGCTCTTTTTGAGGTAGCTTTTTACTATAGCTCATGAAAAAAGAAATGGGACAAACTCCAAGGCAATCAGATTGTGTTACAGGTCTGCTGAATGGTGACAATTTTATTTTGTATTCTAATTTTAAGCACATATGGAACTGACAGCTTTTTAATGAAAATCTCAGTTTCTCAATACATGTTTTTGACACTTTCATACAATATCTCACGATGAAGAAATAGTCCACAACATATGTTTTGAGATGTGCAATGTGAAGGCTTAAAATTATTTCCTTTTTTTCTTCATAAATATCATAAATATTTTGTTGCTATCAAATAAGCTGATTAAGTTTTCCTTGAAGCCCTCTGCTTGGAGGTGACTCAGCAGAGTACAATAGCGCACCGTGAAACAACTATAATCATATTTCCACAGTGAGAGCTAACAAACAAGGGTGGCCTTTGTTGATTTTAATCATCCTATGGTCCGATCACATATTCACTCCAAGGAAGACTCTCTCCCAACAATAGATATGTGGTTCAATCAATGTTCTTTTGAGGATTCATAGTGTAAAACATTCATCCAGACTGAAATTCATAAAATCTTTCCTTTTTTGGCCTTTTCTAAAAAAAAAAAAAAAAAAGACGATTATCACATACATTTCACATGTCCATGGAAGAGCCACTCCAGAGGCCACCTTATGCATGCAATTGGAATGCTCTCATAAAGGATGTTGCTGGCCTTATAAGCAGGTGGACCATGCCTGGCTTCTTTCTTTGTCTCCAATACTAAGCTAATGAAGCTCTCAGAATGATATTTGCAGCCTACCTGTCAAGCGCCAGGAAAATCAGCTGACCCAGACAGTTCAAATGGGGATAAGAATGGGGATACAAGAATCAGAACTACTAACAGCCAAGGGAATTTAATGAAAAATAAGAATAGAAGGAATTCAAAGTGGGATGGATTTAGATCTTTTATGAGTGCGAAGGGACCCATGATGCGTTTGACTCCTCCTTTGGGCTCATGTGGTCATCTCCCAGAGCTCCTTCCCTTATGACCAGAGCTTTATATGATTTACCAGTCATATGACTTTATATCATCCTCTTTTAATGATCCCATAATCCCTTGTGAGGTGGAGTCTGGGCAACTGAATGGAGCTGAGTGTTTACTGGCCGGATGCCCTTCCTGTCTCCAATGCGGAGTTTTATTTAGCAGGTACATTCTCAGTGTGCCCAGAGAGAGAAATATCTGTCTCTGCTTAGGACTGAACTCACAGCCTACTGATTGTGAAGTGAGAGCTCCACATCTGGGCCACTGCACCATCCAGTCATATGACTTTATATGACCAGAGCTTTACATAGAAATTGCCCCTCCCTAAGCAGAATGCCTCTGCTAATACACATAATCCTCGACTTACAACAGTTTGTTTAGTGACTGTTCAAAGTTATAACGGCACTGAAAAAAGCAACTTACGATCATTGCAGCATCCCTATGGTCACATGATCAAAATTCAGATGCTTAACAACTGACTCATATTTATGAGGTTTACAGTATCCTGGGGTTATACAATCACCTTTTATGACCTTCTGACCAGCAAATTCAACTTAACAACCATGTTACTCATTCAACAACTGCACTGACTTAGTTAACAAGTGTGGCAAGAAAGGTTGTAAAATGGGGGAAAACTTACTTAACAACTGTCTCACTTAGCGACAGAAATTTTGGGCTCAATTGTGGTTGTATGTTGAGGGCGATCTGTACCCTTCCTCATATTGTTAGCATTTTGAGTTAGCATATCTTATATAATCTTTCTTCAAATTTTTGCCCTTGCTTCCAAATAGCAAAGCTTGCCATTAAAAGGGACTATTCTTCTAATTTGCCTTTGTTGTTCCAATAAAAGTCAAAAATAAGTAATCCTGTCCTGTGAAGCCTTGAGATTTAATTTAATAGAAATACAAAGCTATGAAAATAGGCAGCTTGCCCAAACCTCCAGCTCTATGTACTTTAATTCTTAGAATCGTCAGTCCACATGACTAAAAAGCCCCAAATCATTTAGATTGTTGGGAATAAATGAGATCACCAGGTGAGAAATAACTAGACTATGCTGTCAATATATTCCTCTATAGATTCATTAGAAATCTGCTGGAATGTACATTTCACAGTGTTAGATGTTTTATCTCTTTTGTGTGAGATAATTCTGACTGTGAAAGCTGAATTAGTAATTTGATTTGCATTATGCCATTTCTGACATGCATCTCTGTAACTATTATTGCTTCTGGAACACAGGGTTGTTTTTTATATATATTTTCTTCTGGCTTTTTATTAATGTTCATTTCAATCCAATCTTTTTCAGTTTACCTTTGTAAAAAAAACATATATGCATCCAAACATGATTATTGCCAAAATGTTTCTGAGCATTCCTTACTTGTATTTTACAACTGAGAAATTGTTGTTATTTTCACAGTAAAGAGCATGGAAGGAAACCAGAGTATTAGGAATTTCTTCACCATGAGTAATGAAAATTTGTGAAAATTAAGGTTTTTATTAGAGGTTTTAGCAAAGAATCACACATTCGGGGCGTTTATGAATAATTTCAGTTCACTCTGTGTATTCAGTTCTTTTCTTTTTTTTTTTTTCATTTTTCCTGAATAGAAATTTACTGAAATTAGGGTTTCTATTAACTGCCTTGGCAAACGGAAGACATTTCTGGTGTATTACCCACCAGCCACTTTAACTAGAAAAGGGACTTGTTATAGCACATTACTATAACAGCTATAAAGTTTTCTGAGCAGCCATTTATAGTGCATAGGAAAGCTGAGAATAGGCCTGCCTCATAAACTCTTTGCTTTTTGTACAAACGTATTGACAATTCTGTACTGAAAAAGGAAGAAAAAAAAGTTATATTCCTAAACAGCAGAAACTATTAGTGTAATTGGGTCTATCTCAGACTGACTCTTATAACTGCCTTTTCCACAGGAGCGTATTATTTTAGAGATCTTGCTAGTATCCAGAATTAATGTCAAGACTCATGTCAGGAAATCTCTGCCATGTTTTGGCTCCCTATCTGTAGCATGCCAACTGTTCAAGCTAGTAGTGGGTTTCAAATCCCGGGGCTACCGGTTCGTTATTGGTAGCATGAGGGTGCGTGCGTGTGCTTCGTGACCATGAGGCACTTCTGTGCATGCGTAGAATCTTCTGCGCATGCCCATAGCATTTTTTATGATGTCTGGGCGGGTGGGCAGAACCTCCCGCCACTGCCGCTACTGGTTCACCTGAACTGGGACAAACCTGTAGCAACCAACCACTGGTTCAAGGTAAAGGATATTTATTTACATGCAAAATGTACAATCATAGGCAGCACAATTTAGGTACTGTATATCTAAGATGTGAGAGAATTGTAATGAATTAACGAGGAAACTAAGCAAAAAGCAGCATCACATTTTCCTTTCCTTTGCATATACTTTAAAACAGTGATACCAAAAACAGATACACAAATCTGATCCCCCCTATTTATCTGCCAAGTATATTGATTACCTTATGATGAGAATATCGAATGATAAAGTACATATTTGAATGGATCATAACAGACTGTAGGATAGATAACAGAACCAACACATGTCCAGAAACTATTCTGATTGGGAATTTGAAGTTTGAATGGAGGTTGGCAAAGAATATAAACGATGTCCAGATAATATTTTTAGAAGAGTATCCTATTGTCATGTGCCTTGTACTGAGATTAGAAAATGTCATTGTAGATCTCTTGTGTGTATGAGATGAAATTCTCTAGCTCATATCACATATTCACAGACCACTTTTGCAACAGAGATATTGCACCTAGAGACCAGGCTGACATTTTCACCCAAATTGCACCAAATGAATAACTCATCCTTTCTCCATAATCCCCCATCACAAATATTTTCCCTTCTTTCAATTGAATATTTTTTTACACATAGCTCTGAAACCCATTTATACATGAGTTTTCACTTTGCAGTCTTTAAATGATACTGTAGGTGTACTTTTATAAATCACAACTTTCTGCCCAATGTCATATAGACTTTTTTAAAAAAAACTATACAAACATTCTTTCCCTAATCAATTATTACTGGAGGAAATCTTTAGTCTCATTTTCAGGACAATATTTTTTTTCTGGAGACTAACAAATCATAATATATATTCTTTTCCCAGGGAATTTCAGGCCAGGGAAAATTGTTTTGAAGTTAGGAATACTGCTGCAATATTATTATATCCCATATAATTTATATTTGATTGCAAACTAAACTCATAAATATATCTTTTCCACAAGCCCAGGAAAGCTTCCTTTTATTCCTTCAGCCACCTTACTCCATAAGCAAGAATTCCTATGCACACCACATTATGCACTGAATTGTGTCATCTTCTTTTTTCATTGACAAATGTTTTAATAACTATATATAAGGCAAGTACACATTGACCCATCAGGCAAAAGTTCCAGGTTGTATCTTTTTTAAAATGTGGGGACTAAAATAATAATTTCAGTTCCAGCTCTTTTGATTAGCACCAAATAATTTGGTACTATCATGATCATCCCAAGTCATGTATACCAGTGTTTCTCAATTTCAGTGATTTTGAAAACTTGGGTCTTCTCCCAAGCTTTGGGATAGAGTGGTTGGGAAGTCCACTTGATGTTTTTGTTAGATGGAATGGGTTTGAATGGATGTATGAGATTTCCTTGTTATTATTGAACATATTTGATGTAGAAGCTATCTTCAGGTTTCTGAAGATACCTTTTCTACCATGTAGAAAATAGTATAGCACTGTTCAAATAACTGTAGACCACAGGACAAGAAACAATACGCTTAAATTACAAGCAAGTCAGGGTGGGCTTCAAAAATTTTAGCAAGGGATTCTCTGCCCGGTTGCTGGGTGGGCATGGTGGGCATGGCTATGGTGGGTGTGGCCATGTCGGCCTCCTGCACCACTTCAGGGCAGCATTTTTGCCCTCCCTGGGCTCCGGAGGCTTTCCTTGAGCCTCTGGGAAGGCGAAAATGGACTTCCCAGGCTCCGCAGGCCCTCTGGAGGCTGGAAACGGGCCCATTTCTGATCTTCCCAAACTTCTGGTAGGCATGTTTTTTGCCCTCCCCAAGCCTATGTGCGTGCCCTGAATTTACCTACATCAAAAACGGGCCATGTGGGGACTCCTGGGAGGGGCAGGACAGGGTGGGTGGGGTGGGGCCAGCCAGGAGTGGGATTTGGGGGTTCTCTGAACTGCACAGAATCTTAGCTAGAGGTTCTCCCGAACCCTTGCGAATCCCCAGCAGCCCACCCCTGAAGCATGTACATTATAGCTGGGAATTAAAAAAGAAAAACTACCTAAGTGAAAGAATTCTTTGACAGTGGATCAGACTATTTCATGAGGTAGTGGACTGTAGGTGTTTAAAGAGAGACTGATTCTGTATATTGTAGTAGTGGATTCTAGCAGTGATCAGAAAGGGTTGATCAGAAGATTTTTGAAGTTATTCAAATCTGTACATTCTGGGATTTCATCACTCATAACTAAAGAACATTTTAAATTGCATGTTTGTATTTTTTTCCCCCAGGTTTTGGTTGTGAAGTCCAGACTTAACGAGATGGCAGAGATCTGCTATCAAAACTCTCAGTTTACCTTGTTATATGAGAAGAACCATTCAGAACAATTTTCATTAGGATTCATGCATAATTTGAGTCTTCAACTAAAGGACTCAGTAAAATCCAGGACAGGCATACAATTCAACTGGTGTTTAAAAATATAGGACAAGGCAAAAGTGCTCAACCAGTCAGTTTTGGGGAGGATCAATGAAACTAGGTGTTGAGAAAAGTCAAAGGCAGTACTGTAGGGCACCTTTGAAGACTGTTCTGTCCCCGTCCCACACACGCACCCTCACAGACGGCCCAGAGTTAATAAACCACACGACAAAATCTTTGAAGATAAAGCTGGCAGCAACCCAGTGGCTAGCTGCCAATTCAGACTTTACTCACACAAAACAAAGATTAGACTGCAAGTATTCCGATAAAGCAGGCAAAGTTTCTGCAATACAAGGATTAGTTCAAATGCCATCCGACAAGGCAGGCAGAAGTCCAGTAACACAGAGATCATGGATTATTTCTAGTTTTTGCTCGTCACAAACTGAACCGGCCACCACACCCACATTTAAACCCTGTGGGGTGTGGTCCAGTGACTCAGCTAATCTCTGGCATGCCTTCCCCTCTGCTGCGCATGCTTCTCCCTGCGCCTCTGCCGAGGGTCCAGCCAGCACTTATCTCCTTCGTCGCTGTCCACCTGTGGCTACACGGGGATGTGCTTGGCTCTGGGCCTATCTTTTGGCCTTTGGTATCCTCCAGAGGCATTGCCAGAGAGGAGGGTCCTGGAGAGGGAGGCCTTGCCAACTCCTCTCCCTCACTCTCAGAGTCTGCATCTGTCGATAGCCCAGGCTCAGGCAACGGAGCCACAACAGAGACTAATATTGAACTAGCACCCCCAGATTTGGACGATAAATTTTTGATGACCTACTAAAAAGCATCCATGTAACTCTTTGTGATACAGGAGTGATTGTCTGAAGTTTTACATCCTAGATATAATAGACTTGTTAGCCCTTGAAGTTAAAACAGAGCAGAGTTAAGGGAATGCCACAAATGCTAGTGTTTTACATAAGGAAGTCTTTGGAAGCCATTGTTTTCTTAGTCTCAAGTCTGAATGTTTAGCAGAGAGAATATAATACCAGCCTTCTTTATGAAGAAGTAATACTGAGCTGCTTTTTTAATTCAAGGATTGCAAAGAAGTAGAAGCATTTTAGGCTGCACTCATTTATGATAAAGAAAAATGTATCAACTTTTTTTTTTATTTTCTACAATGTGTTCTTGAGGGAATTAATTTTATAATACAGAATTGCTTGGGGTGAAGTTGAACAAAGGTCTCATTTTCTACAATGAGATTTTGCTTATTAAAAATAATTAAATTCATAAGCCTTGTACTGAAGCTATACCCTTATCCCACAGCAATATAACCTCTAGTGTTTTGTGGATCTGTGCTCAGTCCCAGCTCCATTAAAGTCAGTGGACTATATCTAGAAGGTTAATCCCACATACTAGTAAAGGATGTGTTGAAAAGAACTATAAAATAATAAGTGCTGTAAGTCAGTCAAACAAGAACAGTAATATTAATATTTTTGCATTCAAATAGCTTAAAAGAGAAACACACTCCAGATATTGTTTTAGCAGTTTAAAGACAATATCTTTTTTTAAAAAAAACATTAAGGGGTATACACACAGATATTTCATTAGTATCAGTTAAACCTTTTTCTAAAAAAGCATTCCCAGATTTCAGCCAAGGAGCAATTAGCATCTGTTATGAATTATCTAGGATACATACAGCATACGAGGGTTGAGATAGCAGAATTAAAAGATAACTGAATGATGCAAGTTTATTTTTGAATTATATTCAATACAAAAACCAGCAGCAAATAGTGTATATGTGAGTGTGTGTGAGAATGTGCTACACCTATCTGTAATTCACCTATTTGGTCATCTTTTTTCTTATATTTATTTAATTAAGATCCATCCCAGCTTGGGAGTTAATTGCCAGTCAACCCTCTTTTTTTTTTTTTTTTTGTATGAACCTACTACACATTCAGATTTTTTTTTTCAGAGACCATCTTTTGAAGAGCCACCTAAAGATACTACAAAAATGCAAAATCTGCATTGGACATTGGCAACACCCAAGCCCATTTTTCACAGTTCATCACGAGAGCACCAGTCACCTCTGGTCCCAAAGCACAAATGCTGGCAGCACAATTTAATTTCATTCTCAGTTTTAGGAAGTAAAACACCCCATCATTTCCACTCCTCAGCTCTACCAGTTTGCAGTCTTTGTCATTTCACTTGACATCAAAATTCAGGGAACCCTTAAAAGATAGGGAATCCCTGAAATTAGACAGAATTTTTCCACAACTGATCAATTAAAAAAAGATTTTTGGGGGAAGGAATTCAGCCCCAAACAAATGCAATTCCACAAACAACAAAGATTCTCCCACAGTTGGCCATTACATACAAAAAGGAAATAAGTAGGTTGCCAGCAAGCAACTTCATCCCTCTCTCTATCTCCATTATGTATTGTGAGTATATATCTGATGCTTTGAAAAAGAAGGAGATAGAAAGAGAAAAGGAGATTTGAACCAGTGGTGGAATTCAATTTTTTTTACTACCGGTTCTGTGGGTGTGGCTTGGTGGGTGTGGCATGGCTTGATGAGTGTGGATTGGTTGGCGTGGCAGGGGAAGAATACTGTAAAATCTCTATTCCCTCCCCACTCCAGGGGAAGGTTACTGCAAAATCCCGATTTCCTCCCGGTCAGCTGGGACTCGGGAGGCAGAGAATAGATGGGGGCGGGCCAGTCAGAGGTGGTATTTACCGGTTCTCCGAACTATTCAAAATATCTGCTACTGGTTCTCCAGAACTGGTCAGAACCTGCTGAATACCATCTCTGATTTAAACCATTCATTTTACACTTAAAAGTCTCTTGCAAACTGAGATGGTGAAAGAAGAGCATGCCAGCAATTTTAGAACCAAGGGCTCTCCTATGGCTGCATACGGCTGCTGTGATAAGTGTAGTATAGATACATTTCAAGCAACAGAATGGCGGTATAAACAGATCGCTGTCTGTGGGACAAAAGAAAAAAGCCATGCTGGAACAACGAACATTTTCTCCACTCCTCACAAAAAAGGAAAAGAAAAGAAATTGTTAGCTCTACAACACATCTACCAGGCAATTGCTGGAGGTTAGGATGGGGATGCAGAGAAGAATAATGCTGAAATTTTGCATGCTGGCTCCTTCCCCAGCTAAAGAGATGGAGCGATTTGTCTTCCAATTAGATGGCTAACTAAGGTAGAGAAAGCATCAGCTGCTTGTGGTTGTTCCACAACCTTTACCAGAAGTGTTCCAGAGGATACCTCTGTTTTAGTTCTGAGCAATGAAAAAAACATGTGTTCTATTTATAAGTCTGTATGTGTATGTGGGTATTTGTGTGTGGGTGTGCTTGTCTCTTGTATAGTATTTTTGTATTGTTATGGTTTTGTGCAGACTATGTTTACTCTTGCGTGACATGATCAGAAGGAAACAGGAGGGGCTTACTATGGTGCAACGTGCAATTTTTCAATTCCTTCCCAAGCTGGGGACATTATCTCTGGATCTGTTATACAATAGCTTTGATATTGAATCTCAGTTATTTCATAGGTCTATGAAAATAACACTAAAAGACTCCTAAAAAGCAAATATGTTATTTACAGAAACTAGGGTGTTATTTAAAGGAATTGCATGGTTTGGCCCTAATCTATTTGCTTAAAAATGTATTGAAGATACATTCTGCTATTTCAACACGGTAGCAGACACATGTCTGTTTCATTTCTTCTGACTCATCTTAGCCTACATCAGTGGGAACCTTCTTGTTGATTTCATGGATGTTATGTCAAGTCCATTATTTCAGTGAACACTAATTGGACAATTTATAGAATTTTTATTTGACTAATCATTTTGGCTGCATAATGTGTGCTACAGAAAGAACCAGTACCTATAAGCCCTCCTTTGAAAATATTGATGTGTGTAGCATTTCATCTAAACAGAAGCTGTTTAACAGTCAATAATGGTTGGCAGTCATTCAGTTTGAGATGATTAAAGAATTCCTACATTCCAATAACACCAGTATTATAGGAAACAGCATTAGAAAGCTTTTGGGTGCTGATTGGTTGAAGCATATGCCTTTACTGGAAAATGTTTTTGGAAAATAAAACCCATTGAAACCAAACAAAATCTCATTGTTCACATGTGAAAAATACAGCAGATATAGGCATCTGAAGTTTCAAACCTGTACTTTTTTACTCAGAAGTAAACACAATAGTAGTTTACTTCCTAGAAAGTACATTTTTGTGTACTGAGATCATATATTTAGCAGTGGTGATGATCAAATCATGATCTCCAGATGCTTTGGTTGATAGATTCTGGGATCCCTTGCTCCAAGTTAAGTTCCTTTGGGACTGATGAACATTGAAGTCCAAGACATTTGAATGTATCGAGTGCTTCATTCCAAAATTAAGTTTGTACTTCTTCACTCATTTATCAAAAAGGAGTTCCATTAAATATCCCTTTCTGAGGAATAGACCTCTATAAAAAGTCAATTTGGTGTAGTGGTTAAGGTGCTGGCCTAGATCAAAAGCTTAGGAGTGGGAGGCTCTGTGATGCAGTGGTTCATCTCTTTCCTTAGTGGCTGGTTCCAGTCAGCGTTGACAAGGATGGGGAGAAAAATTGTATCTGTAGACCCTCACATGTGGGTTGCTTCAGGGTTTGGTACTGTTTCCTCTCATGTTCAAGATCTATATGAAACCACTGGTGAGGTCATGCTCTAGTTCTAGGTTTGGCATCATCAGCATGCTGATGATACCCAAGTCTACATCTCAAACCTGAGCAGCACACATGGTGCTGTCAATATATTGGCCCAATGTCTGGAGGCTACTTGGCTCTGTTTGGGCAGAACAGACCTCAGCTCAATCTTAAGTGGCTGTGGCTATTTGGATCCCTTAGGTCACCATCCTTGATCTTGCATCTTATCCAGTTTGAGACTGATATGCAACTTGGGGATCCTTCTGGGTTTTCAGTTACTGCTTGAAGAGCAGGTGGCAGCTATGATCAAGAGGGCCTTTGCACAGGTACATCTTGTATACAAATTGTACCCTTCTCTCAATTAGAAAGACTTTCAGATAGTTACTCATGCTTTGGTCACCTCGCACTTGAATTATTATAAACAGCTCTACATGGGGCTGCCCTTGAAAACTACCCTGAAGCTACAGCTGGTTCAAAATGTGATGGTGTAAGCACTAATGGATGCTCACCACTGCTGTGTGATCTTCATTGACTGGCAGTTGGCTTCTGAGTGCAATTCAAAATGCTGGTTATACTTATAAAGCTCCATATGGCAGAGAGCATGGATATCTGAAAAACTGCTTGCTTCCAATTGTTTCTACCCAACCTGTATATTCTGGCTAGTGGATCCCCTCTATTAAATATTGTTACCTTCTCTGTGGCAATCCTCATCCACCAAAACAACATCAACACTGCCCCTCTCCCCATTGAAAAGGATGCATTTGTCCTGGGGGGTTCTAGAAGGCTTTGAAAACTTGATTTCGATCCCAGGCCTGAGATTGTGGTTTGTGGTTTGTGATTTGTTTGATTTTTCTGTTTATAAGATTTAGTCTCGACTGCATAATTAAACTGATGTTTGTATCTGATTTATGTTTTTTCCCCCTAGTTTTGTACACTATCTGGAGTCCATTGGTTGAATTGGGTTGCTAATACATTCAAAAAAAATAATTCACAATTGTGCCTGCAGGATGTAATAAACAACAATAGCAACCACCACCTAGATGGAAGTCATCCTGCTGTGATGAAAGCTCTGCCTGGTTTTGATGTGTGTCACATGTGCAACACATAAAAAAATGAGTACCGCACCACTGTGACTTCCTTTTGACTTCTCGATACCCTTGCTTGTTAGTGTAATGTCATTGGCAGCAATACGGAAGTAGTTTGCCATTGCCATATTCCAGCCTGGAGGTCTTTTGGGAGTCTACCGTTCCGAGTGCTGGATCCTTCTCTGCTTTGCCTTTTCCATCAAGGTCACCTATGTACTGTTCTTTATTTGGCCTGTAGAAGACTATCTCCTCCTGACCCAATTTGCTTGCCATAGAATAATGATCAAATTGCATAGGCTCCATGTAGAGTGTTGGAAGGCATGCTTAGCATATCATATTTTCTTCCATATTCAGTTTTAATTTGAAACTGAAAAACAGAATATATAAGAATTTAGGTCTTTGATGTTGTACAACCCCAAACCAAAAAATGATTGCCACAACAACCTTAAACTCAAATAAATGAATGATAGTAGGAGTTTGCATGTAGCTGAGGGAAATACTAATCAACAGTGGAATTGTTCTATAGATGTCTATAGATTATGTGTAGGGGAATAAAACTGCCAATGGCAGACCTCCTTTGGCTTTTACACATTCTTAGAAACAGACTTTAATAGCAGCAATATGATTTTTTTCCCACCCTTTCATCTTTCCTACCTGTATAGAGTTACCAAAGCACCTACTGTGATAGATGAAAGTATTGAGTGAGATCTACCTGTATGATATTTTTATCATAGCTCTCTAAGTAACTTGCCTTTTTTATGCCTTAGCTTTGGTTCATTAACTTTTCACCTGGGAAATGCAGTAAACAGAGAAAAATCAATTTTGACTTAGTCCAGCTCTCTAAACTTTCTAGAGTTCTTGTTCAACACTGAAAACCATAACCCTAAAGACGTCTCTTTCATAGAGAATATAGATTAACTTTGTCAGTAAATCTGATTAAATCTCTCTCTCTTTCTCACATTTCTCTAGGGCTCCTTTTAGCCCTGCTTTGTGCTAGGCCTTTATTGAAATGAGATATAACAGAATCACACCAAGTTTACCCTAAGGAGGGAACTGCAGATATCCTTTGATTGATGGCTACTCTATTTTCTTGTTGAAATAAATTCACTCTTCTCCCATCTTTTTCCCCATCTCTGCTTGATTCTGTCAAGTAGGCAGGTGGGAACATGGAAAAGTACTGTCTTTCAAACTCTAATGTCATCTATTTCACATTGATAGTCAAACCATGATAACTGTTATTCCAAGAAGAAAAGTATTTATTTCTTCAGATTCTTGGTTCAATTTTTTTTTAAAAAAAATATGTTTCATCCTCTTTTATTCACTTGTCAGCTTTTAAAAGAAGGAGTAGAACAGGTTCATCTATCTACGCAGAGAAGTGCATGTCTGCATAGTTTAAGTTTGCCCTTTCCATGGAAAAAGCATCATGCAAGATGGAGACTTCATGCATAAGCAGATATGTTTAGAAGTCCTATTTATTCACTTCTTCATCTTCAACAAAGGAGGAAATATTTCTCGAATCTGATGAATAAGTGGGGACAGGCTGACTCCGATAAAGTATAGCAATAGCACTTAGACTTATATACTGCTTCACGGTGCTTTACAGCCCTCTCTAAGCGGTTTACAGAGTCAGCATATTGCCCCCAACAATCTGGGTCCTCAGTTTACCCACTTTGGAAGGATGGAAGGCTGAGTCAACTTTGAGCCTGGGAGATTCGATCTGCCAAACTGCTGGCAGCCGGTGATCAGCAGAAGTACCCTGCAGTACTGCACTCTAACCACTTGCTCCACGGCAGCTCTTATATATTGTGTATATAAAGTATATTGTGCAATGGAGAGAAATATATGTGCTTGAACCACCAGTTCATTAAATACTGATCCTAAGGAAGCAGATGCTTGAATATGAATTGGAGAAACTTGCTACCCTTTTGCCAAACTACAACTCCCAACTCAGCCATCCAACATACCAATAATCTAGAACAGGGGTGTTGAAACTTTTGGCTTGCCTGGGCCCCATTGAGTAAAGAGAAATTATCTTGAGCTGCATATAAATTATATAATATAGTTAATAGTGATGCAGTGGTTAGAATGCAATACTGCAGACTGACTCTGCCCACAGCCAGGAGTTTGATCTGAACTGGTTTAAAGTTGAGTCAGCCCTCCATTCTTTTGGGGTTAGTAAAATGAGGATCCAGATTGTTGGGGACAATATGTTGACTCTGTAAACCACTTAGAGAGTGCTGTAAAGCACTATGAAATGGTATAGAAGTCTGCGCTATTGCTATTAATATCTATAAATCACATAGTAATGTTAAAAAGCATTGTTTTCACAGAATTCAAATCAGGATATTTTTTAAAAATCCCTGATTTTAATCAAAATAAATCTATTAAGCTACTATAGTTAGGCTAAAGCGTATAGCAATTTCAGTCTGGCTCCATTGCCAGAAGTCAATAGTGACTCAAAAGCACCTCCTAAAAAAAAATCAGTGCAACTAGTGCCAACCTTAACAGTTGGCATGTGAATTCACAAAAATGAAATTCCTCAAGCATCTCAAACTATAGCTTGAGTTATTTAAAAAAAAATCTTAAAATACCCTGGTACATTAGAAGCTTTCATGAATATCATTGGTTATATCTCCATAGTTACAACTATTTGTTATTTACAGGAATTATCTATCCACCAAATAGCTCTGTCTGGGAAGATAGAGTAGCTACAACTCTGCCTCATTATCCAGCCCCCTGCTGTTATGCTGATGTTTCCTTTCCATTTGCAGTTCCTACTAGCTGAGTGCTGAACAGGAAATTTGGGAGCTTTTCATTTGTTTCCGGTTAAAATTTGAATGACTAGCACTTGAGTACAATTTCATGATGGGAAAAAAAAACTTGATTTCAGTGAAATTAAAAGATATTATTAGTCTCTGTCTAATCTATTAGTGGTAAAAAGAAAACAAAAGGTCAAATACTATGATCAATGGATATTTGAAATTGGATCCAGATTCTGGACCTGTTGAGACCAATGTAGGCCAATGTAACAGGTGTGGGTAATGCACTAACAAACTTTACCTGATAATTTGGAGATACAGGTAATCCTTGACTCACAACCATTCATTCAGTGATCATTCAAAGTTACAACGGCACTGAAAAAAAGTGACTTCCGACTGGTTTTTTTTTTTTACACTTATGACCATTGCAGCATTCCGATGGTCACATAATCAAAATTCAGATGCTTGGCAGCTGACCCATATTTATGACAATTGGAGTGGCCCAGGTCATGTGATCACTTTTTTTAACCTTCTGACAAGCAAAGTCAATGGGAAAGCCAGATTCACTTACTAACAATGGAATGGAATGGAATGGAATAGAATGGAATGGAATGGAATGGAACGGAACGGAACGGAACGGAACGGAACGGAATGGAACAGAACAGAACAGAACAGAACAGAACAGAACAGAACAGAACAGAATAGAATAGAATAGAATAACAGAGTTGGAAGGGACCTTGGAGGTCTTCTAGTCCAACCCCCTGCTTAGGCAGGAAAGCCTACACCACTTCAGACAAATGGTTATCCGATCTCTTCTTAAAAATTTCCAGTGGAGCATTCACAACTTCTGCAGGCAAGTTGTTCCACTGATTAATTGTTCTAAATGTCAGGAAATTTCTCCTTAGTTCTAAATTGCTTCTCTCCTTGATTAGTTTCCACCCATTGCTTCTTGTCCTGCCATCAGGTGCTTTGGAGAATAGCTTGACTCCCTCTTCTTTGTGGCAGCCCCTGAGAAATTGGAACACTGCTATCATGTCACCCCTAGTCCTTCTTTTCATCAGACTAGATATACCCAGTTCCAGCAACCGTTCTTTATATGTTTTAGTCCCCTAATCATCTTTATTGCTCTTCTCTGCACTCTTTCTAGAGTCACAACATCTTACCATGTTATTAACTTAACAACTGCAGAGATTTTCTTAATAACTGTGGTAAGAAAAGTCGTATAACGGGATGAAACTCACGTAACGACTGTTTTGCTTAGCAGTGGAAATGTTGGGCTCAATTGTGGTCGTAAATTAATAACTATCTCTTGAGTATGAACTGTAATTGAGTATGAACACAGAGATCCAAAGCATCATATTTCTTTACATTATGCCTATTATTTATTCTCATTCAGGGGATGTACAAACCTCTAGTATTTAATCATTTGTTCATTTTCTTCTATATCAATAATACATAGCCAGATCACTTACCCATAAAAGTATATTATTACCCATTTCTGTGCATTATGATTGCCACCTGGAACCTTTTTCAGTAGTATGAAATTATTCAGGTGCAAATAACTTCCATGTCATCTGCACAATTGCCCTCACTTAGCAAAGCTTGGCAGAATGACCAAATATGGTCATCCACCTTAAATGTATCATATGAACTGGAAATGTCTAATCATTAGATAAAATCAGGTAGCAATTCTTTGATGTTTGAAGTGATAATAGGCACTACATTTCTTGGGGACAACTAATGAATATGTAATTGCATAATACCAAATCTCGATTATTAATACTATCTTTGCAGTTTTTGCTTATCAGTTACATATTACATTTATTGTGACCTTATATATCACCACTGATTATGCATATTCACTATGGTATCACATGTTTGGATTGGAACTAATTAAATGTCAGAGTTTGCATTTCTTTAATTTTTTTCAGCACAGTTCACCCATAAAAATGCTTTTTGGTAGTACATAGAAATGCTCAGAAATGAAGTAAATAATTTTGTTAATGAGTTTTTGTGGGGAACAAATTAAAAGTGAATTTAATTGTGTATGTGTTTTTAAAATGCACATGACTAAACGTTCATAACTGTAGCATGTACTAAAAACAAATTCTCCAAAATTGATCATGACCATATAATTATAGTTACTGATGGCTGCTACAAAAGTCCTTATAGCAATGTTCAGGACATTTATGTAGGGATTGAAAAATGTGTTCTGGAGACTCTTATATTGTGCCCTTCTGTCCTGAAAGATTACTACTCAAAAAAAGAACCAAATTACAAGAAATGAGGAGTTGTTAGGAACAACTGAATTTGGATCAATAAACTTCTAATTCTCAAGAAAATATATATTTGGATGGGTCTCTAGAATGTGGAGAGCTTCTTTTTCAACCTAAAAGAAATCAGAGCCACTGTCCAGTTAAAAAAAAATAGCATGAAGAAGATTGTAGGCTTTGCTGGTGACTTACCCATGTAACAGATCCAACAAAGTATCTCTTGGGACAATTCTTGAATAAAACTCTCCTTCTGAATGGGAACTTCACATGAACATTCTAGTGATCTGCTAAAGAAACTCAAGCTCCTACTATAAGCTCCCAAAGCAATATGAATTCATCAGATTGTGGCCAGTTGCCCAGGACAGAAATACATAAATTTTTGGACCTGTAGGAATATTGAAAGTCTACCACAGCTTTCATGAGATCTTATCTATTCATAAAATAGCTTCTGGGATAGGCACATAAAACCTTCATTTCAGATAGTTATCTGATAAGTTTATCCCTTGACATTGTCTGTACTTCTACTTCACCTACTTTTGTCATTCTTTCTGGGCAGTTGGGCAACTTTTCAAACAAAGCACTGAGCTAAGCATTATCATTGCCTATGGGGCCTCTGTGCGTCACAGGAAGCACATCATCGTAAGCAATGATGATGCTAGAATATGATGGACATGAATACATCCAAGCCAGTGATGAAATCCAAATGTTTTTTTTTACTACTGGTTCCATGGGCATGGCTTGGTGGGCATGGTATGGCTTGGTGGATGTGGCTTGGGGAAGGATACTGCAAAATCTCCATTTCCACCCCACTCTGAGGCCAGCCAGAGGTGGTATTTGCCGGTTCTCCAAACTACTCAAAATTTCCGCTACCGGTTCTCCAGAACCTGTCAGAACCTGCTGGATTTCACCCCTGATCCAAGCACAGTAATCATGCCCTCCCTTTCAGAATCGGCAACAACATGCAAAGTTCAAAAAAGGATGACAAACAGTTAGCCAAAGAAATTAAAGATTTTTTAAAAGAAAAATTAAAAATAACTAATTAATTCTAATTTGCACCAGCTTCAGTCACAACATATATCTTTCTACCCTAGCAAATCTGCCTGTTTTCCACCAGTATCTTTCTACTTTTTGAGATCCTTTTTGAGGATCTAATGAACTTCACTCAGCCATGGCTTTCTAGATGTTGTTTCCCTTCCTTGCAGTGGTCTCATTCTTATTTGTTACATTTGTATTGTAGTTCCTTCCTTATTGATTCTCTCTGTATGCTCAGTCTACTTTCTTTGGTACCGGTCACTTGCTTTTATATTCAGTTCACATGTATTCATCACTCTTTCATTCTTGACCCTATATTTTCCTGTTTTACCAGCCACACATTTTAAGTCATTCCTAGTGCATTTAATTTACTTTAATATTTCTCCTCACATATCCTACTTTCACCTCAATATAATAAAATGGGCAAAAGCATGCTGTTATTCAGGTACACAATCATTTTCATTTCTTTCAACAAACATTCATTCCTCACCATGGGCCACATACAGTACTACTCTTCAACTTTTTATCAATATTTGTACATCTTAATATTTTCCCATTCGTTGGAGTCACAGGTGAAATGGGTAGTGTAGAAATTTAATAAGTAAGTCAAATAAAAAGCAAATAAATGTTCCTTTATTAATAAATCTTCTACTAAAGTATTCAACTACCTTCACTAAATTTTCACCAGTTATGTGGAATTTTCACCAGTTATGTGGAACTATAACAATAGATCACTTCATTTTCCTTATCAGACAAAACTATCTTGGTCTTTGACACAGCAATACACTGACCCATATTACTGTTGCAGCAGACAGTCTGTGAAATATTTGATATTAATCATTTTTTCAGCCAGAAAATTGATATCATCTGCATGTAAAAACACATACAGTTCCTTCACCTGTGCACATATAGTAGCACCATAAAGATTTCTGCTTAACCATAAATACATTAAACAATGCAGGGAACATCACACAATATTATCTTATTTCCTGCTCAATGTGGAATCATTCATTAAGCATTCAATTTAGTTTTAGGCATTTTTTTTATCTCCATCACATCCTGCTGTTATCACATTCAGCCACCAATCCTCAATTCACATTCACATATTTCTCAATGCTCTGCTGAAGGACAGAAATTTGATCTGCATATCTCCTGTCATGCATAAAACCACATTGCACTTTTTATACATTATTTGTTTTGATATTATTTCAATCAGAATGTTGCCAAACATTTTCCTAGGCACATTTAATAGTCTGTAGTTTTTACATTGACTCTTCTTTCTTTTCGTGTAAGAGATCAATAATGGTATTCTTCCAAGCACAGGTTCAGGTTTCATGTACAAGTTTCACATACATGTTAAGCAATTCATCCACTATTTCAAAAGCAAACTGCATTCAAATTTTTAAAATTTATTTAATTATATTAACAATGCCTGGTGCATTTTCCATCATTCATGCAGCATTTATTACTATCATTACTGCTTTGATGCGAAATCTACTCTTTTACGAACCGCTTTCAATATCTAAAAAGTTCCTTCCAGCTTTTTCTCCCTTGAGTTTCTTTCCAAATAATTGTATTACTTCTTGTTCTTAATTGACTTTTCTCTTCTTGGAGCTTTTCCTTTACCCCTTTCAATATCTTTCCAAAATAATATTTTATTTCCATTAAATTGAGTACATTTTTTAATCTTAACCATTATTTACTTACCGTATTTTTCAGAGTATAAGATGCACCGGAGTATAAGACGCATCTTAGTTTTTGGGGAAGAAAATAAGAAAAAAGCTGATTGGCAGGTGGATTGGCCTCCTGGAATACCCCCAAACAGCTGTTCCCAGAGGTGAATTTTAGCAACAGGTTCATTGGTTGTGAGCTCTGTGCCTTGCTTTTTTTTTTTTTTGCTTTTTTTTCTGCCTCTGAAACTTCTGAAACTCCATTTCAGAAAAAACTTTTTTTCTTGCCTCTTAAAGCCTCCGAAACAGAGCTTCAGAAAAAAAGCCTCTGAAGCTCTGTTTGGGAGCTTCTTTTCTGAAGCTTTGTTTGGAGGCTTTTTTTTCCTGAAGCTGTGTTTGGGGGCTTCTTTTCTGAAGCTGTGTTTGGAGGCTTCTTTTCTGAAGCTTCATTTCTGATGCTTTTTCAGCCTCTGAAACCTCCATTTGAGAAGCTGGGTGGGGCTACATTCAGGGTATAAGACGCACCCAGATTTTCACCCTCTTTTTTGGGGAAAAAGGTGCATCTTATACTCTGAAAAATACGGTACTTTGCAACTATGTTTTTCTCTCCATGCATTGTACAAAACATGGGAGTCTGTTGGAGAAGGGGAGCTGTACAAGAATTTTCATATAGATAGGAATGCATTATATCCAAAACCTTGCCCCTTTTCTGCATGTGTTTGACATTTATACACATAGAAAAGGGATGCAGGTTTGATTTCAGTGCTGGGTCATCAATTAGCAGATGCTGGCTCACTTTGCAGTTATCTAGAGTCCAGTGGAGTGGTCAATACATTTAAAAATATCATCATCATCATCATTGTCGTCATTGTCACCATTGTCCAGTGAAACATTATCTTGACATTGTTGCTGGGCTTGCAAGCTCTGAGGAGGAGAGATATACCAGAGGTTCAATTACAATGGACAGGTCTCATCAGAGAAGCTAGACAAAGAGTGCTTGTCCCATAAACAATATGGTAGACGTAATTTACAAAAATATATATTATATCAGTCATCACCCAGATCATGCTAGATGTTGGCATTCCTAAACATCTGGTAACAAATGAACTAAAGGACCCATTTGCCTGGGCAACTACAGAGCAGCTACAGAGCAGTGGTGGTTGCTACCAGTTCTCCCCAGTTCTTGCGAACTGGTAGTGGAAATTTTGAGTAGTTTGGAGAACCGGTAAATACCATCTCTGCCTGGCCTTGCCCCCAATCTATTCGCTGCCTCCTGAGTCCCAGCTGATTGGCTAGAAGGAAAAAATCAGGGCTCACTTGACAAAGAAGGGGGAAAAAAGACACCTTAACTTTAAATTGAGAAGCAAAGCAGCCTCCCAACTGATCGGCTAGAACCGATCCACTCCTTGTAAACTGCTCGGTGGTGGTAGATTAGCAATTGTGGCCAAGCTGCCTGAAAGCGGTTTCCAATGCTCTCGGTGGTGGCAGAGCAGCAAAAAACTGTTTAAACTCTTGCCATGGTGCTTCAAAGGGCTGCCCTGCAGCTGATCA